>OZ007597.1:298577161-299777161 GCA_963931845.1 Maratus michaelseni
CTTCATTGTTGAAAGCGAGGGAAAATTTGTCACTATAATTTTTTCCATTGTTAAAGGATAGGGACATTTTCACGTTTTAAATATTGTCCATTGTTGAAATGGTATCAAAATTGGTCAAAGGAATTTTTTCCATTGTTGGAATTGCGGGAAAGTTGTTATTATAGATAATTTCTAATATAATTATAAATAAATTTTTCATTAAAACAATTGAAAAAAGATGACTCAAAATAGAATTGTTCATTGTTGCGGGAAAAATTTCTTATTTTTAATTTTCTTCATTGTTGAAAGCGTGGGAAAATTTGTCACTATAATTTTTCCTTTGTTAAAGCATAGTGAAATTTTCAAGTGTTAAATGTTGTCCATTGTTGAAACAGTATCAATATTTGTCAATGGAATTTTTTCCATTGTTGGAAGTGAAGAAAGTTGTCATTATAGATAACTTCTAATATAATTATAAATAAATTTTTCATAATAACAATTGAAAACAGATGTCTCAAAATAGAATTGTTCATTGTTGCGGGAAAATTTTCTTTCTTTAAGTTTTCTTCACTGCTGAAAGCGTGGGAAAATTTGTCACTATAATTTTTTCCATTGTTAAAGGATAGTGACATTTTCTCGTTTTAAATATTGTCCATTGTTGAAACGGTATCAAAATTGGTCAATGGAATTTTTTCCATTGTTGGAAGTGCCGGAAAGTTGTCATTATAGATAACTTCTAATATAATTATAAATAAATTTTTCATAATAACAATTGAAAAATGATGAATTAAAGACGAATTTTTCAATGTTGTCGTTAAAATTTCTTATTTTAAGATTTGTTCATTGTTGATAGATTTGGAAAATTTGTCACTATAGTTTTTTCCATTCGTAAAGGATAGTGACATTTTCACGTTTTAAATATAGTCAATTGTTGAAACTCTATCAATATTTGTCAATGGAATTTTTTCCATTGTTGGAAGTGCCGGAATGTTGTCATTATAGATAACTTCTAATATAATTATAAATAAATTTTTCTTAATAACAATTGAAAAATGATGACTTAAAACGAATTTTCCATTGTTGCCAGAAAAATTTCATATTTTAAGATTTCTTCATTGTTGAAAGAGTGGGAAATTTTGTCATTATAATTTTTTCCATAGTTAACGGATAGGGACACTTTTACGTTTTAAATATTGTCCATTATTGAAACGGTATCAATATTTGTCAATGGAATTTTTTCCGTTGTTGAAAATGCGGGAAAGTGTTCATTATAGACAATTTCTAATATAATTATAAATAAATTTTTCATAATAACAATTGAAAAATGATGACTTAAAGCCGAATTTTTCATTGTTGCCGTTAAAATTTCTTATTTTAAGATTTGTTAATTGTTGAAATTGTGGGAAAACTTGTCACTATATTTTTTTCATTTTTTAAAGAATAGTGACATTTTCACGTTTTAAATGTTGTCCATTGTTGAAACAGCATCAATATTTGTCAATGGAAATTTTTCCATTGTTGGAAGTGCGGGAAAGTTGTCATTATAGATAACTTCTAATATAATTATAAAAAAAATTTTTCATAATAACAATTGGAAAATGACGACTCAAAATAGAATTGTTCGTTGTTGTGGGAAAAATTTCTTATGTTGAATTTTCTTCATTATTGAAAGCGTGGGAAAATTTGTCACCATAATTTTTTCCATTGTTAAAGGATAGTGACATTTTCACGTTTTAAATATTGTCCATTGTTGAAATGGTATCAAAATTGGTCAAAGGAATTTTTTCCATTATTGGAAGTGCCAGAAAGTTGTCATTATAGATAATTTCTAATATAATTATAAATAAATTTTTCATAATAACAATCGAAAAAAGATGACTCAAAATATAATTGTTCATTGTTGCGGGAAAAATTTCTTATTTTGAGTTTTCTTCATTGTTTAAAGCGTGGGAAAATTTGTCACTATAATTTTTTCCATTGTTAAAGGATAGTGACATTTTCACGTTTTAAATATAGTCAATTGTTGAAACTCTATCAATATTTGTCAATGGAATTTTTTCCATTGTTGGAAGTGAAGAAAGTTGTCATTATAGATAACTTCTAATATAATTATAAATAAATTTTTCATAATAACAATTGAGAACAGATGTCTCAAAATAGAATTGTTTATTGTTGCGGGAAAATTTTCTTTCTTTAAGTTTTCTTCACTACTGAAAGCGTGGGAAAATTTGTCACTATAATTTTTTCCATTGTTAAAAGATAGTGACATTTTCTCGTTTTAAATATTGTCCATTGTTGAAACGGTATCAAAATTGGTCAATGGAATTTTTTCCATTGTTGGAAGTGCGGGAAAGTTGTCATTATAGCTAACTTCTAATATAATTATAAATAAATTTTTCATAATAACAATTGGAAAATGACGACTCCAAATAGAATTGTTCATTGTTGCGGGAAAAATTTCTTATGTTGAATTTTCTTCATTATTGAAAGCGTGGGAAAATTTGTCACCATAATTTTTTCCATTGTTAAAGGATAGTGACATTTTCACGTTTTAAATATTGTCCATTGTTGAAATGGTATCAAAATTGGTCAAAGGAATTTTTTCCATTGTTGGAATTGCGGGAAAGTTGTTATTATAGATAATTTCTAATATAATTATAAATAAATTTTTCATTAAAACAATTGAAAAAAGATGACTCAAAATAGAATTGTTCATTGTTGCGGGAAAAATTTCTTATGTTTAATTTTCTTCATTGTTGAAAGCGTGGGAAAATTTGTCACTATAATTTTTCCTTTGTTAAAGCATAGTGAAATTTTCAAGTGTTAAATGTTGTCCATTGTTGAAACAGTATCAATATTTGTCAATGGAATTTTTTCCATTGTTGGAAGTGAAGAAAGTTGTCATTATAGATAACTTCTAATATAATTATAAATAAATTTTTCATAATAACAATTGAAAACAGATGTCTCAAAATAGAATTGTTCATTGTTGCGGGAAAATTTTCTTTCTTTAAGTTTTCTTCACTGCTGAAAGCGTGGGAAAATTTGTCACTATAATTTTTTCCATTGTTAAAGGATAGTGACATTTTCTCGTTTTAAATATTGTCCATTGTTGAAACGGTATCAAGATTGGTCAATGGAATTTTTTCCATTGTTGGAAGTGCGGGAAAGTTGTCATTATAGATAACTTCTAATATAATTATAAATAAATTTTTCATAATAACAATTGGAAAATGACGACTCCAAATAGAATTGTTCATTGTTGCGGGAAAAATTTCTTATGTTTAATTTTCTTCATTGTTGAAAGCGTGGGAAAATTTGTCACTATAATTTTTCCTTTGTTAAAGGATAGTGAAATTTTCACGTGTTAAATGTTGTCCATTGTTGAAACAGTATCAATATTTGTCAATGGAATTTTTTCCATTGTTTGAAGTGAAGAAAGTTGTCATTATAGATAACTTCTAATATAATTATAAATAAATTTTTCTTAATAACGATTGAAAAATGATGACTTAAGACGAATTTTCCATTGTTGCCAGAAAAATTTCATATTTTAAGATTTCTTCATTGTTGAAAAAGTGGGAAATTTTGTCATTATAATTTTTTCCATTGTTAAAAGATAGGGACACTTTTACAATTTAAATATTGTCCATTATTGAAACGGTATCAATATTTGTCAATGGAATTTTTTCCGTTGTTGAAAATGCGGGAAAGTGTTCATTATAGACAATTTCTAATATAATTATAAATAAATTTTTCATAATAACAATTGAAAAATGGTGACTTAAAGACGAATTTTCCATTGTTGCCGTTAAAATTTCTTATTTTAAGATTTGTTAATTGATGAAAGTGTGGGAAAACTTGTCACTATATTTTTTCATTTTTTAAAGAATAGTGACATTTTCACGTTTTAAATGTTGTCCATTGTTGAAACGGCATCAATATTTGTCAATGGAATTTTTTCCATTGTTGGAAGTGTGGGAAATTTGTCATTATAAAAAACTTCTAATATAATTATAAATAAATTTTTCATAAAAACAATTAAAAAGGGATGACTCAAAATATAATTGTACATTGTTGCGGGATAATTTTCTTATTTTAAGTTTTCTTCATTGTTGAAAGCGAGGGAAAATTTGTCACTATAATTTTTTCCATTGTTAAAGGATAGGGACATTTTCACGTTTTAAATATTGTCCATTGTTGAAATGGTATCAAAATTGGTCAAAGGAATTTTTTCCATTGTTGGAATTGCGGGAAAGTTGTTATTATAGATAATTTCTAATATAATTATAAATAAATTTTTCATTAAAACAATTGAAAAAAGATGACTCAAAATAGAATTGTTCATTGTTGCGGGAAAAATTTCTTATGTTTAATTTTCTTCATTGATGAAAGCGTGGGAAAATTTGTCACTATAATTTTTCCTTTGTTAAAGCATAGTGAAATTTTCAAGTGTTAAATGTTGTCCATTGTTGAAACAGTATCAATATTTGTCAATGGAATTTTTTCCATTGTTGGAAGTGAAGAAAGTTGTCATTATAGATAACTTCTAATATAATTATAAATAAATTTTTCATAATAACAATTGAAAACAGATGTCTCAAAATAGAATTGTTCATTGTTGCGGGAAAATTTTCTTTCTTTAAGTTTTCTTCACTGCTGAAAGCGTGGGAAAATTTGTCACTATAATTTTTCCATTGTTAAAGGATAGTGACATTTTCTCGTTTTAAATATTGTCCATTGTTGAAACGGTATCAAAATTTGTCAATGGAATTTTTTCCATTGTTGGAAGTGCCGGAAAGTTGTCATTATAGATAACTTCTAATATAATTATAAATAAATTTTTCATAATAACAATTGGAAAATGACGACTCAAAATAGAATTGTTCGTTGTTGTGGGAAAAATTTCTTATGTTGAATTTTCTTCATTATTGAAAGCGTGGGAAAATTTGTCACCATAATTTTTTCCATTGTTAAAGGATAGTGACATTTTCACGTTTTATATTGTCCATTGTTGAAATGGTATCAAAATTGGTCAAAGGAATTTTTTCCATTATTGGAAGTGCCAGAAAGTTGTCATTATAGATAATTTCTAATATAATTATAAATAAATTTTTCATAATAACAATCGAAAAAAGATGACTCAAAATATAATTGTTCATCGTTACGGGAAAAATTTCTTATTTTGAGTTTTCTTCATTGTTGAAAGCGTGGGAAAATTTGTCACTATAATTTTTTCCATTGTTAAAGGATAGTGACATTTTCACGTTTTAAATATAGTCAATTGTTGAAACGGTATCAAAATTGGTCAATGGAATTTTTTCCATTGTTGGAAGTTTCGGAAAGTTGTCATTATAGATAACTTCTAATATAATTATAAATAAATTTTTCATAATAACAATTGAAAAATGATGACTTAAAGAGGAATTTTTCATTGTTGCCGTTAAAATTTCTTATTTTAAGATTTGTTAATTGTTGAAAGTGTATGAAAACTTGTCACTATATTTTTTTCATTTTTTAAAGAATAGTGACATTTGCACGTTTCAAATATTGTCCATTGTTGAAACGGTATCAAAATTGGTCAATGGAATTTTTTCCATTGTTGGAAGTGCGGGAAAGTTGTCATTATAGATGACTTCTAATATAATTATAAATAAATTTTTCATAATAACAATTGGAAAATGACGACATAATGACGAATTTTCCGTTGTTGCTGGAAAAATTTCATATTTAAGATTTCTTCATTGTTGAAAGCGTGGGAAAATTTGTCACTATAATGTTTTCCATTGTTAAAGGATAGGGACATTTTTACGTTTTAAATCTTGTTCATTGTTGAAACGGTATCAATATTTGCAATGGAATTTTTTCCATTGTTGGAAGTGCGGGAAAGTTGTCATTATAGATAATTTCTAATATAATTATAAATAAATTTTTCATAATAACAATTGAAAAAAGATGACTCAAAATAGAATTGTTCCTTGTTGCGGGAAAAATTTCTTATGTTTAATTTTCTTCATTGTTGAAAGCATGGAAAAATTTGTCACCATAATTTTTTCCATTGTTAAAGGATAGGGACACTTTTACGTTTTAAATATTGACCATTATTGAAACGGTATCAATATTTGTCAATGGAATTGTTTCCATTGTTGGAAGTGCGGGAAAGTTGTCATTATAGATGACTTCTAATATAATTATAAATACATTTTTCATAATAACAGTTGAAAAATGATGACTTAACGACGAAGTTTTCATTGTTGCCAGAAAAATTTCTTATTTTGAGATTTGTTCATTGTTGAATGTGTGGAAAAATTTGCCACTATAATTTTTCCTTTGTTAAAGGATAGTGAAATTTTCACGTTTTAAATGTTGTCCATTGTTGAAACAGTATCAATATTTGTCAATGGAATTTTTTCCATTGTTGGAAGTGAAGAAAGTTGTCATTATAGATAACTTCTAATATAATTATAAATAAATTTTTCATAATAACAATTGAAAACAGATGTCTCAAAATAGAATTGTTCATTGTTGCGGGAAAATTTTCTTTCTTTAAGTTTTCTTCACTACTGAAAGCGTGGGAAAATTTGTCACTATAATTTTTTCCATTGTTAAAGGATAGTGACATTTTCTCGTTTTAAATATTGTCCATTGTTGAAACGGTTTATTGAAACGGTAAGATTTGTTAATTGATGAAAGTGTGGGAAAACTTGTCACTATATTTTTTTCATTTTTTAAAGAATAGTGACATTTTCACGTTTTAAATGTTGTCCATTGTTGAAACCGCATCAATATTTGTCAATGGAATTTTTTCCATTGTTGGAAGTGTGGGAAATTTGTCATTATAAAAAACTTCTAATATAATTATAAATAAATTTTTCATAAAAACAATTAAAAAGGGATGACTCAAAATATAATTGTACATTGTTGCGGGATAATTTTCTTATTTTAAGTTTTCTTCATTGTTGAATGCGAGGGAAAATTTGTCACTATAATTTTTTCCATTGTTAAAGGATAGGGACATTTTCACGTTTTAAATATTGTCCATTGTTGAAATGGTATAAAAATTGGTCAATGGAATTTTTTCCATTGTTGGAAGTGCGGGAAAGTTGTCATTATAGATAACTTCTAATATAATTATAAATAAATTTTTCATAATAACAATTGGAAAATGACGACTCAAAATAGAATTGTTCGTTGTTGTGAGAAAAATTTCTTATGTTGAATTTTCTTCATTATTGAAAGCGTGGGAAAATTTGTCACCATAATTTTTTCCATTGTTAAAGGATAGTGACATTTTCACGTTTTAAATATTGTCCATTGTTGAAATGGTATCAAAATTGGTCAAAGGAATTTTTTCCATTATTGGAAGTGCCAGAAAGTTGTCATTATAGATAATTTCTAATATAATTATAAATAAATTTTTCATAATAACAATCGAAAAAAGATGACTCAAAATATAATTGTTCATTGTCGCGGGAAAAATTTCTTATTTTGAGTTTTCTTCATTGTTGAAAGCGTGGGAAATTTTGTCACTATAATTTTTTCCATTGTTAAAGGATAGTGACATTTTCACGTTTTAAATATAGTCAATTGTTGAAACTCTATCAATATTTGTCAATGGAATTTTTTCCATTGTTGGAAGTGAAGAAAGTTGTCATTATAGATAACTTCTAATATAATTATAAATAAATTTTTCATAATAACAATTGAAAACAGATGTCTCAAAATAGAATTGTTTATTGTTGCGGGAAAATTTTCTTTCTTTAAGTTTTCTTCACTGCTGAAAGCGTGGGAAAATTTGTCACTATAATTTTTTCCATTGTTAAAGGATAGTGACATTTTCTCGTTTTAAATATTGTCCATTGTTGAAACGGTATCAAAATTGGTCAATGGAATTTTTTCCATTGTTGGAAGTGCGGGAAAGTTGTCATTATAGCTAACTTCTAATATAATTATAAATAAATTTTTCATAATAACAATTGGAAAATGACGACTCCAAATAGAATTGTTCATTGTTGCGGGAAAAATTTCTTATGTTGAATTTTCTTCATTATTGAAAGCGTGGGAAAATTTGTCACCATAATTTTTTCCATTGTTAAAGGATAGTGACATTTTCACGTTTTAAATATTGTCCATTGTTGAAATCTTATCAAAATTGGTCAAAGGAATTTTTTCCATTGTTGGAATTGCGGGAAAGTTGTTATTATAGATAATTTCTAATATAATTATAAATAAATTTTTCATTAAAACAATTGAAAAAAGATGACTCAAAATAGAATTGTTCATTGTTGCGGGAAAAATTTCTTATGTTTAATTTTCTTCATTGTTGAAAGCGTGGGAAAATTTGTCACTATAATTTTTCCTTTGTTAAAGCATAGTGAAATTTTCAAGTGTTAAATGTTGTCCATTGTTGAAACAGTATCAATATTTGTCAATGGAATTTTTTCCATTGTTGGAAGTGAAGAAAGTTGTCATTATAGATAACTTCTAATATAATTATAAATAAATTTTTCATAATAACAATTGAAAACAGATGTCTCAAAATAGAATTGTTCATTGTTGCGGGAAAATTTTCTTTCTTTAAGTTTTCTTCACTGCTGAAAGCGTGGGAAAATTTGTCACTATAATTTTTTCCATTGTTAAAGGATAGTGACATTTTCTCGTTTTAAATATTGTCCATTGTTGAAACGGTATCAAGATTGGTCAATGGAATTTTTTCCATTGTTGGAAGTGCGGGAAAGTTGTCATTATAGATAACTTCTAATATAATTATAAATAAATTTTTCATAATAACAATTGGAAAATGACGACTCCAAATAGAATTGTTCATTGTTGCGGGAAAATTTCTTATGTTTAAATTTCTTCATTGTTGAAAGCGTGGGAAAATTTGTCACTATAATTTTTCCTTTGTTAAAGGATAGTGAAATTTTCACGTGTTAAATGTTGTCCATTGTTGAAACAGTATCAATATTTGTCAATGGAATTTTTTCCATTGTTGGAAGTGAAGAAAGTTGTCATTATAGATAACTTCTAATATAATTATAAATAAATTTTTCTTAATAACGATTGAAAAATGATGACTTAAGACGAATTTTCCATTGTTGCCAGAAAAATTTCATATTTTAAGATTTCTTCATTGTTGAAAAAGTGGGAAATTTTGTCATTATAATTTTTTCCATTGTTAAAAGATAGGGACACTTTTACAATTTAAATATTGTCCATTATTGAAACGGTATCAATATTTGTCAATGGAATTTTTTCCGTTGTTTAAAATGCGGGAAAGTGTTCATTATAGACAATTTCTAATATAATTATAAATAAATTTTTCATAATAACAATTGAAAAATGGTGACTTAAAGACGAATTTTCCATTGTTGCCGTTAAAATTTCTTATTTTAAGATTTGTTAATTGATGAAAGTGTGGGAAAACTTGTCACTATATTTTTTCCATTTTTTAAAGAATAGTGACATTTTCACGTTTTAAATGTTGTCCATTGTTGAAACGGCATCAATATTTGTCAATGGAATTTTTTCCATTGTTGGAAGTGTGGGAAATTTGTCATTATAAAAAACTTCTAATATAATTAAAAATAAATTTTTCATAAAAACAATTAAAAAGGGATGACTCAAAATATAATTGTACATTGTTGCGGGATAATTTTCTTATTTTAAGTTTTCTTCATTGTTGAAAGCGAGGGAAAATTTGTCACTATAATTTTTTCCATTGTTAAAGGATAGGGACATTTTCACGTTTTAAGTATTGTCAATTGTTGAAACGGTATCATTATTTGTCAATGGAATTTTTTCCATTGTTGGAAGTGCGGGAAAGTTGTCATTATAGATAACTACTAATATAATTATAAATAAATTTTTCATAATAACAATTGAAAACAGATGTCTCAAAATAGAATTGTTCATTGTTGCGGGAAAATTTTCTTTCTTTAAGTTTTCTTCCCTGCTGAAAGCGTGGGAAAATTTGTCACTATAATTTTTTCCATTGTTAAAGGATAGTGACATTCTCTCGTTTTAAATATTGTCCATTGTTGAAACGGTATCAAAATTGGTCAATGGAATTTTTTCCATTGTTGGAAGTTTCGGAAAGTTGTCATTATAGATAACTTCTAATATAATTATAAATAAATTTTTCATAATAACAATTGAAAAATGATGACTTAAAGAGGAATTTTTCATTGTTGCCGTTAAAATTTCTTATTTTAAGATTTGTTAATTGTTGAAAGTGTGGGAAAACTTGTCACTATATTTTTTTCATTTTTAAAAGAATAGTGACATTTTCACGTTTCAAATATTGTCCATTGTTGAAACGGTATCAAAATTGGTCAATGGAATTTTTTCCATTGTTGGAAGTGCGGGAAAGTTGTCATTATAGATGACTTCTAATATAATTATAAATACATTTTTCATAATAACAGTTGAAAAATGATGACTTAACGACGAAGTTTTCATTGTTGCCAGAAAAATTTCTTATTTTGAGATTTGTTCATTGTTGAATGTGTGGAAAAATTTGCCACTATAATTTTTCCTTTGTTAAAGGATAGTGAAATTTTCACGTTTTAAATGTTGTCCATTGTTGAAACAGTATCAATATTTGTCAATGGAATTTTTTCCATTGTTGGAAGTGAAGAAAGTTGTCATTATAGATAACTTCTAATATAATTATAAATAAATTTTTCATAATAACAATTGAAAACAGATGTCTCAAAATAGAATTGTTCATTGTTGCAGGAAAATTTTCTTTCTTTAAGTTTTCTTCACTGCTGAAAGCGTGGGAAAATTTGTCACTATAATTTTTTCCATTGTTAAAGGATAGTGACATTTTCTCGTTTTAAATATTGTCCATTGTTGAAACGGTATCAAAATTGGTCAATGGAATTTTTTCCATTGTTGGAAGTGCGGGAAAGTTGTCATTATAGCTAACTTCTAATATAATTATAAATAAATTTTTCATAATAACAATTGGAAAATGACGACTCCAAATAGAATTGTTCATTGTTGCGGGAAAAATTTCTTATGTTGAATTTTCTTCATTATTGAAAGCGTGGGAAAATTTGTCACCATAATTTTTTCCATTGTTAAAGGATAGTGACATTTTCACGTTTTAAATATTGTCCATTGTTGAAATGGTATCAAAATTGGTCAAAGGAATTTTTTCCATTGTTGGAATTGCGGGAAAGTTGTTATTATAGATAATTTCTAATATAATTATAAATAAATTTTTCATTAAAACAATTGAAAAAAGATGACTCAAAATAGAATTGTTCATTGTTGCGGGAAAAATTTCTTATGTTTAATTTTCTTCATTGTTGAAAGAGTGGGAAAATTTGTCACTATAATTTTTCCTTTGTTAAAGCATAGTGAAATTTTCAAGTGTTAAATGTTGTCCATTGTTGAAACAGTATCAATATTTGTCAATGGAATTTTTTCCACTGTTGGAAGTGAAGAAAGTTGTCATTATAGATAACTTCTAATATAATTATAAATAAATTTTTCATTAAAACAATTGAAAAAAGATGACTCCAAATAGAATTGTTCACTGTTGCGGGAAAAATTTCTTATGTTTAATTTTCTTCATTGTTGAAAGCGTGGGAAAATTTGTCACTATAATTTTTCCTTTGTAAAAGGATAGTGAAATTTTCACGTGTTAAATGTTGTCCATTGTTGAAACAGTATCAATATTTGTCAATGGAATTTTTTCCATTTTTGGAAGTGAAGAAAGTTGTCATTATAGATAACTTCTAATATAATTATAAATAAATTTTTCTTAATAACGATTGAAAAATTATGACATAAGACGAATTTTCCATTGTTGCCAGAAAAATTTCATATTTTATGATTTCTTCATTGTTGAAAAAGTGGGAAATTTTGTCATTATAATTTTTTCCATTGTTAAAAGATAGGGACACTTTTACAATTTAAATATTGTCCATTATTGAAACGGTATCAATATTTGTCAATGGAATTTTTTCCGTTGTTGAAAATGCGGGAAAATGTTCATTATAGACAATTTCTAATATAATTATAAATAAATTTTTCATAATAACAATTGAAAAATGGTGACTTAAAGACGAATTTTCCATTGTTGCCGTTAAAATTTCTTATTTTAAGATTTGTTAATTGATGAAAGTTTGGGAAAACTTGTCACTATATTTTTTTCATTTTTTAAAGAATAGTGACATTTTCACGTTTTAAATGTTGTCCATTGTTGAAACGGCATCAATATTTGTCAATGGAATTTTTTCCATTGTTGGAAGTGTGGGAAATTTGTCATTATAAAAAACTTCTAATATAATTATAAATAAATTTTTCCTAAAAACTATTAAAAAGGGATGACTCAAATATAATTGTACATTGTTGCGGGATAATTTTCTTATTTTAAGTTTTCTTCATTGTTGAAAGCGAGGGAAAATTTGTCACTATAATTTTTTCCATTGTTAAAGGATAGGGACATTTTCTCGTTTTAAGTATTGTCAATTGTTGAAACGGTATCATTATTTGTCAATGGAATTTTTTCCATTGTTGGAAGTGCGGGAAAGTTGTCATTATAGATAACTACTAATATAATTATAAATAAATTTTTCATAATAACAATTGAAAACAGATGTCTCAAAATAGAATTGTTCATTGTTGCGGGAAAATTTTCTTTCTTTAAGTTTTCTTCACTGCTGAAAGCGTGGGAAAATTTGTCACTATAATTTTTTCCATTGTTAAAGGATAGTGACATTCTCTCGTTTTAAATATTGTCCATTGTTGAAACGGTATCAAAATTGGTCAATGGAATTTTTTCCATTGTTGGAAGTTTCGGAAAGTTGTCATTATAGATAACTTCTAATATAATTATAAATAAATTTTTCATAATAACAATTGAAAAATGATGTCTCAAAATAGAATTGTTCATTGTTGCGGGAAAATTTTCTTTCTTTAAGTTTTCTTCACTGCTGAAAGCGTGGGAAAATTTGTCACTATAATTTTTTCCATTGTTAAAGGATAGTGACATTCTCTCGTTTTAAATATTGTCCATTGTTGAAACGGTATCAAAATTGGTCAATGGAATTTTTTCCATTGTTGGAAGTTTCGGAAAGTTGTCATTATAGATAACTTCTAATATAATTATAAATAAATTTTTCATAATAACAATTGAAAAATGATGACTTAAAGAGGAATTTTTTATTGTTGCCGTTAAAATTTCTTATTTTAAGATTTGTTAATTGTTGAAAGTGTGGGAAAACTTGTCACTATATTTTTTTCATTTTTTAAAGAATAGTGACATTTTCACGTTTCAAATATTGTCCATTGTTGAAACGGTATCAAAATTGGTCAATGGAATTTTTTCCATTGTTGGAAGTGCGGGAAAGTTGTCATTATAGATGACTTCTAATATAATTATAAATAAATTTTTCATAATAACAATTGGAAAATGACGACATAATGACGAATTTTCCGTTGTTGCTGGAAAAATTTCATATTTAAGATTTCTTCATTGTTGAAAGCGTGGGAAAATTTGTCACTATAATGTTTTCCATTGTTAAAGGATAGGGACATTTTTACGTTTTAAATCTTGTTCATTGTTGAAACGGTATCAATATTTGCAATGGAATTTTTTCCATTGTTGGAAGTGCGGGAAAGTTGTCATTATAGATAATTTCTAATATAATTATAAATAAATTTTTCATAATAACAATTGAAAAAAGATGACTCAAAATAGAATTGTTCCTTGTTGCGGGAAAAATTTCTTATGTTTAATTTTCTTCATTGTTGAAAGCATGGAAAAATTTGTCACCATAATTTTTTCCATTGTTAAAGGATAGGGACACTTTTACGTTTTAAATATTGACCATTATTGAAACGGTATCAATATTTGTCAATGGAATTGTTTCCATTGTTGGAAGTGCGGGAAAGTTGTCATTATAGATGACTTCTAATATAATTATAAATACATTTTTCATAATAACAGTTGAAAAATGATGACTTAACGACGAAGTTTTCATTGTTGCCAGAAAAATTTCTTATTTTGCGATTTGTTCATTGTTGAATGTGTGGAAAAATTTGTCACTATAATTTTTCCTTTGTTAAAGGATAGTGAAAATTTCACGTTTTAAATGTTGTCCATTGTTGAAACAGTATCAATATTTGTCAATGGAATTTTTTCCATTGTTGGAAGTGAAGAAAGTTGTCATTATAGATAACTTCTAATATAATTATAAATAAATTTTTCATAATAACAATTGAAAACAGATGTCTCAAAATAGAATTGTTCATTGTTGCGGGAAAATTTTCTTTCTTTAAGTTTTCTTCACTGCTGAAAGCGTGGGAAAATTTGTCACTATAATTTTTACCATTGTTAAAGGATAGTGACATTTTCTCGTTTTAAATATTGTCCATTGTTGAAACGGTATCAAAATTGGTCAATGGAATTTTTTCCATTGTTGGAAGTGCGGGAAAGTTGTCATTATAGATAACTTCTAATATAATTATAAATAAATTTTTCATAATAACAATTGGAAAATGACGACTCCAAATAGAATTGTTCATTGTTGCGGGAAAAATTTCTTATGTTTAATTTTCTTCATTGTTGAAAGCGTGGGAAAATTTGTCACTATAATTTTTCCTTTGTTAAAGGATAGTGAAATTTTCACGTGTTAAATGTTGTCCATTGTTGAAACGGTATCAATATTTGTCAATGGAATTTTTTCCATTGTTGGAAGTGAAGAAAGTTGTCATTATAGATAACTTCTAATATAATTATAAATAAATTTTTCTTAATAACGATTGAAAAATGATGACTTAAGACGAATTTTCCATTGTTGCCAGAAAAATTTCATATTTTAAGATTTCTTCATTGTTGAAAAAGTGGGAAATTTTGTCATTATAATTTTTTCCATTGTTAAAAGATAGGGACACTTTTACAATTTAAATATTGTCCATTATTGAAACGGTATCAATATTTGTCAATGGAATTTTTTTCGTTGTTGAAAATGCGGGAAAGTGTTCATTATAGACAATTTCTAATATAATTATAAATAAATTTTTCATAATAACAATTGAAAAATGGTGACTTAAAGACGAATTTTCCATTGTTGCCGTTAAAATTTCTTATTTTAAGATTTGTTAATTGATGAAAGTGTGGGAAAACTTATCACTATATATTTTTCATTTTTTAACGAATAGTGACATTTTCACGTTTTAAATGTTGTCCATTGTTGAAACGGCATCAATATTTGTCAATGGAATTTTTTCCATTGTTGGAAGTGTGGGAAATTTGTCATTATAAAAAACTTCTAATATAATTATAAATAAATTTTTCCTAAAAACTATTAAAAAGGGATGACTCAAATATAATTGTACATTGTTGCGGGATAATTTTCTTATTTTAAGTTTTCTTCATTGTTGAAAGCGAGGGAAAATTTGTCACTATAATTTTTTCCATTGTTAAAGGATAGGGACATTTTCTCGTTTTAAGTATTGTCAATTGTTGAAACGGTATCATTATTTGTCAATGGAATTTTTTCCATTGTTGGAAGTGCGGGAAAGTTGTCATTATAGATAACTACTAATATAATTATAAATAAATTTTTCATAATAACAATTGAAAACAGATGTCTCAAAATAGAATTGTTCATTGTTGCGGGAAAATTTTCTTTCTTTAAGTTTTCTTCACTGCTGAAAGCGTGGGAAAATTTGTCACTATAATTTTTTCCATTGTTAAAGGATAGTGACATTCTCTCGTTTTAAATATTGTCCATTGTTGAAACGGTATCAAAATTGGTCAATGGAATTTTTTCCATTGTTGGAAGTTTCGGAAAGTTGTCATTATAGATAACTTCTAATATAATTATAAATAAATTTTTCATAATAACAATTGAAAAATGATGTCTCAAAATAGAATTGTTCATTGTTGCGGGAAAATTTTCTTTCTTTAAGTTTTCTTCACTGCTGAAAGCGTGGGAAAATTTGTCACTATAATTTTTTCCATTGTTAAAGGATAGTGACATTCTCTCGTTTTAAATATTGTCCATTGTTGAAACGGTATCAAAATTGGTCAATGGAATTTTTTCCATTGTTGGAAGTTTCGGAAAGTTGTCATTATAGATAACTTCTAATATAATTATAAATAAATTTTTCATAATAACAATTGAAAAATGATGACTTAAAGAGGAATTTTTTATTGTTGCCGTTAAAATTTCTTATTTTAAGATTTGTTAATTGTTGAAAGTGTGGGAAAACTTGTCACTATATTTTTTTCATTTTTTAAAGAATAGTGACATTTTCACGTTTCAAATATTGTCCATTGTTGAAACGGTATCAAAATTGGTCAATGGAATTTTTTCCATTGTTGGAAGTGCGGGAAAGTTGTCATTATAGATGACTTCTAATATAATTATAAATAAATTTTTCATAATAACAATTGGAAAATGACGACATAATGACGAATTTTCCGTTGTTGCTGGAAAAATTTCATATTTAAGATTTCTTCATTGTTGAAAGCGTGGGAAAATTTGTCACTATAATGTTTTCCATTGTTAAAGGATAGGGACATTTTTACGTTTTAAATCTTGTTCATTGTTGAAACGGTATCAATATTTGCAATGGAATTTTTTCCATTGTTGGAAGTGCGGGAAAGTTGTCATTATAGATAATTTCTAATATAATTATAAATAAATTTTTCATAATAACAATTGAAAAAAGATGACTCAAAATAGAATTGTTCCTTGTTGCGGGAAAAATTTCTTATGTTTAATTTTCTTCATTGTTGAAAGCATGGAAAAATTTGTCACCATAATTTTTTCCATTGTTAAAGGATAGGGACACTTTTACGTTTTAAATATTGACCATTATTGAAACGGTATCAATATTTGTCAATGGAATTGTTTCCATTGTTGGAAGTGCGGGAAAGTTGTCATTATAGATGACTTCTAATATAATTATAAATACATTTTTCATAATAACAGTTGAAAAATGATGACTTAACGACGAAGTTTTCATTGTTGCCAGAAAAATTTCTTATTTTGCGATTTGTTCATTGTTGAATGTGTGGAAAAATTTTTCACTATAATTTTTCCTTTGTTAAAGGATAGTGAAAATTTCACGTTTTAAATGTTGTCCATTGTTGAAACAGTATCAATATTTGTCAATGGAATTTTTTCCATTGTTGGAAGTGAAGAAAGTTGTCATTATAGATAACTTCTAATATAATTATAAATAAATTTTTCATAATAACAATTGAAAACAGATGTCTCAAAATAGAATTGTTCATTGTTGCGGGAAAATTTTCTTTCTTTAAGTTTTCTTCACTGCTGAAAGCGTGGGAAAATTTGTTACTATAATTTTTACCATTGCTAAAGGATAGTGACATTTTCTCGTTTTAAATATTGTCCATTGTTGAAACGGTATCAAAATTGGTCAATGGAATTTTTTCCATTGTTGGAAGTGCGGGAAAGTTGTCATTATAGATAACTTCTAATATAATTATAAATAAATTTTTCATAATAACAATTGGAAAATGACGACTCCAAATAGAATTGTTCATTGTTGCGGGAAAAATTTCTTATGTTTAATTTTCTTCATTGTTGAAAGCGTGGGAAAATTTGTCACTATAATTTTTCCTTTGTTAAAGGATAGTGAAATTTTCACGTGTTAAATGTTGTCCATTGTTGAAACGGTATCAATATTTGTCAATGGAATTTTTTCCATTGTTGGAAGTGAAGAAAGTTGTCATTATAGATAACTTCTAATATAATTATAAATAAATTTTTCTTAATAACGATTGAAAAATGATGACTTAAGACGAATTTTCCATTGTTGCCAGAAAAATTTAATATTTTAACATTTCTTCATTGTTGAAAAAGTGGGAAATTTTGTCATTATAATTTTTTCCATTGTTAAAAGATAGGGACACTTTTACAATTTAAATATTGTCCATTATTGAAACGGTATCAATATTTGTCAATGGAATTTTTTTCGTTGTTGAAAATGCGGGAAAGTGTTCATTATAGACAATTTCTAATATAATTATAAATAAATTTTTCATAATAACAATTGAAAAATGGTGACTTAAAGACGAATTTTCCATTGTTGCCGTTAAAATTTCTTATTTTAAGATTTGTTAATTGATGAAAGTGTGGGAAAACTTATCACTATATATTTTTCATTTTTTAACGAATAGTGACATTTTCACGTTTTAAATGTTGTCCATTGTTGAAACGGCATCAATATTTGTCAATGGAATTTTTTCCATTGTTGGAAGTGTGGGAAATTTGTCATTATAAAAAACTTCTAATATAATTATAAATAATTTTTTCATAAAAACAATTAAAAAGGGATGACTCAAAATATAATTGTACATTGTTGCGGGATAATTTTCTTATTTTAAGTTTTCTTCATTGTTGAAAGCGAGGAAAAATTTGTCACTATAATTTTTTCCATTGTTAAAGGATAGGGACATTTTCACGTTTTAAGTATTGTCAATTGTTGAAACGGTATCATTATTTGTCAATGGAATTTTTTCCATTGTTGGAAGTGCGGGAAAGTTGCCATTATAGATAACTACTAATATAATTATAAATAAATTTTTCATAATAACAATTGAAAACAGATGTCTCAAAATAGAATTGTTCATTGTTGCGGGAAAATTTTCTTTCTTTAAGTTTTCTTCACTGCTGAAAGCGTGGGAAAAATTGTCACTATAATTTTTTCCATTGTTAAAGGATAGTGACATTCTCTCGTTTTAAATATTGTCCATTGTTGAAACGGTATCAAAATTGGTCAATGGAATTTTTTCCATTGTTGGAAGTTTCGGAAAGTTGTCATTATAGATAACTTCTAATATAATTATAAATAAATTTTTCATAATAACAATTGAAAAATGATGACTTAAAGAGGAATTTTTCATTGTTGCCGTTAAAATTTCTTATTTTAAGATTTGTTAATTGTTGAAAGTGTGGGAAAACTTGTCACTATATTTTTTTCATTTTTTAAAGAATAGTGACATTTTTACGTTTCAAATATTGTCCATTGTTGAAACGGTATCAAAATTGGTCAATGGAATTTTTTCCATTGTTGGAAGTGTGGGAAAGTTGTCATTATAGATGACTTCTAATATAATTATAAATAAATTTTTCATAATAACAATTGGAAAATGACGACATAATGACGAATTTTCCGTTGTTGCTGGAAAAATTTCATATTTAAGATTTCTTCATTGTTGAAAGCGTGGGAAAATTTGTCACTATAATGTTTTCCATTGTTAAAGGATAGGGACATTTTTACGTTTTAAATCTTGTTCATTGTTGAAACGGTATCAATATTTGCAATGGAATTTTTTCCATTGTTGGAAGTGCGGGAAAGTTGTCATTATAGATAATTTCTAATATAATTATAAATAAATTTTTCATAATAACAATTGAAAAAAGATGACTCAAAATAGAATTGTTCCTTGTTGCGGGAAAAATTTCTTATGTTTAATTTTCTTCATTGTTGAAAGCATGGAAAAATTTGTCACCATAATTTTTTCCATTGTTAAAGGATAGGGACACTTTTACGTTTTAAATATTGACCATTATTGAAACGGTATCAATATTTGTCAATGGAATTGTTTCCATTGTTGGAAGTGCGGGAAAGTTGTCATTATAGATGACTTCTAATATAATTATAAATACATTTTTCATAATAACAGTTGAAAAATGATGACTTAACGACGAAGTTTTCATTGTTGCCAGAAAAATTTCTTATTTTGAGATTTGTTCATTGTTGAATGTGTGGAAAAATTTGTCACTATAATTTTTCCTTTGTTAAAGGATAGTGAAATTTTCACGTTTTAAATGTTGTCCATTGTTGAAACAGTATCAATATTTGTCAATGGAATTTTTTCCATTGTTGGAAGTGAAGAAAGTTGTCATTATAGATAACTTCTAATATAATTATAAATAAATTTTTCATAATAACAATTGAAAACAGATGTCTCAAAATAGAATTGTTCATTGTTGCGGGAAAATTTTCTTTCTTTAAGTTTTCTTCACTGCTGAAAGCGTGGGAAAATTTGTCACTATAATTTTTTCCATTGTTAAAGGATAGTGACATTTTCTCGTTTTAAATATTGTCCATTGTTGAAACGGTATCAAAATTGGTCAATGGAATTTTTTCCATTGTTGGAAGTGCGGGAAAGTTGTCATTATAGATAACTTCTAATATAATTATAAATAAATTTTTCATAATAACAATTGGAAAATGACGACTCCAAATAGAATTGTTCATTGTTGCGGGAAAAATTTCTTATGTTTAATTTTCTTCATTGTTGAAAGCGTGGGAAAATTTGTCACTATAATTTTTCCTTTGTTAAAGGATAGTGAAATTTTCACGTGTTAAATGTTGTCCATTGTTGAAACGGTATCAATATTTGTCAATGGAATTTTTTCCATTGTTGGAAGTGAAGAAAGTTGTCATTATAGACAAATTCTAATATAATTATACATAAAATTTTCATAATAACAATTGAAAAATGATGACTTATACACGAATTTTTCATTGTTGCCGGAAGATTTTCGTATTTTAAGATTTCTTCATTGTTGAAAGCTTGGGAAAATTTATCACTATAGTTTTTTCCGTTGTTAAAGTATAGTGACATTTTCACGTTTTAAATATTGTCCATTGTTTAAACGTTATCAAAATTGGTCAATGGAATTTTTTCCATTGCTGGAAGTGCCAAAAACTTGTCATTAGAAAAAACTTCTAATATAATTATAAATAAATTTTTCAAAATAAAAATTGAAAAAGAATGACTTAAAGTCGAATTTTTCATTGTTGCGAGAAAAAGTTCATATTTTAAGATTTCTTCATTGTTGAAAGCGTGGGAAAATTTGTCACTTTAATTTTTTCTTTTGTTAAAGGTTAGGGACAATTTCACGTTTTAAATATTATCCATTGTTGAAACCGTATCAATATTTGTCAGTGGAATTTTTTTCATTGTTGTAGGTGCGAGAAAGTTGCAATTATAAATAATTTCTAATATAATTATAAATAAATTTGTCATAAAAACACTTGGAAAATGATGACTTAAAATCGAACTTTTCATTGTTGCGGAAAAAATTCATATTTTAAGATTTCTTCATTGTTGAAAGTGTGGGAATATTTGTCACTATATTTTTTTCCATTGTAAAAAGGATAGTGACATTGTCACGTTTTAAATATATTCCATTGTTGAAAAGTGTATCAAAATTGGTCAATGGAATTTTTTCCATTGTTGGAAGTGCCAGAAAGTTTTCATTATAGATAACTTCTAATATAATTATAAATAAATTTCTCATAACAACAATTGAAAAAAGATGACTTAAAGTCGAAATTTTCATTGTTGACGGAAAAATTTCATATTTTAAGATTTCTTCATTGTTGAAAGAGTGGGAAATTTTGTCATTATAATTTTTTCCATTGTTAAAGGATAGGGACACTTTTACGTTTTAAATATTGACCATTATTGAAACGGTATCAGTATTTGTCAATCGAATTGTTTCCATTGTTGGAAGTGCGTGAAAGTTTTCATTATAGATAACTTCTAATATAATTATAAATACATTTTTCATAATAACAGTTGAAAAATGATGACTTAACAGACGAAGTTTTCATTGTTGCCAGAAAAATTTCTTATTTTGAGATTTGTTCATTGTTGAATGTGTGGGAAAAATTGTCACTATAATTTTTCCTTTGTTAAAGGATAGTGAAATTTTCACGTTTTAAATGTTGTCCATTGTTGAAACAGTATCAGTATTTGTCAATGGAATTTTTTCCATTGTTGGAAGTGAAGAAAGTTGTCATTATAGATAACTTCTAATATAATTATAAATAAATTTTTCATAATAAATATTGGAAACAGATGTCTCAAAATAGAATTGTTCATTGTTGCGGGAAAATTTTCTTTCTTTAAGTTTTCTTCACTGCTGAAAGCGTGGGAAAATTTGTCACTATAATTTTTTCCATTGTTAAAGGATAGTGACATTTTCTCGTTTTCAATATTGTCCATTATTGAAACGGTATCAATGTTTGTCAATGGAATTTTTTCCATTGCTGGAAATGCGGGAAAGTGTTCATTATAGATAATTTCTAATATAATTATAAATAAATTTTTAATAATAACAATTGAAAAATGATGACTTAAAGACGAATTTTCCTTTGTTGCCGGAAAAATTTCATATTTTAAGATTTCTTCATTGTTGAAAGCGTGGGAAAGTTTGTCACTATAATTTTTTCCATTGTTAAAGGATAGGGACATTTTTACGTTTTAAATATTGTTCATTGTTGAAACGGTATCAATATTTGTCAATGGAATTTTTTCCATTGTTGGAAGTGCGGGAAAGTTGTCATTATAGATAAATTCTAATATAATTATAAATAAAATTTTCATAATAACAATTGAAAAATGATGACTTAAAGACGAATTTTTCATTGTTGCCGGAAAATTTTCGTATTTTAAGATTTCTTCATTGTTGAAAGCTTGGGAAAATTTATCACTATAGTTTTTTCCGTTGTTAAAGAATAGTGACATTTTCACGTTTTAAATATTGTCCATTGTTTAAACGTTATCAAAATTGGTCAATGGAATTTTTTCAATTGTTGGAAGTGCCAAAAAGTTGTCATTAGAAAAAACTTCTAATATAATTATAAATAAATTTTTCAAAATAAGAATTGAAAAAGAATGACTTAAAGTCGAATTTTTCATTGTTGCGAGAAAAAGTTCATATTTTAAGATTTCTTCATTGTTGAAAGCGTGGGAAAATTTGTCAATTTAATTTTTTCTTTTGTTAAAGGTTAGGGACATTTTCACGTTTTAAATAGTATCCATTGTTGAAACCGTATCAATATTTGTCAATGAAATTTTTTTCATTGTTGTAGGTGCGAGAAAGTTGCAATTAAAAATAATTTCTAATATAATTATAAATAAATTTGTCATAAAAACACTTGGAAAATGATGACTTAAAATCGAACTTTTCATTGTTGCGGAAAAAATTCATATTTTAAGATTTCTTCATTGTTAAAAGCATGGGAAAATTTGTCACTATATTTTTTTCCATTGTTAAAGGATAGGGACATTTTTGCGTTTTGAATATTGTCCGTTATTGAAACGGTATCAATATTTGTCAGTGGAATTTTTTCCTTTTTGGGAAGTGCGGGAAAGTTGTCATTAGAAAAAACTTCTAATATAATTATTAAGAAATTTTTCATAATAACAATTGAAAAAGGATGACTTAAAGTCGAATTTTTCATTATTGGGGGAAAAAAATCATATTTTAAAATTTCTTCATTGTTGACAGCTTGGGAAAATTTGTCACTATAGTTTTTTCCATTGTTAAAGGATAGTGACATTTTCTCGTTTTAAATATTGTCCATTGTTGAAACGGTATCAAAATTGGTCAATGGAATTTTTTCCATTGTTGGAAGTGCGGCAAAGTTGTCATTATAGATAACTTCTAATATAATTATAAATAAATTTTTCATAATAACAATTGGAAAATGACGACTCCAAATAGAATTGTTCATTGTTGCGGGAAAAATTTCTTATGTTTAATTTTCTTCATTGTTGAAAGCGTGGGAAAATTTGTCACTATAATTTTTCCTTTGTTAAAGGATAGTGAAATTTTCACGTGTTAAATGTTGTCCATTGTTGAAACGGTATCAATATTTGTCAATGGAATTTTTTCCATTGTTGGAAGTGAAGAAAGTTGTCATTATAGATAACTTCTAATATAATTATAAATAAATTTTTCTTAATAACGATTGAAAAATGATGACTTAAGACGAATTTTCCATTGTTGCCAGAAAAATTTCATATTTTAAGATTTCTTCATTGTTGAAAAAGTGGGAAATTTTGTCATTATAATTTTTTCCATTGTTAAAAGATAGGGACACTTTTACAATTTAAATATTGTCCATTATTGAAACGGTATCAATATTTGTCAATGGAATTTTTTCCGTTGTTGAAAATGCGGGAAAGTGTTCATTATAGACAATTTCTAATATAATTATAAATAAATTTTTCATAATAACAATTGAAAAATGGTGACTTAAAGACGAATTTTCCATTGTTGCCGTTAAAATTTCTTATTTTAAGATTTGTTAATTGATGAAAGTGTGGGAAAACTTGTCACTATATTTTTTTCATTTTTTAAAGAATAGTGACATTTTCACGTTTTAAATGTTGTCCATTGTTGAAACGGCATCAATATTTGTCAATGGAATTTTTTCCATTGTTGGAAGTGTGGGAAATTTGTCATTATAAAAAACTTCTAATATAATTATAAATAATTTTTTCATAAAAACAATTAAAAAGGGATGACTCAAAATATAATTGTACATTGTTGCGGGATAATTTTCTTATTTTAAGTTTTCTTCATTGTTGAAAGCGAGGAAAAATTTGTCACTATAATTTTTTCCATTGTTAAAGGATAGGGACATTTTCACGTTTTAAGTATTGTCAATTGTTGAAACGGTATCATTATTTGTCAATGGAATTTTTTCCATTGTTGGAAGTGCGGGAAAGTTGTCATTATAGATAACTACTAATATAATTATAAATAAATTTTTCATAATAACAATTGAAAACAGATGTCTCAAAATAGAATTGTTCATTGTTGCGGGAAAATTTTCTTTCTTTAAGTTTTCTTCACTGCTGAAAGCGTGGGAAAAATTGTCACTATAATTTTTTCCATTGTTAAAGGATAGTGACATTCTCTCGTTTTAAATATTGTCCATTGTTGAAACGGTATCAAAATTGGTCAATGGAATTTTTTCCATTGTTGGAAGTTTCGGAAAGTTGTCATTATAGATAACTTCTAATATAATTATAAATAAATTTTTCATAATAACAATTGAAAAATGATGACTTAAAGAGGAATTTTTCATTGTTGCCGTTAAAATTTCTTATTTTAAGATTTGTTAATTGTTGAAAGTGTGGGAAAACTTGTCACTATATTTTTTTCATTTTTTAAAGAATAGTGACATTTTCACGTTTCAAATATTGTCCTTTGTTGAAACGGTATCAAAATTGGTCAATGAATTTTTTCCATTGTTGGAAGTGCGGGAAAGTTGTCATTATAGATGACTTCTAATATAATTATAAATAAATTTTTCATAATAACAATTGGAAAATGACGACATAATGACGAATTTTCCGTTGTTGCTGGAAAAATTTCATATTTAAGATTTCTTCATTGTTGAAAGCGTGGGAAAATTTGTCACTATAATGTTTTCCATTGTTAAAGGATAGGGACATTTTTACGTTTTAAATCTTGTTCATTGTTGAAACGGTATCAATATTTGCAATGGAATTTTTTCCATTGTTGGAAGTGCGGGATAATTTCTAATATAATTATAAATAAATTTTTCATAATAACAATTGAAAAAAGATGACTCAAAATAGAATTGTTCCTTGTTGCGGGAAAAATTTCTTATGTTTAATTTTCTTCATTGTTGAAAGCATGGAAAAATTTGTCACCATAATTTTTTCCATTGTTAAAGGATAGGGACACTTTTACGTTTTAAATATTGACCATTATTGAAACGGTATCAATATTTGTCAATGGAATTGTTTCCATTGTTGGAAGTGCGGGAAAGTTGTCATTATAGATGACTTCTAATATAATTATAAATACATTTTTCATAATAACAGTTGAAAAATGATGACTTAACGACGAAGTTTTCATTGTTGCCAGAAAAATTTCTTATTTTGAGATTTGTTCATTGGTGAATGTGTGGGAAAAATTGTCACTATAATTTTTCCTTTGTTAAAGGATAGTGAAATTTTCACGTTTTAAATGTTGTCCATTGTTGAAACAGTATCAGTATTTGTCAATGGAATTTTTTCCATTGTTGGAAGTGAAGAAAGTTGTCATTATAGATAACTTCTAATATAATTATAAATAAATTTTTCATAATAAATATTGAAAACAGATGTCTCAAAATAGAATTGTTCATTGTTGCGGGAAAATTTTCTTTCTTTAAGTTTTCTTCACTGCTGAAAGCGTGGGAAAATTTGTCACTATAATTTTTTCCATTGTTAAAGGATAGTGACATTTTCTCGTTTTAAATATTGTCCATTATTGAAACGGTATCAATGTTTGTCAATGGAATTTTTTCCATTGCTGGAAATGCGGGAAAGTGTTCATTATAGATAATTTCTAATATAATTATAAATAAATTTTTAATAATAACAATTGAAAAATGATGACTTAAAGACGAATTTTCCTTTGTTGCCGAAAAAATTTCATATTTTAAGATTTCTTCATTGTTGAAAGCGTGGGAAATTTTGTCACTATAATTTTTTCCATTGTTAAAGGATAGGGACATTTTTACGTTTTAAATATTGTTCATTGTTGAAACGGTATCAATATTTGTCAATGGAATTTTTTCCATTGTTGGAAGTGCGGGAAAGTTGTCATTATAGATAAATTCTAATATAATTATAAATAAAATTTTCATAATAACAATTGAAAAATGATGACTTAAAGACGAATTTTTCATTGTTGCCGGAAAATTTTCGTATTTTAAGATTTCTTCATTGTTGAAAGCTTGGGAAAATTTATCACTATAGTTTTTTCCGTTGTTAAAGAATAGTGACATTTTCACGTTTTAAATATTGTCCATTGTTTAAACGTTATCAAAATTGGTCAATGGAATTTTTTCAATTGTTGGAAGTGCCAAAAAGTGGTCATTAGAAAAAACTTCTAATATAATTATAAATAAATTTTTCAAAATAAGAATTGAAAAAGAATGACTTAAAGTCGAATTTTTCATTGTTGCGAGAAAAAGTTCATATTTTAAGATTTCTTCATTGTTGAAAGCGTGGGAAAATTTGTCAATTTAATTTTTTCTTTTGTTAAAGGTTAGGGACATTTTCACGTTTTAAATAGTATCCATTGTTGAAACCGTATCAATATTTGTCAATGAAATTTTTTTCATTGTTGTAGGTGCGAGAAAGTTGCAATTAAAAATAATTTCTAATATAATTATAAATAAATTTGTCATAAAAACACTTGGAAAATGATGACTTAAAATCGAACTTTTCATTGTTGCGGAAAAAATTCATATTTTAAGATTTCTTCATTGTTGAAAGTGTGGGAATATTTGTCACTATAATTTTTTCCATTGTAAAAATGATAGTGACATTGTCACGTTTTAAATATATTCCATTGTTGAAAAGGGTATCAAAATTGGTCAATGGAATTTTTTCCATTGTTGGAAGTGCCAGAAAGTTTTCATTATAGATAACTTCTAATATAATTATAAATAAATTTGTCATAACAACAATTGAAAAAAGATGACTTAAAGTCGAAATTTTCATTGTTGACGGAAAAATTTCATATTTTAAGATTTCTTCATTGTTAAAAGCATGGGAAAATTTGTCACTATATTTTTTCCATTGTTAAAGGATAGGGACATTTTTGCGTTTTGAATATTGTCCGTTATTGAAACGGTATCAATATTTGTCAGTGGAATTTTTTCCTTTTTGGGAAGTGCGGGAAAGTTGTCATTAGAAAAAACTTCTAATATAATTATTAAGAAATTTTTCATAATAACAATTGAAAAAGGGTGACTTAAAGTCGAATTTTTCATTATTGGGGGAAAAAAATCATATTTTAAAATTTCTTCATTGTTGACAGCTTGGGAAAATTTGTCACTATAGTTTTTTCCATTGTTAAAGGATAGTGACATTTTCTCGTTTTAAATATTGTCCATTGTTGAAACGGTATCAAAATTGGTCAATGGAATTTTTTCCATTGTTGGAAGTGCGGGAAAGTTGTCATTATAGATAACTTCTAATATAATTATAAATAAATTTTTCATAATAACAATTGGAAAATGACGACTCCAAATAGAATTGTTCATTGTTGCGGGAAAAATTTCTTATGTTTAATTTTCTTCATTGTTGAAAGCGTGGGAAAATTTGTCACTATAATTTTTCCTTTGTTAAAGGATAGTGAAATTTTCACGTGTTAAATGTTGTCCATTGTTGAAACGGTATCAATATTTGTCAATGGAATTTTTTCCATTGTTGGAAGTGAAGAAAGTTGTCATTATAGATAACTTCTAATATAATTATAAATAAATTTTTCTTAATAACGATTGAAAAATGATGACTTAAGACGAATTTTCCATTGTTGCCAGAAAAATTTCATATTTTAAGATTTCTTCATTGTTGAAAAAGTGGGAAATTTTGTCATTATAATTTTTTCCATTGTTAAAAGATAGGGACACTTTTACAATTTAAATATTGTCCATTATTGAAACGGTATCAATATTTGTCAATGGAATTTTTTCCGTTGTTGAAAATGCGGGAAAGTGTTCATTATAGACAATTTCTAATATAATTATAAATAAATTTTTCATAATAACAATTGAAAAATGGTGACTTAAAGACGAATTTTCCATTGTTGCCGTTAAAATTTCTTATTTTAAGATTTGTTAATTGATGAAAGTGTGGGAAAACTTGTCACTATATTTTTTTCATTTTTTAAAGAATAGTGACATTTTCACGTTTTAAATGTTGTCCATTGTTGAAACGGCATCAATATTTGTCAATGGAATTTTTTCCATTGTTGGAAGTGTGGGAAATTTGTCATTATAAAAAACTTCTAATATAATTATAAATAATTTTTTCATAAAAACAATTAAAAAGGGATGACTGAAAATATAATTGTACATTGTTGCGGGATAATTTTCTTATTTTCAGTTTTCTTCATTGTTGAAAGCGAGGAAAAATTTGTCACTATAATTTTTTCCATTGTTAAAGGATAGGGACATTTTCACGTTTTAAGTATTGTCAATTGTTGAAACGGTATCATTATTTGTCAATGGAATTTTTTCCATTGTTGGAAGTGCGGGAAAGTTGTCATTATAGATAACTACTAATATAATTATAAATAAATTTTTCATAATAACAATTGAAAACAGATGTCTCAAAATAGAATTGTTCATTGTTGCGGGAAAATTTTCTTTCTTTAAGTTTTCTTCACTGCTGAAAGCGTGGGAAAAATTGTCACTATAATTTTTTCCATTGTTAAAGGATAGTGACATTCTCTCGTTTTAAATATTGTCCATTGTTGAAACGGTATCAAAATTGGTCAATGGAATTTTTTCCATTGTTGGAAGTTTCGGAAAGTTGTCATTATAGATAACTTCTAATATAATTATAAATAAATTTTTCATTAACGACGAAGTTTTCATTGTTGCCAGAAAAATTTCTTATTTTGAGATTTGTTCATTGTTGAATGTGTGGAAAAATTTGTCACTATAATTTTTCCTTTGTTAAAGGATAGTGAAATTTTCACGTTTTAAATGTTGTCCATTGTTGAAACAGTATCAATATTTTTTGGAAGTTTCGGAAAGTTGTCATTATAGATAACTTCTAATATAATTATAAATAAATTTTTCATTTAACGACGAATTTTTCATTGTTGCCAGAAAAATTTCTTATTTTGAGATTTGTTCATTGTTGAATGTGTGGAAAAATTTGTCACTATAATTTTTCCTTTGTTAAAGGATAGTGAAATTTTCACGTTTTAAATGTTGTCCATTGTTGAAACAGTATCAATATTTGTCAATGGAATTTTTTCCATTGTTGGAAGTGAAGAAAGTTGTCATTATAGATAACTTCTAATATAATTATAAATAAATTTTTCATAATAACAATTGAAAACAGATGTCTCAAAATAGAATTGTTCATTGTTGCGGGAAAGTTTTCTTTCTTTAAGTTTTCTTCACTGCTGAAAGCGTGGGAAAATTTGTCACTATAATTTTTTCCATTGTTAAAGGATAGTGACATTTTCTCGTTTTAAATATTGTCCATTGTTGAAACGGTATCAAAATTGGTCAATGGAATTTTTTCCATTGTTGGAAGTGCGGGAAAGTTGTCATTATAGATAACTTCTAATATAATTATAAATAAATTTTTCATAATAACAATTGGAAAATGACGACTCCAAATAGAATTGTTCATTGTTGCGGGAAAAATTTCTTATGTTTAATTTTCTTCATTGTTGAAAGCGTGGGAAAATTTGTCACTATAATTTTTCCTTTGTTAAAGGATAGTGAAATTTTCACGTGTTAAATGTTGTCCATTGTTGAAACGGTATCAATATTTGTCAATGGAATTTTTTCCATTGTTGGAAGTGAAGAAAGTTGTCATTATAGATAACTTCTAATATAATTATAAATAAATTTTTCATAAAAACAATTAAAAAGGGATGACTCAAAATATAATTGTACATTGTTGCGGGATAATTTTCTTATTTTAAGTTTTCTTCATTGTTGAAAGCGAGGGAAAATTTGTCACTATAATTTTTTCCATTGTTAAAGGATAGGGACATTTTCACGTTTTAAGTATTGTCAATTGTTGAAACGGTATCATTATTTGTCAATGGAATTTTTTCCATTGTTGAAAGTGCGGGAAAGTTGTCATTATAGATAACTACTAATATAATTATAAATAAATTTTTCATAATAACAATTGAAAACAGATGTCTCAAAATAGAATTGTTCATTGTTGCGGGAAAATTTTCTTTCTTTAAGTTTTCTTCACTGCTGAAAGCGTGGGAAAATTTGTCACTATAATTTTTTCCATTGTTAAAGGATAGTGACATTCTCTCGTTTTAAATATTGTCCATTGTTGAAACGGTATCATAATTGGTCAATGGAATTTTTTCCATTGTTGGAAGTTTCGGAAAGTTGTCATTATAGATAACTTCTAATATAATTATAAATAAATTTTTCATAATAACAATTGAAAAATGATGACTTAAAGAGGAATTTTTCATTGTTGCCGTTAAAATTTCTTATTTTAAGATTTGTTAATTGTTGAAAGTGTGGGAAAACTTGTCACTATATTTTTTTCATTTTTTAAAGAATAGTGACATTTTCACGTTTCAAATATTGTCCATTGTTGAAACGGTATCAAAATTGGTCAATGGAATTTTTTCCATTGTTGGAAGTGCGGGAAAGTTGTCATTATAGATGACTTCTAATATAATTATAAATAAATTTTTCATAATAACAATTGGAAAATGACGACATAATGACGAATTTTCCGTTGTTGCTGGAAAAATTTCATATTTAAGATTTCTTCATTGTTGAAAGCGTGGGAAATTTGTCACTATAATGTTTTCCATTGTTAAAGGATAGGGACATTTTTACGTTTTAAATCTTGTTCATTGTTGAAACGGTATCAATATTTGCAATGGAATTTTTTCCATTGTTGGAAGTGCGGGAAAGTTGTCATTATAGATAATTTCTAATATAATTATAACTAAATTTTTCATAATAACAATTGAAAAAAGATGACTAAAAATAGAATTGTTCCTTGTTGCGGGAAAAATTTCTTACGTTTAATTTTCTTCATTGTTGAAAGCATGGAAAAATTTGTCACCATAACTTTTTCCATTGTTAAAGGATAGGGACACTTTTACGTTTTAAATATTGACCATTATTGAAACGGTATCAATATTTGTCAATGGAATAGTTTCCATTGTTGGAAGTGCGGGAAAGTTGTCATTATAGATGACATCTAATATAATTATAAATACATTTTTCATAATAACAGTTGAAAAATGATGACTTAACGACGAAGTTTTCATTGTTGCCAGAAAAATTTCTTATTTTGAGATTTGTTCATTGTTGAAAGCTTGGGAAAATTTATCACTATAGTTTTTTCCATTGTTAAAGGATAGTGACATTTTCACGTTTTAAATATAGTCAATTGTTGAAACTCTATCAATATTTGTCAATGGAATTTTTTCCATTCTTGGAAGTGAAGAAAGTTGTCATTATAGATAATTTCTAATATAATTATAAATAAATTTTTCATAATAACAATTGAAAACGGATGTCTCAAAATATAATTGTTCATTGTTGCGGGAAAAATTTCTTATTTTGAGTTTTCTTCATTGTTGAAAGCGTGGGAAAATTTGTCACTATAATTTTTTCCATTGTTAAAGGATAGTGACATTTTCACGTTTTAAATATAGTCAATTGTTGAAACTCTATCAATATTTGTCAATGGAATTTTTTCCATTGTTGGAAGTGAAGAAAGTTGTCATTATAGATAACTTCTAATATAATTATAAATACATTTTTCATAATAACAATTGAAAACAGATGTCTCAAAATAGAATTGTTTATTGTTGCGGGAAAATTTTCTTTCTTTAAGTTTTCTTCACTGCTGAAAGCGTGGGAAAATTTGTCACTATAATTTTTTCCATTGTTAAAGGATAGTGACATTTTCTCGTTTTAAATATTGTCCATTGTTGAAACGGTATCAAAATTGGTCAATGGAATTTTTTCCATTGTTGGAAGTGCCGGAAAGTTGTCATTATAGATAACTTCTAATATAATTATAAATAAATTTTCCATAATAACAATTGGAAAATGACGACTCCAAATAGAATTGTTCATTGTTGCGGGAAAAATTTCTTATGTTGAATTTTCTTCATTATTGAAAGCGTGGGAAAATTTGTCACCATAATTTTTTCCATTGTTAAAGGATAGTGACATTTTCACGTTTTAAATATTGTCCATTGTTGAAATCTTATCAAAATTGGTCAAAGGAATTTTTTCCATTGTTGGAATTGCGGGAAAGTTGTTATTATAGATAATTTCTAATATAATTATAAATAAATTTTTCATTAAAACAATTGAAAAAAGATGACTCAAAATAGAATTGTTCATTGTTGCGGGAAAAATTTCTTATGTTTAATTTTCTTCATTGTTGAAAGCGTGGGAAAATTTGTCACTATAATTTTTCCTTTGTTAAAGCATAGTGAAATTTTCAAGTGTTAAATGTTGTCCATTGTTGAAACAGTATCAATATTTGTCAATGGAATTTTTTCCATTGTTGGAAGTGAAGAAAGTTGTCATTATAGATAACTTCTAATATAATTATAAATAAATTTTTCATAATAACAATTGAAAACAGATGTCTCAAAATAGAATTGTTCATTGTTGCGGGAAAATTTTCTTTCTTTAAGTTTTCTTCACTGCTGAAAGCGTGGGAAAATTTGTCACTATAATTTTTTCCATTGTTAAAGGATAGTGACATTTTCTCGTTTTAAATATTGTCCATTGTTGAAACGGTATCAAGATTGGTCAATGGAATTTTTTCCATTGTTGGAAGTGCGGGAAAGTTGTCATTATAGATAACTTCTAATATAATTATAAATAAATTTTTCATAATAACAATTGGAAAATGACGACTCCAAATAGAATTGTTCATTGTTGCGGGAAAATTTCTTATGTTTAAATTTCTTCATTGTTGAAAGCGTGGGAAAATTTGTCACTATAATTTTTCCTTTGTTAAAGGATAGTGAAATTTTCACGTGTTAAATGTTGTCCATTGTTGAAACAGTATCAATATTTGTCAATGGAATTTTTTCCATTGTTGGAAGTGAAGAAAGTTGTCATTATAGATAACTTCTAATATAATTATAAATAAATTTTTCTTAATAACGATTGAAAAATGATGACTTAAGACGAATTTTCCATTGTTGCCAGAAAAATTTCATATTTTAAGATTTCTTCATTGTTGAAAAAGTGGGAAATTTTGTCATTATAATTTTTTCCATTGTTAAAAGATAGGGACACTTTTACAATTTAAATATTGTCCATTATTGAAACGGTATCAATATTTGTCAATGGAATTTTTTCCGTTGTTTAAAATGCGGGAAAGTGTTCATTATAGACAATTTCTAATATAATTATAAATAAATTTTTCATAATAACAATTGAAAAATGGTGACTTAAAGACGAATTTTCCATTGTTGCCGTTAAAATTTCTTATTTTAAGATTTGTTAATTGATGAAAGTGTGGGAAAACTTGTCACTATATTTTTTCCATTTTTTAAAGAATAGTGACATTTTCACGTTTTAAATGTTGTCCATTGTTGAAACGGCATCAATATTTGTCAATGGAATTTTTTCCATTGTTGGAAGTGTGGGAAATTTGTCATTATAAAAAACTTCTAATATAATTAAAAATAAATTTTTCATAAAAACAATTAAAAAGGGATGACTCAAAATATAATTGTACATTGTTGCGGGATAATTTTCTTATTTTAAGTTTTCTTCATTGTTGAAAGCGAGGGAAAATTTGTCACTATAATTTTTTCCATTGTTAAAGGATAGGGACATTTTCACGTTTTAAGTATTGTCAATTGTTGAAACGGTATCATTATTTGTCAATGGAATTTTTTCCATTGTTGGAAGTGCGGGAAAGTTGTCATTATAGATAACTACTAATATAATTATAAATAAATTTTTCATAATAACAATTGAAAACAGATGTCTCAAAATAGAATTGTTCATTGTTGCGGGAAAATTTTCTTTCTTTAAGTTTTCTTCCCTGCTGAAAGCGTGGGAAAATTTGTCACTATAATTTTTTCCATTGTTAAAGGATAGTGACATTCTCTCGTTTTAAATATTGTCCATTGTTGAAACGGTATCAAAATTGGTCAATGGAATTTTTTCCATTGTTGGAAGTTTCGGAAAGTTGTCATTATAGATAACTTCTAATATAATTATAAATAAATTTTTCATAATAACAATTGAAAAATGATGACTTAAAGAGGAATTTTTCATTGTTGCCGTTAAAATTTCTTATTTTAAGATTTGTTAATTGTTGAAAGTGTGGGAAAACTTGTCACTATATTTTTTTCATTTTTAGAAGAATAGTGACATTTTCACGTTTCAAATATTGTCCATTGTTGAAACGGTATCAAAATTGGTCAATGGAATTTTTTCCATTGTTGGAAGTGCGGGAAAGTTGTCATTATAGATGACTTCTAATATAATTATAAATACATTTTTCATAATAACAGTTGAAAAATGATGACTTAACGACGAAGTTTTCATTGTTGCCAGAAAAATTTCTTATTTTGAGATTTGTTCATTGTTGAATGTGTGGAAAAATTTGCCACTATAATTTTTCCTTTGTTAAAGGATAGTGAAATTTTCACGTTTTAAATGTTGTCCATTGTTGAAACAGTATCAATATTTGTCAATGGAATTTTTTCCATTGTTGGAAGTGAAGAAAATTGTCATTATAGATAACTTCTAATATAATTATAAATAAATTTTTCATAATAACAATTGAAAACAGATGTCTCAAAATAGAATTGTTCATTGTTGCGGGAAAATTTTCTTTCTTTAAGTTTTCTTCACTGCTGAAAGCGTGGGAAAATTTGTCACTATAATTTTTTCCATTGTTAAAGGATAGTGACATTTTCTCGTTTTAAATATTGTCCATTGTTGAAACGGTATCAAAATTGGTCAATGGAATTTTTTCCATTGTTGGAAGTGCGGGAAAGTTGTCATTATAGCTAACTTCTAATATAATTATAAATAAATTTTTCATAATAACAATTGGAAAATGACGACTCCAAATAGAATTGTTCATTGTTGCGGGAAAAATTTCTTATGTTGAATTTTCTTCATTATTGAAAGCGTGGGAAAATTTGTCACCATAATTTTTTCCATTGTTAAAGGATAGTGACATTTTCACGTTTTAAATATTGTCCATTGTTGAAATGGTATCAAAATTGGTCAAAGGAATTTTTTCCATTGTTGGAATTGCGGGAAAGTTGTTATTATAGATAATTTCTAATATAATTATAAATAAATTTTTCATTAAAACAATTGAAAAAAGATGACTCAAAATAGAATTGTTCATTGTTGCGGGAAAAATTTCTTATGTTTAATTTTCTTCATTGTTGAAAGAGTGGGAAAATTTGTCACTATAATTTTTCCTTTGTTAAAGCATAGTGAAATTTTCAAGTGTTAAATGTTGTCCATTGTTGAAACAGTATCAATATTTGTCAATGGAATTTTTTCCACTGTTGGAAGTGAAGAAAGTTGTCATTATAGATAACTTCTAATATAATTATAAATAAATTTTTCATTAAAACAATTGAAAAAAGATGACTCCAAATAGAATTGTTCACTGTTGCGGGAAAAATTTCTTATGTTTAATTTTCTTCATTGTTGAAAGCGTGGGAAAATTTGTCACTATAATTTTTCCTTTGTTAAAGGATAGTGAAATTTTCACGTGTTAAATGTTGTCCATTGTTGAAACAGTATCAATATTTGTCAATGGAATTTTTTCCATTGTTGGAAGTGAAGAAAGTTGTCATTATAGATAACTTCTAATATAATTATAAATAAATTTTTCTTAATAACGATTGAAAAATTATGACTTAAGACGAATTTTCCATTGTTGCCAGAAAAATTTCATATTTTATGATTTCTTCATTGTTGAAAAAGTGGGAAATTTTGTCATTATAATTTTTTCCATTGTTAAAAGATAGGGACACTTTTACAATTTAAATATTGTCCATTATTGAAACGGTATCAATATTTGTCAATGGAATTTTTTCCGTTGTTGAAAATGCGGGAAAATGTTCATTATAGACAATTTCTAATATAATTATAAATAAATTTTTCATAATAACAATTGAAAAATGGTGACTTAAAGACGAATTTTCCATTGTTGCCGTTAAAATTTCTTATTTTAAGATTTGTTAATTGATGAAAGTTTGGGAAAACTTGTCACTATATTTTTTTCATTTTTTAAAGAATAGTGACATTTTCACGTTTTAAATGTTGTCCATTGTTGAAACGGCATCAATATTTGTCAATGGAATTTTTTCCATTGTTGGAAGTGTGGGAAATTTGTCATTATAAAAAACTTCTAATATAATTATAAATAAATTTTTCATAAAAACTATTAAAAAGGGATGACTCAAATATAATTGTACATTGTTGCGGGATAATTTTCTTATTTTAAGTTTTCTTCATTGTTGAAAGCGAGGGAAAATTTGTCACTATAATTTTTTCCATTGTTAAAGGATAGGGACATTTTCTCGTTTTAAGTATTGTCAATTGTTGAAACGGTATCATTATTTGTCAATGGAATTTTTTCCATTGTTGGAAGTGCGGGAAAGTTGTCATTATAGATAACTACTAATATAATTATAAATAAATTTTTCATAATAACAATTGAAAACAGATGTCTCAAAATAGAATTGTTCATTGTTGCGGGAAAATTTTCTTTCTTTAAGTTTTCTTCACTGCTGAAAGCGTGGGAAAATTTGTCACTATAATTTTTTCCATTGTTAAAGGATAGTGACATTCTCTCGTTTTAAATATTGTCCATTGTTGAAACGGTATCAAAATTGGTCAATGGAATTTTTTCCATTGTTGGAAGTTTCGGAAAGTTGTCATTATAGATAACTTCTAATATAATTATAAATAAATTTTTCATAATAACAATTGAAAAGTGATGTCTCAAAATTGAATTGTTCATTGTTGCGGGAAAATTTTCTTTCTTTAAGTTTTCTTCACTGCTGAAAGCGTGGGAAAATTTGTCACTATAATTTTTTCCATTGTTAAAGGATAGTGACATTCTCTCGTTTTAAATATTGTCCATTGTTGAAACGGTATCAAAATTGGTCAATGGAATTTTTTCCATTGTTGGAAGTTTCGGAAAGTTGTCATTATAGATAACTTCTAATATAATTATAAATAAATTTTTCATAATAACAATTGAAAAATGATGACTTAAAGAGGAATTTTTTATTGTTGCCGTTAAAATTTCTTATTTTAAGATTTGTTAATTGTTGAAAGTGTGGGAAAACTTGTCACTATATTTTTTTCATTTTTTAAAGAATAGTGACATTTTCACGTTTCAAATATTGTCCATTGTTGAAACGGTATCAAAATTGGTCAATGGAATTTTTTCCATTGTTGGAAGTGCGGGAAAGTTGTCATTATAGATGACTTCTAATATAATTATAAATAAATTTTTCATAATAACAATTGGAAAATGACGACATAATGACGAATTTTCCGTTGTTGCTGGAAAAATTTCATATTTAAGATTTCTTCATTGTTGAAAGCGTGGGAAAATTTGTCACTATAATGTTTTCCATTGTTAAAGGTTAGGGACACTTTTACAATTTAAATATTGTCCATTATTGAAACGGTATCAATATTTGTCAATGGAATTTTTTTCGTTGTTGAAAATGCGGGAAAGTGTTCATTATAGATAATTTCTAATATAATTATAAATAAATTTTTCATAATAACAATTGAAAAAAGATGACTCAAAATAGAATTGTTCCTTGTTGCGGGAAAAATTTCTTATGTTTAATTTTCTTCATTGTTGAAAGCATGGAAAAATTTGTCACCATAATTTTTTCCATTGTTAAAGGATAGGGACACTTTTACGTTTTAAATATTGACCATTATTGAAACGGTATCAATATTTGTCAATGGAATTGTTTCCATTGTTGGAAGTGCGGGAAAGTTGTCATTATAGATGACTTCTAATATAATTATAAATACATTTTTCATAATAACAGTTGAAAAATGATGACTTAACGACGAAGTTTTCATTGTTGCCAGAAAAATTTCTTATTTTGCGATTTGTTCATTGTTGAATGTGTGGAAAAATTTGTCACTATAATTTTTCCTTTGTTAAAGGATAGTGAAAATTTCACGTTTTAAATGTTGTCCATTGTTGAAACAGTATCAATATTTGTCAATGGAATTTTTTCCATTGTTGGAAGTGAAGAAAGTTGTCATTATAGATAACTTCTAATATAATTATAAATAAATTTTTCATAATAACAATTGAAAACAGATGTCTCAAAATAGAATTGTTCATTGTTGCGGGAAAATTTTCTTTCTTTAAGTTTTCTTCACTGCTGAAAGCGTGGGAAAATTTGTCACTATAATTTTTACCATTGTTAAAGGATAGTGACATTTTCTCGTTTTAAATATTGTCCATTGTTGAAACGGTATCAAAATTGGTCAATGGAATTTTTTCCATTGTTGGAAGTGCGGGAAAGTTGTCATTATAGATAACTTCTAATATAATTATAAATAAATTTTTCATAATAACAATTGGAAAATGACGACTCCAAATAGAATTGTTCATTGTTGCGGGAAAAATTTCTTATGTTTAATTTTCTTCATTGTTGAAAGCGTGGGAAAATTTGTCACTATAATTTTTCCTTTGTTAAAGGATAGTGAAATTTTCACGTGTTAAATGTTGTCCATTGTTGAAACGGTATCAATATTTGTCAATGGAATTTTTTCCATTGTTGGAAGTGAAGAAAGTTGTCATTATAGATAACTTCTAATATAATTATAAATAAATTTTTCTTAATAACGATTGAAAAATGATGACTTAAGACGAATTTTCCTTTGTTGCCAGAAAAATTTCATATTTTAAGATTTCTTCATTGTTGAAAAAGTGGGAAATTTTGTCATTATAATTTTTTCCATTGTTAAAAGATAGGGACACTTTTACAATTTAAATATTGTCCATTATTGAAACGGTATCAATATTTGTCAATGGAATTTTTTTCGTTGTTGAAAATGCGGGAAAGTGTTCATTATAGACAATTTCTAATATAATTATAAATAAATTTTTCATAATAACAATTGAAAAATGGTGACTTAAAGACGAATTTTCCATTGTTGCCGTTAAAATTTCTTATTTTAAGATTTGTTAATTGATGAAAGTGTGGGAAAACTTGTCACTATATTTTTTTCATTTTTTAAAGAATAGTGACATTTTCACGTTTTAAATGTTGTCCATTGTTGAAACGGCATCAATATTTGTCAATGGAATTTTTTCCATTGTTGGAAGTGTGGGAAATTTGTCATTATAAAAAACTTCTAATATAATTATAAATAATTTTTTCATAAAAACAATTAAAAAGGGATGACTCAAAATATAATTGTACATTGTTGCGGGATAATTTTCTTATTTTAAGTTTTCTTCATTGTTGAAAGCGAGGAAAAATTTGTCACTATAATTTTTTCCATTGTTAAAGGATAGGGACATTTTCACGTTTTAAGTATTGTCAATTGTTGAAACGGTATCATTATTTGTCAATGGAATTTTTTCCATTGTTGGAAGTGCGGGAAAGTTGCCATTATAGATAACTACTAATATAATTATAAATAAATTTTTCATAATAACAATTGAAAACAGATGTCTCAAAATAGAATTGTTCATTGTTGCGGGAAAATTTTCTTTCTTTAAGTTTTCTTCACTGCTGAAAGCGTGGGAAAAATTGTCACTATAATTTTTTCCATTGTTAAAGGATAGTGACATTCTCTCGTTTTAAATATTGTCCATTGTTGAAACGGTATCAAAATTGGTCAATGGAATTTTTTCCATTGTTGGAAGTTTCGGAAAGTTGTCATTATAGATAACTTCTAATATAATTATAAATAAATTTTTCATAATAACAATTGAAAAATGATGACTTAAAGAGGAATTTTTCATTGTTGCCGTTAAAATTTCTTATTTTAAGATTTGTTAATTGTTGAAAGTGTGGGAAAACTTGTCACTATATTTTTTTCATTTTTTAAAGAATAGTGACATTTTCACGTTTCAAATATTGTCCATTGTTGAAACGGTATCAAAATTGGTCAATGGAATTTTTTCCATTGTTGGAAGTGCGGGAAAGTTGTCATTATAGATGACTTCTAATATAATTATAAATAAATTTTTCATAATAACAATTGGAAAATGACGACATAATGACGAATTTTCCGTTGTTGCTGGAAAAATTTCATATTTAAGATTTCTTCATTGTTGAAAGCGTGGGAAAATTTGTCACTATAATGTTTTCCATTGTTAAAGGATAGGGACATTTTTACGTTTTAAATCTTGTTCATTGTTGAAACGGTATCAATATTTGCAATGGAATTTTTTCCATTGTTGGAAGTGCGGGAAAGTTGTCATTATAGATAATTTCTAATATAATTATAAATAAATTTTTCATAATAACAATTGAAAAAAGATGACTCAAAATAGAATTGTTCCTTGTTGCGGGAAAAATTTCTTATGTTTAATTTTCTTCATTGTTGAAAGCATGGAAAAATTTGTCACCATAATTTTTTCCATTGTTAAAGGATAGGGACACTTTTACGTTTTAAATATTGACCATTATTGAAACGGTATCAATATTTGTCAATGGAATTGTTTCCATTGTTGGAAGTGCGGGAAAGTTGTCATTATAGATGACTTCTAATATAATTATAAATACATTTTTCATAATAACAGTTGAAAAATGATGACTTAACGACGAAGTTTTCATTGTTGCCAGAAAAATTTCTTATTTTGAGATTTGTTCATTGTTGAATGTGTGGAAAAATTTGTCACTATAATTTTTCCTTTGTTAAAGGATAGTGAAATTTTCACGTTTTAAATGTTGTCCATTGTTGAAACAGTATCAATATTTGTCAATGGAATTTTTTCCATTGTTGGAAGTGAAGAAAGTTGTCATTATAGATAACTTCTAATATAATTATAAATAAATTTTTCATAATAACAATTGAAAACAGATGTCTCAAAATAGAATTGTTCATTGTTGCGGGAAAATTTTCTTTCTTTAAGTTTTCTTCACTGCTGAAAGCGTGGGAAAATTTGTCACTATAATTTTTTCCATTGTTAAAGGATAGTGACATTTTCTCGTTTTAAATATTGTCCATTGTTGAAACGGTATCAAAATTGGTCAATGGAATTTTTTCCATTGTTGGAAGTGCGGGAAAGTTGTCATTATAGATAACTTCTAATATAATTATAAATAAATTTTTCATAATAACAATTGGAAAATGACGACTCCAAATAGAATTGTTCATTGTTGCGGGAAAAATTTCTTATGTTTAATTTTCTTCATTGTTGAAAGCGTGGGAAAATTTGTCACTATAATTTTTCCTTTGTTAAAGGATAGTTAAATTTTCACGTGTTAAATGTTGTCCATTGTTGAAACGGTATCAATATTTGTCAATGGAATTTTTTCCATTGTTGGAAGTGAAGAAAGTTGTCATTATAGATAAATTCTAATATAATTATACATAAAATTTTCATAATAACAATTGAAAAATGATGACTTATACACGAATTTTTCATTGTTGCCGGAAGATTTTCGTATTTTAAGATTTCTTCATTGTTGAAAGCTTGGGAAAATTTATCACTATAGTTTTTTCCGTTGTTAAAGGATAGTGACATTTTCACGTTTTAAATATTGTCCATTGTTTAAACGTTATCAAAATTGGTCAATGGAATTTTTTCCATTGCTGGAAGTGCCAAAAACTTGTCATTAGAAAAAACTTCTAATATAATTATAAATAAATTTTTCAAAATAAAAATTGAAAAAGAATGACTTAAAGTCGAATTTTTCATTGTTGCGAGAAAAAGTTCATATTTTAAGATTTCTTCATTGTTGAAAGCGTGGGAAAATTTGTCAATTTAATTTTTTCTTTTGTTAAAGGTTAGGGACATTTTCACGTTTTAAATAGTATCCATTGTTGAAACCGTATCAATATTTGTCAATGAAATTTTTTTCATTGTTGTAGGTGCGAGAAAGTTGCAATTAAAAATAATTTCTAATATAATTATAAATAAATTTGTCATAAAAACACTTGGAAAATGATGACTTAAAATCAAACTTTTCATTGTTGCGGAAAAAATTCATATTTTAAGATTTCTTCATTGTTGAAAGTGTGGGAATATTTGTCACTATAATTTTTTCCATTGTAAAAAGGATAGTGACATTGTCACGTTTTAAATATATTCCATTGTTGAAAAGGGTATCAAAATTGGTCAATGGAATTTTTTCCATTGTTGGAAGTGCCAGAAAGTTTTCATTATAGATAACTTCTAATATAATTATAAATAAATTTGTCATAACAACAATTGAAAAAAGATGACTTAAAGTCGAAATTTTCATTGTTGACGGAAAAATTTCATATTTTAAGATTTCTTCATTGTTAAAAGCATGGGAAAATTTGTCACTATATTTTTTTCCATTGTTAAAGGATAGGGACATTTTTGCGTTTTGAATATTGTCCGTTATTGAAACGGTATCAATATTTGTCAGTGGAATTTTTTCCTTTTTGGGAAGTGCGGGAAAGTTGTCATTAGAAAAAACTTCTAATATAATTATTAAGAAATTTTTCATAATAACAATTGAAAAAGGATGACTTAAAGTCGAATTTTTCATTATTGGGGGAAAAAAATCATATTTTAAAATTTCTTCATTGTTGACAGCTTGGGAAAATTTGTCACTATAGTTTTTTCCATTGTTAAAGGATAGTGACATTTTCTTGTTTTAAATATTGTCCATTGTTGAAACGGTATCAAAATTGGTCAATGGAATTTTTTCCATTGTTGGAAGTGCGGCAAAGTTGTCATTATAGATAACTTCTAATATAATTATAAATAAATTTTTCATAATAACAATTGGAAAATGACGACTCCAAATAGAATTGTTCATTGTTGCGGGAAAAATTTCTTATGTTTAATTTTCTTCATTGTTGAAAGCGTGGGAAAATTTGTCACTATAATTTTTCCTTTGTTAAAGGATAGTGAAATTTTCACGTGTTAAATGTTGTCCATTGTTGAAACGGTATCAATATTTGTCAATGGAATTTTTTCCATTGTTGGAAGTGAAGAAAGTTGTCATTATAGATAACTTCTAATATAATTATAAATAAATTTTTCTTAATAACGATTGAAAAATGATGACTTAAGACGAATTTTCCATTGTTGCCAGAAAAATTTCATATTTTAAGATTTCTTCATTGTTGAAAAAGTGGGAAATTTTGTCATTATAATTTTTTCCATTGTTAAAAGATAGGGACACTTTTACAATTTAAATATTGTCCATTATTGAAACGGTATCAATATTTGTCAATGGAATTTTTTCCGTTGTTGAAAATGCGGGAAAGTGTTCATTATAGACAATTTCTAATATAATTATAAATAAATTTTTCATAATAACAATTGAAAAATGGTGACTTAAAGACGAATTTTCCATTGTTGCCGTTAAAATTTCTTATTTTAAGATTTGTTAATTGATGAAAGTGTGGGAAAACTTGTCACTATATTTTTTTCATTTTTTAAAGAATAGTGACATTTTCACGTTTTAAATGTTGTCCATTGTTGAAACGGCATCAATATTTGTCAATGGAATTTTTTCCATTGTTGGAAGTGTGGGAAATTTGTCATTATAAAAAACTTCTAATATAATTATAAATAATTTTTTCATAAAAACAATTAAAAAGGGATGACTGAAAATATAATTGTACATTGTTGCGGGATAATTTTCTTATTTTCAGTTTTCTTCATTGTTGAAAGCGAGGAAAAATTTGTCACTATAATTTTTTCCATTGTTAAAGGATAGGGACATTTTCACGTTTTAAGTATTGTCAATTGTTGAAACGGTATCATTATTTGTCAATGGAATTTTTTCCATTGTTGGAAGTGCGGGAAAGTTGTCATTATAGATAACTACTAATATAATTATAAATAAATTTTTCATAATAACAATTGAAAACAGATGTCTCAAAATAGAATTGTTCATTGTTGCGGGAAAATTTTCTTTCTTTAAGTTTTCTTCACTGCTGAAAGCGTGGGAAAAATTGTCACTATAATTTTTTCCATTGTTAAAGGATAGTGACATTCTCTCGTTTTAAATATTGTCCATTGTTGAAACGGTATCAAAATTGGTCAATGGAATTTTTTCCATTGTTGGAAGTTTCGGAAAGTTGTCATTATAGATAACTTCTAATATAATTATAAATAAATTTTTCATTAACGACGAAGTTTTCATTGTTGCCAGAAAAATTTCTTATTTTGAGATTTGTTCATTGTTGAATGTGTGGAAAAATTTGTCACTATAATTTTTCCTTTGTTAAAGGATAGTGAAATTTTCACGTTTTAAATGTTGTCCATTGTTGAAACAGTATCAATATTTTTTGGAAGTTTCGGAAAGTTGTCATTATAGATAACTTCTAATATAATTATAAATAAATTTTTCATTTAACGACGAAGTTTTCATTGTTGCCAGAAAAATTTCTTATTTTGAGATTTGTTCATTGTTGAATGTGTGGAAAAATTTGTCACTATAATTTTTCCTTTGTTAAAGGATAGTGAAATTTTCACGTTTTAAATGTTGTCCATTGTTGAAACAGTATCAATATTTGTCAATGGAATTTTTTCCATTGTTGGAAGTGAAGAAAGTTGTCATTATAGATAACTTCTAATATAATTATAAATAAATTTTTCATAATAACAATTGAAAACAGATGTCTCAAAATAGAATTGTTCATTGTTGCGGGAAAATTTTCTTTCTTTAAGTTTTCTTCACTGCTGAAAGCGTGGGAAAATTTGTCACTATAATTTTTTCCATTGTTAAAGGATAGTGACATTTTCTCGTTTTAAATATTGTCCATTGTTGAAACGGTATCAAAATTGGTCAATGGAATTTTTTCCATTGTTGGAAGTGCGGGAAAGTTGTCATTATAGATAACTTCTAATATAATTATAAATAAATTTTTCATAATAACAATTGGAAAATGACGACTCCAAATAGAATTGTTCATTGTTGCGGGAAAAATTTCTTATGTTTAATTTTCTTCATTGTTGAAAGCGTGGGAAAATTTGTCACTATAATTTTTCCTTTGTTAAAGGATAGTGAAATTTTCACGTGTTAAATGTTGTCCATTGTTGAAACGGTATCAATATTTGTCAATGGAATTTTTTCCATTGTTGGAAGTGAAGAAAGTTGTCATTATAGATAACTTCTAATATAATTATAAATAAATTTTTCTTAATAACGATTGAAAAATGATGACTTAAGACGAATTTTCCATTGTTGCCAGAAAAATTTCATATTTTAAGATTTCTTCATTGTTGAAAAAGTGGGAAATTTTGTCATTATAATTTTTTCCATTGTTAAAAGATAGGGACACTTTTACAATTTAAATATTGTCCATTATTGAAACGGTATCAATATTTGTCAATGGAATTTTTTCCGTTGTTGAAAATGTGGGAAAGTGTTCATTATAGACAATTTCTAATATAATTATAAATAAATTTTTCATAATAACAATTGAAAAATGGTGACTTAAAGACGAATTTTCCATTGTTGCCGTTAAAATTTCTTATTTTAAGATTTGTTAATTGATGAAAGTGTGGGAAAACTTGTCACTATATTTTTTTCATTTTTTAAAGAATAGTGACATTTTCACGTTTTAAATGTTGTCCATTGTTGAAACGGCATCAATATTTGTCAATGGAATTTTTTCCATTGTTGGAAGTGTGGGAAATTTGTCATTATAAAAAACTTCTAATATAATTATAAATAAATTTTTCATAAAAACAATTAAAAAGGGATGACTCAAAATATAATTGTACATTGTTGCGGGATAATTTTCTTATTTTAAGTTTTCTTCATTGTTGAAAGCGAGGGAAAATTTGTCACTATAATTTTTTCCATTGTTAAAGGATAGGGACATTTTCACGTTTTAAGTATTGTCAATTGTTGAAACGGTATCATTATTTGTCAATGGAATTTTTTCCATTGTTGGAAGTGCGGGAAAGTTGTCATTATAGATAACTACTAATATAATTATAAATAAATTTTTCATAATAACAATTGAAAACAGATGTCTCAAAATAGAATTGTTCATTGTTGCGGGAAAATTTTCTTTCTTTAAGTTTTCTTCACTGCTGAAAGCGTGGGAAAATTTGTCACTATAATTTTTTCCATTGTTAAAGGATAGTGACATTCTCTCGTTTTAAATATTGTCCATTGTTGAAACGGTATCATAATTGGTCAATGGAATTTTTTCCATTGTTGGAAGTTTCGGAAAGTTGTCATTATAGATAACTTCTAATATAATTATAAATAAATTTTTCATAATAACAATTGAAAAATGATGACTTAAAGAGGAATTTTTCATTGTTGCCGTTAAAATTTCTTATTTTAAGATTTGTTAATTGTTGAAAGTGTGGGAAAACTTGTCACTATATTTTTTTCATTTTTTAAAGAATAGTGACATTTTCACGTTTCAAATATTGTCCATTGTTGAAACGGTATCAAAATTGGTCAATGGAATTTTTTCCATTGTTGGAAGTGCGGGAAAGTTGTCATTATAGATGACTTCTAATATAATTATAAATAAATTTTTCATAATAACAATTGGAAAATGACGACATAATGACGAATTTTCCGTTGTTGCTGGAAAAATTTCATATTTAAGATTTCTTCATTGTTGAAAGCGTGGGAAATTTGTCACTATAATGTTTTCCATTGTTAAAGGATAGGGACATTTTTACGTTTTAAATCTTGTTCATTGTTGAAACGGTATCAATATTTGCAATGGAATTTTTTCCATTGTTGGAAGTGCGGGAAAGTTGTCATTATAGATAATTTCTAATATAATTATAACTAAATTTTTCATAATAACAATTGAAAAAAGATGACTAAAAATAGAATTGTTCCTTGTTGCGGGAAAAATTTCTTACGTTTAATTTTCTTCATTGTTGAAAGCATGGAAAAATTTGTCACCATAACTTTTTCCATTGTTAAAGGATAGGGACACTTTTACGTTTTAAATATTGACCATTATTGAAACGGTATCAATATTTGTCAATGGAATAGTTTCCATTGTTGGAAGTGCGGGAAAGTTGTCATTATAGATGACTTCTAATATAATTATAAATACATTTTTCATAATAACAGTTGAAAAATGATGACTTAACGACGAAGTTTTCATTGTTGCCAGAAAAATTTCTTATTTTGAGATTTGTTCATTGTTGAAAGCTTGGGAAAATTTATCACTATAGTTTTTTCCATTGTTAAAGGATAGTGACATTTTCACGTTTTAAATATAGTCAATTGTTGAAACTCTATCAATATTTGTCAATGGAATTTTTTCCATTCTTGGAAGTGAAGAAAGTTGTCATTATAGATAATTTCTAATATAATTATAAATAAATTTTTCATAATAACAATTGAAAACGGATGTCTCAAAATATAATTGTTCATTGTTGCGGGAAAAATTTCTTATTTTGAGTTTTCTTCATTGTTGAAAGCGTGGGAAAATTTGTCACTATAATTTTTTCCATTGTTAAAGGATAGTGACATTTTCACGTTTTAAATATAGTCAATTGTTGAAACTCTATCAATATTTGTCAATGGAATTTTTTCCATTGTTGGAAGTGAAGAAAGTTGTCATTATAGATAACTTCTAATATAATTATAAATACATTTTTCATAATAACAATTGAAAACAGATGTCTCAAAATAGAATTGTTTATTGTTGCGGGAAAATTTTCTTTCTTTAAGTTTTCTTCACTGCTGAAAGCGTGGGAAAATTTGTCACTATAATTTTTTCCATTGTTAAAGGATAGTGACATTTTCTCGTTTTAAATATTGTCCATTGTTGAAACGGTATCAAAATTGGTCAATGGAATTTTTTCCATTGTTGGAAGTGCCGGAAAGTTGTCATTATAGATAACTTCTAATATAATTATAAATAAATTTTTCATAATAACAATTAAAAATTTTGATTAAAGACGAATTTTTCAATGTTGTCGTTAAAATTTCTTATTTTAAGATTTGTTCATTGTTGATAGATTTGGAAAATTTGTCACTATAGTTTTTTCCATTGTTAAAGGATAGTGACATTTTCACGTTTTAAATATAGTCAATTGTTGAAACTCTATCAATATTTGTCAATGGAATTTTTTCCATTGTTGGAAGTGCCGGAATGTTGTCATTATAGATAACTTCTAATATAATTATAAATAAATTTTTCTTAATAACAATTGAAAAATGATGACTTAAAACGAATTTTCCATTGTTGCCAGAAAAATTTCATATTTTAAGATTTCTTCATTGTTGAAAGAGTGGGAAATTTTGTCATTATAATTTTTTCCATTGTTAAAGGATAGGGACACTTTTACGTTTTAAATATTGTCCATTATTGAAACGGTATCAATATTTGTCAATGGAATTTTTACCATTGTTGGAAGTGAAGAAAGTTGTCATTATAGATAACTTCTAATATAATTATAAATAAATTTTTCATAATAACAATTGAAAAATGATGACTTATACACGAATTTTTCATTGTTGCCGGAAAATTTTCGTATTTTAAGATTTCTTCATTGTTGAAAGCTTGGGAAATTTTGTCATTATAATTTTTTCCATTGTTAAAGGATAGGGACACTTTTACGTTTTAAATATTGTCCATTATTGAAACGGTATCAATATTTGTCAATGGAATTTTTACCATTGTTGGAAGTGAAGAAAGTTGTCATTATAGATAATTTCTAATATAATTATAAATAAATTTTTCATAATAACAATCGAAAAAAGATGACTCAAAATATAATTGTTCATTGTTGCGGGAAAAATTTCTTATTTTGAGTTTTCTTCATTGTTGAAAGCGTGGGAAAATTTGTCACTATAATTTTTTCCATTGTTAAAGGATAGTGACATTTTCACGTTTTAAATATAGTCAATTGTTGAAACTCTATCAATATTTGTCAATGGAATTTTTTCCATTGTTGGAAGTGAAGAAAGTTGTCATTATAGATAACTTCTAATATAATTATAAATAAATTTTTCATAATAACAATTGAAAACAGATGTCTCAAAATAGAATTGTTCATTGTTGCGGGAAAATTTTCTTTCTTTAAGTTTTCTTCACTGCTGAAAGCGTGGGAAAATTTGTCACTATAATTTTTTCCATTGTTAAAGGATAGTGACATTTTCTCGTTTTAAATATTGTCCATTATTGAAACGGTATCAATGTTTGTCAATGGAATTTTTTCCATTGCTGGAAATGCGGGAAAGTGTTCATTATAGATAATTTCTAATATAATTATAAATAAATTTTTCATAATAACAATTGAAAAATGATGACGTAAAGACGAATTTTCCATTGTGTCCGGAAAAATTTCATATTTTAAGATTTCTTCATTGTTGAAAGCGTGGGAAAATTTGTCACTATAATTTTTTCCATTGTTAAAGGATAGGGACATTTTTACGTTTTAATTATTGTTCATTGTTGAAACGGTATCATTATTTGTCAATGGAATTTTTTCCATTGTTGGAAGTGCGGGAAAGTTGTCATTATAGATAACTACTAATATAATTATAAATAAATTTTTCATAATAACAATTGAAAACAAATGTCTCAAAATAGAATTGTTCATTGTTGCGGGAAAATTTTCTTTCTTTAAGTTTTCTTCACTGCTGAAAGCGTGGGAAAATTTGTCACTATAATTTTTTCCATTGTTAAAGGATAGTGACATTCTCTCGTTTTAAATATTGTCCATTGTTGAAACGGTATCAAAATTGGTCAATGGAATTTTTTCCATTGTTGGAAGTTTCGGAAAGTTGTCATTATAGATAACTTCTAATATAATTATAAATAAATTTTTCATAATAACAATTGAAAAATGATGACTTAAAGAGGAATTTTTCATTGTTGCCGTTAAAATTTCTTATTTTAAGATTTGTTAATTGTTGAAAGTGTGGGAAAACTTGTCACTATATTTTTTTCATTTTTTAAAGAATAGTGACATTTTCACGTTTCAAATATTGTCCATTGTTGAAACGGTATCAAAATTGGTCAATGGAATTTTTTCCATTGTTGGAAGTGCGGGAAAGTTGTCATTATAGATGACTTCTAATATAATTATAAATAAATTTTTCATAATAACAATTGGAAAATGACGACATAATGACGAATTTTCCGTTGTTGCTGGAAAAATTTCATATTTAAGATTTCTTCATTGTTGAAAGCGTGGGAAATTTGTCACTATAATGTTTTCCATTGTTAAAGGATAGGGACATTTTTACGTTTTAAATCTTGTTCATTGTTGAAACGGTAGCAATATTTGCAATGGAATTTTTTCCATTGTTGGAAGTGCGGGAAAGTTGTCATTATAGATAATTTCTAATATAATTATAACTAAATTTTTCATAATAACAATTGAAAAAAGATGACTAAAAATAGAATTGTTCCTTGTTGCGGGAAAAATTTCTTACGTTTAATTTTCTTCATTGTTGAAAGCATGGAAAAATTTGTCACCATAACTTTTTCCATTGTTAAAGGATAGGGACACTTTTACGTTTTAAATATTGACCATTATTGAAACGGTATCAATATTTGTCAATGGAATAGTTTCCATTGTTGGAAGTGCGGGAAAGTTGTCATTATAGATGACTTCTAATATAATTATAAATACATTTTTCATAATAACAGTTGAAAAATGATGACTTAACGACGAAGTTTTCATTGTTGCCAGAAAAATTTCTTATTTTGAGATTTGTTCATTGTTGAAAGCTTGGGAAAATTTATCACTATAGTTTTTTCCATTGTTAAAGGATAGTGACATTTTCACGTTTTAAATATAGTCAATTGTTGAAACTCTATCAATATTTGTCAATGGAATTTTTTCCATTCTTGGAAGTGAAGAAAGTTGTCATTATAGATAATTTCTAATATAATTATAAATAAATTTTTCATAATAACAATTGAAAACGGATGTCTCAAAATATAATTGTTCATTGTTGCGGGAAAAATTTCTTATTTTGAGTTTTCTTCATTGTTGAAAGCGTGGGAAAATTTGTCACTATAATTTTTTCCATTGTTAAAGGATAGTGACATTTTCACGTTTTAAATATAGTCAATTGTTGAAACTCTATCAATATTTGTCAATGGAATTTTTTCCATTGTTGGAAGTGAAGAAAGTTGTCATTATAGATAACTTCTAATATAATTATAAATAAATTTTTCATAATAACAATTGAAAACAGATGTCTCAAAATAGAATTGTTTATTGTTGCGGGAAAATTTTCTTTCTTTAAGTTTTCTTCACTGCTGAAAGCGTGGGAAAATTTGTCACTATAATTTTTTCCATTGTTAAAGGATAGTGACATTTTCTCGTTTTAAATATTGTCCATTGTTGAAACGGTATCAAAATTGGTCAATGGAATTTTTTCCATTGTTGGAAGTGCCGGAAAGTTGTCATTATAGATAACTTCTAATATAATTATAAATAAATTTTTCATAATAACAATTAAAAATTTTGATTAAAGACGAATTTTTCAATGTTGTCGTTAAAATTTCTTATTTTAAGATTTGTTCATTGTTGATAGATTTGGAAAATTTGTCACTATAGTTTTTTCCATTGTTAAAGGATAGTGACATTTTCACGTTTTAAATATAGTCAATTGTTGAAACTCTATCAATATTTGTCAATGGAATTTTTTCCATTGTTGGAAGTGCCGGAATGTTGTCATTATAGATAACTTCTAATATAATTATAAATAAATTTTTCTTAATAACAATTGAAAAATGATGACTTAAAACGAATTTTCCATTGTTGCCAGAAAAATTTCATATTTTAAGATTTCTTCATTGTTGAAAGAGTGGGAAATTTTGTCATTATAATTTTTTCCATTGTTAAAGGATAGGGACACTTTTACGTTTTAAATATTGTCCATTATTGAAACGGTATCAATATTTGTCAATGGAATTTTTACCATTGTTGGAAGTGAAGAAAGTTGTCATTATAGATAACTTCTAATATAATTATAAATAAATTTTTCATAATAACAATTGAAAAATGATGACTTATACACGAATTTTTCATTGTTGCCGGAAAATTTTCGTATTTTAAGATTTCTTCATTGTTGAAAGCTTGGGAAAATTTATCACTATAGTTTTTTCCATTGTTAAAGGATAGTGACATTTTCACGTTTTAAATATTGTCCATTGTTGAAATGGTATCAAAATTGGTCAAAGGAATTTTTTCCATTATTGGAAGTGCCTGAAAGTTGTCATTATAGATAATTTCTAATATAATTATAAATAAATTTTTCATAATAACAATCGAAAAAAGATGACTCAAAATATAATTGTTCATTGTTGCGGGAAAAATTTCTTATTTTGAGTTTTCTTCATTGTTGAAAGCGTGGGAAAATTTGTCACTATAATTTTTTCCATTGTTAAAGGATAGTGACATTTTCACGTTTTAAATATAGTCAATTGTTGAAACTCTATCAATATTTGTCAATGGAATTTTTTCCATTGTTGGAAGTGAAGAAAGTTGTCATTATAGATAACTTCTAATATAATTATAAATAAATTTTTCATAATAACAATTGAAAACAGATGTCTCAAAATAGAATTGTTCATTGTTGCGGGAAAATTTTCTTTCTTTAAGTTTTCTTCACTGCTGAAAGCGTGGGAAAATTTGTCACTATAATTTTTTCCATTGTTAAAGGATAGTGACATTTTCTCGTTTTAAATATTGTCCATTATTGAAACGGTATCAATGTTTGTCAATGGAATTTTTTCCATTGCTGGAAATGCGGGAAAGTGTTCATTATAGATAATTTCTAATATAATTATAAATAAATTTTTCATAATAACAATTGAAAAATGATGACTTAAAGACGAATTTTCCATTGTGTCCGGAAAAATTTCATATTTTAAGATTTCTTCATTGTTGAAAGCGTGGGAAAATTTGTCACTATAATTTTTTCCATTGTTAAAGGATAGGGACATTTTTACGTTTTAATTATTGTTCATTGTTGAAACGGTATCAATATTTGTCAATGGAATTTTTTCCATTTTTGGAAGTGCGGGAAAGTTGTCATTATAGATAAATTCTAATATAATTATACATAAAATTTTCATAATAACAATTGAAAAATGATGACTTATACACGAATTTTTCATTGTTGCCGGAAGATTTTCGTATTTTAAGATTTCTTCATTGTTGAAAGCTTGGGAAAATTTATCACTATAGTTTTTTCCGTTGTTAAAGGATAGTGACATTTTCACGTTTTAAATATTGTCCATTGTTTAAACGTTATCAAAATTGGTCAATGGAATTTTTTCCATTGCTGGAAGTGCCAAAAACTTGTCATTAGAAAAAACTTCTAATATAATTATAAATAAATTTTTCAAAATAAAAATTGAAAAAGAATGACTTAAAGTCGAATTTTTCATTGTTGCGAGAAAAAGTTCATATTTTAAGATTTCTTCATTGTTGAAAGCGTGGGAAAATTTGTCACTTTAATTTTTTCTTTTGTTAAAGGTTAGGGACAATTTCACGTTTTAAATATTATCCATTGTTGAAACCGTATCAATATTTGTCAGTGGAATTTTTTTCATTGTTGTAGGTGCGAGAAAGTTGCAATTATAAATAATTTCTAATATAATTATAAATAAATTTGTCATAAAAACACTTGGAAAATGATGACTTAAAATCGAACTTTTCATTGCTGCGGAAAAAATTCATATTTTAAGATTTCTTCATTGTTGAAAGTGTGGGAATATTTGTCACTATATTTTTTTCCATTGTAAAAAGGATAGTGACATTGTCACGTTTTAAATATATTCCATTGTTGAAAAGTGTATCAAAATTGGTCAATGGAATTTTTTCCATTGTTGGAAGTGCCAGAAAGTTTTCATTATAGATAACTTCTAATATAATTATAAATAAATTTGTCATAACAACAATTGAAAAAAGATGACTTAAAGTCGAAATTTTCATTGTTGACGGAAAAATTTCATATTTTAAGATTTCTTCATTGTTGAAAGAGTGGGAAATTTTGTCATTATAATTTTTTCCATTGTTAAAGGATAGGGACACTTTTACGTTTTAAATATTGACCATTATTGAAACGGTATCAGTATTTGTCAATCGAATTGTTTCCATTGTTGGAAGTGCGTGAAAGTTTTCATTATAGATAACTTCTAATATAATTATAAATACATTTTTCATAATAACAGTTGAAAAATGATGACTTAACAGACGAAGTTTTCATTGTTGCCAGAAAAATTTCTTATTTTGAGATTTGTTCATTGTTGAATGTGTGGGAAAAATTGTCACTATAATTTTTCCTTTGTTAAAGGATAGTGAAATTTTCACGTTTTAAATGTTGTCCATTGTTGAAACAGTATCAGTATTTGTCAATGGAATTTTTTCCATTGTTGGAAGTGAAGAAAGTTGTCATTATAGATAACTTCTAATATAATTATAAATAAATTTTTCATAATAAATATTGGAAACAGATGTCTCAAAATAGAATTGTTCATTGTTGCGGGAAAATTTTCTTTCTTTAAGTTTTCTTCACTGCTGAAAGCGTGGGAAAATTTGTCACTATAATTTTTTCCATTGTTAAAGGATAGTGACATTTTCTCGTTTTAAATATTGTCCATTATTGAAACGGTATCAATGTTTGTCAATGGAATTTTTTCCATTGCTGGAAATGCGGGAAAGTGTTCATTATAGATAATTTCTAATATAATTATAAATAAATTTTTAATAATAACAATTGAAAAATGATGACTTAAAGACGAATTTTCCTTTGTTGCCGGAAAAATTTCATATTTTAAGATTTCTTCATTGTTGAAAGCGTGGGAAAGTTTGTCACTATAATTTTTTCCATTGTTAAAGGATAGGGACATTTTTACGTTTTAAATATTGTTCATTGTTGAAACGGTATCAATATTTGTCAATGGAATTTTTTCCATTGTTGGAAGTGCGGGAAAGTTGTCATTATAGATAAATTCTAATATAATTATAAATAAAATTTTCATAATAACAATTGAAAAATGATGACTTAAAGACGAATTTTTCATTGTTGCCGGAAAATTTTCGTATTTTAAGATTTCTTCATTGTTGAAAGCTTGGGAAAATTTATCACTATAGTTTTTTCCGTTGTTAAAGAATAGTGACATTTTCACGTTTTAAATATTGTCCATTGTTTAAACGTTATCAAAATTGGTCAATGGAATTTTTTCCATTGTTGGAAGTGCCAGAAAGTTTTCATTATAGATAACTTCTAATATAATTATAAATAAATTTGTCATAACAACAATTAAAAAAAGATGACTTAAAGTCGAAATTTTCGTTGTTGACGGAAAAATTTCATATTTTAAGATTTCTTCATTGTTAAAAGCATGGGAAAATTTGTCACTATATTTTTTTCCATTGTTAAAGGATAGGGACATTTTTGCGTTTTGAATATTGTCCGTTATTGAAACGGTATCAATATTTGTCAGTGGAATTTTTTCCTTTTTGGGAAGTGCGGGAAAGTTGTCATTAGAAAAAACTTCTAATATAATTATTAAGAAATTTTTCATAATAACAATTGAAAAAGGATGACTTAAAGTCGAATTTTTCATTATTGGGGGAAAAAAATCATATTTTAAAATTTCTTCATTGTTGACAGCTTGGGAAAATTTGTCACTATAGTTTTTTCCATTGTTAAAGGATAGTGACATTTTCTCGTTTTAAATATTGTCCATTGTTGAAACGGTATCAAAATTGGTCAATGGAATTTTTTCCATTGTTGGAAGTGCGGCAAAGTTGTCATTATAGATAACTTCTAATATAATTATAAATAAATTTTTCATAATAACAATTGGAAAATGACGACTCCAAATAGAATTGTTCATTGTTGCGGGAAAAATTTCTTATGTTTAATTTTCTTCATTGTTGAAAGCGTGGGAAAATTTGTCACTATAATTTTTCCTTTGTTAAAGGATAGTGAAATTTTCACGTGTTAAATGTTGTCCATTGTTGAAACGGTATCAATATTTGTCAATGGAATTTTTTCCATTGTTGGAAGTGAAGAAAGTTGTCATTATAGATAACTTCTAATATAATTATAAATAAATTTTTCTTAATAACGATTGAAAAATGATGACTTAAGACGAATTTTCCATTGTTGCCAGAAAAATTTCATATTTTAAGATTTCTTCATTGTTGAAAAAGTGGGAAATTTTGTCATTATAATTTTTTCCATTGTTAAAAGATAGGGACACTTTTACAATTTAAATATTGTCCATTATTGAAACGGTATCAATATTTGTCAATGGAATTTTTTCCGTTGTTGAAATTGCGGGAAAGTGTTCATTATAGACAATTTCTAATATAATTATAAATAAATTTTTCATAATAACAATTGAAAAATGGTGACTTAAAGACGAATTTTCCATTGTTGCCGTTAAAATTTCTTATTTTAAGATTTGTTAATTGATGAAAGTGTGGGAAAACTTGTCACTATATTTTTTTCATTTTTTAAAGAATAGTGACATTTTCACGTTTTAAATGTTGTCCATTGTTGAAACGGCATCAATATTTGTCAATGGAATTTTTTCCATTGTTGGAAGTGTGGGAAATTTGTCATTATAAAAAACTTCTAATATAATTATAAATAATTTTTTCATAAAAACAATTAAAAAGGGATGACTCAAAATATAATTGAACATTGTTGCGGGATAATTTTCTTATTTTAAGTTTTCTTCATTGTTGAAAGCGAGGAAAAATTTGTCACTATAATTTTTTCCATTGTTAAAGGATAGGGACATTTTCACGTTTTAAGTATTGTCAATTGTTGAAACTGTATCATTATTTGTCAATGGAATTTTTTCCATTGTTGGAAGTGCGGGAAAGTTGTCATTATAGATAACTACTAATATAATTATAAATAAATTTTTCATAATAACAATTGAAAACAGATGTCTCAAAATAGAATTGTTCATTGTTGCGGGAAAATTTTCTTTCTTTAAGTTTTCTTCACTGCTGAAAGCGTGGGAAAAATTGTCACTATAATTTTTTCCATTGTTAAAGGATAGTGACATTCTCTCGTTTTAAATATTGTCCATTGTTGAAACGGTATCAAAATTGGTCAATGGAATTTTTTCCATTGTTGGAAGTTTCGGAAAGTTGTCATTATAGATAACTTCTAATATAATTATAAATAAATTTTTCATAATAACAATTGAAAAATGATGACTTAAAGAGGAATTTTTCATTGTTGCCGTTAAAATTTCTTATTTTAAGATTTGTTAATTGTTGAAAGTGTGGGAAAACTTGTCACTATATTTTTTTCATTTTTTAAAGAATAGTGACATTTTCACGTTTCAAATATTGTCCTTTGTTGAAACGGTATCAAAATTGGTCAATGAATTTTTTCCATTGTTGGAAGTGCGGGAAAGTTGTCATTATAGATGACTTCTAATATAATTATAAATAAATTTTTCATAATAACAATTGGAAAATGACGACATAATGACGAATTTTCCGTTGTTGCTGGAAAAATTTCATATTTAAGATTTCTTCATTGTTGAAAGCGTGGGAAAATTTGTCACTATAATGTTTTCCATTGTTAAAGGATAGGGACATTTTTACGTTTTAAATCTTGTTCATTGTTGAAACGGTATCAATATTTGCAATGGAATTTTTTCCATTGTTGGAAGTGCGGGAAAGTTGTCATTATAGATAATTTCTAATATAATTATAACTAAATTTTTCATAATAACAATTGAAAAAAGATGACTAAAAATAGAATTGTTCCTTGTTGCGGGAAAAATTTCTTACGTTTAATTTTCTTCATTGTTGAAAGCATGGAAAAATTTGTCACCATAACTTTCTCCATTGTTAAAGGATAGGGACACTTTTACGTTTTAAATATTGACCATTATTGAAACGGTATCAATATTTGTCAATGGAATAGTTTCCATTGTTGGAAGTGCGGGAAAGTTGTCATTATAGATGACTTCTAATATAATTATAAATACATTTTTCATAATAACAGTTGAAAAATGATGACTTAACGACGAAGTTTTCATTGTTGCCAGAAAAATTTCTTATTTTGAGATTTGTTCATTGTTGAAAGCTTGGGAAAATTTATCACTATAGTTTTTTCCATTGTTAAAGGATAGTGACATTTTCACGTTTTAAATATAGTCAATTGTTGAAACTCTATCAATATTTGTCAATGGAATTTTTTCCATTCTTGGAAGTGAAGAAAGTTGTCATTATAGATAATTTCTAATATAATTATAAATAAATTTTTCATAATAACAATTGAAAACGGATGTCTCAAAATATAATTGTTCATTGTTGCGGGAAAAATTTCTTATTTTGAGTTTTCTTCATTGTTGAAAGCGTGGGAAAATTTGTCACTATAATTTTTTCCATTGTTAAAGGATAGTGACATTTTCACGTTTTAAATATAGTCAATTGTTGAAACTCTATCAATATTTGTCAATGGAATTTTTTCCATTGTTGGAAGTGAAGAAAGTTGTCATTATAGATAACTTCTAATATAATTATAAATAAATTTTTCATAATAACAATTGAAAACAGATGTCTCAAAATAGAATTGTTCATTGTTGCGGGAAAATTTTCTTTCTTTAAGTTTTCTTCACTGCTGAAAGCGTGGGAAAATTTGTCACTATAATTTTTTCCATTGTTAAAGGATAGTGACATTTTCTCGTTTTAAATATTGTCCATTGTTGAAACGGTATCAAAATTGGTCAATGGAATTTTTTCCATTGTTGGAAGTGCGGGAAAGTTGTCATTATAGCTAACTTCTAATATAATTATAAATAAATTTTTCATAATAACAATTGGAAAATGACGACTCCAAATAGAATTGTTCATTGTTGCGGGAAAAATTTCTTATGTTGAATTTTCTTCATTATTGAAAGCGTGGGAAAATTTGTCACCATAATTTTTTCCATTGTTAAAGGATAGTGACATTTTCACGTTTTAAATATTGTCCATTGTTGAAATGGTATCAAAATTGGTCAAAGGAATTTTTTCCATTGTTGGAATTGCGGGAAAGTTGTTATTATAGATAATTTCTAATATAATTATAAATAAATTTTTCATTAAAACAATTGAAAAAAGATGACTCAAAATAGAATTGTTCATTGTTGCGGGAAAAATTTCTTATGTTTAATTTTCTTCATTGTTGAAAGAGTGGGAAAATTTGTCACTATAATTTTTCCTTTGTTAAAGCATAGTGAAATTTTCAAGTGTTAAATGTTGTCCATTGTTGAAACAGTATCAATATTTGTCAATGGAATTTTTTCCACTGTTGGAAGTGAAGAAAGTTGTCATTATAGATAACTTCTAATATAATTATAAATAAATTTTTCATTAAAACAATTGAAAAAAGATGACTCCAAATAGAATTGTTCACTGTTGCGGGAAAAATTTCTTATGTTTAATTTTCTTCATTGTTGAAAGCGTGGGAAAATTTGTCACTATAATTTTTCCTTTGTTAAAGGATAGTGAAATTTTCACGTGTTAAATGTTGTCCATTGTTGAAACAGTATCAATATTTGTCAATGGAATTTTTTCCATTGTTGGAAGTGAAGAAAGTTGTCATTATAGATAACTTCTAATATAATTATAAATAAATTTTTCTTAATAACGATTGAAAAATTATGACTTAAGACGAATTTTCCATTGTTGCCAGAAAAATTTCATATTTTATGATTTCTTCATTGTTGAAAAAGTGGGAAATTTTGTCATTATAATTTTTTCCATTGTTAAAAGATAGGGACACTTTTACAATTTAAATATTGTCCATTATTGAAACGGTATCAATATTTGTCAATGGAATTTTTTCCGTTGTTGAAAATGCGGGAAAATGTTCATTATAGACAATTTCTAATATAATTATAAATAAATTTTTCATAATAACAATTGAAAAATGGTGACTTAAAGACGAATTTTCCATTGTTGCCGTTAAAATTTCTTATTTTAAGATTTGTTAATTGATGAAAGTTTGGGAAAACTTGTCACTATATTTTTTTCATTTTTTAAAGAATAGTGACATTTTCACGTTTTAAATGTTGTCCATTGTTGAAACGGCATCAATATTTGTCAATGGAATTTTTTCCATTGTTGGAAGTGTGGGAAATTTGTCATTATAAAAAACTTCTAATATAATTATAAATAAATTTTTCATAAAAACTATTAAAAAGGGATGACTCAAATATAATTGTACATTGTTGCGGGATAATTTTCTTATTTTAAGTTTTCTTCATTGTTGAAAGCGAGGGAAAATTTGTCACTATAATTTTTTCCATTGTTAAAGGATAGGGACATTTTCTCGTTTTAAGTATTGTCAATTGTTGAAACGGTATCATTATTTGTCAATGGAATTTTTTCCATTGTTGGAAGTGCGGGAAAGTTGTCATTATAGATAACTACTAATATAATTATAAATAAATTTTTCATAATAACAATTGAAAACAGATGTCTCAAAATAGAATTGTTCATTGTTGCGGGAAAATTTTCTTTCTTTAAGTTTTCTTCACTGCTGAAAGCGTGGGAAAATTTGTCACTATAATTTTTTCCATTGTTAAAGGATAGTGACATTCTCTCGTTTTAAATATTGTCCATTGTTGAAACGGTATCAAAATTGGTCAATGGAATTTTTTTCCATTGTTGGAAGTTTCGGAAAGTTGTCATTATAGATAACTTCTAATATAATTATAAATAAATTTTTCATAATAACAATTGAAAAGTGATGTCTCAAAATTGAATTGTTCATTGTTGCGGGAAAATTTTCTTTCTTTAAGTTTTCTTCACTGCTGAAAGCGTGGGAAAATTTGTCACTATAATTTTTTCCATTGTTAAAGGATAGTGACATTCTCTCGTTTTAAATATTGTCCATTGTTGAAACGGTATCAAAATTGGTCAATGGAATTTTTTCCATTGTTGGAAGTTTCGGAAAGTTGTCATTATAGATAACTTCTAATATAATTATAAATAAATTTTTCATAATAACAATTGAAAAATGATGACTTAAAGAGGAATTTTTTATTGTTGCCGTTAAAATTTCTTATTTTAAGATTTGTTAATTGTTGAAAGTGTGGGAAAACTTGTCACTATATTTTTTTCATTTTTTAAAGAATAGTGACATTTTCACGTTTCAAATATTGTCCATTGTTGAAACGGTATCAAAATTGGTCAATGGAATTTTTTCCATTGTTGGAAGTGCGGGAAAGTTGTCATTATAGATGACTTCTAATATAATTATAAATAAATTTTTCATAATAACAATTGGAAAATGACGACATAATGACGAATTTTCCGTTGTTGCTGGAAAAATTTCATATTTAAGATTTCTTCATTGTTGAAAGCGTGGGAAAATTTGTCACTATAATGTTTTCCATTGTTAAAGGTTAGGGACACTTTTACAATTTAAATATTGTCCATTATTGAAACGGTATCAATATTTGTCAATGGAATTTTTTTCGTTGTTGAAAATGCGGGAAAGTGTTCATTATAGATAATTTCTAATATAATTATAAATAAATTTTTCATAATAACAATTGAAAAAAGATGACTCAAAATAGAATTGTTCCTTGTTGCGGGAAAAATTTCTTATGTTTAATTTTCTTCATTGTTGAAAGCATGGAAAAATTTGTCACCATAATTTTTTCCATTGTTAAAGGATAGGGACACTTTTACGTTTTAAATATTGACCATTATTGAAACGGTATCAATATTTGTCAATGGAATTGTTTCCATTGTTGGAAGTGCGGGAAAGTTGTCATTATAGATGACTTCTAATATAATTATAAATACATTTTTCATAATAACAGTTGAAAAATGATGACTTAACGACGAAGTTTTCATTGTTGCCAGAAAAATTTCTTATTTTGCGATTTGTTCATTGTTGAATGTGTGGAAAAATTTGTCACTATAATTTTTCCTTTGTTAAAGGATAGTGAAAATTTCACGTTTTAAATGTTGTCCATTGTTGAAACAGTATCAATATTTGTCAATGGAATTTTTTCCATTGTTGGAAGTGAAGAAAGTTGTCATTATAGATAACTTCTAATATAATTATAAATAAATTTTTCATAATAACAATTGAAAACAGATGTCTCAAAATAGAATTGTTCATTGTTGCGGGAAAATTTTCTTTCTTTAAGTTTTCTTCACTGCTGAAAGCGTGGGAAAATTTGTCACTATAATTTTTACCATTGTTAAAGGATAGTGACATTTTCTCGTTTTAAATATTGTCCATTGTTGAAACGGTATCAAAATTGGTCAATGGAATTTTTTCCATTGTTGGAAGTGCGGGAAAGTTGTCATTATAGATAACTTCTAATATAATTATAAATAAATTTTTCATAATAACAATTGGAAAATGACGACTCCAAATAGAATTGTTCATTGTTGCGGGAAAAATTTCTTATGTTTAATTTTCTTCATTGTTGAAAGCGTGGGAAAATTTGTCACTATAATTTTTCCTTTGTTAAAGGATAGTGAAATTTTCACGTGTTAAATGTTGTCCATTGTTGAAACGGTATCAATATTTGTCAATGGAATTTTTTCCATTGTTGGAAGTGAAGAAAGTTGTCATTATAGATAACTTCTAATATAATTATAAATAAATTTTTCTTAATAACGATTGAAAAATGATGACTTAAGACGAATTTTCCTTTGTTGCCAGAAAAATTTCATATTTTAAGATTTCTTCATTGTTGAAAAAGTGGGAAATTTTGTCATTATAATTTTTTCCATTGTTAAAAGATAGGGACACTTTTACAATTTAAATATTGTCCATTATTGAAACGGTATCAATATTTGTCAATGGAATTTTTTTCGTTGTTGAAAATGCGGGAAAGTGTTCATTATAGACAATTTCTAATATAATTATAAATAAATTTTTCATAATAACAATTGAAAAATGGTGACTTAAAGACGAATTTTCCATTGTTGCCGTTAAAATTTCTTATTTTAAGATTTGTTAATTGATGAAAGTGTGGGAAAACTTGTCACTATATTTTTTTCATTTTTTAAAGAATAGTGACATTTTCACGTTTTAAATGTTGTCCATTGTTGAAACGGCATCAATATTTGTCAATGGAATTTTTTCCATTGTTGGAAGTGTGGGAAATTTGTCATTATAAAAAACTTCTAATATAATTATAAATAATTTTTTCATAAAAACAATTAAAAAGGGATGACTCAAAATATAATTGTACATTGTTGCGGGATAATTTTCTTATTTTAAGTTTTCTTCATTGTTGAAAGCGAGGAAAAATTTGTCACTATAATTTTTTCCATTGTTAAAGGATAGGGACATTTTCACGTTTTAAGTATTGTCAATTGTTGAAACGGTATCATTATTTGTCAATGGAATTTTTTCCATTGTTGGAAGTGCGGGAAAGTTGCCATTATAGATAACTACTAATATAATTATAAATAAATTTTTCATAATAACAATTGAAAACAGATGTCTCAAAATAGAATTGTTCATTGTTGCGGGAAAATTTTCTTTCTTTAAGTTTTCTTCACTGCTGAAAGCGTGGGAAAAATTGTCACTATAATTTTTTCCATTGTTAAAGGATAGTGACATTCTCTCGTTTTAAATATTGTCCATTGTTGAAACGGTATCAAAATTGGTCAATGGAATTTTTTCCATTGTTGGAAGTTTCGGAAAGTTGTCATTATAGATAACTTCTAATATAATTATAAATAAATTTTTCATAATAACAATTGAAAAATGATGACTTAAAGAGGAATTTTTCATTGTTGCCGTTAAAATTTCTTATTTTAAGATTTGTTAATTGTTGAAAGTGTGGGAAAACTTGTCACTATATTTTTTTCATTTTTTAAAGAATAGTGACATTTTCACGTTTCAAATATTGTCCATTGTTGAAACGGTATCAAAATTGGTCAATGGAATTTTTTCCATTGTTGGAAGTGCGGGAAAGTTGTCATTATAGATGACTTCTAATATAATTATAAATAAATTTTTCATAATAACAATTGGAAAATGACGACATAATGACGAATTTTCCGTTGTTGCTGGAAAAATTTCATATTTAAGATTTCTTCATTGTTGAAAGCGTGGGAAAATTTGTCACTATAATGTTTTCCATTGTTAAAGGATAGGGACATTTTTACGTTTTAAATCTTGTTCATTGTTGAAACGGTATCAATATTTGCAATGGAATTTTTTCCATTGTTGGAAGTGCGGGAAAGTTGTCATTATAGATAATTTCTAATATAATTATAAATAAATTTTTCATAATAACAATTGAAAAAAGATGACTAAAAATAGAATTGTTCCTTGTTGCGGGAAAAATTTCTTACGTTTAATTTTCTTCATTGTTGAAAGCATGGAAAAATTTGTCACCATAACTTTCTCCATTGTTAAAGGATAGGGACACTTTTACGTTTTAAATATTGACCATTATTGAAACGGTATCAATATTTGTCAATGGAATAGTTTCCATTGTTGGAAGTGCGGGAAAGTTGTCATTATAGATGACTTCTAATATAATTATAAATACATTTTTCATAATAACAGTTGAAAAATGATGACTTAACGACGAAGTTTTCATTGTTGCCAGAAAAATTTCTTATTTTGAGATTTGTTCATTGTTGAAAGCTTGGGAAAATTTATCACTATAGTTTTTTCCATTGTTAAAGGATAGTGACATTTTCACGTTTTAAATATAGTCAATTGTTGAAACTCTATCAATATTTGTCAATGGAATTTTTTCCATTCTTGGAAGTGAAGAAAGTTGTCATTATAGATAATTTCTAATATAATTATAAATAAATTTTTCATAATAACAATTGAAAACGGATGTCTCAAAATATAATTGTTCATTGTTGCGGGAAAAATTTCTTATTTTGAGTTTTCTTCATTGTTGAAAGCGTGGGAAAATTTGTCACTATAATTTTTTCCATTGTTAAAGGATAGTGACATTTTCACGTTTTAAATATAGTCAATTGTTGAAACTCTATCAATATTTGTCAATGGAATTTTTTCCATTGTTGGAAGTGAAGAAAGTTGTCATTATAGATAACTTCTAATATAATTATAAATAAATTTTTCATAATAACAATTGAAAACAGATGTCTCAAAATAGAATTGTTCATTGTTGCGGGAAAATTTTCTTTCTTTAAGTTTTCTTCACTGCTGAAAGCGTGGGAAAATTTGTCACTATAATTTTTTCCATTGTTAAAGGATAGTGACATTTTCTCGTTTTAAATATTGTCCATTGTTGAAACGGTATCAAAATTGGTCAATGGAATTTTTTCCATTGTTGGAAGTGCGGGAAAGTTGTCATTATAGCTAACTTCTAATATAATTATAAATAAATTTTTCATAATAACAATTGGAAAATGACGACTCCAAATAGAATTGTTCATTGTTGCGGGAAAAATTTCTTATGTTGAATTTTCTTCATTATTGAAAGCGTGGGAAAATTTGTCACCATAATTTTTTCCATTGTTAAAGGATAGTGACATTTTCACGTTTTAAATATTGTCCATTGTTGAAATGGTATCAAAATTGGTCAAAGGAATTTTTTCCATTGTTGGAATTGCGGGAAAGTTGTTATTATAGATAATTTCTAATATAATTATAAATAAATTTTTCATTAAAACAATTGAAAAAAGATGACTCAAAATAGAATTGTTCATTGTTGCGGGAAAAATTTCTTATGTTTAATTTTCTTCATTGTTGAAAGAGTGGGAAAATTTGTCACTATAATTTTTCCTTTGTTAAAGCATAGTGAAATTTTCAAGTGTTAAATGTTGTCCATTGTTGAAACAGTATCAATATTTGTCAATGGAATTTTTTCCACTGTTGGAAGTGAAGAAAGTTGTCATTATAGATAACTTCTAATATAATTATAAATAAATTTTTCATTAAAACAATTGAAAAAAGATGACTCCAAATAGAATTGTTCACTGTTGCGGGAAAAATTTCTTATGTTTAATTTTCTTCATTGTTGAAAGCGTGGGAAAATTTGTCACTATAATTTTTCCTTTGTTAAAGGATAGTGAAATTTTCACGTGTTAAATGTTGTCCATTGTTGAAACAGTATCAATATTTGTCAATGGAATTTTTTCCATTGTTGGAAGTGAAGAAAGTTGTCATTATAGATAACTTCTAATATAATTATAAATAAATTTTTCTTAATAACGATTGAAAAATTATGACTTAAGACGAATTTTCCATTGTTGCCAGAAAAATTTCATATTTTATGATTTCTTCATTGTTGAAAAAGTGGGAAATTTTGTCATTATAATTTTTTCCATTGTTAAAAGATAGGGACACTTTTACAATTTAAATATTGTCCATTATTGAAACGGTATCAATATTTGTCAATGGAATTTTTTCCGTTGTTGAAAATGCGGGAAAATGTTCATTATAGACAATTTCTAATATAATTATAAATAAATTTTTCATAATAACAATTGAAAAATGGTGACTTAAAGACGAATTTTCCATTGTTGCCGTTAAAATTTCTTATTTTAAGATTTGTTAATTGATGAAAGTTTGGGAAAACTTGTCACTATATTTTTTTCATTTTTTAAAGAATAGTGACATTTTCACGTTTTAAATGTTGTCCATTGTTGAAACGGCATCAATATTTGTCAATGGAATTTTTTCCATTGTTGGAAGTGTGGGAAATTTGTCATTATAAAAAACTTCTAATATAATTATAAATAAATTTTTCATAAAAACTATTAAAAAGGGATGACTCAAATATAATTGTACATTGTTGCGGGATAATTTTCTTATTTTAAGTTTTCTTCATTGTTGAAAGCGAGGGAAAATTTGTCACTATAATTTTTTCCATTGTTAAAGGATAGGGACATTTTCTCGTTTTAAGTATTGTCAATTGTTGAAACGGTATCATTATTTGTCAATGGAATTTTTTCCATTGTTGGAAGTGCGGGAAAGTTGTCATTATAGATAACTACTAATATAATTATAAATAAATTTTTCATAATAACAATTGAAAACAGATGTCTCAAAATAGAATTGTTCATTGTTGCGGGAAAATTTTCTTTCTTTAAGTTTTCTTCACTGCTGAAAGCGTGGGAAAATTTGTCACTATAATTTTTTCCATTGTTAAAGGATAGTGACATTCTCTCGTTTTAAATATTGTCCATTGTTGAAACGGTATCAAAATTGGTCAATGGAATTTTTTTCCATTGTTGGAAGTTTCGGAAAGTTGTCATTATAGATAACTTCTAATATAATTATAAATAAATTTTTCATAATAACAATTGAAAAGTGATGTCTCAAAATTGAATTGTTCATTGTTGCGGGAAAATTTTCTTTCTTTAAGTTTTCTTCACTGCTGAAAGCGTGGGAAAATTTGTCACTATAATTTTTTCCATTGTTAAAGGATAGTGACATTCTCTCGTTTTAAATATTGTCCATTGTTGAAACGGTATCAAAATTGGTCAATGGAATTTTTTCCATTGTTGGAAGTTTCGGAAAGTTGTCATTATAGATAACTTCTAATATAATTATAAATAAATTTTTCATAATAACAATTGAAAAATGATGACTTAAAGAGGAATTTTTTATTGTTGCCGTTAAAATTTCTTATTTTAAGATTTGTTAATTGTTGAAAGTGTGGGAAAACTTGTCACTATATTTTTTTCATTTTTTAAAGAATAGTGACATTTTCACGTTTCAAATATTGTCCATTGTTGAAACGGTATCAAAATTGGTCAATGGAATTTTTTCCATTGTTGGAAGTGCGGGAAAGTTGTCATTATAGATGACTTCTAATATAATTATAAATAAATTTTTCATAATAACAATTGGAAAATGACGACATAATGACGAATTTTCCGTTGTTGCTGGAAAAATTTCATATTTAAGATTTCTTCATTGTTGAAAGCGTGGGAAAATTTGTCACTATAATGTTTTCCATTGTTAAAGGTTAGGGACACTTTTACAATTTAAATATTGTCCATTATTGAAACGGTATCAATATTTGTCAATGGAATTTTTTTCGTTGTTGAAAATGCGGGAAAGTGTTCATTATAGATAATTTCTAATATAATTATAAATAAATTTTTCATAATAACAATTGAAAAAAGATGACTCAAAATAGAATTGTTCCTTGTTGCGGGAAAAATTTCTTATGTTTAATTTTCTTCATTGTTGAAAGCATGGAAAAATTTGTCACCATAATTTTTTCCATTGTTAAAGGATAGGGACACTTTTACGTTTTAAATATTGACCATTATTGAAACGGTATCAATATTTGTCAATGGAATTGTTTCCATTGTTGGAAGTGCGGGAAAGTTGTCATTATAGATGACTTCTAATATAATTATAAATACATTTTTCATAATAACAGTTGAAAAATGATGACTTAACGACGAAGTTTTCATTGTTGCCAGAAAAATTTCTTATTTTGCGATTTGTTCATTGTTGAATGTGTGGAAAAATTTGTCACTATAATTTTTCCTTTGTTAAAGGATAGTGAAAATTTCACGTTTTAAATGTTGTCCATTGTTGAAACAGTATCAATATTTGTCAATGGAATTTTTTCCATTGTTGGAAGTGAAGAAAGTTGTCATTATAGATAACTTCTAATATAATTATAAATAAATTTTTCATAATAACAATTGAAAACAGATGTCTCAAAATAGAATTGTTCATTGTTGCGGGAAAATTTTCTTTCTTTAAGTTTTCTTCACTGCTGAAAGCGTGGGAAAATTTGTCACTATAATTTTTACCATTGTTAAAGGATAGTGACATTTTCTCGTTTTAAATATTGTCCATTGTTGAAACGGTATCAAAATTGGTCAATGGAATTTTTTCCATTGTTGGAAGTGCGGGAAAGTTGTCATTATAGATAACTTCTAATATAATTATAAATAAATTTTTCATAATAACAATTGGAAAATGACGACTCCAAATAGAATTGTTCATTGTTGCGGGAAAAATTTCTTATGTTTAATTTTCTTCATTGTTGAAAGCGTGGGAAAATTTGTCACTATAATTTTTCCTTTGTTAAAGGATAGTGAAATTTTCACGTGTTAAATGTTGTCCATTGTTGAAACGGTATCAATATTTGTCAATGGAATTTTTTCCATTGTTGGAAGTGAAGAAAGTTGTCATTATAGATAACTTCTAATATAATTATAAATAAATTTTTCTTAATAACGATTGAAAAATGATGACTTAAGACGAATTTTCCTTTGTTGCCAGAAAAATTTCATATTTTAAGATTTCTTCATTGTTGAAAAAGTGGGAAATTTTGTCATTATAATTTTTTCCATTGTTAAAAGATAGGGACACTTTTACAATTTAAATATTGTCCATTATTGAAACGGTATCAATATTTGTCAATGGAATTTTTTTCGTTGTTGAAAATGCGGGAAAGTGTTCATTATAGACAATTTCTAATATAATTATAAATAAATTTTTCATAATAACAATTGAAAAATGGTGACTTAAAGACGAATTTTCCATTGTTGCCGTTAAAATTTCTTATTTTAAGATTTGTTAATTGATGAAAGTGTGGGAAAACTTGTCACTATATTTTTTTCATTTTTTAAAGAATAGTGACATTTTCACGTTTTAAATGTTGTCCATTGTTGAAACGGCATCAATATTTGTCAATGGAATTTTTTCCATTGTTGGAAGTGTGGGAAATTTGTCATTATAAAAAACTTCTAATATAATTATAAATAATTTTTTCATAAAAACAATTAAAAAGGGATGACTCAAAATATAATTGTACATTGTTGCGGGATAATTTTCTTATTTTAAGTTTTCTTCATTGTTGAAAGCGAGGAAAAATTTGTCACTATAATTTTTTCCATTGTTAAAGGATAGGGACATTTTCACGTTTTAAGTATTGTCAATTGTTGAAACGGTATCATTATTTGTCAATGGAATTTTTTCCATTGTTGGAAGTGCGGGAAAGTTGCCATTATAGATAACTACTAATATAATTATAAATAAATTTTTCATAATAACAATTGAAAACAGATGTCTCAAAATAGAATTGTTCATTGTTGCGGGAAAATTTTCTTTCTTTAAGTTTTCTTCACTGCTGAAAGCGTGGGAAAAATTGTCACTATAATTTTTTCCATTGTTAAAGGATAGTGACATTCTCTCGTTTTAAATATTGTCCATTGTTGAAACGGTATCAAAATTGGTCAATGGAATTTTTTCCATTGTTGGAAGTTTCGGAAAGTTGTCATTATAGATAACTTCTAATATAATTATAAATAAATTTTTCATAATAACAATTGAAAAATGATGACTTAAAGAGGAATTTTTCATTGTTGCCGTTAAAATTTCTTATTTTAAGATTTGTTAATTGTTGAAAGTGTGGGAAAACTTGTCACTATATTTTTTTCATTTTTTAAAGAATAGTGACATTTTCACGTTTCAAATATTGTCCATTGTTGAAACGGTATCAAAATTGGTCAATGGAATTTTTTCCATTGTTGGAAGTGCGGGAAAGTTGTCATTATAGATGACTTCTAATATAATTATAAATAAATTTTTCATAATAACAATTGGAAAATGACGACATAATGACGAATTTTCCGTTGTTGCTGGAAAAATTTCATATTTAAGATTTCTTCATTGTTGAAAGCGTGGGAAAATTTGTCACTATAATGTTTTCCATTGTTAAAGGATAGGGACATTTTTACGTTTTAAATCTTGTTCATTGTTGAAACGGTATCAATATTTGCAATGGAATTTTTTCCATTGTTGGAAGTGCGGGAAAGTTGTCATTATAGATAATTTCTAATATAATTATAAATAAATTTTTCATAATAACAATTGAAAAAAGATGACTCAAAATAGAATTGTTCCTTGTTGCGGGAAAAATTTCTTATGTTTAATTTTCTTCATTGTTGAAAGCATGGAAAAATTTGTCACCATAATTTTTTCCATTGTTAAAGGATAGGGACACTTTTACGTTTTAAATATTGACCATTATTGAAACGGTATCAATATTTGTCAATGGAATTGTTTCCATTGTTGGAAGTGCGGGAAAGTTGTCATTATAGATGACTTCTAATATAATTATAAATACATTTTTCATAATAACAGTTGAAAAATGATGACTTAACGACGAAGTTTTCATTGTTGCCAGAAAAATTTCTTATTTTGAGATTTGTTCATTGTTGAATGTGTGGAAAAATTTGTCACTATAATTTTTCCTTTGTTAAAGGATAGTGAAATTTTCACGTTTTAAATGTTGTCCATTGTTGAAACAGTATCAATATTTGTCAATGGAATTTTTTCCATTGTTGGAAGTGAAGAAAGTTGTCATTATAGATAACTTCTAATATAATTATAAATAAATTTTTCATAATAACAATTGAAAACAGATGTCTCAAAATAGAATTGTTCATTGTTGCGGGAAAATTTTCTTTCTTTAAGTTTTCTTCACTGCTGAAAGCGTGGGAAAATTTGTCACTATAATTTTTTCCATTGTTAAAGGATAGTGACATTTTCTCGTTTTAAATATTGTCCATTGTTGAAACGGTATCAAAATTGGTCAATGGAATTTTTTCCATTGTTGGAAGTGCGGGAAAGTTGTCATTATAGATAACTTCTAATATAATTATAAATAAATTTTTCATAATAACAATTGGAAAATGACGACTCCAAATAGAATTGTTCATTGTTGCGGGAAAAATTTCTTATGTTTAATTTTCTTCATTGTTGAAAGCGTGGGAAAATTTGTCACTATAATTTTTCCTTTGTTAAAGGATAGTTAAATTTTCACGTGTTAAATGTTGTCCATTGTTGAAACGGTATCAATATTTGTCAATGGAATTTTTTCCATTGTTGGAAGTGAAGAAAGTTGTCATTATAGATAAATTCTAATATAATTATACATAAAATTTTCATAATAACAATTGAAAAATGATGACTTATACACGAATTTTTCATTGTTGCCGGAAGATTTTCGTATTTTAAGATTTCTTCATTGTTGAAAGCTTGGGAAAATTTATCACTATAGTTTTTTCCGTTGTTAAAGGATAGTGACATTTTCACGTTTTAAATATTGTCCATTGTTTAAACGTTATCAAAATTGGTCAATGGAATTTTTTCCATTGCTGGAAGTGCCAAAAACTTGTCATTAGAAAAAACTTCTAATATAATTATAAATAAATTTTTCAAAATAAAAATTGAAAAAGAATGACTTAAAGTCGAATTTTTCATTGTTGCGAGAAAAAGTTCATATTTTAAGATTTCTTCATTGTTGAAAGCGTGGGAAAATTTGTCAATTTAATTTTTTCTTTTGTTAAAGGTTAGGGACATTTTCACGTTTTAAATAGTATCCATTGTTGAAACCGTATCAATATTTGTCAATGAAATTTTTTTCATTGTTGTAGGTGCGAGAAAGTTGCAATTAAAAATAATTTCTAATATAATTATAAATAAATTTGTCATAAAAACACTTGGAAAATGATGACTTAAAATCGAACTTTTCATTGTTGCGGAAAAAATTCATATTTTAAGATTTCTTCATTGTTGAAAGTGTGGGAATATTTGTCACTATAATTTTTTCCATTGTAAAAAGGATAGTGACATTGTCACGTTTTAAATATATTCCATTGTTGAAAAGGGTATCAAAATTGGTCAATGGAATTTTTTCCATTGTTGGAAGTGCCAGAAAGTTTTCATTATAGATAACTTCTAATATAATTATAAATAAATTTGTCATAACAACAATTGAAAAAAGATGACTTAAAGTCGAAATTTTCATTGTTGACGGAAAAATTTCATATTTTAAGATTTCTTCATTGTTAAAAGCATGGGAAAATTTGTCACTATATTTTTTTCCATTGTTAAAGGATAGGGACATTTTTGCGTTTTGAATATTGTCCGTTATTGAAACAGTATCAATATTTGTCAATGGAATTTTTTCCATTGTTGGAAGTGAAGAAAGTTGTCATTATAGATAACTTCTAATATAATTATAAATAAATTTTTCATAATAACAATTGAAAACAGATGTCTCAAAATAGAATTGTTCATTGTTGCGGGAAAATTTTCTTTCTTTAAGTTTTCTTCACTGCTGAAAGCGTGGGAAAATTTGTCACTATAATTTTTTCCATTGTTAAAGGATAGTGACATTTTCTCGTTTTAAATATTGTCCATTGTTGAAACGGTATCAAAATTGGTCAATGGAATTTTTTCCATTGTTGGAAGTGCGGGAAAGTTGTCATTATAGATAACTTCTAATATAATTATAAATAAATTTTTCATAATAACAATTGGAAAATGACGACTCCAAATAGAATTGTTCATTGTTGCGGGAAAAATTTCTTATGTTTAATTTTCTTCATTGTTGAAAGCGTGGGAAAATTTGTCACTATAATTTTTCCTTTGTTAAAGGATAGTTAAATTTTCACGTGTTAAATGTTGTCCATTGTTGAAACGGTATCAATATTTGTCAATGGAATTTTTTCCATTGTTGGAAGTGAAGAAAGTTGTCATTATAGATAAATTCTAATATAATTATACATAAAATTTTCATAATAACAATTGAAAAATGATGACTTATACACGAATTTTTCATTGTTGCCGGAAGATTTTCGTATTTTAAGATTTCTTCATTGTTGAAAGCTTGGGAAAATTTATCACTATAGTTTTTTCCGTTGTTAAAGGATAGTGACATTTTCACGTTTTAAATATTGTCCATTGTTTAAACGTTATCAAAATTGGTCAATGGAATTTTTTCCATTGCTGGAAGTGCCAAAAACTTGTCATTAGAAAAAACTTCTAATATAATTATAAATAAATTTTTCAAAATAAAAATTGAAAAAGAATGACTTAAAGTCGAATTTTTCATTGTTGCGAGAAAAAGTTCATATTTTAAGATTTCTTCATTGTTGAAAGCGTGGGAAAATTTGTCAATTTAATTTTTTCTTTTGTTAAAGGTTAGGGACATTTTCACGTTTTAAATAGTATCCATTGTTGAAACCGTATCAATATTTGTCAATGAAATTTTTTTCATTGTTGTAGGTGCGAGAAAGTTGCAATTAAAAATAATTTCTAATATAATTATAAATAAATTTGTCATAAAAACACTTGGAAAATGATGACTTAAAATCGAACTTTTCATTGTTGCGGAAAAAATTCATATTTTAAGATTTCTTCATTGTTGAAAGTGTGGGAATATTTGTCACTATAATTTTTTCCATTGTAAAAAGGATAGTGACATTGTCACGTTTTAAATATATTCCATTGTTGAAAAGGGTATCAAAATTGGTCAATGGAATTTTTTCCATTGTTGGAAGTGCCAGAAAGTTTTCATTATAGATAACTTCTAATATAATTATAAATAAATTTGTCATAACAACAATTGAAAAAAGATGACTTAAAGTCGAAATTTTCATTGTTGACGGAAAAATTTCATATTTTAAGATTTCTTCATTGTTAAAAGCATGGGAAAATTTGTCACTATATTTTTTTCCATTGTTAAAGGATAGGGACATTTTTGCGTTTTGAATATTGTCCGTTATTGAAACGGTATCAATATTTGTCAGTGGAATTTTTTCCTTTTTGGGAAGTGCGGGAAAGTTGTCATTAGAAAAAACTTCTAATATAATTATTAAGAAATTTTTCATAATAACAATTGAAAAAGGATGACTTAAAGTCGAATTTTTCATTATTGGGGGAAAAAAATCATATTTTAAAATTTCTTCATTGTTGACAGCTTGGGAAAATTTGTCACTATAGTTTTTTCCATTGTTAAAGGATAGTGACATTTTCTTGTTTTAAATATTGTCCATTGTTGAAACGGTATCAAAATTGGTCAATGGAATTTTTTCCATTGTTGGAAGTGCGGCAAAGTTGTCATTATAGATAACTTCTAATATAATTATAAATAAATTTTTCATAATAACAATTGGAAAATGACGACTCCAAATAGAATTGTTCATTGTTGCGGGAAAAATTTCTTATGTTTAATTTTCTTCATTGTTGAAAGCGTGGGAAAATTTGTCACTATAATTTTTCCTTTGTTAAAGGATAGTGAAATTTTCACGTGTTAAATGTTGTCCATTGTTGAAACGGTATCAATATTTGTCAATGGAATTTTTTCCATTGTTGGAAGTGAAGAAAGTTGTCATTATAGATAACTTCTAATATAATTATAAATAAATTTTTCTTAATAACGATTGAAAAATGATGACTTAAGACGAATTTTCCATTGTTGCCAGAAAAATTTCATATTTTAAGATTTCTTCATTGTTGAAAAAGTGGGAAATTTTGTCATTATAATTTTTTCCATTGTTAAAAGATAGGGACACTTTTACAATTTAAATATTGTCCATTATTGAAACGGTATCAATATTTGTCAATGGAATTTTTTCCGTTGTTGAAAATGCGGGAAAGTGTTCATTATAGACAATTTCTAATATAATTATAAATAAATTTTTCATAATAACAATTGAAAAATGGTGACTTAAAGACGAATTTTCCATTGTTGCCGTTAAAATTTCTTATTTTAAGATTTGTTAATTGATGAAAGTGTGGGAAAACTTGTCACTATATTTTTTTCATTTTTTAAAGAATAGTGACATTTTCACGTTTTAAATGTTGTCCATTGTTGAAACGGCATCAATATTTGTCAATGGAATTTTTTCCATTGTTGGAAGTGTGGGAAATTTGTCATTATAAAAAACTTCTAATATAATTATAAATAATTTTTTCATAAAAACAATTAAAAAGGGATGACTGAAAATATAATTGTACATTGTTGCGGGATAATTTTCTTATTTTCAGTTTTCTTCATTGTTGAAAGCGAGGAAAAATTTGTCACTATAATTTTTTCCATTGTTAAAGGATAGGGACATTTTCACGTTTTAAGTATTGTCAATTGTTGAAACGGTATCATTATTTGTCAATGGAATTTTTTCCATTGTTGGAAGTGCGGGAAAGTTGTCATTATAGATAACTACTAATATAATTATAAATAAATTTTTCATAATAACAATTGAAAACAGATGTCTCAAAATAGAATTGTTCATTGTTGCGGGAAAATTTTCTTTCTTTAAGTTTTCTTCACTGCTGAAAGCGTGGGAAAAATTGTCACTATAATTTTTTCCATTGTTAAAGGATAGTGACATTCTCTCGTTTTAAATATTGTCCATTGTTGAAACGGTATCAAAATTGGTCAATGGAATTTTTTCCATTGTTGGAAGTTTCGGAAAGTTGTCATTATAGATAACTTCTAATATAATTATAAATAAATTTTTCATTAACGACGAAGTTTTCATTGTTGCCAGAAAAATTTCTTATTTTGAGATTTGTTCATTGTTGAATGTGTGGAAAAATTTGTCACTATAATTTTTCCTTTGTTAAAGGATAGTGAAATTTTCACGTTTTAAATGTTGTCCATTGTTGAAACAGTATCAATATTTTTTGGAAGTTTCGGAAAGTTGTCATTATAGATAACTTCTAATATAATTATAAATAAATTTTTCATTTAACGACGAAGTTTTCATTGTTGCCAGAAAAATTTCTTATTTTGAGATTTGTTCATTGTTGAATGTGTGGAAAAATTTGTCACTATAATTTTTCCTTTGTTAAAGGATAGTGAAATTTTCACGTTTTAAATGTTGTCCATTGTTGAAACAGTATCAATATTTGTCAATGGAATTTTTTCCATTGTTGGAAGTGAAGAAAGTTGTCATTATAGATAACTTCTAATATAATTATAAATAAATTTTTCATAATAACAATTGAAAACAGATGTCTCAAAATAGAATTGTTCATTGTTGCGGGAAAATTTTCTTTCTTTAAGTTTTCTTCACTGCTGAAAGCGTGGGAAAATTTGTCACTATAATTTTTTCCATTGTTAAAGGATAGTGACATTTTCTCGTTTTAAATATTGTCCATTGTTGAAACGGTATCAAAATTGGTCAATGGAATTTTTTCCATTGTTGGAAGTGCGGGAAAGTTGTCATTATAGATAACTTCTAATATAATTATAAATAAATTTTTCATAATAACAATTGGAAAATGACGACTCCAAATAGAATTGTTCATTGTTGCGGGAAAAATTTCTTATGTTTAATTTTCTTCATTGTTGAAAGCGTGGGAAAATTTGTCACTATAATTTTTCCTTTGTTAAAGGATAGTGAAATTTTCACGTGTTAAATGTTGTCCATTGTTGAAACGGTATCAATATTTGTCAATGGAATTTTTTCCATTGTTGGAAGTGAAGAAAGTTGTCATTATAGATAACTTCTAATATAATTATAAATAAATTTTTCTTAATAACGATTGAAAAATGATGACTTAAGACGAATTTTCCATTGTTGCCAGAAAAATTTCATATTTTAAGATTTCTTCATTGTTGAAAAAGTGGGAAATTTTGTCATTATAATTTTTTCCATTGTTAAAAGATAGGGACACTTTTACAATTTAAATATTGTCCATTATTGAAACGGTATCAATATTTGTCAATGGAATTTTTTCCATTGTTGGAAGTGCGGGAAAGTTGTCATTATAGATGACTTCTAATATAATTATAAATAAATTTTTCATAATAACAATTGGAAAATGACGACATAATGACGAATTTTCCGTTGTTGCTGGAAAAATTTCATATTTAAGATTTCTTCATTGTTGAAAGCGTGGGAAATTTGTCACTATAATGTTTTCCATTGTTAAAGGATAGGGACATTTTTACGTTTTAAATCTTGTTCATTGTTGAAACGGTATCAATATTTGCAATGGAATTTTTTCCATTGTTGGAAGTGCGGGAAAGTTGTCATTATAGATAATTTCTAATATAATTATAACTAAATTTTTCATAATAACAATTGAAAAAAGATGACTAAAAATAGAATTGTTCCTTGTTGCGGGAAAAATTTCTTACGTTTAATTTTCTTCATTGTTGAAAGCATGGAAAAATTTGTCACCATAACTTTTTCCATTGTTAAAGGATAGGGACACTTTTACGTTTTAAATATTGACCATTATTGAAACGGTATCAATATTTGTCAATGGAATAGTTTCCATTGTTGGAAGTGCGGGAAAGTTGTCATTATAGATGACTTCTAATATAATTATAAATACATTTTTCATAATAACAGTTGAAAAATGATGACTTAACGACGAAGTTTTCATTGTTGCCAGAAAAATTTCTTATTTTGAGATTTGTTCATTGTTGAAAGCTTGGGAAAATTTATCACTATAGTTTTTTCCATTGTTAAAGGATAGTGACATTTTCACGTTTTAAATATAGTCAATTGTTGAAACTCTATCAATATTTGTCAATGGAATTTTTTCCATTCTTGGAAGTGAAGAAAGTTGTCATTATAGATAATTTCTAATATAATTATAAATAAATTTTTCATAATAACAATTGAAAACGGATGTCTCAAAATATAATTGTTCATTGTTGCGGGAAAAATTTCTTATTTTGAGTTTTCTTCATTGTTGAAAGCGTGGGAAAATTTGTCACTATAATTTTTTCCATTGTTAAAGGATAGTGACATTTTCACGTTTTAAATATAGTCAATTGTTGAAACTCTATCAATATTTGTCAATGGAATTTTTTCCATTGTTGGAAGTGAAGAAAGTTGTCATTATAGATAACTTCTAATATAATTATAAATACATTTTTCATAATAACAATTGAAAACAGATGTCTCAAAATAGAATTGTTTATTGTTGCGGGAAAATTTTCTTTCTTTAAGTTTTCTTCACTGCTGAAAGCGTGGGAAAATTTGTCACTATAATTTTTTCCATTGTTAAAGGATAGTGACATTTTCTCGTTTTAAATATTGTCCATTGTTGAAACGGTATCAAAATTGGTCAATGGAATTTTTTCCATTGTTGGAAGTGCCGGAAAGTTGTCATTATAGATAACTTCTAATATAATTATAAATAAATTTTTCATAATAACAATTAAAAATTTTGATTAAAGACGAATTTTTCAATGTTGTCGTTAAAATTTCTTATTTTAAGATTTGTTCATTGTTGATAGATTTGGAAAATTTGTCACTATAGTTTTTTCCATTGTTAAAGGATAGTGATTTTTTCACGTTTTAAATATAGTCAATTGTTGAAACTCTATCAATATTTGTCAATGGAATTTTTTCCATTGTTGGAAGTGCCGGAATGTTGTCATTATAGATAACTTCTAATATAATTATAAATAAATTTTTCTTAATAACAATTGAAAAATGATGACTTAAAACGAATTTTCCATTGTTGCCAGAAAAATTTCATATTTTAAGATTTCTTCATTGTTGAAAGAGTGGGAAATTTTGTCATTATAATTTTTTCCATTGTTAAAGGATAGGGACACTTTTACGTTTTAAATATTGTCCATTATTGAAACGGTATCAATATTTGTCAATGGAATTTTTACCATTGTTGGAAGTGAAGAAAGTTGTCATTATAGATAACTTCTAATATAATTATAAATAAATTTTTCATAATAACAATTGAAAAATGATGACTTATACACGAATTTTTCATTGTTGCCGGAAAATTTTCGTATTTTAAGATTTCTTCATTGTTGAAAGCTTGGGAAATTTTGTCATTATAATTTTTTCCATTGTTAAAGGATAGGGACACTTTTACGTTTTAAATATTGTCCATTATTGAAACGGTATCAATATTTGTCAATGGAATTTTTACCATTGTTGGAAGTGAAGAAAGTTGTCATTATAGATAATTTCTAATATAATTATAAATAAATTTTTCATAATAACAATCGAAAAAAGATGACTCAAAATATAATTGTTCATTGTTGCGGGAAAAATTTCTTATTTTGAGTTTTCTTCATTGTTGAAAGCGTGGGAAAATTTGTCACTATAATTTTTTCCATTGTTAAAGGATAGTGACATTTTCACGTTTTAAATATAGTCAATTGTTGAAACTCTATCAATATTTGTCAATGGAATTTTTTCCATTGTTGGAAGTGAAGAAAGTTGTCATTATAGATAACTTCTAATATAATTATAAATAAATTTTTCATAATAACAATTGAAAACAGATGTCTCAAAATAGAATTGTTCATTGTTGCGGGAAAATTTTCTTTCTTTAAGTTTTCTTCACTGCTGAAAGCGTGGGAAAATTTGTCACTATAATTTTTTCCATTGTTAAAGGATAGTGACATTTTCTCGTTTTAAATATTGTCCATTATTGAAACGGTATCAATGTTTGTCAATGGAATTTTTTCCATTGCTGGAAATGCGGGAAAGTGTTCATTATAGATAATTTCTAATATAATTATAAATAAATTTTTCATAATAACAATTGAAAAATGATGACTTAAAGACGAATTTTCCATTGTGTCCGGAAAAATTTCATATTTTAAGATTTCTTCATTGTTGAAAGCGTGGGAAAATTTGTCACTATAATTTTTTCCATTGTTAAAGGATAGGGACATTTTTACGTTTTAATTATTGTTCATTGTTGAAACGGTATCATTATTTGTCAATGGAATTTTTTCCATTGTTGGAAGTGCGGGAAAGTTGTCATTATAGATAACTACTAATATAATTATAAATAAATTTTTCATAATAACAATTGAAAACAAATGTCTCAAAATAGAATTGTTCATTGTTGCGGGAAAATTTTCTTTCTTTAAGTTTTCTTCACTGCTGAAAGCGTGGGAAAATTTGTCACTATAATTTTTTCCATTGTTAAAGGATAGTGACATTCTCTCGTTTTAAATATTGTCCATTGTTGAAACGGTATCAAAATTGGTCAATGGAATTTTTTCCATTGTTGGAAGTTTCGGAAAGTTGTCATTATAGATAACTTCTAATATAATTATAAATAAATTTTTCATAATAACAATTGAAAAATGATGACTTAAAGAGGAATTTTTCATTGTTGCCGTTAAAATTTCTTATTTTAAGATTTGTTAATTGTTGAAAGTGTGGGAAAACTTGTCACTATATTTTTTTCATTTTTTAAAGAATAGTGACATTTTCACGTTTCAAATATTGTCCATTGTTGAAACGGTATCAAAATTGGTCAATGGAATTTTTTCCATTGTTGGAAGTGCGGGAAAGTTGTCATTATAGATGACTTCTAATATAATTATAAATAAATTTTTCATAATAACAATTGGAAAATGACGACATAATGACGAATTTTCCGTTGTTGCTGGAAAAATTTCATATTTAAGATTTCTTCATTGTTGAAAGCGTGGGAAATTTGTCACTATAATGTTTTCCATTGTTAAAGGATAGGGACATTTTTACGTTTTAAATCTTGTTCATTGTTGAAACGGTAGCAATATTTGCAATGGAATTTTTTCCATTGTTGGAAGTGCGGGAAAGTTGTCATTATAGATAATTTTTAATATAATTATAACTAAATTTTTCATAATAACAATTGAAAAAAGATGACTAAAAATAGAATTGTTCCTTGTTGCGGGAAAAATTTCTTACGTTTAATTTTCTTCATTGTTGAAAGCATGGAAAAATTTGTCACCATAACTTTTTCCATTGTTAAAGGATAGGGACACTTTTACGTTTTAAATATTGACCATTATTGAAACGGTATCAATATTTGTCAATGGAATAGTTTCCATTGTTGGAAGTGCGGGAAAGTTGTCATTATAGATGACTTCTAATATAATTATAAATACATTTTTCATAATAACAGTTGAAAAATGATGACTTAACGACGAAGTTTTCATTGTTGCCAGAAAAATTTCTTATTTTGAGATTTGTTCATTGTTGAAAGCTTGGGAAAATTTATCACTATAGTTTTTTCCATTGTTAAAGGATAGTGACATTTTCACGTTTTAAATATAGTCAATTGTTGAAACTCTATCAATATTTGTCAATGGAATTTTTTCCATTCTTGGAAGTGAAGAAAGTTGTCATTATAGATAATTTCTAATATAATTATAAATAAATTTTTCGTAATAACAATTGAAAACGGATGTCTCAAAATATAATTGTTCATTGTTGCGGGAAAAATTTCTTATTTTGAGTTTTCTTCATTGTTGAAAGCGTGGGAAAATTTGTCACTATAATTTTTTCCATTGTTAAAGGATAGTGACATTTTCACGTTTTAAATATAGTCAATTGTTGAAACTCTATCAATATTTGTCAATGGAATTTTTTCCATTGTTGGAAGTGAAGAAAGTTGTCATTATAGATAACTTCTAATATAATTATAAATAAATTTTTCATAATAACAATTGAAAACAGATGTCTCAAAATAGAATTGTTTATTGTTGCGGGAAAATTTTCTTTCTTTAAGTTTTCTTCACTGCTGAAAGCGTGGGAAAATTTGTCACTATAATTTTTTCCATTGTTAAAGGATAGTGACATTTTCTCGTTTTAAATATTGTCCATTGTTGAAACGGTATCAAAATTGGTCAATGGAATTTTTTCCATTGTTGGAAGTGCCGGAAAGTTGTCATTATAGATAACTTCTAATATAATTATAAATAAATTTTTCATAATAACAATTAAAAATTTTGATTAAAGACGAATTTTTCAATGTTGTCGTTAAAATTTCTTATTTTAAGATTTGTTCATTGTTGATAGATTTGGAAAATTTGTCACTATAGTTTTTTCCATTGTTAAAGGATAGTGACATTTTCACGTTTTAAATATAGTCAATTGTTGAAACTCTATCAATATTTGTCAATGGAATTTTTTCCATTGTTGGAAGTGCCGGAATGTTGTCATTATAGATAACTTCTAATATAATTATAAATAAATTTTTCTTAATAACAATTGAAAAATGATGACTTAAAACGAATTTTCCATTGTTGCCAGAAAAATTTCATATTTTAAGATTTCTTCATTGTTGAAAGAGTGGGAAATTTTGTCATTATAATTTTTTCCATTGTTAAAGGATAGGGACACTTTTACGTTTTAAATATTGTCCATTATTGAAACGGTATCAATATTTGTCAATGGAATTTTTACCATTGTTGGAAGTGAAGAAAGTTGTCATTATAGATAACTTCTAATATAATTATAAATAAATTTTTCATAATAACAATTGAAAAATGATGACTTATACACGAATTTTTCATTGTTGCCGGAAAATTTTCGTATTTTAAGATTTCTTCATTGTTGAAAGCTTGGGAAAATTTATCACTATAGTTTTTTCCATTGTTAAAGGATAGTGACATTTTCACGTTTTAAATATTGTCCATTGTTGAAATGGTATCAAAATTGGTCAAAGGAATTTTTTCCATTATTGGAAGTGCCTGAAAGTTGTCATTATAGATAATTTCTAATATAATTATAAATAAATTTTTCATAATAACAATCGAAAAAAGATGACTCAAAATATAATTGTTCATTGTTGCGGGAAAAATTTCTTATTTTGAGTTTTCTTCATTGTTGAAAGCGTGGGAAAATTTGTCACTATAATTTTTTCCATTGTTAAAGGATAGTGACATTTTCACGTTTTAAATATAGTCAATTGTTGAAACTCTATCAATATTTGTCAATGGAATTTTTTCCATTGTTGGAAGTGAAGAAAGTTGTCATTATAGATAACTTCTAATATAATTATAAATAAATTTTTCATAATAACAATTGAAAACAGATGTCTCAAAATAGAATTGTTCATTGTTGCGGGAAAATTTTCTTTCTTTAAGTTTTCTTCACTGCTGAAAGCGTGGGAAAATTTGTCACTATAATTTTTTCCATTGTTAAAGGATAGTGACATTTTCTCGTTTTAAATATTGTCCATTATTGAAACGGTATCAATGTTTGTCAATGGAATTTTTTCCATTGCTGGAAATGCGGGAAAGTGTTCATTATAGATAATTTCTAATATAATTATAAATAAATTTTTCATAATAACAATTGAAAAATGATGACTTAAAGACGAATTTTCCATTGTGTCCGGAAAAATTTCATATTTTAAGATTTCTTCATTGTTGAAAGCGTGGGAAAATTTGTCACTATAATTTTTTCCATTGTTAAAGGATAGGGACATTTTTACGTTTTAATTATTGTTCATTGTTGAAACGGTATCAATATTTGTCAATGGAATTTTTTCCATTTTTGGAAGTGCGGGAAAGTTGTCATTATAGATAAATTCTAATATAATTATACATAAAATTTTCATAATAACAATTGAAAAATGATGACTTATACACGAATTTTTCATTGTTGCCGGAAGATTTTCGTATTTTAAGATTTCTTCATTGTTGAAAGCTTGGGAAAATTTATCACTATAGTTTTTTCCGTTGTTAAAGGATAGTGACATTTTCACGTTTTAAATATTGTCCATTGTTTAAACGTTATCAAAATTGGTCAATGGAATTTTTTCCATTGCTGGAAGTGCCAAAAACTTGTCATTAGAAAAAACTTCTAATATAATTATAAATAAATTTTTCAAAATAAAAATTGAAAAAGAATGACTTAAAGTCGAATTTTTCATTGTTGCGAGAAAAAGTTCATATTTTAAGATTTCTTCATTGTTGAAAGCGTGGGAAAATTTGTCACTTTAATTTTTTCTTTTGTTAAAGGTTAGGGACAATTTCACGTTTTAAATATTATCCATTGTTGAAACCGTATCAATATTTGTCAGTGGAATTTTTTTCATTGTTGTAGGTGCGAGAAAGTTGCAATTATAAATAATTTCTAATATAATTATAAATAAATTTGTCATAAAAACACTTGGAAAATGATGACTTAAAATCGAACTTTTCATTGCTGCGGAAAAAATTCATATTTTAAGATTTCTTCATTGTTGAAAGTGTGGGAATATTTGTCACTATATTTTTTTCCATTGTAAAAAGGATAGTGACATTGTCACGTTTTAAATATATTCCATTGTTGAAAAGTGTATCAAAATTGGTCAATGGAATTTTTTCCATTGTTGGAAGTGCCAGAAAGTTTTCATTATAGATAACTTCTAATATAATTATAAATAAATTTGTCATAACAACAATTGAAAAAAGATGACTTAAAGTCGAAATTTTCATTGTTGACGGAAAAATTTCATATTTTAAGATTTCTTCATTGTTGAAAGAGTGGGAAATTTTGTCATTATAATTTTTTCCATTGTTAAAGGATAGGGACACTTTTACGTTTTAAATATTGACCATTATTGAAACGGTATCAGTATTTGTCAATCGAATTGTTTCCATTGTTGGAAGTGCGTGAAAGTTTTCATTATAGATAACTTCTAATATAATTATAAATACATTTTTCATAATAACAGTTGAAAAATGATGACTTAACAGACGAAGTTTTCATTGTTGCCAGAAAAATTTCTTATTTTGAGATTTGTTCATTGTTGAATGTGTGGGAAAAATTGTCACTATAATTTTTCCTTTGTTAAAGGATAGTGAAATTTTCACGTTTTAAATGTTGTCCATTGTTGAAACAGTATCAGTATTTGTCAATGGAATTTTTTCCATTGTTGGAAGTGAAGAAAGTTGTCATTATAGATAACTTCTAATATAATTATAAATAAATTTTTCATAATAAATATTGGAAACAGATGTCTCAAAATAGAATTGTTCATTGTTGCGGGAAAATTTTCTTTCTTTAAGTTTTCTTCACTGCTGAAAGCGTGGGAAAATTTGTCACTATAATTTTTTCCATTGTTAAAGGATAGTGACATTTTCTCGTTTTAAATATTGTCCATTATTGAAACGGTATCAATGTTTGTCAATGGAATTTTTTCCATTGCTGGAAATGCGGGAAAGTGTTCATTATAGATAATTTCTAATATAATTATAAATAAATTTTTAATAATAACAATTGAAAAATGATGACTTAAAGACGAATTTTCCTTTGTTGCCGGAAAAATTTCATATTTTAAGATTTCTTCATTGTTGAAAGCGTGGGAAAGTTTGTCACTATAATTTTTTCCATTGTTAAAGGATAGGGACATTTTTACGTTTTAAATATTGTTCATTGTTGAAACGGTATCAATATTTGTCAATGGAATTTTTTCCATTGTTGGAAGTGCGGGAAAGTTGTCATTATAGATAAATTCTAATATAATTATAAATAAAATTTTCATAATAACAATTGAAAAATGATGACTTAAAGACGAATTTTTCATTGTTGCCGGAAAATTTTCGTATTTTAAGATTTCTTCATTGTTGAAAGCTTGGGAAAATTTATCACTATAGTTTTTTCCGTTGTTAAAGAATAGTGACATTTTCACGTTTTAAATATTGTCCATTGTTGAAACGGTATCAAAATTGGTCAATGGAATTTTTTCCATTGTTGGAAGTGCGGGAAAGTTGTCATTATAGATAACTTCTAATATAATTATAAATAAATTTTTCATAATAACAATTGGAAAATGACGACTCCAAATAGAATTGTTCATTGTTGCGGGAAAAATTTCTTATGTTTAATTTTCTTCATTGTTGAAAGCGTGGGAAAATTTGTCACTATAATTTTTCCTTTGTTAAAGGATAGTGAAATTTTCACGTGTTAAATGTTGTCCATTGTTGAAACGGTATCAATATTTGTCAATGGAATTTTTTCCATTGTTGGAAGTGAAGAAAGTTGTCATTATAGATAACTTCTAATATAATTATAAATAAATTTTTCTTAATAACGATTGAAAAATGATGACTTAAGACGAATTTTCCTTTGTTGCCAGAAAAATTTCATATTTTAAGATTTCTTCATTGTTGAAAAAGTGGGAAATTTTGTCATTATAATTTTTTCCATTGTTAAAAGATAGGGACACTTTTACAATTTAAATATTGTCCATTATTGAAACGGTATCAATATTTGTCAATGGAATTTTTTTCGTTGTTGAAAATGCGGGAAAGTGTTCATTATAGACAATTTCTAATATAATTATAAATAAATTTTTCATAATAACAATTGAAAAATGGTGACTTAAAGACGAATTTTCCATTGTTGCCGTTAAAATTTCTTATTTTAAGATTTGTTAATTGATGAAAGTGTGGGAAAACTTGTCACTATATTTTTTTCATTTTTTAAAGAATAGTGACATTTTCACGTTTTAAATGTTGTCCATTGTTGAAACGGCATCAATATTTGTCAATGGAATTTTTTCCATTGTTGGAAGTGTGGGAAATTTGTCATTATAAAAAACTTCTAATATAATTATAAATAATTTTTTCATAAAAACAATTAAAAAGGGATGACTCAAAATATAATTGTACATTGTTGCGGGATAATTTTCTTATTTTAAGTTTTCTTCATTGTTGAAAGCGAGGAAAAATTTGTCACTATAATTTTTTCCATTGTTAAAGGATAGGGACATTTTCACGTTTTAAGTATTGTCAATTGTTGAAACGGTATCATTATTTGTCAATGGAATTTTTTCCATTGTTGGAAGTGCGGGAAAGTTGCCATTATAGATAACTACTAATATAATTATAAATAAATTTTTCATAATAACAATTGAAAACAGATGTCTCAAAATAGAATTGTTCATTGTTGCGGGAAAATTTTCTTTCTTTAAGTTTTCTTCACTGCTGAAAGCGTGGGAAAAATTGTCACTATAATTTTTTCCATTGTTAAAGGATAGTGACATTCTCTCGTTTTAAATATTGTCCATTGTTGAAACGGTATCAAAATTGGTCAATGGAATTTTTTCCATTGTTGGAAGTTTCGGAAAGTTGTCATTATAGATAACTTCTAATATAATTATAAATAAATTTTTCATAATAACAATTGAAAAATGATGACTTAAAGAGGAATTTTTCATTGTTGCCGTTAAAATTTCTTATTTTAAGATTTGTTAATTGTTGAAAGTGTGGGAAAACTTGTCACTATATTTTTTTCATTTTTTAAAGAATAGTGACATTTTCACGTTTCAAATATTGTCCATTGTTGAAACGGTATCAAAATTGGTCAATGGAATTTTTTCCATTGTTGGAAGTGCGGGAAAGTTGTCATTATAGATGACTTCTAATATAATTATAAATAAATTTTTCATAATAACAATTGGAAAATGACGACATAATGACGAATTTTCCGTTGTTGCTGGAAAAATTTCATATTTAAGATTTCTTCATTGTTGAAAGCGTGGGAAAATTTGTCACTATAATGTTTTCCATTGTTAAAGGATAGGGACATTTTTACGTTTTAAATCTTGTTCATTGTTGAAACGGTATCAATATTTGCAATGGAATTTTTTCCATTGTTGGAAGTGCGGGAAAGTTGTCATTATAGATAATTTCTAATATAATTATAAATAAATTTTTCATAATAACAATTGAAAAAAGATGACTCAAAATAGAATTGTTCCTTGTTGCGGGAAAAATTTCTTATGTTTAATTTTCTTCATTGTTGAAAGCATGGAAAAATTTGTCACCATAATTTTTTCCATTGTTAAAGGATAGGGACACTTTTACGTTTTAAATATTGACCATTATTGAAACGGTATCAATATTTGTCAATGGAATTGTTTCCATTGTTGGAAGTGCGGGAAAGTTGTCATTATAGATGACTTCTAATATAATTATAAATACATTTTTCATAATAACAGTTGAAAAATGATGACTTAACGACGAAGTTTTCATTGTTGCCAGAAAAATTTCTTATTTTGAGATTTGTTCATTGTTGAATGTGTGGAAAAATTTGTCACTATAATTTTTCCTTTGTTAAAGGATAGTGAAATTTTCACGTTTTAAATGTTGTCCATTGTTGAAACAGTATCAATATTTGTCAATGGAATTTTTTCCATTGTTGGAAGTGAAGAAAGTTGTCATTATAGATAACTTCTAATATAATTATAAATAAATTTTTCATAATAACAATTGAAAACAGATGTCTCAAAATAGAATTGTTCATTGTTGCGGGAAAATTTTCTTTCTTTAAGTTTTCTTCACTGCTGAAAGCGTGGGAAAATTTGTCACTATAATTTTTTCCATTGTTAAAGGATAGTGACATTTTCTCGTTTTAAATATTGTCCATTGTTGAAACGGTATCAAAATTGGTCAATGGAATTTTTTCCATTGTTGGAAGTGCGGGAAAGTTGTCATTATAGATAACTTCTAATATAATTATAAATAAATTTTTCATAATAACAATTGGAAAATGACGACTCCAAATAGAATTGTTCATTGTTGCGGGAAAAATTTCTTATGTTTAATTTTCTTCATTGTTGAAAGCGTGGGAAAATTTGTCACTATAATTTTTCCTTTGTTAAAGGATAGTTAAATTTTCACGTGTTAAATGTTGTCCATTGTTGAAACGGTATCAATATTTGTCAATGGAATTTTTTCCATTGTTGGAAGTGAAGAAAGTTGTCATTATAGATAAATTCTAATATAATTATACATAAAATTTTCATAATAACAATTGAAAAATGATGACTTATACACGAATTTTTCATTGTTGCCGGAAGATTTTCGTATTTTAAGATTTCTTCATTGTTGAAAGCTTGGGAAAATTTATCACTATAGTTTTTTCCGTTGTTAAAGGATAGTGACATTTTCACGTTTTAAATATTGTCCATTGTTTAAACGTTATCAAAATTGGTCAATGGAATTTTTTCCATTGCTGGAAGTGCCAAAAACTTGTCATTAGAAAAAACTTCTAATATAATTATAAATAAATTTTTCAAAATAAAAATTGAAAAAGAATGACTTAAAGTCGAATTTTTCATTGTTGCGAGAAAAAGTTCATATTTTAAGATTTCTTCATTGTTGAAAGCGTGGGAAAATTTGTCAATTTAATTTTTTCTTTTGTTAAAGGTTAGGGACATTTTCACGTTTTAAATAGTATCCATTGTTGAAACCGTATCAATATTTGTCAATGAAATTTTTTTCATTGTTGTAGGTGCGAGAAAGTTGCAATTAAAAATAATTTCTAATATAATTATAAATAAATTTGTCATAAAAACACTTGGAAAATGATGACTTAAAATCGAACTTTTCATTGTTGCGGAAAAAATTCATATTTTAAGATTTCTTCATTGTTGAAAGTGTGGGAATATTTGTCACTATAATTTTTTCCATTGTAAAAAGGATAGTGACATTGTCACGTTTTAAATATATTCCATTGTTGAAAAGGGTATCAAAATTGGTCAATGGAATTTTTTCCATTGTTGGAAGTGCCAGAAAGTTTTCATTATAGATAACTTCTAATATAATTATAAATAAATTTGTCATAACAACAATTGAAAAAAGATGACTTAAAGTCGAAATTTTCATTGTTGACGGAAAAATTTCATATTTTAAGATTTCTTCATTGTTAAAAGCATGGGAAAATTTGTCACTATATTTTTTTCCATTGTTAAAGGATAGGGACATTTTTGCGTTTTGAATATTGTCCGTTATTGAAACGGTATCAATATTTGTCAGTGGAATTTTTTCCTTTTTGGGAAGTGCGGGAAAGTTGTCATTAGAAAAAACTTCTAATATAATTATTAAGAAATTTTTCATAATAACAATTGAAAAAGGATGACTTAAAGTCGAATTTTTCATTATTGGGGGAAAAAAATCATATTTTAAAATTTCTTCATTGTTGACAGCTTGGGAAAATTTGTCACTATAGTTTTTTCCATTGTTAAAGGATAGTGACATTTTCTTGTTTTAAATATTGTCCATTGTTGAAACGGTATCAAAATTGGTCAATGGAATTTTTTCCATTGTTGGAAGTGCGGCAAAGTTGTCATTATAGATAACTTCTAATATAATTATAAATAAATTTTTCATAATAACAATTGGAAAATGACGACTCCAAATAGAATTGTTCATTGTTGCGGGAAAAATTTCTTATGTTTAATTTTCTTCATTGTTGAAAGCGTGGGAAAATTTGTCACTATAATTTTTCCTTTGTTAAAGGATAGTGAAATTTTCACGTGTTAAATGTTGTCCATTGTTGAAACGGTATCAATATTTGTCAATGGAATTTTTTCCATTGTTGGAAGTGAAGAAAGTTGTCATTATAGATAACTTCTAATATAATTATAAATAAATTTTTCTTAATAACGATTGAAAAATGATGACTTAAGACGAATTTTCCATTGTTGCCAGAAAAATTTCATATTTTAAGATTTCTTCATTGTTGAAAAAGTGGGAAATTTTGTCATTATAATTTTTTCCATTGTTAAAAGATAGGGACACTTTTACAATTTAAATATTGTCCATTATTGAAACGGTATCAATATTTGTCAATGGAATTTTTTCCGTTGTTGAAAATGCGGGAAAGTGTTCATTATAGACAATTTCTAATATAATTATAAATAAATTTTTCATAATAACAATTGAAAAATGGTGACTTAAAGACGAATTTTCCATTGTTGCCGTTAAAATTTCTTATTTTAAGATTTGTTAATTGATGAAAGTGTGGGAAAACTTGTCACTATATTTTTTTCATTTTTTAAAGAATAGTGACATTTTCACGTTTTAAATGTTGTCCATTGTTGAAACGGCATCAATATTTGTCAATGGAATTTTTTCCATTGTTGGAAGTGTGGGAAATTTGTCATTATAAAAAACTTCTAATATAATTATAAATAATTTTTTCATAAAAACAATTAAAAAGGGATGACTGAAAATATAATTGTACATTGTTGCGGGATAATTTTCTTATTTTCAGTTTTCTTCATTGTTGAAAGCGAGGAAAAATTTGTCACTATAATTTTTTCCATTGTTAAAGGATAGGGACATTTTCACGTTTTAAGTATTGTCAATTGTTGAAACGGTATCATTATTTGTCAATGGAATTTTTTCCATTGTTGGAAGTGCGGGAAAGTTGTCATTATAGATAACTACTAATATAATTATAAATAAATTTTTCATAATAACAATTGAAAACAGATGTCTCAAAATAGAATTGTTCATTGTTGCGGGAAAATTTTCTTTCTTTAAGTTTTCTTCACTGCTGAAAGCGTGGGAAAAATTGTCACTATAATTTTTTCCATTGTTAAAGGATAGTGACATTCTCTCGTTTTAAATATTGTCCATTGTTGAAACGGTATCAAAATTGGTCAATGGAATTTTTTCCATTGTTGGAAGTTTCGGAAAGTTGTCATTATAGATAACTTCTAATATAATTATAAATAAATTTTTCATTAACGACGAAGTTTTCATTGTTGCCAGAAAAATTTCTTATTTTGAGATTTGTTCATTGTTGAATGTGTGGAAAAATTTGTCACTATAATTTTTCCTTTGTTAAAGGATAGTGAAATTTTCACGTTTTAAATGTTGTCCATTGTTGAAACAGTATCAATATTTTTTGGAAGTTTCGGAAAGTTGTCATTATAGATAACTTCTAATATAATTATAAATAAATTTTTCATTTAACGACGAAGTTTTCATTGTTGCCAGAAAAATTTCTTATTTTGAGATTTGTTCATTGTTGAATGTGTGGAAAAATTTGTCACTATAATTTTTCCTTTGTTAAAGGATAGTGAAATTTTCACGTTTTAAATGTTGTCCATTGTTGAAACAGTATCAATATTTGTCAATGGAATTTTTTCCATTGTTGGAAGTGAAGAAAGTTGTCATTATAGATAACTTCTAATATAATTATAAATAAATTTTTCATAATAACAATTGAAAACAGATGTCTCAAAATAGAATTGTTCATTGTTGCGGGAAAATTTTCTTTCTTTAAGTTTTCTTCACTGCTGAAAGCGTGGGAAAATTTGTCACTATAATTTTTTCCATTGTTAAAGGATAGTGACATTTTCTCGTTTTAAATATTGTCCATTGTTGAAACGGTATCAAAATTGGTCAATGGAATTTTTTCCATTGTTGGAAGTGCGGGAAAGTTGTCATTATATATAACTTCTAATATAATTATAAATAAATTTTTCATAATAACAATTGGAAAATGACGACTCCAAATAGAATTGTTCATTGTTGCGGGAAAAATTTCTTATGTTTAATTTTCTTCATTGTTGAAAGCGTGGGAAAATTTGTCACTATAATTTTTCCTTTGTTAAAGGATAGTGAAATTTTCACGTGTTAAATGTTGTCCATTGTTGAAACGGTATCAATATTTGTCAATGGAATTTTTTCCATTGTTGGAAGTGAAGAAAGTTGTCATTATAGATAACTTCTAATATAATTATAAATAAATTTTTCTTAATAACGATTGAAAAATGATGACTTAAGACGAATTTTCCATTGTTGCCAGAAAAATTTCATATTTTAAGATTTCTTCATTGTTGAAAAAGTGGGAAATTTTGTCATTATAATTTTTTCCATTGTTAAAAGATAGGGACACTTTTACAATTTAAATATTGTCCATTATTGAAACGGTATCAATATTTGTCAATGGAATTTTTTCCGTTGTTGAAAATGTGGGAAAGTGTTCATTATAGACAATTTCTAATATAATTATAAATAAATTTTTCATAATAACAATTGAAAAATGGTGACTTAAAGACGAATTTTCCATTGTTGCCGTTAAAATTTCTTATTTTAAGATTTGTTAATTGATGAAAGTGTGGGAAAACTTGTCACTATATTTTTTTCATTTTTTAAAGAATAGTGACATTTTCACGTTTTAAATGTTGTCCATTGTTGAAACGGCATCAATATTTGTCAATGGAATTTTTTCCATTGTTGGAAGTGTGGGAAATTTGTCATTATAAAAAACTTCTAATATAATTATAAATAAATTTTTCATAAAAACAATTAAAAAGGGATGACTCAAAATATAATTGTACATTGTTGCGGGATAATTTTCTTATTTTAAGTTTTCTTCATTGTTGAAAGCGAGGGAAAATTTGTCACTATAATTTTTTCCATTGTTAAAGGATAGGGACATTTTCACGTTTTAAGTATTGTCAATTGTTGAAACGGTATCATTATTTGTCAATGGAATTTTTTCCATTGTTGGAAGTGCGGGAAAGTTGTCATTATAGATAACTACTAATATAATTATAAATAAATTTTTCATAATAACAATTGAAAACAGATGTCTCAAAATAGAATTGTTCATTGTTGCGGGAAAATTTTCTTTCTTTAAGTTTTCTTCACTGCTGAAAGCGTGGGAAAATTTGTCACTATAATTTTTTCCATTGTTAAAGGATAGTGACATTCTCTCGTTTTAAATATTGTCCATTGTTGAAACGGTATCATAATTGGTCAATGGAATTTTTTCCATTGTTGGAAGTTTCGGAAAGTTGTCATTATAGATAACTTCTAATATAATTATAAATAAATTTTTCATAATAACAATTGAAAAATGATGACTTAAAGAGGAATTTTTCATTGTTGCCGTTAAAATTTCTTATTTTAAGATTTGTTAATTGTTGAAAGTGTGGGAAAACTTGTCACTATATTTTTTTCATTTTTTAAAGAATAGTGACATTTTCACGTTTCAAATATTGTCCATTGTTGAAACGGTATCAAAATTGGTCAATGGAATTTTTTCCATTGTTGGAAGTGCGGGAAAGTTGTCATTATAGATGACTTCTAATATAATTATAAATAAATTTTTCATAATAACAATTGGAAAATGACGACATAATGACGAATTTTCCGTTGTTGCTGGAAAAATTTCATATTTAAGATTTCTTCATTGTTGAAAGCGTGGGAAATTTGTCACTATAATGTTTTCCATTGTTAAAGGATAGGGACATTTTTACGTTTTAAATCTTGTTCATTGTTGAAACGGTATCAATATTTGCAATGGAATTTTTTCCATTGTTGGAAGTGCGGGAAAGTTGTCATTATAGATAATTTCTAATATAATTATAACTAAATTTTTCATAATAACAATTGAAAAAAGATGACTAAAAATAGAATTGTTCCTTGTTGCGGGAAAAATTTCTTACGTTTAATTTTCTTCATTGTTGAAAGCATGGAAAAATTTGTCACCATACTTTTTCCATTGTTAAAGGATAGGGACACTTTTACGTTTTAAATATTGACCATTATTGAAACGGTATCAATATTTGTCAATGGAATAGTTTCCATTGTTGGAAGTGCGGGAAAGTTGTCATTATAGATGACTTCTAATATAATTATAAATACATTTTTCATAATAACAGTTGAAAAATGATGACTTAACGACGAAGTTTTCATTGTTGCCAGAAAAATTTCTTATTTTGAGATTTGTTCATTGTTGAAAGCTTGGGAAAATTTATCACTATAGTTTTTTCCATTGTTAAAGGATAGTGACATTTTCACGTTTTAAATATAGTCAATTGTTGAAACTCTATCAATATTTGTCAATGGAATTTTTTCCATTCTTGGAAGTGAAGAAAGTTGTCATTATAGATAATTTCTAATATAATTATAAATAAATTTTTCATAATAACAATTGAAAACGGATGTCTCAAAATATAATTGTTCATTGTTGCGGGAAAAATTTCTTATTTTGAGTTTTCTTCATTGTTGAAAGCGTGGGAAAATTTGTCACTATAATTTTTTCCATTGTTAAAGGATAGTGACATTTTCACGTTTTAAATATAGTCAATTGTTGAAACTCTATCAATATTTGTCAATGGAATTTTTTCCATTGTTGGAAGTGAAGAAAGTTGTCATTATAGATAACTTCTAATATAATTATAAATACATTTTTCATAATAACAATTGAAAACAGATGTCTCAAAATAGAATTGTTTATTGTTGCGGGAAAATTTTCTTTCTTTAAGTTTTCTTCACTGCTGAAAGCGTGGGAAAATTTGTCACTATAATTTTTTCCATTGTTAAAGGATAGTGACATTTTCTCGTTTTAAATATTGTCCATTGTTGAAACGGTATCAAAATTGGTCAATGGAATTTTTTCCATTGTTGGAAGTGCCGGAAAGTTGTCATTATAGATAACTTCTAATATAATTATAAATAAATTTTTCATAATAACAATTAAAAATTTTGATTAAAGACGAATTTTTCAATGTTGTCGTTAAAATTTCTTATTTTAAGATTTGTTCATTGTTGATAGATTTGGAAAATTTGTCACTATAGTTTTTTCCATTGTTAAAGGATAGTGACATTTTCACGTTTTAAATATAGTCAATTGTTGAAACTCTATCAATATTTGTCAATGGAATTTTTTCCATTGTTGGAAGTGCCGGAATGTTGTCATTATAGATAACTTCTAATATAATTATAAATAAATTTTTCTTAATAACAATTGAAAAATGATGACTTAAAACGAATTTTCCATTGTTGCCAGAAAAATTTCATATTTTAAGATTTCTTCATTGTTGAAAGAGTGGGAAATTTTGTCATTATAATTTTTTCCATTGTTAAAGGATAGGGACACTTTTACGTTTTAAATATTGTCCATTATTGAAACGGTATCAATATTTGTCAATGGAATTTTTACCATTGTTGGAAGTGAAGAAAGTTGTCATTATAGATAACTTCTAATATAATTATAAATAAATTTTTCATAATAACAATTGAAAAATGATGACTTATACACGAATTTTTCATTGTTGCCGGAAAATTTTCGTATTTTAAGATTTCTTCATTGTTGAAAGCTTGGGAAATTTTGTCATTATAATTTTTTCCATTGTTAAAGGATAGGGACACTTTTACGTTTTAAATATTGTCCATTATTGAAACGGTATCAATATTTGTCAATGGAATTTTTACCATTGTTGGAAGTGAAGAAAGTTGTCATTATAGATAATTTCTAATATAATTATAAATAAATTTTTCATAATAACAATCGAAAAAAGATGACTCAAAATATAATTGTTCATTGTTGCGGGAAAAATTTCTTATTTTGAGTTTTCTTCATTGTTGAAAGCGTGGGAAAATTTGTCACTATAATTTTTTCCATTGTTAAAGGATAGTGACATTTTCACGTTTTAAATATAGTCAATTGTTGAAACTCTATCAATATTTGTCAATGGAATTTTTTCCATTGTTGGAAGTGAAGAAAGTTGTCATTATAGATAACTTCTAATATAATTATAAATAAATTTTTCATAATAACAATTGAAAACAGATGTCTCAAAATAGAATTGTTCATTGTTGCGGGAAAATTTTCTTTCTTTAAGTTTTCTTCACTGCTGAAAGCGTGGGAAAATTTGTCACTATAATTTTTTCCATTGTTAAAGGATAGTGACATTTTCTCGTTTTAAATATTGTCCATTATTGAAACGGTATCAATGTTTGTCAATGGAATTTTTTCCATTGCTGGAAATGCGGGAAAGTGTTCATTATAGATAATTTCTAATATAATTATAAATAAATTTTTCATAATAACAATTGAAAAATGATGACTTAAAGACGAATTTTCCATTGTGTCCGGAAAAATTTCATATTTTAAGATTTCTTCATTGTTGAAAGCGTGGGAAAATTTGTCACTATAATTTTTTCCATTGTTAAAGGATAGGGACATTTTTACGTTTTAATTATTGTTCATTGTTGAAACGGTATCATTATTTGTCAATGGAATTTTTTCCATTGTTGGAAGTGCGGGAAAGTTGTCATTATAGATAACTACTAATATAATTATAAATAAATTTTTCATAATAACAATTGAAAACAAATGTCTCAAAATAGAATTGTTCATTGTTGCGGGAAAATTTTCTTTCTTTAAGTTTTCTTCACTGCTGAAAGCGTGGGAAAATTTGTCACTATAATTTTTTCCATTGTTAAAGGATAGTGACATTCTCTCGTTTTAAATATTGTCCATTGTTGAAACGGTATCAAAATTGGTCAATGGAATTTTTTCCATTGTTGGAAGTTTCGGAAAGTTGTCATTATAGATAACTTCTAATATAATTATAAATAAATTTTTCATAATAACAATTGAAAAATGATGACTTAAAGAGGAATTTTTCATTGTTGACGTTAAAATTTCTTATTTTAAGATTTGTTAATTGTTGAAAGTGTGGGAAAACTTGTCACTATATTTTTTTCATTTTTTAAAGAATAGTGACATTTTCACGTTTCAAATATTGTCCATTGTTGAAACGGTATCAAAATTGGTCAATGGAATTTTTTCCATTGTTGGAAGTGCGGGAAAGTTGTCATTATAGATGACTTCTAATATAATTATAAATAAATTTTTCATAATAACAATTGGAAAATGACGACATAATGACGAATTTTCCGTTGTTGCTGGAAAAATTTCATATTTAAGATTTCTTCATTGTTGAAAGCGTGGGAAATTTGTCACTATAATGTTTTCCATTGTTAAAGGATAGGGACATTTTTACGTTTTAAATCTTGTTCATTGTTGAAACGGTAGCAATATTTGCAATGGAATTTTTTCCATTGTTGGAAGTGCGGGAAAGTTGTCATTATAGATAATTTCTAATATAATTATAACTAAATTTTTCATAATAACAATTGAAAAAAGATGACTAAAAATAGAATTGTTCCTTGTTGCGGGAAAAATTTCTTACGTTTAATTTTCTTCATTGTTGAAAGCATGGAAAAATTTGTCACCATAACTTTTTCCATTGTTAAAGGATAGGGACACTTTTACGTTTTAAATATTGACCATTATTGAAACGGTATCAATATTTGTCAATGGAATAGTTTCCATTGTTGGAAGTGCGGGAAAGTTGTCATTATAGATGACTTCTAATATAATTATAAATACATTTTTCATAATAACAGTTGAAAAATGATGACTTAACGACGAAGTTTTCATTGTTGCCAGAAAAATTTCTTATTTTGAGATTTGTTCATTGTTGAAAGCTTGGGAAAATTTATCACTATAGTTTTTTCCATTGTTAAAGGATAGTGACATTTTCACGTTTTAAATATAGTCAATTGTTGAAACTCTATCAATATTTGTCAATGGAATTTTTTCCATTCTTGGAAGTGAAGAAAGTTGTCATTATAGATAATTTCTAATATAATTATAAATAAATTTTTCGTAATAACAATTGAAAACGGATGTCTCAAAATATAATTGTTCATTGTTGCGGGAAAAATTTCTTATTTTGAGTTTTCTTCATTGTTGAAAGCGTGGGAAAATTTGTCACTATAATTTTTTCCATTGTTAAAGGATAGTGACATTTTCACGTTTTAAATATAGTCAATTGTTGAAACTCTATCAATATTTGTCAATGGAATTTTTTCCATTGTTGGAAGTGAAGAAAGTTGTCATTATAGATAACTTCTAATATAATTATAAATAAATTTTTCATAATAACAATTGAAAACAGATGTCTCAAAATAGAATTGTTTATTGTTGCGGGAAAATTTTCTTTCTTTAAGTTTTCTTCACTGCTGAAAGCGTGGGAAAATTTGTCACTATAATTTTTTCCATTGTTAAAGGATAGTGACATTTTCTCGTTTTAAATATTGTCCATTGTTGAAACGGTATCAAAATTGGTCAATGGAATTTTTTCCATTGTTGGAAGTGCCGGAAAGTTGTCATTATAGATAACTTCTAATATAATTATAAATAAATTTTTCATAATAACAATTAAAAATTTTGATTAAAGACGAATTTTTCAATGTTGTCGTTAAAATTTCTTATTTTAAGATTTGTTCATTGTTGATAGATTTGGAAAATTTGTCACTATAGTTTTTTCCATTGTTAAAGGATAGTGACATTTTCACGTTTTAAATATAGTCAATTGTTGAAACTCTATCAATATTTGTCAATGGAATTTTTTCCATTGTTGGAAGTGCCGGAATGTTGTCATTATAGATAACTTCTAATATAATTATAAATAAATTTTTCTTAATAACAATTGAAAAATGATGACTTAAAACGAATTTTCCATTGTTGCCAGAAAAATTTCATATTTTAAGATTTCTTCATTGTTGAAAGAGTGGGAAATTTTGTCATTATAATTTTTTCCATTGTTAAAGGATAGGGACACTTTTACGTTTTAAATATTGTCCATTATTGAAACGGTATCAATATTTGTCAATGGAATTTTTACCATTGTTGGAAGTGAAGAAAGTTGTCATTATAGATAACTTCTAATATAATTATAAATAAATTTTTCATAATAACAATTGAAAAATGATGACTTATACACGAATTTTTCATTGTTGCCGGAAAATTTTCGTATTTTAAGATTTCTTCATTGTTGAAAGCTTGGGAAAATTTATCACTATAGTTTTTTCCATTGTTAAAGGATAGTGACATTTTCACGTTTTAAATATTGTCCATTGTTGAAATGGTATCAAAATTGGTCAAAGGAATTTTTTCCATTATTGGAAGTGCCTGAAAGTTGTCATTATAGATAATTTCTAATATAATTATAAATAAATTTTTCATAATAACAATCGAAAAAAGATGACTCAAAATATAATTGTTCATTGTTGCGGGAAAAATTTCTTATTTTGAGTTTTCTTCATTGTTGAAAGCGTGGGAAAATTTGTCACTATAATTTTTTCCATTGTTAAAGGATAGTGACATTTTCACGTTTTAAATATAGTCAATTGTTGAAACTCTATCAATATTTGTCAATGGAATTTTTTCCATTGTTGGAAGTGAAGAAAGTTGTCATTATAGATAACTTCTAATATAATTATAAATAAATTTTTCATAATAACAATTGAAAACAGATGTCTCAAAATAGAATTGTTCATTGTTGCGGGAAAATTTTCTTTCTTTAAGTTTTCTTCACTGCTGAAAGCGTGGGAAAATTTGTCACTATAATTTTTTCCATTGTTAAAGGATAGTGACATTTTCTCGTTTTAAATATTGTCCATTATTGAAACGGTATCAATGTTTGTCAATGGAATTTTTTCCATTGCTGGAAATGCGGGAAAGTGTTCATTATAGATAATTTCTAATATAATTATAAATAAATTTTTCATAATAACAATTGAAAAATGATGACTTAAAGACGAATTTTCCATTGTGTCCGGAAAAATTTCATATTTTAAGATTTCTTCATTGTTGAAAGCGTGGGAAAATTTGTCACTATAATTTTTTCCATTGTTAAAGGATAGGGACATTTTTACGTTTTAATTATTGTTCATTGTTGAAACGGTATCAATATTTGTCAATGGAATTTTTTCCATTTTTGGAAGTGCGGGAAAGTTGTCATTATAGATAAATTCTAATATAATTATACATAAAATTTTCATAATAACAATTGAAAAATGATGACTTATACACGAATTTTTCATTGTTGCCGGAAGATTTTCGTATTTTAAGATTTCTTCATTGTTGAAAGCTTGGGAAAATTTATCACTATAGTTTTTTCCGTTGTTAAAGGATAGTGACATTTTCACGTTTTAAATATTGTCCATTGTTTAAACGTTATCAAAATTGGTCAATGGAATTTTTTCCATTGCTGGAAGTGCCAAAAACTTGTCATTAGAAAAAACTTCTAATATAATTATAAATAAATTTTTCAAAATAAAAATTGAAAAAGAATGACTTAAAGTCGAATTTTTCATTGTTGCGAGAAAAAGTTCATATTTTAAGATTTCTTCATTGTTGAAAGCGTGGGAAAATTTGTCACTTTAATTTTTTCTTTTGTTAAAGGTTAGGGACAATTTCACGTTTTAAATATTATCCATTGTTGAAACCGTATCAATATTTGTCAGTGGAATTTTTTTCATTGTTGTAGGTGCGAGAAAGTTGCAATTATAAATAATTTCTAATATAATTATAAATAAATTTGTCATAAAAACACTTGGAAAATGATGACTTAAAATCGAACTTTTCATTGCTGCGGAAAAAATTCATATTTTAAGATTTCTTCATTGTTGAAAGTGTGGGAATATTTGTCACTATATTTTTTTCCATTGTAAAAAGGATAGTGACATTGTCACGTTTTAAATATATTCCATTGTTGAAAAGTGTATCAAAATTGGTCAATGGAATTTTTTCCATTGTTGGAAGTGCCAGAAAGTTTTCATTATAGATAACTTCTAATATAATTATAAATAAATTTGTCATAACAACAATTGAAAAAAGATGACTTAAAGTCGAAATTTTCATTGTTGACGGAAAAATTTCATATTTTAAGATTTCTTCATTGTTGAAAGAGTGGGAAATTTTGTCATTATAATTTTTTCCATTGTTAAAGGATAGGGACACTTTTACGTTTTAAATATTGACCATTATTGAAACGGTATCAGTATTTGTCAATCGAATTGTTTCCATTGTTGGAAGTGCGTGAAAGTTTTCATTATAGATAACTTCTAATATAATTATAAATACATTTTTCATAATAACAGTTGAAAAATGATGACTTAACAGACGAAGTTTTCATTGTTGCCAGAAAAATTTCTTATTTTGAGATTTGTTCATTGTTGAATGTGTGGGAAAAATTGTCACTATAATTTTTCCTTTGTTAAAGGATAGTGAAATTTTCACGTTTTAAATGTTGTCCATTGTTGAAACAGTATCAGTATTTGTCAATGGAATTTTTTCCATTGTTGGAAGTGAAGAAAGTTGTCATTATAGATAACTTCTAATATAATTATAAATAAATTTTTCATAATAAATATTGGAAACAGATGTCTCAAAATAGAATTGTTCATTGTTGCGGGAAAATTTTCTTTCTTTAAGTTTTCTTCACTGCTGAAAGCGTGGGAAAATTTGTCACTATAATTTTTTCCATTGTTAAAGGATAGTGACATTTTCTCGTTTTAAATATTGTCCATTATTGAAACGGTATCAATGTTTGTCAATGGAATTTTTTCCATTGCTGGAAATGCGGGAAAGTGTTCATTATAGATAATTTCTAATATAATTATAAATAAATTTTTAATAATAACAATTGAAAAATGATGACTTAAAGACGAATTTTCCTTTGTTGCCGGAAAAATTTCATATTTTAAGATTTCTTCATTGTTGAAAGCGTGGGAAAGTTTGTCACTATAATTTTTTCCATTGTTAAAGGATAGGGACATTTTTACGTTTTAAATATTGTTCATTGTTGAAACGGTATCAATATTTGTCAATGGAATTTTTTCCATTGTTGGAAGTGCGGGAAAGTTGTCATTATAGATAAATTCTAATATAATTATAAATAAAATTTTCATAATAACAATTGAAAAATGATGACTTAAAGACGAATTTTTCATTGTTGCCGGAAAATTTTCGTATTTTAAGATTTCTTCATTGTTGAAAGCTTGGGAAAATTTATCACTATAGTTTTTTCCGTTGTTAAAGAATAGTGACATTTTCACGTTTTAAATATTGTCCATTGTTTAAACGTTATCAAAATTGGTCAATGGAATTTTTTCAATTGTTGGAAGTGCCAAAAAGTTGTCATTAGAAAAAACTTCTAATATAATTATAAATAAATTTTTCAAAATAAGAATTGAAAAAGAATGACTTAAAGTCGAATTTTTCATTGTTGCGAGAAAAAGTTCATATTTTAAGATTTCTTCATTGTTGAAAGCGTGGGAAAATTTGTCAATTTAATTTTTTCTTTTGTTAAAGGTTAGGGACATTTTCACGTTTTAAATAGTATCCATTGTTGAAACCGTATCAATATTTGTCAATGAAATTTTTTTCATTGTTGTAGGTGCGAGAAAGTTGCAATTAAAAATAATTTCTAATATAATTATAAATAAATTTGTCATAAAAACACTTGGAAAATGATGACTTAAAATCGAACTTTTCATTGTTGCGGAAAAAATTCATATTTTAAGATTTCTTCATTGTTGAAAGTGTGGGAATATTTGTCACTATAATTTTTTCCATTGTAAAAAGGATAGTGACATTGTCACGTTTTAAATATATTCCATTGTTGAAAAGGGTATCAAAATTGGTCAATGGAATTTTTTCCATTGTTGGAAGTGCCAGAAAGTTTTCATTATAGATAACTTCTAATATAATTATAAATAAATTTGTCATAACAACAATTAAAAAAAGATGACTTAAAGTCGAAATTTTCGTTGTTGACGGAAAAATTTCATATTTTAAGATTTCTTCATTGTTAAAAGCATGGGAAAATTTGTCACTATATTTTTTTCCATTGTTAAAGGATAGGGACATTTTTGCGTTTTGAATATTGTCCGTTATTGAAACGGTATCAATATTTGTCAGTGGAATTTTTTCCTTTTTGGGAAGTGCGGGAAAGTTGTCATTAGAAAAAACTTCTAATATAATTATTAAGAAATTTTTCATAATAACAATTGAAAAAGGATGACTTAAAGTCGAATTTTTCATTATTGGGGGAAAAAAATCATATTTTAAAATTTCTTCATTGTTGACAGCTTGGGAAAATTTGTCACTATAGTTTTTTCCATTGTTAAAGGATAGTGACATTTTCTCGTTTTAAATATTGTCCATTGTTGAAACGGTATCAAAATTGGTCAATGGAATTTTTTCCATTGTTGGAAGTGCGGCAAAGTTGTCATTATAGATAACTTCTAATATAATTATAAATAAATTTTTCATAATAACAATTGGAAAATGACGACTCCAAATAGAATTGTTCATTGTTGCGGGAAAAATTTCTTATGTTTAATTTTCTTCATTGTTGAAAGCGTGGGAAAATTTGTCACTATAATTTTTCCTTTGTTAAAGGATAGTGAAATTTTCACGTGTTAAATGTTGTCCATTGTTGAAACGGTATCAATATTTGTCAATGGAATTTTTTCCATTGTTGGAAGTGAAGAAAGTTGTCATTATAGATAACTTCTAATATAATTATAAATAAATTTTTCTTAATAACGATTGAAAAATGATGACTTAAGACGAATTTTCCATTGTTGCCAGAAAAATTTCATATTTTAAGATTTCTTCATTGTTGAAAAAGTGGGAAATTTTGTCATTATAATTTTTTCCATTGTTAAAAGATAGGGACACTTTTACAATTTAAATATTGTCCATTATTGAAACGGTATCAATATTTGTCAATGGAATTTTTTCCGTTGTTGAAATTGCGGGAAAGTGTTCATTATAGACAATTTCTAATATAATTATAAATAAATTTTTCATAATAACAATTGAAAAATGGTGACTTAAAGACGAATTTTCCATTGTTGCCGTTAAAATTTCTTATTTTAAGATTTGTTAATTGATGAAAGTGTGGGAAAACTTGTCACTATATTTTTTTCATTTTTTAAAGAATAGTGACATTTTCACGTTTTAAATGTTGTCCATTGTTGAAACGGCATCAATATTTGTCAATGGAATTTTTTCCATTGTTGGAAGTGTGGGAAATTTGTCATTATAAAAAACTTCTAATATAATTATAAATAATTTTTTCATAAAAACAATTAAAAAGGGATGACTCAAAATATAATTGAACATTGTTGCGGGATAATTTTCTTATTTTAAGTTTTCTTCATTGTTGAAAGCGAGGAAAAATTTGTCACTATAATTTTTTCCATTGTTAAAGGATAGGGACATTTTCACGTTTTAAGTATTGTCAATTGTTGAAACTGTATCATTATTTGTCAATGGAATTTTTTCCATTGTTGGAAGTGCGGGAAAGTTGTCATTATAGATAACTACTAATATAATTATAAATAAATTTTTCATAATAACAATTGAAAACAGATGTCTCAAAATAGAATTGTTCATTGTTGCGGGAAAATTTTCTTTCTTTAAGTTTTCTTCACTGCTGAAAGCGTGGGAAAAATTGTCACTATAATTTTTTCCATTGTTAAAGGATAGTGACATTCTCTCGTTTTAAATATTGTCCATTGTTGAAACGGTATCAAAATTGGTCAATGGAATTTTTTCCATTGTTGGAAGTTTCGGAAAGTTGTCATTATAGATAACTTCTAATATAATTATAAATAAATTTTTCATAATAACAATTGAAAAATGATGACTTAAAGAGGAATTTTTCATTGTTGCCGTTAAAATTTCTTATTTTAAGATTTGTTAATTGTTGAAAGTGTGGGAAAACTTGTCAATATATTTTTTTCATTTTTTAAAGAATAGTGACATTTTCACGTTTCAAATATTGTCCTTTGTTGAAACGGTATCAAAATTGGTCAATGAATTTTTTCCATTGTTGGAAGTGCGGGAAAGTTGTCATTATAGATGACTTCTAATATAATTATAAATAAATTTTTCATAATAACAATTGGAAAATGACGACATAATGACGAATTTTCCGTTGTTGCTGGAAAAATTTCATATTTAAGATTTCTTCATTGTTGAAAGCGTGGGAAAATTTGTCACTATAATGTTTTCCATTGTTAAAGGATAGGGACATTTTTACGTTTTAAATCTTGTTCATTGTTGAAACGGTATCAATATTTGCAATGGAATTTTTTCCATTGTTGGAAGTGCGGGATAATTTCTAATATAATTATAAATAAATTTTTCATAATAACAATTGAAAAAAGATGACTCAAAATAGAATTGTTCCTTGTTGCGGGAAAAATTTCTTATGTTTAATTTTCTTCATTGGTGAAAGCATGGAAAAATTTGTCACCATAATTTTTTCCATTGTTAAAGGATAGGGACACTTTTACGTTTTAAATATTGACCATTATTGAAACGGTATCAATATTTGTCAATGGAATTGTTTCCATTGTTGGAAGTGCGGGAAAGTTGTCATTATAGATGACTTCTAATATAATTATAAATACATTTTTCATAATAACAGTTGAAAAATGATGACTTAACGACGAAGTTTTCATTGTTGCCAGAAAAATTTCTTATTTTGAGATTTGTTCATTGTTGAATGTGTGGAAAAATTTGTCACTATAATTTTTCCTTTGTTAAAGGATAGTGAAATTTTCACGTTTTAAATGTTGTCCATTGTTGAAACAGTATCAATATTTGTCAATGGAATTTTTTCCATTGTTGGAAGTGAAGAAAGTTGTCATTATAGATAACTTCTAATATAATTATAAATAAATTTTTCATAATAACAATTGAAAACAGATGTCTCAAAACAGAATTGTTCATTGTTGCGGGAAAATTTTCTTTCTTTAAGTTTTCTTCACTGCTGAAAGCGTGGGAAAATTTGTCACTATAATTTTTTCCATTGTTAAAGGATAGTGACATTTTCTCGTTTTAAATATTGTCCATTGTTGAAACGGTATCAAAATTGGTCAATGGAATTTTTTCCATTGTTGGAAGTTTCGGAAAGTTGTCATTATAGATAACTTCTAATATAATTATAAATAAATTTTTCATAATAACAATTGAAAAATGATGACTTAAAGAGGAATTTTTCATTGTTGCCGTTAAAATTTCTTATTTTAAGATTTGTTAATTGTTGAAAGTGTGGGAAAACTTGTCACTATATTTTTTTCATTTTTTAAAGAATAGTGACATTTTCACGTTTCAAATATTGTCCATTGTTGAAACGGTATCAAAATTGGTCAATGGAATTTTTTCCATTGTTGGAAGTGCGGGAAAGTTGTCATTATAGATGACTTCTAATATAATTATAAATAAATTTTTAATAATAACAATTGAAAAATGATGACTTAAAGACGAATTTTCCTTTGTTGCCGGAAAAATTTCATATTTTAAGATTTCTTCATTGTTGAAAGCGTGGGATAGTTTGTCACTATAATGTTTTCCATTGTTAAAGGATAGGGACATTTTTACGTTTTAAATCTTGTTCATTGTTGAAACGGTATCAATATTTGCAATGGAATTTTTTCCATTGTTGGAAGTGCGGGAAAGTTGTCATTATAGATAATTTCTAATATAATTATAACTAAATTTTTCATAATAACAATTGAAAAAAGATGACTAAAAATAGAATTGTTCCTTGTTGCGGGAAAAATTTCTTACGTTTAATTTTCTTCATTGTTGAAAGCATGGAAAAATTTGTCACCATAACTTTTTCCATTGTTAAAGGATAGGGACACTTTTACGTTTTAAATATTGACCATTATTGAAACGGTATCAATATTTGTCAATGGAATAGTTTCCATTGTTGGAAGTGCGGGAAAGTTGTCATTATAGATGACTTCTAATATAATTATAAATACATTTTTCATAATAACAGTTGAAAAATGATGACTTAACGACGAAGTTTTCATTGTTGCCAGAAAAATTTCTTATTTTGAGATTTGTTCATTGTTGAAAGCTTGGGAAAATTTATCACTATAGTTTTTTCCATTGTTAAAGGATAGTGACATTTTCACGTTTTAAATATAGTCAATTGTTGAAACTCTATCAATATTTGTCAATGGAATTTTTTCCATTCTTGGAAGTGAAGAAAGTTGTCATTATAGATAATTTCTAATATAATTATAAATAAATTTTTCATAATAACAATTGAAAACGGATGTCTCAAAATATAATTGTTCATTGTTGCGGGAAAAATTTCTTATTTTGAGTTTTCTTCATTGTTGAAAGCGTGGGAAAATTTGTCACTATAATTTTTTCCATTGTTAAAGGATAGTGACATTTTCACGTTTTAAATATAGTCAATTGTTGAAACTCTATCAATATTTGTCAATGGAATTTTTTCCATTGTTGGAAGTGAAGAAAGTTGTCATTATAGATAATTTCTAATATAATTATAAATAAATTTTTCATAATAACAATTGAAAACGGATGTCTCAAAATATAATTGTTCATTGTTGCGGGAAAAATTTCTTATTTTGAGTTTTCTTCATTGTTGAAAGCGTGGGAAAATTTGTCACTATAATTTTTTCCATTGTTAAAGGATAGTGACATTTTCTCGTTTTAAATATTGTCCATTGTTGAAACGGTATCAAAATTGGTCAATGGAATTTTTTCCATTGTTGGAAGTGCCGGAAAGTTGTCATTATAGATAACTTCTAATATAATTATAAATAAATTTTTAATAATAACAATTAAAAATTTTGATTAAAGACGAATTTTTCAATGTTGTCGTTAAAATTTCTTATTTTAAGATTTGTTCATTGTTGATAGATTTGGAAAATTTGTCACTATAGTTTTTTCCATTGTTAAAGGATAGTGACATTTTCACGTTTTAAATATAGTCAATTGTTGAAACTCTATCAATATTTGTCAATGGAATTTTTTCCATTGTTGGAAGTGCCGGAATGTTGTCATTATAGATAACTTCTAATATAATTATAAATAAATTTTTCTTAATAACAATTGAAAAATGATGACTTAAAACGAATTTTCCATTGTTGCCAGAAAAATTTCATATTTTAAGATTTCTTCATTGTTGAAAGAGTGGGAAATTTTGTCATTATAATTTTTTCCATTGTTAAAGGATAGGGACACTTTTACGTTTTAAATATTGTCCATTATTGAATCGGTATCAATATTTGTCAATGGAATTTTTACCATTGTTGGAAGTGAAGAAAGTTGTCATTATAGATAACTTCTAATATAATTATAAATAAATTTTTCATAATAACAATTGAAAAATGATGACTTATACACGAATTTTTCATTGTTGCCGGAAAATTTTCGTATTTTAAGATTTCTTCATTGTTGAAAGCTTGGGAAAATTTATCACTATAGTTTTTTCCATTGTTAAAGGATAGTGACATTTTCACGTTTTAAATATTGTCCATTGTTGAAATGGTATCAAAATTGGTCAAAGGAATTTTTTCCATTATTGGAAGTGCCTGAAAGTTGTCATTATAGATAATTTCTAATATAATTATAAATAAATTTTTCATAATAACAATCGAAAAAAGATGACTCAAAATATAATTGTTCATTGTTGCGGGAAAAATTTCTTATTTTGAGTTTTCTTCATTGTTGAAAGCGTGGGAAAATTTGTCACTATAATTTTTTCCATTGTTAAAGGATAGTGACATTTTCACGTTTTAAATATAGTCAATTGTTGAAACTCTATCAATATTTGTCAATGGAATTTTTTCCATTGTTGGAAGTGAAGAAAGTTGTCATTATAGATAACTTCTAATATAATTATAAATAAATTTTTCATAATAACAATTGAAAACAGATGTCTCAAAATAGAATTGTTCATTGTTGCGGGAAAATTTTCTTTCTTTAAGTTTTCTTCACTGCTGAAAGCGTGGGAAAATTTGTCACTATAATTTTTTCCATTGTTAAAGGATAGTGACATTTTCTCGTTTTAAATATTGTCCATTATTGAAACGGTATCAATGTTTGTCAATGGAATTTTTTCCATTGCTGGAAATGCGGGAAAGTGTTCATTATAGATAATTTCTAATATAATTATAAATAAATTTTTCATAATAACAATTGAAAAATGATGACTTAAAGACGAATTTTCCATTGTGTCCGGAAAAATTTCATATTTTAAGATTTCTTCATTGTTGAAAGCGTGGGAAAATTTGTCACTATAATTTTTTCCATTGTTAAAGGATAGGGACATTTTTACGTTTTAATTATTGTTCATTGTTGAAACGGTATCAATATTTGTCAATGGAATTTTTTCCATTTTTGGAAGTGCGGGAAAGTTGTCATTATAGATAAATTCTAATATAATTATACATAAAATTTTCATAATAACAATTGAAAAATGATGACTTATACACGAATTTTTCATTGTTGCCGGAAGATTTTCGTATTTTAAGATTTCTTCATTGTTGAAAGCTTGGGAAAATTTATCACTATAGTTTTTTCCGTTGTTAAAGGATAGTGACATTTTCACGTTTTAAATATTGTCCATTGTTTAAACGTTATCAAAATTGGTCAATGGAATTTTTTCCATTGCTGGAAGTGCCAAAAACTTGTCATTAGAAAAAACTTCTAATATAATTATAAATAAATTTTTCAAAATAAAAATTGAAAAAGAATGACTTAAAGTCGAATTTTTCATTGTTGCGAGAAAAAGTTCATATTTTAAGATTTCTTCATTGTTGAAAGCGTGGGAAAATTTGTCACTTTAATTTTTTCTTTTGTTAAAGGTTAGGGACAATTTCACGTTTTAAATATTATCCATTGTTGAAACCGTATCAATATTTGTCAGTGGAATTTTTTTCATTGTTGTAGGTGCGAGAAAGTTGCAATTATAAATAATTTCTAATATAATTATAAATAAATTTGTCATAAAAACACTTGGAAAATGATGACTTAAAATCGAACTTTTTATTGTTGCGGAAAAAATTCATATTTTAAGATTTCTTCATTGTTGAAAGTGTGGGAATATTTGTCACTATATTTTTTTCCATTGTAAAAAGGATAGTGACATTGTCACGTTTTAAATATATTCCATTGTTGAAAAGTGTATCAAAATTGGTCAATGGAATTTTTTCCATTGTTGGAAGTGCCAGAAAGTTTTCATTATAGATAACTTCTAATATAATTATAAATAAATTTGTCATAACAACAATTGAAAAAAGATGACTTAAAGTCGAAATTTTCATTGTTGACGGAAAAATTTCATATTTTAAGATTTCTTCATTGTTGAAAGAGTGGGAAATTTTGTCATTATAATTTTTTCCATTGTTAAAGGATAGGGACACTTTTACGTTTTAAATATTGACCATTATTGAAACGGTATCAGTATTTGTCAATCGAATTGTTTCCATTGTTGGAAGTGCGTGAAAGTTTTCATTATAGATAACTTCTAATATAATTATAAATACATTTTTCATAATAACAGTTGAAAAATGATGACTTAACAGACGAAGTTTTCATTGTTGCCAGAAAAATTTCTTATTTTGAGATTTGTTCATTGTTGAATGTGTGGTAAAAATTGTCACTATAATTTTTCCTTTGTTTAAGGATAGTGAAATTTTCACGTTTTAAATGTTGTCCATTGTTGAAACAGTATCAGTATTTGTCAATGGAATTTTTTCCATTGTTGGAAGTGAAGAAAGTTGTCATTATAGATAACTTCTAATATAATTATAAATAAATTTTTCATAATAAATATTGAAAACAGATGTCTCAAAATAGAATTGTTCATTGTTGCGGGAAAATTTTCTTTCTTTAAGTTTTCTTCACTGCTGAAAGCGTGGGAAAATTTGTCACTATAATTTTTTCCATTGTTAAAGGATAGTGACATTTTCTCGTTTTAAATATTGTCCATTATTGAAACGGTATCAATGTTTGTCAATGGAATTTTTTCCATTGCTGGAAATGCGGGAAAGTGTTCATTATAGATAATTTCTAATATAATTATAAATAAATTTTTAATAATAACAATTGAAAAATGATGACTTAAAGACGAATTTTCCTTTGTTGCCGGAAAAATTTCATATTTTAAGATTTCTTCATTGTTGAAAGCGTGGGAAAGTTTGTCACTATAATTTTTTCCATTGTTAAAGGATAGGGACATTTTTACGTTTTAAATATTGTTCATTGTTTAAACGGTATCAATATTTGTCAATGGAATTTTTTCCATTGTTGGAAGTGCGGGAAAGTTGTCATTATAGATAAATTCTAATATAATTATAAATAAAATTTTCATAATAACAATTGAAAAATGATGACTTAAAGACGAATTTTTCATTGTTGCCGGAAAATTTTCGTATTTTAAGATTTCTTCATTGTTGAAAGCTTGGGAAAATTTATCACTATAGTTTTTTCCGTTGTTAAAGAATAGTGACATTTTCACGTTTTAAATATTGTCCATTGTTTAAACGTTATCAAAATTGGTCAATGGAATTTTTTCAATTGTTGGAAGTGCCAAAAAGTTGTCATTAGAAAAAACTTCTAATATAATTATAAATAAATTTTTCAAAATAAGAATTGAAAAAGAATGACTTAAAGTCGAATTTTTCATTGTTGCGAGAAAAAGTTCATATTTTAAGATTTCTTCATTGTTGAAAGCGTGGGAAAATTTGTCAATTTAATTTTTTCTTTTGTTAAAGGTTAGGGACATTTTCACGTTTTAAATAGTATCCATTGTTGAAACCGTATCAATATTTGTCAATGAAATTTTTTTCATTGTTGTAGGTGCGAGAAAGTTGCAATTAAAAATAATTTCTAATATAATTATAAATAAATTTGTCATAAAACACTTGGAAAATGATGACTTAAAATCGAACTTTTCATTGTTGCGGAAAAAATTCATATTTTAAGATTTCTTCATTGTTGAAAGTGTGGGAATATTTGTCACTATAATTTTTTCCATTGTAAAAAGGATAGTGACATTGTCACGTTTTAAATATATTCCATTGTTGAAAAGGGTATCAAAATTGGTCAATGGAATTTTTTCCATTGTTGGAAGTGCCAGAAAGTTTTCATTATAGATAACTTCTAATATAATTATAAATAAATTTGTCATAACAACAATTGAAAAAAGATGACTTAAAGTCGAAATTTTCATTGTTGACGGAAAAATTTCATATTTTAAGATTTCTTCATTGTTAAAAGCATGGGAAAATTTGTCACTATATTTTTTTCCATTGTTAAAGGATAGGGACATTTTTGCGTTTTGAATATTGTCCGTTATTGAAACGGTATCAATATTTGTCAGTGGAATTTTTTCCTTTTTGGGAAGTGCGGGAAAGTTGTCATTAGAAAAAACTTCTAATATAATTATTAAGAAATTTTTCATAATAACAATTGAAAAAGGATGACTTAAAGTCGAATTTTTCATTATTGGGGGAAAAAATCATATTTTAAAATTTCTTCATTGTTGACAGCTTGGGAAAATTTGTCACTATATTTTTTTCCATTGTTAAAGGATAGTGACATTTTCACGTTTTAAATATTGTTCATTGTTGAAACGGTATCAAAATTGTTCAATGGAATTTTTTCCATTGTTGGAAGTGCCGGAAAGTTGTCATTATAGGTAACTTCTAATCATAGTAAACGCGGTAGCGTTTGCTATAATATGTTTAAGAAATAGAAAATGCAAACTTTTTCTGAAATTTCTGGCGAACCAGTTGACATACGACAATGATTTTTTTTTAAAGATAGAACTCGACGAGACGAATAAAATGATAGCATTCAAAAAAATATTGTTGTTTACTGTAGTTAATTATTTAACTTTCAACGAAAAAATGAAGATTGAAAGTTCAACAAGCTATAGGTAAACTTCCACTAGCTTCATTTTTGTTTTATTTTTTTTCCTTTTGGTAAAACTTAAAATAGGTTTTTTTTTATCTTTGTATGTTTGACGGTCGCTGAGAAAATCGAATTTATGTTGTAAAACTTCGGTTGAACATTGGTTTTTCTTTTCTTTTTTTATCGTAGCAAACGCGCGCGTCTGCACGAATGTTTAAATAAATATTATTATTATGTATGTAACAGAATTCATTCAAATTAATTAAATCACGTGACAAACATGCTTATTTGTTTTCATTTTCATACTAGCGTAAATGCCCGTTATAGGACAGTAATCGTAGGTAGAAATCGTGGTTTTCACATTAAATTTGAAATAATACTCATATACTATTCATCGACAATGAGGAAATATATATATTGCAAAATTTTATCGCCTAACAGGCTTCTGCTATTCACGTTCAAACGCACTAAGTATTTTATATGCTTATGTAAAAGAATTGTGTTTCATAATTTCATCTAATTCACGTAAAATATGCGGCAAACAATTTTCGGTACTATTATCCCGTCGACCACTTTTTATAACAAAAATCTATCGCCAAACTGTAAAGCCAAATAAAAGAGAGAACGTTGCCATTGGAATATCAAAATAAAAAAATAAATAAAATATAAGAATTTACGGACACAATTGTTATTTTAATTAATGAAATAACTAATAAGTCAGTAAAATATAACGAATAATACACGCAAATGTCGAATTAAAAACCACTTGATGACATGACAAACACGTATAATGCTTCTGACATCAAGTAAATGGGACTGCATTTTTGGCGTTTAATCTTTGAGTTGGCGATAGTATTTTGTTATGAAAAGTGGTCGATGGGATGATAGAGAAGTACCCAATTTTCAATGTCGTTGTTATTAATTCGTTCCTGTACAGCTTGTGCTGTATCTTATATTTTTGTACTTTTTCGTTATACCAACACCATGCCAAAATGTTTGCTAATGTGCCAATTATTTCAACTCTGACCGAGCAGATGTTGTCTACATATCGTGTTGTCATGCACCGTGCCAAACATTTTGATTTGTTATTTATTGAATGTAAAACATTTTTCGGTACTTTTCCGTTATACAAAAACCATTGTCGCCAAGCGTAATAGTAAGCGCAAAATGAAATTCCCGTGAATCAAAACACTTGAAAAAAAACAACAATGTTGAAACGAAAGTGAGCATTTGAAAAATATAACATTTAAAAATTACAGACTTTTAAACACTATTTTATTAAAATTAAAACACAAATATATACTTAAAATAAGAAAACAAATAATTGTTATACAATAAAAGGAAAAATCATATGCCGGTAGATTTAGTGGGCTCTTATTGGCGATAAATGTTTGATGCGGTTGTTGCGATCTTGTGAAAAACCTTCAATCACATCCACATTTACACTGTATCGATATTGTTACTATAATATCTTTTGGTACTTTTCGGTTAACCAGCTGCCAGTGAAGTATATACACACACACACACACACACACACACACACACACATATATATATATATATATATATATATATATATAAATGTAATAATACCGTGGCGATTCGACTTTCATCACCATACTTTTTGTCGTGTCATACTCAAGGCAAAGGTTTCTCCGAGGAAATTTCCAGTCGAGCACCGAGACTTACTTCATTGTGTACGTATAGGACTCAATAGAAGAGGCAGTGCGTTCCAGTTCACATTTTATTCGAAAATTAAATAGAAAGTTGGTTATGCTTTACTTCCACGTAGCTAAAATCTATCCATGCTGATTTTTAAGACCGTGAAGAAGACTTGATGATTTAAGTTATTATATTAAAGAGACACGTTAGTTCCCCAGATAGCAAGCAAGGTTCCGAAAACGGTCTTTTTTCCTTTTCTTTCGATTTTTCTGCAAAGGCATATTATCTTTACCGTATACCACGGTCACAGTAATATTTTCAATATTAGATTTTTGGAATAACCGTCAGAAAACCTACGGTCTAAAATCATCCTTTGCACATTCATTTTCCGCGCATGCGCAACTTATTTCGCGCTGCAAATTGTCCTTGTGCTTGCGTTTCATGACTCATTGAAGGTGATATGATGTGCGAGCAGGCCACGTCATAGCACCGGTCTGAAAGTGCCGGCTTTGCATTTGCAATCATGCTCCATCTAAGGTATGTTAAACTATTTTGTATTAATTTCATTTCATAAAGATTTATCTCGTTGTAAGAACTATATACACATGCATATTTCTGTTGTAGTTCTTGAAATTTCCATTTATAATATGTTTTTATTCTTAACGAATTAATGCGAGTTCTTTACACATATTTTCATTACAAAATACAATGGAGAATAGCATTTGTTTATGTTTATCTTTTAAAATATATTATTATCGTTTATGTTATTATCTATTGATGCTTCCCAATTTTAAAATATTCATCTTATAGTTCATGTGCTTAAAAATTACCGTCAAAAGTTTGAAATATTGCGTAATAATAATAATAATAGATTTTGTACTAGTATTTAAACTGTAATTTAGTCAAAGTTAATTATTTTTGCGCATACGTTTTATTTTCTTATATTTTAGTAATTTATGTTGTATAAAATTTCATTTAAAAATATCATTCAATGACAATTGCTTTTATATTATGGACGTTTAAGATATAAAATTTTTATTGTATGCGTCGCTACAATATTTTAAAGTATTGTTATTTTATTACTTTGTTTAATACATTTTATTTTCATGAAGTTAAAAAATTAGTTTTAATGAAATCAAACTATTTAAATTTTTGACATTTCAATGTACATACTAATAGTTATGAAAGATTTTAAAAATGAAGGTTTATATTTTAAAGAAAAAAGGGAAAATAAAAAAAAGTCTAAATAATGTTAACCGATTATTATTATTTATTTTTAATTACGGAGCATCAATAGATTTAATTCAGAGATAAATCATTCTGAAAAATTATTGTTCTTCTGTATTAAGTAGAATGAAAACATGCTTAAAGTAGACTAAAAATAAACAAATAGGTAATATGCTTATGATATAAAAATATTATATATGGAAATTGCATTTTTTTTCTAGTAATTATTTAAACAACAAAATTTGGTTTTATATAGTTCTTAAATCTTTATGAAATTAAATTATGCAATAATGTTTAACTTACTTTAGTTTGCCAATCAACTAATGAATAAGAGTAATTGATAGTGGGTAACCATTATCACTTTCCAAATATAAAAACACAAAAGTAAAGGCAACATAAAAACCAAGACATAAACAATTCCCAACTTAGAAATTTAAACTATTGTGAAACTTTCAGGATAATGTAGTAGGGCTTAAGAAAAAATATAATATACAAATTTTCTTGTTGCCCGAATTCACTTTAAAAGGAAAATATTATCCCCGGTATAATTTAGACTTTATTTTTAAAACTGAATGGTAGAAGATACAAAAAAAGTTATCTATTTTAATTAGTTCTGTCAAATTCAAACAAAAGTTAGAAAACTTCTGTAAATTAATTCTTATAGTTCATTCTAATAAAATGCATATTAGATTTTAAAAAAAAATTAATGTAATCAACAATTAATATTTTTTTAGAAGCAATACATTAATTAAAATATAAAAAATCAAATATATTCAAATTTTAGCAATTACATAGGAAAGGAATTTTAGCAAAGGAAAAAAGAAATATATTAATTAAAATATATAACTTACTATGAGTTCTTAAATATAATATCAGCTAATAAAAATTCCTATTTTCCATTTTTTTCTTCAGTATATAGAAATTAAGCTAAAATTTAGTGTCCCACAGAAACAAAGAAAATTTCTAAGTCAGATAATTTTGATGAAAATCTAATGCAATTAAGATTTAAAACTAACAGGTTATCAAAACATTTTTAATTTCTTTTATAGATGCTTATAATAAAAGCATTATTATCTGCCTTTGATTGTAATTCTTGTTACAATGTTTAATATGAAATCCTGTAACTAGCCTTACGTTTCTACATTTTGGTATGCTTGTCCTAAAACACTTACAAAGTACCTCAGATTGTGTCAACTAGCAACCTTTTATAATGCTTTTTAAAATGTTGGCAAACCTTTCAGACAAAGCCTTTAAAAAGCATCTAGTCATTTACATGTTGGGGTTATAAAAATGTTTTAAAAATCAAAAATTGTTATCTGGGTTCGTATAGGCAGGTATTCTTTTAAATCAATCGGCGGCCAAGGAGAACATTCGAAGATTAGGAAGTACATGACGAGCTGCATCCACCACCGAATCCCGGAACCTTCTGCTCTAAACGCGGGAAAAAATCCGTATATCATTTTCCGAGCGCGCCAGAATACATTCTATCTAAAAAGCCTCTAGGCCAATCAACGCTCACGGCTTAATTTCTTCGGCGAATTAATATCGAAGTGAACTTACCGAAGCTGGCAAAAGCGCGCCAAAAAATGTTCTAGAACAATCTCGAAATCTAATTCCTTCGAATAAATAAAAGCAGAGAGAAAAGGAGTACATATGTTTTATCAAGTATGGCAATATGCCAAAATAATTTTTACATTGAGATTAAAATCTTTCAGAATTTGAAAAGTAATATTTTGTCAGGAATCGTAGGGAAATAAAAAATAAAGAAAAGAAATTCATAGGTTGTTATTTCAAAAGAGTAAAATATTTTTAGCTGGGAGATGGGTATTATTTTGAAGAATTAAATTCTAGGATGCTTTTTATTTAAAGAAAATAAAAGTGCGTAAATTTAATAGAGCATTCTATCAGTGCCATTTTATAAGAGAATGAATTTGGAATAAACTATATATTTCGCTAGACGTAATTTTGACAATCGAAATATTGGAGCGAGAAAATAATTTAGAATAATGGGATTTACACAGAATTGTAGTTTTAATGAGGTCAACGGCGAAAAATTATTTAAATTGTTACAATATCCCCCCCCCCCAAAAAAAAAACAAGCTTATCTGAATAGCAGTTCCCTAACACTAGTTCAGATAAGTGACAAAACAACAAAAAAAAATTGAGAATTTTCTTAAATTAAAAAAAAAATCTACAAAATTTAAATTTAAATCACCAAGAATCACAAACAAAGCAATTGCCTTAAATTTTGGAAGAATAAAAACTAAATATTTTTTAGAGTAAAGCATAACCCTAAAATACATAAGTTTTACAGCCACACTTACTTTTTGCAAGTGTAAATAAATGAGAATACATCAAGATAAACTAAGAAATAAGTAACATAATAAATCATATTAATAACACAATATATAAAGAATTCAATATAATAAATAATAAAACTGGAAATTAATTACATTGAAAAACTGAAGAATATTGCCAATTGAAAAAAACTGTATTCTGCAGAATACTATTGAAAAACTTAATTACATTGATACTGAATAACAATGATACTGAATAGCTGAATACTGAAGCTTCAATAGTCTTAAACAGTTCTGACTAAATTTCAGTCTTTCTCCATTGTGGTTTTGGGATTGCCCCCACTCTAATCTGTGGTGCCACTCTTTTTGTGGTCACACTAAAGATCAGAGCTAATTTATTCCATGTGATAGCTATCTTTTGTCACAATCAGTAAATTTTTTGAAATAATAAAAATAATAAATGTCCATATTGCACTTCTTAGTATACATACTACTTTGATATATCACAGCCTTGGTACCAAACTCTAACATTCTATAACTACAATTCATTTTAAGCAGCTTTAATCAATTTGTCAACATTTTTTTTTTTTTTTTTTGTCTTACTAAATAATATCTCAACATTTTTCTAATATATTTCTTAATAAATAATAACATTAATAAATCTCTTTAAATAATACATAATATCAACAAACTTCAATAATTACTCTAGCAATATATCACAGTAAATATTACATTCCATATAAAATTATTGGTTGAGGAGAAAAAAAAATACATAGCAAAATATGTTTGTTTCCTTACTTGAAAAGATAAGGAAATAAATTTTTGCTAGCCGAATTGTGCATAAAAAAAAATTAACAATATATTATTTGTCCAATACTAAATAATTTAGAGGCCCAAATATTTAGATAGGATTCACTCAACCAACAATTTTGAACAATAATATCCCTTTCTGATACTCTTCTTTTAACTATTACAATATATGACATAATCGGGTATAGCTAATTACCAAAATTTAAGTGTAGAATCATCTACTTCTTTTTACACTTTTTAAGTAATAAGCAATAATAATAATAATAATAATTGTTAGATAGATAGGTGACAGAGAATTGGAATATAAACTATTATATTTACACTATTGTAATAGTTATTTTTCAACTAATCTCTTCAAAACATTTCACTACAATATCAACTTTTAGACTAATACAGAATATCAGCATTCAAGAATAATTCAAGACCTTTATTGTATTTAACAAAATAAATATAGCTACTGCGAAAATATAATTAATATTTACTAAAAACTGTAATTATATAGAATATTTAATTTTATTTTTCAACATCAATTTGAAAATTCCTAAAATCAAAATACACATCTTATGCCTGCATAAGGTGTCTACCTAACCTAAAAACTTTCAAAAACAAGTAATATTCTCATTGCGCACCAAGAACATACCTGATAATGTTGAAACTATGGTAATAAAAGATATTTAAGAGAATTTGAGTTTAATCTATTGTTTTTACTTTAGTTTGATTTTGTGAACCTGTATGTGAAGTTGTTTGTGTTGGTTTTTGTGTATTTTCATGAAATAATTTGAAGTCATCTGGAAAATAATATGGTTGCGAATTGTTCCATGTTTTTAAATTAAGACCGTATTCCTTCTGTCACTAAAATTATCACTTGAACAAATATAATTTAAAGTGAAAACCTCTTTTTTTTTTTTCACAAAGTTATCCAATCACCATTAATTTATTAGTAAACATCATATTTCAACCCCAAAATACTGATAGACATTTCTGATAAGCTTCCCTACTGAATTCTATTAATTATAGGAATTTGCAACAGAAAACATTCTACACAGTAAATGTGTCAGTACAAATATAATATTCACATAAAAATTTTGAATTTAATCCAATTTAATTTTACTTTTAGGGTACTTAAAGAATTCGTGGCAATAGCTACACATTATTTTTTGCTCCACAAATTTCACTAAGCATTTACAACACTTGTCAATTTTTCTATTGTCTACACTTTTGTCATAAATATCAAAATCGATTTCATGTTCCGCTATATCACTTATCGCGAGTTCACCTGACTTACCTTCAAATTTGTATATTTCATCTATAAGAATTGTCCGAATATCTTTTCGTGTGATATTTCTATTGGGACCAGAAAAATTTAAAGTACCCGAAAGTCTACCCGTGTATTGGCGATTGATTAAAGACTCCATTATATTTCTATGCTCAACTGACAGATAATGAACATAATGTTTCCCAGATTGATCGAAATTACGTTCATACTTTGCTCTAATCTCCACTAAGGTATTTGTACTAATCCAACAGTTCATCTTAGTAATTACTTAAATTTAAATTTTTTAAAACCTAATAATATAATCTTATAACTTATAATAATAATAATAATATCTAATATCAATTCATAATATATTAATCTTTAACTTAACAACAATTATAAAATTATCTGACTCAAAAATTCAAAATAATAAACAACCTAAGAACTGCTACAATTACACATCAAATTACGTAAAGGATCTAATATTCTGTTATTAAAATACAAACCATCAATTCTTTCCAAATAGTTGGAAATAACTTCAACAGCATAATAATTTTCAATCATATTACATCTTTTTAGTGAAAACATAAACACAGAATAAAAAGGAAGCAAAAATAGCAAAATTACGCAATAAGCACATTTCATTGAAATATTTTCATCAGTTTTGAAATACTTTTGTAGGTTGTCATGGTTTCCAGTCAATTTGCTTTAGAGTGGAAATAAGAAAAATATCGTCTGTTTAGAACGAAAAATGCAATTAATCTAATATTTATCTCTCTATTATTTTTATCAATATGAATATAAGAATGTATTTAATTTTCTTTACAAAGCCCCGATTTAAGTATCATTTAAATAACAATAGAATTTTAAATAATCATAAACAGTAAAAATAAAACACATAAAAATATTCAAATATCGTAAAGTCACAAAATAAAATATCAATCATGAAAAAATAACTTACACTGCCGTGTCTTCTTTTTATTTACTTGGACGCAACTCATAAAATAAGTCTTTCAAAGTTCCATTTAATTCGATGATAACACACTTCAAATCAACTGTACACACATATTTCAATCTTGATTACATCAGACCAAAACATCGTTCCGTCCGTCGCGAAAGTTGCTGTCTACACGCACCGGCAAAATGTTTGAACAAAAGCACAACTTCTAGCATATTCGCTAGGTTCCAAAAATGTCTCAAAATCCTGTTCGTCTAATGTAAGAATACTGTCAACATCCTGTCGACTAAAAATGTAATAATACCGTGGCGATTCGACTTTCATCACTACACCTTTTGTCGTGTCATACTCAAGGCAAAGGTTTCTCCGAGGAAATTTCCAGTCGAGCACCGAGACTTACTTCATTGTGTACGTATAGGACTCAATAGAAGAGGCAGTTCGTTCCAGTTCACATTTTATTCGAAAATTAAATAGAAAGTTGGTTATGCTTTACTTCCACGTAGCTAAAATCTATCCATGCTGATTTTTAAGACCGTGAAGAAGACTTGATGATTTAAGTTATTATATTAAAGAGACACGTTAGTTCGTATAGGCAGGTATTCTTTTAAATCAATCGGCGGCCAAGGAGAACATTCGAAGATTAGGAAGTACATGACGAGCTGCATCCACCACCGAATCCCGGAACCTTCTGCTCTAAACGCGGGAAAAAATCCGTATATCATTTTCCGAGCGCGCCAGAATACATTCTATCTAAAAAGCCTCTAGGCCAATGAACGCTCACTGCTTAATTTCTTCGGCGAATTAATATCGAAGTGAACTTACCGAAGCTGGCAAAAGCGCGCCAAAAAATGTTCTAGAACAATCTCGAAATCTAATTCCTTCGAATAAATAAAAGCAGAGAGAAAAGGAGTACATATTTTTTATCAAGTATGCCAATATGCCAAAATAATTTTTACATTGAGATTAAAATCTTTCAGAATTTGAAAAGTAATATTTTGTCAGGAATCCTAGGGAAATAAAAAATAAAGAAAAGAAATTCATAGGTTGTTATTTCAAAAGAGTAAAATATTTTTAGCTGGGAGATGGGTATTTTTTTGAAGTATTAAATTCTAGGATGCTTTTTATTTAAAGAAAATAAAAGTGCGTAAATTTAATAGAGCATTCTATCAGCGCCATTTTTTAAGAGAATGAATTTGGAATAAACTATATATTTCGCTAGACGTAATTTTGACAATCGAAATACTGGAGCGAGAAAATAATTTAGAATAATGGGATTTACACAGAATTGTAGTTTTAATGAGGTCAACGGCGAAAAATTATTTAAATTGTTACATACATATATATATATATATATATATTTCACTGACTCCCGGCTGGCCGAAAAGTACCTAATTTTTTCGTTTCTCGCTAACATTGTCTGTAGACTCGATTACGGAATTTTAGAAAATCTATCATTATTATCATCTAAACGGTCATGGATAATGTGCCATAATCAGGCTGCATATTATTACACATAATTTTCATGTATGGTTTGGTGAAACATTGAACTTTAAATTCTGTTAAAGACTGCATTTTATCTCGAAAGGGTGGACACCATGTTACAAAGTTATGTGGTTTGAAACGATCAGAAAAACAAACTTGGATCAATGATTATAATCCCGTGATTTTGTTCATGTGAGCCGCCAATATTGACATCCAGTTTGGTGTTAAATCGTTACATTACGCGTTATATAACCAAATCGAAAAAAAATCGTAAGGAAGAGATTTGGAAGACCATTGACGAAAACAAAAGTCTCGGTGCCAGATTATGCGCTTTTGACAGATAAAACTTGGTTGGTCGAGAAACTGGAAGTTACGAAGCCGTAGACAAAATTCTTGGCCATAAATGTTTCTATTCATGGGATGCTGTGCAATACTTAAATACCAGCATGAAAAAAGACCGACGAAGAAAACTGAAAGTCACCATGATTTGGTTTTATTGGCAAAAGAGGATGAACGATCTACTGAAATTTACTGTCGGAATTTTATTGATGATTATTACATGAATCGACATGACAAATTGGAAAACATGTGTTTATATGAATTGGCCACTAGGTACTAATAGGAACGAAATAAACCAAAGTCTGTAGAATATTACGAATTAAAAAAGAACCACAGTTGGTTCAGAAAACGTTTGAAACCAGTTGTTTTGAAAACGCCCTATCATAACACGAAAACGGATGCTGGAATTGAGTTGTACTATCATCATTCTTTGCTGATGTTTTCAAGCCTTGGCGAAACGAAGAAGACCTATTGGGAGAATTTAAACTCTACCGTGAATCCTTTGAGCACAATGTGAAAAAATTTTCAAAGATGGAAGAATGTCGCGAAACAAAACAACGATTACAAGCTGCAATCGACTTGGTTGAAAAGTTGCAACAAGAAAGTGATTTGCACAACCAGCTTTAAAATATCGAAGAACCAAATGAAGACGTTGATATGATAGCCGCAATTTCTGATAACACTGAAACTCACCAGGAAATTGTTATTAATGAAGATAAATTGAACAAAAAAATGAATGCTGACCAAAGGAAAATATTATAATCAATTATAAAGCACATAGAAGAACAAAAGAAAGACCCGTCTATTCCACCCATAAATCTGATTGTACGTGTAGTTGCTGGTAGAGGAAAAACCTTTCTAATTTAATTACTCAGTAAAAAAGTTCGTTTAATGAGTAATCACAATAATTGCTGCTGCAGTACTAGCACCAACGAGAATTGCTGCCTTCAGCATTGGAAGAAGTACAATTCACACGTTTTTCAAATTCCCCGTCCAACATACGAATGAAGCAGAATAATTTAAGCTTGATTCTGACGATTTGAAATTATTTAAGCAACAATGGAAATCATTGGATTTAGTAATTATCGATGAGTGCAGTATGGTTTCGAATGTACTTTAGCGATGATCAGCTAACGAAATGGCGAATGTTGTAAAAACAAGCGAGATCACTGTTTTGGTGGCAAAAACATTATTTTGTTTGGGGATTTATTGCAGCTAGCACCCGTAAAGGCCCAATTTTGATTTCAGGAACTGCCTTTAAACAAAGTGAAACAATTGTTTGGTGATGTTGGTACATTCAACTTTTGGTACGAATTTGAATACAGTGAGCTAACAATAAACATTGTGTTATATACATAATAAAAATATATATCGCGGCATAACTTTCTTAAATAACAGTCTCATGCACCAAATAACGATGCAAAATCAAAACTCAATTTTTATAGCATCATCACTGAACTGATAGTTAGTATAATTATCAGAACCTAATATGCGGTCCCATTCAGCGTTTTTAAGAAATACTAAGAAGAGTAGTAAGGAAAGATACCACTGAAAGAACAACTCAGCCTATAGCAGGCGACTTCAGTGCAGCAGAAACAGTCCATGGATATGACCGAGACAATTATAGAATCCAGTTTCTTTATGAGGTAATAGCTATAGAACACCACTATTTAATTATTGATGTGACGATCCCCTGACATTTGAGAGAGCAGGTAGACATGAAAAAATGCTACTTTGGCGATGAACAGTCAACGATTTGGCGAGTGTTGTAAAAAAAATGTAACAATAAAATTTTGACAATAGCAAAATTTTTTGCTTTTCAAGATATTAAAAAATCTTTAGTTTTTATCAAAAAATTTAAATGACTAGTATTAAAAAATGCTCTGAAGAGCACCAAAAAAGGTTAATATGTTTAAGTATGAAAAAGGGTTGGACAAGTGCTTCTAATTGAGCATGAGAAAGGAAAGGGGTTCCTTCTTGGCTGCAGCTCACTGTCAATGCTAACTTTTGAAAAAAATCATATTGAACAAAAATCAACAAAATAATCCATTTTTTAATGCATACATAATATGTATGTCTAAAGAAGGCGATTTACTGTTATATATTGTTTAAATCAGCATAGTATTTGGATATGTTTTATATATATATCTATATATATAATATCTACTTATCTTTGCAATTAAAAATTATATAAAATAACCATTAAATAATATATTTATTTTTATTCCAGTGATTCGTTTTCATTCGAAAAATATATTCGTTTAAAAACTTTTCATAGTTTTTTTAATTGCATAAAATATAAAACATGCAACATATTTAATCTTTTCACGTAAATCCAGCTTTAAAATAACGAAAATTATCTTATAAAATGTGAAGTAAAAATACTTTTTATTTCTTATAATAAAAAAATCGAGGAGATTATGCTGGGCCACTGACTTTTAAATGATGACAGATTTGTACATGCTGCCCGGAAACGTATTTACATTGGCTGTTAGTCACTGAATATGCATTAAGTTTTATCCCCATTTGCCCGTTATCGATTTGATTATAGGCAGCGGATGTGCTGCCGCGTCAGTTAAAATACATTAATGGTTGGATACAACTTGCCACAAATTTCTTTGGCCATAACGTTTGCATAACGTGGCCAAAAGTCTTGTGTTTGTTGGGAAGATTGTATTTCTTGTAAATTGGCTAAATCTAAAAGGGTCCCTTTTAAACCTGTTGGTCAAATTCGTTCTAAAGTTCCTCTCCAGCTGCTGCATATGGATTTGTGTGGGCCGCTGCCAGTTTCATCTCATGGGGGAAGCAGGTATTTTTTATCTATAATAGATGATTTTTCTAGAAAAGTTACTGTTTATGCCCTTAAAAATAAGTCTGATGTTTTTGAGACATTTCTTAGGTATCAAAAAAGAGCCGAAAGGTTTTTAGATAAGAAAGTAGTCTCTGTTAGAACGGATGGGGGACTTGAATTCTGTAATGATGAATTTGATAACTTTCTGGAAAGTCAGGGCATTGCCCATGAGAAAAGAACCCGTATTCTCCACAGATGAATGGTTGTGCGGAACGATTCAATTTAACTGCCCTTGACGGTGTAAAAACCCTTTTAAATTCTAGTGGCTTATCTCAGAAATTTTGGGCTGAGGCTCTTTTATGTTTCACGTATGTGTGGAACAGAGTTTGTCATAAAAATTTCAATAAAACCCCTTTTGAATTGTATTCTGGAAGAAAGCCTTCTGTTTCTTATCTTAAAAGATTCGGTTGCTTAGCTTATGTTGATATACCCAAACAAAAAAGAAAGAAGCTCGATATGAGAGCAAAGCTTGGCATTATGTGTGGTTATGCACAAACGACTAAAGGGTATCGCATTTGGATAATAGATGAGCAAAGAATTTTTGAAACTATAAATGTAAGGTTTGATGAGAGTAAAAGGGGGGTTGATGTCATAAAGAGTCCAAAACATAATTTTCGTTCTTTTTCCTATTTGAACTTCCCAGAGGATGGTGATATCTTTCCTATGATACATGACTTAATCGAGTCAGAAAGTAGAAGTGATATCCAAGCCAAAGAAAAGGAAACTATTGTTAGTCCTGTAAAAACTAGAAGTTCAACTATTCAGAATTCAAATGACAGCCCAGATTTAATTCCTTGTACATCTATTAATTGGGTACGGAGCACTGTCCCTAGGAAAAATGAACCCAGGACAGATATTTACTATGGCATTGAGGGAACTAAAGTTAAATTAAGATCTTTAAATGACACAATTAACCCTCTCACTGACAAGGCCGTGTTAATACGTTCAGCAAACTGTCTTCCGAAAAAGGCGAGCCCTTCTTAAGTCGTTCTCCTAGAACGGCTTCTATAGCGGCGAAGCCGTGATAAGTCGTTTGGAGAGAATACCTCCAATACTGGCATGCACGTGTGTAAGAAATATGCCTACCCCTTTCATTAGGCGCCGTATCTTGTCAACAATAGAGATAATTGCCACAACCCCGACACTACCTCAGGCGACGCGGGGTAGTTTCCTGTTCCTTTCAAATTTGGGGGTGGAGGCACCGAACACCGAATCCAAACTTTTCCCCGAGTTCAGTTTTCTCTTCGCACAATTCCTACCACAATATACATGAATTTCTAGCTATTTTATGCCTTGTGGAAAGCTATCAACTAACCGTCTAAAATAATTTGTAATATTTGCATTAAAAACAAAGCAGAAAACATTCCGCGCAGTATATTATACAGTTATCAACTTTAATTACGCATTTAATATGCTTCAAATGACAGAAAAATTACTTTGCATTGCACAAATATTAATGCGATGAAAAATTAATTTGAAAGAAGACATTGTAAGTTTTTGCGATACCATTTTCTAAATTTTCTAAACTGCTTAAATTGAAAAGAAAAAAATATTACAGTATAGTATTTTATTGTTTGGAGATCAATCTCTTGATTAAGCAGCCCGTTTTAGGTAGATTTCGTAAGAAATACTACCTATTACATTCTCACCTAAGTTGGAATTTTTGAATTTTTTTTGCAGATCTACGCCGATCATGACTTCCAGAACCCAAAACCACCCCCAGTTCAAAACTTTATCTATCTATCTATCTATCTATCTATCTATGTCACTTTTTTATGGACACGATAACTGGAAAAATTCGGCATAAATCTCTTCCAAACTGATACATAAAATCAAGGGGCATAAAATCTCGGTCAAGTTCGTTAATGGGCAAAATCGAACCAAGTGGGGGGGGGGATGGGGGGGTTGTAAAAACAGAAAAAAAAACATAATTTCTTAATTATGATACGTATCGAATCCGTTTAAAGTTATTATTACTTCTAGGAAAAGGGACAAAAATGTATGTATGACAGATTTTTGATATAATTAAAATTGTCCCCAAGGGGGGGGAAGGGAGGGGGTTTAGAAAAAAAAATCATAGCTTCGCCAATTCACAAGATATCAAATCCGCGTAAATTTATTATTAATCCTCTTAATATTATATAAAACTTTTATATGGACAAGTTTTTAATAGGACCAACCGTTATAGCAAAAAAAATTAAAAAAAAAAATCCCTGCCGGCTCCGCCTGCAAACAAGTTATTTTTCGAAGTAGGCGGTTCCATCTCCCGCATCTTTTCGAAACTGATACATAAAATCAAGGGACATAAAATCTCTGTCAAGTTCGTTAATGGGCAAAATCGAAAAAAAGGGGGGGAGGGGGGGCCTTTTTGTGAAAATAGACAAAAACCCATAATTTCTTAATTATGATACGTATCGAATCCGTTTGAAGTTATTATTACTTCTAGGAGAAGGGCCGAAAATTTATGTATGACAGATTTTTGATATAATTAAAAATTGTCTTAAGGGGGGGGGGTTAGAAGGAAAAAAATTCATAACTTAATTCATAACATAAAATCAATTCCCAAGATTTCAAATCCGCTTAAATTTATTATAAATCCTCTTAATATTATCTGAAACTTTTATATTGGCAAGTTTTTTATAGGACCAACTCTTATAGCAAAAAAAAAAAAAAAAAAAAATCCCTGCTGGCTCCGCCTGCAAACATGTTAGGTTTCGAACTAGGCGGTTCCAACTGCCGCATCATCGCAAAAAGGTAATTTCTTCCGCAATTCCCGACAAACAGGCGCCCCACGGTCTGCGTCTTCGAAATCTACCTGTGCCTGAAGGCCGAGCCGTCAGGGATATTTTCTTCTTCTTATTATTATTATTATTATTATTTTAAAAAGAAAGTAATTATTCACTCTTCTTGGTCAATCTTCGTGTTAAAAGAAATAATTAATATTGTCAAAATGAACTATAGAAAATAAAAGCACACTATTGATACTAAGCAATTAGTTAGAATTCTTAAATACACCATACAAATAAAGAAAACGTAAGCGTTTCGACGACATGAAATCTTATTCAGACAAAATTATATGTTGTTACTATTAGAGCATGAAAACAACTAAAAGATTATAGATTTCACAAAGAACATGGGTACACTGTAAAAAAAAAAAATGGGTCGATCTACTAAAAAAATTTTAGTTTTTCTCATTGATTTTTGCAATTATTAAAAAAAATTTTGTACTATTACTCAGTTACAAGAAAATCTGTAAGAATTACTAGAAACGATTCCGGTTTTTAGTACCGGTTACTAAAAAAATCTGTGGAATACAAATATACTAAAAAAAATTTAGTAACCTCAGGATTTTTTTTTACAGTGATGGGGCTATAATGCGTAATATGTGAGAAAATTATGTGTTTAGGGAAATAATGCGTAATATATGAGAAAGACAACCAGAAGGAAAAGATATGCCAATCCGAAAACAAATGATTGTAACAAATAGAATAAGAAAGAATGGAAAAATAAAAATTAGATAAAAGTAGTGGGAAAATGTAAAAATTAAATAATAGTACTGAAATAATTATATAAAAATGAATATAAATAAATTATAAAAAAAAAAAGTTAATCAGATCAAATATAAAAAAATGATAAAATAAGTTAAATGACAAATATTTTATTATTTCAGCCCCGCTTCTGCTCTAGCTTTCTGGACTAGCATGTCCTTTTCCCTGAAAAAGAAATCAATCCTTCGGAACGATGAATTTTCAAATTATATTTAATTTTCATCTGATTAATATTTGTGGAATGCGAAATTTTTAACGGAAGCTACCATAAAATATAAGTTGGCAGTTGTACCATACTCGATGCATGACGTAAATTAAAATAGAAAATAGTTCGGTTACAAATTAAAAAATGTAGTAATGTTATTATATTTAGCCGTAACCATTTGTAATAATGATCATAGTCTGTGATTTCAAATGAGATGTTTGAATATATTATGTACATTTAAGGCAATTAAAATAATAGAAAAATATATATGTACACAAAAAGCTTTTTAAACGTAAATTAATAAAATCATAAATAGGAAAAATGTCTTTCAGCCCTTTTCTGACATCGAGCGTTGTTATTTAAAGGTTAATTTAATGGTAAATATTAAATTTTACTTACTAGTTTAATTCTAAGTAGTTAGTATACTATAGTCTTTCTAAGGTACGTTGCATCTAATGAAATTTTATGGAGGAACACAGGGATTTATCTACACTCCCTAGTACTCTCCCAGAATTTTATGATACCCCCTCCCCCCCCTCCAAATAAAATTTTGAAGTACACCACCATATTTTCAAATAGAAACCCCAAACCTATGTAATTAATTTTATTTTTAAATTTTTCGTAAGTTTGTTTTATGATGCTAATTCATCCTAAATACTATATAATGCTATATAATACTATTATTTTTTCGAAGGAAAAAAATCCACTGCATTCTAAGTTTTTGCTACAATTTTTGTGTGCATTTCAGCAGTATTTTCTTTTTCTTACTTTTAAAAAGTAAGAAAGTATCTAAAACGTTATTTCTAAAAGTTTATTTTTACAGATACTGATGGAAAAGGGGAAATTTGGGGGAAGGGGGGGGGGTACAATTAAAGATCTCCGTTACTTTCATTCCCAAGGGTTTTTTTTTTTTTTTACTAGGTCAAACTTGCAAGCACATTAAATTTAACTATTAGTATTTGGAATGGATTCCACGCAGATGTAACGCATGTAGGAAGAAATGATCACAAAGAATGAATCATTAGCTTTCCCAGAAGTCAGGGGGAGAAGGGACTAAACGCATCTCCTTTTACTATTAGGAATAAGGAAGTCCCGTGTGGTGTAATGTTTTCCCAGTAATATAAATCTCACCGGTCAGCTGTCGATAGTACAGGCCAAACGAAGTAATATTCTCATCGAAAAGAAAATTACCTTTGGCCGTTTCCTCTGTTATCAAATTCAACATGTATTTGATGACTTGTTTTTTTAGACCTTTGACACTGAATGTACCGTGTCCGGCACGATTTCTGTTTACTACTTGTTTCACAATCATTTATTATTATTATTATTATTCGTATGAAATTGAAGCTATACAGTATTCTAAAATTAAACTTGGTAAGAAAACGCATAACACAATTGAAAATTCACTTTTAGCCATTTATACCAATAGATGGAAATGCCCTTGAATTGTTCTGTATATTACCTGCAGTTTTAGACACGCAAATATTAAGATAAAATTTAATTTGGGCAAAAATACGCCGAAAACTAATGAAATCACATTTCCAGTAATTATTATAAAAGCGGCCGTGTATACAGTTCTTTGGATAGACCTGTATAAGATTTTATTTATATTCTACAAACATCTCTTAATATACTCAATATCAATGAGTTTGAAAATGCATAACTCAATTTAAATATACCTTCAAGCTAATCACGCTCATACTCTGTAATGCTTACGAATACTTTTCTACAGCCCTGTATAGGATCTAAAGAATTTATACACACCACGTAGTATCAAACATTTAGTTAAACTTAAAAGCGTATATCATAACTGAACACGATGAAAGCAATTATCACTAATAGACTGATACTACTCCGATAATACAGTACTGTATTCGAAATCTTTCGAGTGTGCCTATAAATAAACTATAAATGCTACACAAGTCATATTATACAGCAAGCATCTTGTAGTAAACCTCAGTAGTATACAATAATTTCTTTATGTTTGAAATAATGCAACATAATTTAAAATACTCTGCAAACATTTTTTTCTCCATATACCATTCTATAACTGAATTATTTTGTGTGACCCTGTAAGTGAATGATAATTGCTTTTCATTCCATATTCTAGAGAAATCATGCTTTAGTATGCCTCAAAAATTCATACTAATTTCATTATGTTTGTAAAAGTGTAACATCATTAAAACAGACCGTAAATGACTTTTATTCGTATAGACCATAATGTGTAGGAAATATTTCCCTTCGAAACAAGTGAAAACTTAGATTTACTCATTCCAGCTTTCTTATTACTCAGAAGTCTTTATATTTTCAGAAAAATGAATACTCATTTTTTTTAAAGAAACAAAATAGTGACGCTAGTTGAATTATGAAATCAAGGGATATATAAAGAGCTTTGATTTACCTAACGACAGAAGATCTCTTATGTTTAGAAAATTAAGTAAAGATGGTACAGTTATATATTAAAGCATATAAACTCTACGTCTGATTACTTTATTTACAATATAAGAACACACATTTTATCAGACAATTAAATACACTAAGCTAACATGAATAAAAAATTGACCTGCTTCATTGGTCCCATGTTCGAGTCCTGGCCTAGGTCAATTTTTCACTCAAGTTGGCTTAGTGTACTTAATTGTTTGATAAAATGTGCGTTGTTATATTGTACAATTAATCTTGTAAAGGTTTCACTAGTGAAAAAGTTCTCTTTTTATAGCATTTATACTACATGTCCACATATGCATCGAAGGTCCTGGAAGAGATTAATGTAAAATTTAAAATTTACGAATGCATATAGAATAAACATGTTCGATTGCGTTTTTTAAGTGGTAAACGTTTTTATAGTTTTCGGGCTCATACATTTTCTTTCTAATTTTTTTTCTTTCTCTGTTTCTTTTCTTTCTTTTTCTTTCTTTTTTTTTAAGAAGATTAAGTAATATTATTATAAACTAGATGAAACCTGTCAAAACTTGACGGAAAAAAATTACAATATGTAAAATAAGCTTCTTTATTATATAAGAAAGGGTATGAAACAGTTTTTCAAATATTTTATTTTAAAAGTTTTTTCCCCCACTGAATTATAGTACTATTTTCGATGCAAACTCCAAACAAATAATCCGTAAACAATTGTGTAATGCAAATCAGTTTGACATTACCGCCCTATTCCCCACGGCAAGAAAGAAAATTTCCTGAAGCTATGAAGTATCATACAAATAGTATATCCCTACGTTCATCTCATATTCAGTCAATAAAAGAACACAGTAAATAAAGCACACATCCCCCCTGTGATAATGCAACCGAATGAGCTCCTATGCACATGTGCATTGCATCTCCCCAAACGCACCGTCGAAATTCGACGTTAAAAAAAAAGTTTTAAAATGTCTTCTTTAATCATTGTTCGTTACAAATCCATATCTTCTGAAACGCATCCATTGTTTTAAGCTAATCAATTTTTATGTAAAGATGAAGAATTTTTGTTTACAATAATAAATCAATCTGCCGATAAGGGAGATTTTTATAACGTTTTCAAGTGTAATTTATTTGTATGGTTTCTTCGGCTCCTTTACATAATCAGGATGATTATTCCTTTTCCATCACAGTCGAGGATCTTTTCTCTCTTATACAGTTAAATATCCAATGGATCTATAAAAAAAATAATAAAATACAGTTCCTAGCACATTCTGATGCAACATATACATCAACGAATTCAACATATCAATTTTATGTTAATCATAAACTAAAAATAGTTTTTTTTTTGGATAGATTTTAGTTTAGCCCCAAAATGCTCTATCTTATGGATAATCTCATCTTATGATTTATCAGGGTTTTTTTTTCCAGTTTTTATGATGGTTAGGAAAATCTATTTTCAATTGGGGCAACTTTCCCAGGAACTATGTTACATTATTAAAGCAAACGGATGGTCATTGTTGAGCTAGAATTAAAAAATATTTCATGCTTGAAAATTATTTAAAAATTCAGTTTTCAAATAAATTTATATCGAAAGCAAATTTTTTTTCTAATTGATGATGTAAGAACTAAAATTGTAAAATGTGGTAAAAAATTGAAATTTGTAGTATTTAGAAGTGATGTAAGCGCGATGAAAGTTAAAGCGATAGCGCCGTTTGTTGTCACAGCCGTTATACATTTCTAAAAATTGCCACTGTGTTTTGGCTGGCGTCCAAAAGTAGACTACCATTTTTTGACATTGAAAGAGAAATTCACAGTGAAAGAAATAGGACTTTGCCGCTAATAAGGAACTGTTAAATGAACGAACTTATAACAAACCTACCAAAATAATTCCTATAAAATATTAGCCTTACATTGTTTATTCTAGCTAAAAATATAATCATTATTTCAAGTTTTTTTTTTTTTTTTTTTTTGCTCATTAACGAACTTGACCGAGATTTTATGCCCCTTGACTTTATGTATAAGTTTGGAAGAGATTTGTGCAGAATTTTTCAAGTTATCTTGTTCATAAAAAAGTGACATAGATAGATAGATAGATAGATAGATAGATAAAGTTTTGAACTGGGGGTGGTTTTGGGTTCTGGAAGTCATAATCGGCGTAGACCTGCAAAAAAAATTCAAAAATTCCAACTTAGGTGAGAATGTAATAGGTAGTATTTCTTACGAAATATACCTAATAGCGTGTGTCCTCTGTGGTGTTTCGCATAAATGTTGTAAAATTCAGGTTATTAGATTTTATCCAACTTTGCTGTCATAACTGCTGATGAAGCAGTCCTTTTTGGTGATTTTTCTGTTACCTGTAAAATGTTTGTTTTTGGTCTAGCCCGAACTCAGAAAAATTTGGGTACTTTTTCGTTATACGGACACCATTGTCGGCAAGCATACATTTACATACATTTAATATATACATTTACATGGTGTCCGTATAACTGTAAAGTACACAAATTTGGGATCAATCAAATAATTGAATTTCGTTAAGCATTAAATTTTCTTATTTTTAATCCGAGAAAAAAACAATAATCATGAATTTAATTAACTTTGCAATATGTGGTGCAACCAAAACAATTTTACACTAGATTAATTTTAACACAATTATTTCAAATTTTAATTAAAATTAATCTAGTGTAATCACGTATCCAGCGTTTACTGGTGTTCCTTTACCTGCGATCTTTTCTGTTGAGCCGATTAAAATATCAGACCAGATTCTCTGATCAATAAGGTTAACTGGATGAATTATGCCCTCCAGATTCAACCGGGATAGCTCAGTGGTAGAGCGTGGCGGCTTCAGCCAAGCGATCCCAGGTTCGAATCCTGGCCCGGACATGTTTCGTCCAGTTGGAAAATTACTACTCGTACAAAACAATTTTGATTAAATCGGTACAGATCTCGCAGATGCACAGGGGTTAATTTTTGGCGCCTAAATGACGATTTTTGCTTTCTATGGCAACCTGGTGTTTTATAATAAAATTGAATATGTGTGTAAATAAATAAAATAAAATATGTACTTTTATGTTAGCTGGGCGTCAGGGATAACTCTCCAAATCTTGTTTCAATTGGAATAATTTAAATTGCAACATTTTACGCGAGATTTGTTATTCATATTGATATGTTTATGTTTAGATATTTTATTATGATTGTATATAAACTAATTTTAAGTAAGTTTTTTAAGATTTTATATTACAATGTTAAAATATTACCTATTGATATTAGCTAATGATTGGAGAACCACAGAGTTCAGAGAATAAACTCTATGCCTCGCAACAGTGGGAGTTGCTGACATTATGATGTCATAAGCAGAAGTAAAAGTTTAATTGAAAATTATGCCTAATTAATTAAATTTTCGAACAAACGAATACACGATAACAAATATGTGTCCAAATATCTTTCATTTAAAAAAACAATGGTGTAATTTGATGCAGTAGTTTGTTCTCACGGATTGTCGAAAGAAATCGCTTAGCGTTTTAAATATATAGATAAAACATACTTTTTTTTAGTTTTTGATAATAATACAAGGTATCACTATACGTAACTATGGGAAACAGGCAAATATGACGTCATACATCGAAAATAAAGCAGATATACTTTGTTGGCAAAATAAAATGATCTTGGGTTTTTTCTTTACTTTTTTCTTTTGTATGGTAACAATACTTAGCGTTTTACCGTCTGCGCCAAGCTAATATAACTATACCCTATTTTTAATTTAAATTTTTAAAAAGTAAAAAGAAGTTTGAAAAGAAAATGGCTAGCAAATGTCAATAATATGCTTCGCAAAATTATCTATGTCGAAAATGATGTCATGGATAGAAAGAAATCGTTATTTTCATTCTTAAAACTAAAAGAAATAACTCGATTACCTAAAAGAAAATGACGAATGTTAATAGTTCCATTTTTGTTGATAAAACCTAAAGATTTAATATTATTTCGTTAAAGTAACATAATTTCCCCTATGCCAGTATTGAAATTAATTGCCTGGTAAAGAAAATTAACAAGAATTATGTCATTAAAAAGGGATTTCTCCGGGGAAAAAGAGACGTCATATTTGAAGTAAAACGGGAGTTTTCCGATATGTTTTAAAATGCGTGTGAATCAATTCCTTACATTAATAATACAAGGATCAGTAAGTATAGAAAGTAGATGAGTTTCACGCCATATTTATAACGAAAAATTTAAATGTTTTTTTAAATCTATACTGATTATTAAGCATGAGTATCCGTTATATACAGATGATAGTGTTCTACTAAAAATCACACCATAATTTTAAGAAAAGGAAAATGAACACGCATCTATTATATTAAAATCTGACCGTGTGTTTGTATTTCGCAACTACTCCTAGACTATTGAACGCAACGCAATTTACTTAACACCGGTTATCATTGATCCGAAGATGTCACACAAACTCTCAGAATTAAAAAATTAAATTAGATAACAAGATTTTTTTTTGTTGTAAATTTTAACGAAGTTTCTCCAAAAACGGAAAGTAAATTACTCCATATTTGTGTATAAAAGGTGAGAAATAAAACAGGTCTGTATATTTTTTACATAATTACTCGTTAAACCTGAAAAACAGAATTTATTTTCACTTTGAATAGATGCTGAAAACCAAATCTTGATTCCAGTAAATTATCCGAAAAATAAAAACATATTTTCACATATTCAAACTTCATGAATCAATTTATTCTGGACAACAAAAATTGCCTGTCAACATACTGTCATTTAGCAAACAAGATTTGTTTCAGTTATGCATTAAAACAAGGAGGCAGAATTGAATTTAAAGAAAAAAGCATATACTGATTCCTATTAATGTTTTTTTTTATTAACGTTAATTATTAACGTTTTTAATTATCGGGAGTGAAATATTTTGCATAATTAATGTATTTATTCTTCTTTAATGTTGCGTGAACGAAGTCACGGGTAACAGCTAGTATGATATAAATGCTGTACGCAGGGCCGTGCGAAGAGAAAGTTGTGCCCGGGGCAGAGTTTCAATTTGGCACCCCGCCCCCACGCTTCCTTCTCTTTGTGTCACAAAATAGATATGTATCATAAAATCAATAAAGTGCAGAAACATAAATAAATTCTATTGAATAAATATTTCACGTTTATTGTGAAACTTTAAAAGATTTAAATTCTAGTTCAAAAATTCCAAACAACGAAACAACATAAAAGAAAATTGCATTTTTTTTCATTAGGGAGATCATGATGTTTTGCAAACAGATTTTCCTCAATTTTTTCTAATCAGTTTCAGTTGTTAGAATTTGAGTTGAAGAAAATTAAAAAAAATGACAAGATAAAAATCGTCAACAATCAGTTCAGAAACAAGTTGCCCTTTAATCGATAAGTACTGAAAAACAAAACAAAAAATCTGCAGAATATAATATAAAAGATGAAAATAAATTATAATTTTAGTTCAGAAATAAGACAAGATAATGGATAAAATGTTTTAATTAACATAAAAAATATATATAATATCAGGCAGATACATTTACATAAGTTTTATTTTTCTTGCTTTTAGAGTAACAAAATCGTCTATTATTCTTTCTATATCTATTGCGTCACAGTGAATTCAATAGAGAGTAAACTCAAGTTGCTTAATCTTTCTTCACCTGAAAGATCTTTCTGCTGATGCGGTAGTTACTGGAATACTTAGAAAAATCCTGTACGCTGTCTCCATGTTTTTATAAATCGCTGTGAGGTCAAAATTGTGGAGCATTTGAAGGATTTCTAAATGATCCATTTTATGAAAGTTTTCATCAAGTGGCGGAAATACAGTTTTTGCGCTTAAAACCTCGCTAAACAATTCTGGTCCGTTTAAGTCGGTGGTATATTTATTTGTAAGTTCCTTACAATATGTACTTAACATACTTTCGGTAACTGATTTCAGATTCGCACCGGTCAAAAACTCATAATCTTGTGATACATTTCGCAGTTTCGTGAACCTCCAATTCAGCTGTTCAATTAGGGTGTCAATAGCCTCCAAGTATGTAACACGAAATCCTTCACTTTCATTTAATTTTTCACTTTCATCGGGAGCTTCGTAGTCAAACTGTCTGCGAATTTTACGCTTTCGGCTTTGTTCAAATAAGGGCTCGATATTTACAGACATAGCCAAATCCTTGCTTTCTTGTTCCAAAATATGAAATTTTTCATCTCTGATTGTCTGAATTGTGTTTCTCAAAGCTTCAATCAGTTTGCTGGCAGTCAAAACATTGATAGTTTTATTCTGGAGAATAGTATTAACTTTTTCTATTTCATCTAAAATGTGCCAAACTACTAAACTGTAAATAAAGTGAAATTTTTTTATTTGCTTTATTAAGCTTTTTGCTCCCTAATAAGTTTCCTGATTCTTCTTCATTTCTATAAGGTCTTCCAAAGCTTCTAAGATTTGTGGCAATTGTTTATAAACTGCAGATGTAGCTTTATTTTTTGATGACCATCGAGTATCGCAATGTTTCTTTAAAGAAACTGTTAAGTGGGACAAAAGTATATCCCATGTGTCAGAAGAAGAGGCGAAAAAAACGAATAAATTTTGCACAGTTCCGAAAAATGTCATTATTTTTGGACATACACTAGCAGCATGAACTCCAACTAAGTTTAAAGAGTGTGCTGAACATGGCAAAAAATAGGCGAATTTATATATTTCGGTAATTCGAGCTTGCACTCCTTTATATTTTGAAGCCATATTTGCACCATTATCATAGCATTGAGCTCTGCAATTGTGGATGTCGAGATTGTCGGCCGTTAGCTTATCTAAAATTTCTTGTGCTAATCCTTCTTCTCCTGTTTTTTGTTTCGATTCAAGGAAGTCAAGAAATCTTTCCTCAATTGAACAATTTCCATTTTCAGTTATCTTCACGTATCTTAAGATTTGCGTCATTTGTTCTTTGTGGGATGTATCTGGAGTGCAATCGAATGAAATTGAAAAGTACTTTGCTTTAGAATTTGTTCTACAATTACTCTTCTTACTTCATTGGCAAGAAGGTTAATAACTTCATTCTGGATATTATTCGGAAAATAAGATATGTGTCGTCCTGGTTGTGTTGCGGTCTCAACATGATTGCGAATTTCTGAGTCATATTTGGAAATTAAATTAATAGTTTGCAAAAACATTCCACTATCTCTTTCATTTATATCATTTGATCTTCCTCTTAATGCCAAATTGTTCTCAGCGCAATGAATGCATATGCAGCGCAATGCATTTATTACTGTTTTTAATATATTTCTCCATTTATTTTTTTCACTTTCAATATTCTTTTCAAATTCGCTGTCAATAACACGATTTAATTTTAATCGCCTCTCAAGTTCCTTCCAGCGAATGTATGCATTCCGATGTTCCGGCGCATTTTCATGCTCAGGAATTTTTGGATTCAATTTTTTCCATTTGCAAAATCTGCAATCTGGATTGGCTAAATTTGGAGGGCGATCATGATAATTTCCGAATAATAAACATGGAAAGCAAAATAGTGACCCCTTAATTCGGCTATACATAAGCCAATCACGATTAATAATTTCTCCATTAGACATAGTTTTCTTGAACCATATTTTGGAAATTTTTCGTCCTTCTCCATCAGCAGATTTCGTGTAATCAGCATCTTCATCTTGTGCTGGACCTTTTTTTACCAGCAAAGTAATGACCGAATGGCTATAAGGATGTTCCCATGTAGCTGGATCCGAATAATTAAACAAATTGTCTTTGGATTCACTCTTCCGATTTCTTGGAATATCAGCGGTATTTTTTGCGGCAGCTTCAGTATTATCTAAATTAAGTAATGTACCTTCTTTAGCAATTTCTAATGTATTATCATTATCTTGTTCCGCCAAAGGTTTTTCAGTATTACAGACTATATTTTCAGTCTCAGAAACTAAGTTTGGTTTCTTTTCATCTTTTGGAATTGAAGAAGTACAGCTGGGATCTGTGTTTGCGTTCTTATTTACCCATTTTTGCCAAGCTCTTGCAAGTTGCTTTCTTTCTTCTTCTCGCTCTTTTCTTAATTTACGAAGACTAGCCCCAGAGTTTTTTGCCATGATTCTTTTATGAATATTTAGAATATTTTAAGTAGATAATCACTAAAAAAGTAAAAATAATAAAAATAGAGAGGACAATTTATACAGATTACAAAGCTATATTAAAAGAGTAAATTGTTTTTAAATCTTAAAACTTGCTAAATATAGTAATTTATTTTATTTAAAATTAACTAGTTAAATCTTATTACCCTCGAACTAGAGCGCAATTCAGAGCTGTCAAACTCATTTCGGGTTGCAGGCCATTTTAGATAGATGTCGTAAGAAATACTACCTGTATATGATACACTTTCCCCTACGTTTGAATTTCGGAAAAAGTTTTGCAGATTTTCGCCAATCATGACTCCTAGAACCCCAAACTACAAACAGTTTAAAACTTTATCTATCTATCTGTCTATCTATCTATCTATCTCTCCCCCCCTCTCTCTCATATATATATCACAATTTTATGGACACGATAGCTTCCATAATTCTGCATAAATCTCCTCCAAACTTGTACATTAGATCAAGGGGCATAAAATCTCGGTCAAGTCCGTTAATGAGAAAAATCGGACTACGGGAGGGAAGAGGGGGGGGAGGGCTTTTTGCGAAAGCAGGGAAAAAATCATAACTTTTTAATTATAATACATATCGATTCCATTTAAAGTTATTATTATTTTTTGGAAAAGGGCCAAAATATATGTATGACAGATTTTTGATATAATTAGAAATGGCCTCAAGGGGTAAAAAAAAAACAGGGTTTTAAGAAGAAAAAAAAATCTAAACTTCATCAATTCACAAGTTATCAAATCCGTTTAAATTTATTATAATCTTGTTAATATTATCTACAACTTTTGTACTGACATGTTTTTGATAGGTCCAATTCTTACAGCAATAAATAGATAAAATAAAACAAAATAAATAAAAACAAAAGATGTAACACGAAACCTCCCCTCTTTCAATAAAAATCAGTGCAATCTCCAGTGTAACGCATCACGTGAAATTAGTACTTTAAAACTACCACTGCCTGTAGGATGGGCCGGGAGGGATTTTTTTCTATTATTATATCTCATGCGCAGTGCCGTAGCCACAAAAGAAATAAAAATCAGGGGCGATTCAAAATTTCTGACGACTTTTTTAAAACACAGAATAAAGCAGGATTGAGAGCGTTCCGACCCAAATGGCCAATCGTCACCACTAAATTTTAATAGTATTCTCGGCTACATAGAATTTCAGAAATTATATCATTATATAAGGTGATAAATACTGTTAAAAGTTAGTTGTAAAAGCCGGAACTTTTTGTCGCAGCGCTCTCATTTTTTATAGAGAAAATAAATAAACAAAGAAGAACTTTATAAATTCGTTTAATAAATTTATTTTAATGTTAATTTTAAACTAATATCTGCCAAAAAAATATTTGAAGAATGAATAATAATAAAAGAATTAATAAATGAAAATAAAAAATGAATAAATGCTTTATAGTTTATTAATCTCATCAGAAGCATTTTTTAAAACTTTTTCACATACTTTTTATCGCCTTTGGTTACCTTTATACCTTTTCACATTAATATAGTCAACACTTAAAAAATTTTACAATTTGTTGTTGCGATTACATATAATTTTATTTTAAAACAAAACGAAACCCGGGAATATTTATCGAAAATTATTATTTTATATTTCCGGTATTCTTTCTTTATAACATTTATAAAACGCTACGGGTCAGCTAAAAATTTTAAATTTTTAAAATAGAATTTGTTTTGCGAAAATCAGAGCATTACAATTTTTTTAATTTAAGAAAAATTATGGGCTGACTATTACAAAAATTACCTTATTGGATGCGAAAAATTTATCTACATACATATTGTGAAAGTTTCAAATCGATATCTTAATTAGTTTTTTTTTAAATTCGCTAATTAGTAAATAAATTTAACATTTCTTCATTTCCGCTGCCAAGGACGGATGTTCTTTTTTAGCTATTTTGATGAAAGTGATGGGCATTTTGACGCGATGTTTAAACAGTTTCTAATTAATATCAATAGGTAAAATTAAAATATCAAAATTCCGAGTCTCAGATGCACCAGGAGAGACCTTGGACTATCTTCACTAAATTTTCAGACTTCTAGGTGCGCTTTATTTTGCTAGCCATCACCAACAGACACACAGACCGATCTTGTCTTTTATTAATGTAGACTAGCAGGCGACGCCCGCTACACTGGTCGGTTTTTCCATAAAAAGTTAAATCTTTTTTTAAGCAATCTTAGTTTTGCTACTAAATATTACATCATTTTTCTCCTCCGATAAACGTTTTATATTTACAAATATTTAATCTGCATGTATCAGTTTCAAATTTCTTCAGTTTTACTAGGAAATAAAACAGTTTCAGCTGACGTCACTACTATGTCTCCATCTACTTACTTTCTGACATCTATGTTGGTGTATTTGCATGGGTACAAAGGCCTATTAATAACTCTTTAAAAAATTTAAATTAAAAATGTTAACTGGATGAATTATGCCCTCCAGATTCGACCGGGATAGCTCAGTGGTAGAGCGTGGCGGCTTCAGCCAAGCGATTCCAGGTTCGAATCCTGGCCCGGACATTTTTCGTCCAGTTGGAAATTTACAACTTGTATGATTACTTTACCAATTTGAAATAATTGTGTTAAAAATAATCCAGTAAAAATGTTAAAATAAAAATGAAATATTAATTCGTTTTAAATTTTAATGGTACAATAGACACTCGGTTAACCAGAATCGGATTATCCGGATTGTGGATTAATCGGAACGCATACCCAAAATAATGATTTTAATATAGCAAGCATGGAATACGGATGTGGGAAGATTGCATTCTTCTAAACGAAGAAACAGTACAACAATGGATTAATGAAGATTAGAAATTGGAATGTTTACAAAGTCTTAATTGACGATGATACTGATTCGCGTGTCACTTGTGGTACAGAAGAAACAAGGAATTTCAAAGAATGCCCTGAAAAGGGTGAAGAAAATTTTGTAACTCAAAAAAAAATTAAGTTACTGTGAAGCATTAATACACACCGAGGCGTTACTTAATTACTTGAAGCCAGAGATAAAAGCACACCTGCTGCACAAATATTGAGAAATTTGCGTAGTAAAAATTTTTGAAATGTAAATTTAAAACGAAAATCAGGCTTCTATCATTTCATTATTCATAAAACAGTAATGTAAACTAGATTTATTTATTTATTTATTTTTTACTAATCGTAAATATTGTAACGAAACTAGCATTCCGTGCTCGGGAGAGCCTTTTGGTTGATCAAGGCCGACTTCACTAAATATAGCTAAACTGGAATTATCTGTTGTATGGACCTATGGCTCTGAGGTAAAGTGCTTGACTACAGACTAGAAGGTGGTGAGGTCGATCCCCGTTGAAGGCAAGTGTCCTAAAATTCGTTTTGGTTTGAAGATTGCTTTGTATTTGTTTCTAGTTCCTTCGAAAATATGCTAATTGTTATTATGTTAATTTTTATGTTAATCATTATTTAATTTCTAGAACTTTTCAAGCTCGGAATGTTCCATTCGAGAAAGCACCCCTCGAGTGTATATAAGTTTGTGTAGCCTTGAGTTGGGTGAATAAAGCTTCGAGTTAGTTCATGCTTCTTGTCTTCACTCATTCTCAGTCAACACCTACGTGACAGTTTGGTGGAGGCGCAGGGTACGATACAAACTACGGAAGAGCCACGCAGATGTCAACGCCTTCAAGGACTGTCTCCTGAGTTTGGCCTCTTACCCGATCGAAGGAGAGTTAGAAGAAAGATGCCTGAGGATAAGGACAGTGTCCCAGAGAAGGCTAGTACTGTTCCAGCTAACGTTACTCATGTACCCATCATGACATACCAGCTACCTCGGAATCCGTGCATCTTTTCGGGAGAGGACGAACAAGATGTCAGCAGGTGGCTGAAAGATTTCACACGAATTGCCACCTTTAACCGCTGGGATGAACCGATGTGTCTTGAGAATGTTATTTTCTATCTTGCTAGAACAGCTCGACAATGGTTCGACAACAATGTGGAAAGTTTTACTAATTGGACTGCATTTAAAAATTCCTTAGAAAACACGTTTTGCCGAACGGACGACGTAAAGAGACAAGCTGAGAGACTGTTGCTTACACGGGCGCAGAAAACTGGTGAAATGGCCGAATCTTACATCCAAGACGTTCTTGCCCTGTGTCGTAGAGTCAACTCCTCTATGCCGGAAGGAGAGAAAGTGGCTCATCTCATGAAGGGGATTGCAGAAGATTTGTAACAGGTCCTGTTGGTTCATGATTATCAGACTGTCGATGACTTCGTGAAACGTTGCCGTCAAATAGAAACTCTTCGACGTAAACGTGTCACCCGGCCAAGATTCCAGAGGCTTCCTAATGTTGCTACAATGTCAGCCGAAGCAGACTTAGGTGACATAACATCATTGATACGAATAATTGTGCAGGAAGAGCTTAAAAAGTTCTTGCCGGAAGCGAGTTGCTGCACAAACGATGAATGCTAATCTCCAACGGACGTTGCTTCGTTAATAAGAGAAGAAGTTATGGAAGCATTGGCACCACTCACGGGCCCAAAAAGACGTACCTTCACTCCCCGACGCACAGTTCCGGTCAGGTCTCAACCAAGGCGTGAAGCCAGAAACAGCACCGTTCCGCAACGAAAGACAGATATATGGAGAACTACCAATAATGTACCCCTTTGTTACCATTGTGGACGTCCAGGGCACGTGCTAAGGTACTGTAGAGAAAGACGCAGGATATTCGCGGATGCAAACACCTCTTGGACATCCAATCCTGGACGAGATATGGACACTGACTCCCTACGCAGCTCCGACGAGAATTATTCGCAGCCCATATCTTCTAGTTTCAGAAATAGTTCGCCTTATCCCCGTCGCTCTTCTAGCCGCCGACAGTCGCATATACGTCGCTCTAGCCGTTCTGCACGCCGAGCTAAAGAGGAAAACTAGCTCTAGCGACCTATGCAGGAGGTGAGGCCGCAATAAAAGAAAATCCTCCGGCGCACATTATAACCAAGTTACAAAAAAATACCACCTATGTTACCGTTAATGGACAGTGTGTAAAAGCCCTCGTCGACTCTGGTGCCGATTATTCGGTTATATCTGAAGCATTTCGCAGGCAATTGAATGTACCTATGTTTAGTGAAAATGGACCTATATTGAAGACTGCATCTGGAAAGCCTGTAGCCACCTCAGGACATTGTGTATTAAAAGTCAACTTGAATGGAATTGTGAAACCATTTGACTTTCTTGTGTTTCCCCGATGTAGCCATAAAATGATACTTGGATGGGACTTTTTCCGAGCCACTGATGCTGTTATAGATTGTGGGAATAAAGAGCTTCAACTATCGGAAATTCTCCCAGACACCGTGGTATGCAAATTTGATTCTCCCTTGCGTGCCGCAGCAGATTACGTAATTGAGGCAAATTCAGCGAAGCAAATATGTGCCGTTAGTCCAGAAATTCAAGAAGCAGATAAAGCTATTGTTATTGGCAACAAAACTCTCATGTGGGAAAGAGATCTATCCATACCAGCATCAATCGTTACGGTAGAAAATAATTGTTGTAAAATATGGGTAACGAATTTCCCTGGACGAACTCAGATAATACCAAAGATGATGAATATAGCTCGCTTAACAGTAATCGAAAATAACTCCATCTGTTCGCTGAATGATACTGATAGAGAACATACCAAAAGACATAAGTCCAGAAAGACACTGATTCGAGGAATATTTAAAGAAATGTTAGATAATGAGCTAACTAGTCAAGAAGTAGATGCGCTCTTAAATCTGCTGGAAGAGTATAGTGATATTTTCGACATTAACAGAAAATCGAGAAAATCTAGATGCAATGGTGTAAAGCACAAGATTGACACAGGTAAGAGCGCTCCAATTAAGCAGAGACCTTATCGTACATCAGCAACTGAGAAACGAATAATTGAAAATGAAGTACAGCGGATGCTAAAAGAAGACGTGATACAGCCATCAAACAGTCCTTGGTCATCTTCCGTCGTGCTTGTGAAGAAGAAAAATGGTGAATGGCGCTTCTGTGTCGATTATAGAAGATTGAACAAAGTCACTAAAAAAGACGTCTATCCGCTGCCACGCATCGACGATGCTTTAGATTATCTCGCCGGTGCGACAATTTTCTCTATGATGGACTTGAAGTCAGGCTACTGGCAAAGAGAAGTTGATGAAAAAGATCGAGAAAAGACAGCTTTTGTGACGTCAGACGGCCTCTATGAGTTTAAAGTCATGCCGTTTGGGCTATGCAATGCCCCGCTACATTCGAACGGATGATGGATGCAGAACTGCGAGGACTCAAATGGAACATCTATCTTTGCTATTTAGACGACATCATTGTGTATGCACCAAATTTTCTAGAGCACCAATTACGCCTGAGGAAAGTTTTGCAATGTATTCAAGAGGCAGGGTTGACTCTTAACTCTTAAAAATGCTCGTTCGGAAAAAAGAAGCTGACCATATTGGGACACCTAGTAGATCAACATGGGATCTATCCCGATCCGCAAAAGACAGCTGCTGTGACAAAGTTCCCTGTTTCAGAAAATGTTGCAGATGTTCGAAGTTTTCTAGGCCTGTGCTCGTATTACAGACGATTCATTAGGAACTTCGCCGATATCGCAAAGCCCTTGCATGAGTTATTAAAGAAAGATGCAAAGTTTTCTTGGGGCACATCGCAGACGGAATCTTTTGCAACGCTTAAGAAGTTACTGACCAGTGGCCCTGTTCTGGGACATTTCCTGCAAAACGCTGAAACGAAGATACATACAGACGCTAGTGGCTATGGCATCGGTGCAGTATTAGTACAGGATCAAGATGGTAAGGAAAGACCAATAGCCTACGCCTCCAGATCCCTGACCGCAGCTGAAAAGAAATATTCTACAACCGAAAAAGAATGCCTTGCTGTTATTTGGGCGATCAGTAAATTCAGACCATACATTTTTGGAAAACCCTTTACTGTAGTGACGGACCACCATTCTTTATGCTGGCTGGCTAATGTTAAAGATCCATCTGGAAGACTTGCCCGTTGGGCTTTGAGGTTACAGGAGTACAACATCAACGTCATCTATAAGAGTGGTCGAAAACATTCCGACGCTGACTCACTGTCGAGAAAGCCCCTTGCTGAGATAGCAGGCGACGACAATGGAGAAATACCTTTCTTTGCTGTCATCGCAGACTACGGAAAAGAACAGCTAAAGGATAAGCAGTTGAAATCCATAGTTAAAACTACCCAAAAAGACGACGGATGCCGAGGTTACCAAATGAGAAGCGGAGTACTCTACAAAAGAAATTACGACCCTATGGGACAGCAATGGCTCTTGGTAGTCCCGAAAAAACTCCGTCGCGACATACTAACGAGTCTTCATGATGCTCCAACTGCAGGTCATCTCGGATTCGCCAAAACGTATGATCGGATAAGGAGGAAATATTATTGGCCAGGACTATATGGCAGCATACGCCGTTTTGTGGCACACTGTCGAGAGTGCCAAAGACGGAAATCTCCACCGGGACTTCCACCTGGACAACTTCATCCAATAAAGCCCCCTAATGTACCATTCGCTAAAATTGGAATAGATTTACTTGGACGCTTCCCAATTACTCGGAACGGGAACCGATGGATTATTGTCTGCACTGATTACCTGACGCGATTCACAGTTACAAAAGCATTACCAACTGCTGAGGCTACTGAAATTGCCCAATTTATAGTTCAAGAAATCATACTCAAGCACGGTGCTCCCAAAGAGATGATAAGTGATCGAGGACGTTCCTTTTTATCCAATATTGTGAAAAACATTAATCAACTATGCCAAACATCTCATCTTCTAACGACAGCCTATCATCCACAAACCAATGGACTGACCGAAAGATTTAACAAAACATTGGCCGACATGCTGTCGATGTATGTTGACGTTTAGCAAAGAAATTGGGATACAGTCTTGCCTTTTGTGACTTTCGCTTACAATTCAGCAAAACAAGATACCACCGGGTTCAGTCCCTTCTTTCTCGTACATGGTAGAGATATGCAGACTCCTCTGGATATGATCTTTCCTCACTTCGCAGAACCCTATAACGAAAATTATGCACAACATCTAGTCCCGAGGTCAGAGAAGCTAGACAGCTAGCGAGACTTCACATCCTCGAGGCGCAAGCAAGTGACAAACGAAGATATGACAAAAGACATCGACCCATAAGCTATAATGTCGGAGACTTAGTCTGGGTTTTTACTCCCGTACGAAAAGTTGGGCTTTCGGAAAAACTTCTAAGGCGTTACTTCGGACCATACCGAATCATACGACGACTATCTGATGTGTCATACGAAGTAGAGAGCATGGTGGAGAATAAAAGGCGACGAAGTTTAAAGGACGTAGTCCATATTCTGAGACTGAAACCCTATTTTGATCCAAAAGAGCAAATAGCTGATAACGAAACGCACAGGAATTCCAGGGGACCTGTAACGAGGAGTCAGACTAGATTGCAGCGGGACGCTGCTTCCTCCTAAGGAAGGGGAAATGTAACGAAACTAGCATTCTGTGCTCGGGAGAACCTTTTGGTTGATCAAGGCCGACTTCACTAAATATAACTAAACTGGAATTATCTGTTGTGTGGACCTATGGCTCTGAGGTAAAGTGCTTGACTACAGACCAGAAGGTGGTGAGGTCGATCCCCGTTGAAGGCAAGTGTCCTAAAATTCGTTTTGGTTTGAAGATTGCTTTGTATATTTGTTTCTATTTTCTTCGGAAATATGCTAATTGTTATTATGTTAATTCTTATGTTAATCGTTATTTAATTTCTAGAACTTTCCAAGCTTGGAATGTTCCATTCGAGAAAGCACCCCTCGAGTGTATATAAGTTTGTGTAGCCTTGAGTTGGGTGAATAAAGCTTCGAGTTAGTTCATGCTTGTTGTCTTCACTCATTCTCAGTCAACACCTACATAACAATATAAATAAGATTAAAATTTGTGTTCATTCCGTTTCTTTTGTATTAATTAAATTGCTAATGTCGTATTATATAAAAATTTGACATTTTCTATCATTTTCCCAACATTTCTCATCAAAATTTGCACGAATTCGATTATCCAGTATATTCGCTTAGCCGGGACGCTAATTTGGAAAGTTCCCCCGATTCACGCATTTGGCGAAAAAGTCTTGGCGCGAGTAACCGGTAATGGGGTTGCACTCATGCAGGATGCGTGAAACGAGGGAATTTTTTATTTCTCCGCTTTCCGCTAGCGTATAGCGTTACTGCATTATAAACGCGTAAACAAACATTCTTTTTTCGATAATTTATAAGTAATTCACGTTCAAATATTTTATGAATTAATAGTTTAAATAAAATGGCTTCGCTTCTTAAATGTTTGCGAGCGTAAAATGATGCTAAAAAATATATAATCTAACAAAAAGGGCCGACTTTTACTTGGGATGAGCTTTGAATGAACAAAGTCTTACAGATGGTTTTTATTTTGAAGCTATTGTGATTTGTAATTATTGCAAGGGAGTTTTAGGACAGTGATTTGAATAATTTAACCCTCCAATGCATGGTATAGTTGATCAGCTACATCTAAGATTTTAGCTCGTATATCACGTGGAGCATTTTTGTTTTTAAAATTTTTGTAAATGACATTTTGCATTTATTTTGATGCATTCTTATTTCACCCCCCCCCCTCCTAGCAGGGCTTAATTTCTAAGAAAAAAGACCTAATATTCTGCAGGTCTAACACCCGTAGCGTCCACCCCTCCCCCTCCCATCACTCTAATTTTCATATTTATATTTTATACATTATTTTCAAAATTTAAAGCATTGTTTTTTTGTTTAGAAAAACCAAAATTTTAAGTGCTTAAGCTATCAACTATTCCACTTTTTAGTTTTTACAACTTCCAAATAGAAACCTTTGCCTAATCTTAATGTTAATTAATCACAGAATTCTGCGATTAAATAAGCTCAGGATCATTATTCTGAAATAGTGTTAACACAAAAAATGAATAGTTTGCAGCTATACAGAGTAGCCCAGTGACAGAAATATCTTCAAGTGTCTGCAACACTAGTAATGTCTTCGAAAATAGTCTGCAATATGCAATATATCATATAAATATATTCTTGCTGCTGTTGTAGTGCTAATTAATTATGGCATCATAGATAGATATATATATATACAAACTGTTTGCATCATTTACATAAATAAATTTTTTAAAAAAAAGTGAGACACACAAAGAGGTTTTTTATTAGGCATTAGGCAGAAAATTAGATAAAAAATGGAACTTTGGAAAATGCTTTATTTAAAAGAAGGTAATATTGTTTTATCATTTTCCAAAATTCTTGACACAACTGTGGATTTAATGCATGATACAAATGAAGTTGATGTTGATAATATTTTTGAAGTGGTTGTAAAAACTTGTGCCATATCTATTAATGTGCTTTTTAAAATTTTTCTAACAGATTTATATCCTGCAGAAGGATTATTGAGTTCAATAAAAGCTTGCATATCTGCTGTGCCTATTTCTTGTGCATTTCCATCATCTGCTCTGGTTCTTTTCTGCATTATATTGCTTATCACAGAACACCAGCCTTCGCATGTTGCTTCAGATACTGGAATTGATAAGCAGAAACTGAAAAACTTTATAATATGAGGAACTTTTGGTTCTTTTCAGAAAAACATCGCTTTCACCTCATTTTTTTCTTTAAGTATTATTATATCAGGGATGATTTTGAGAAAAAAAAAACTGGAATTCACAGCAAAATTTCTGAAAGGCTACAGCACAGGGTGAGGGTATAAATCCCTCCGGCAATAATTATTTTTGTTGCAAGTTGGGTTAACTGTGTTTCAGGTCGATTTCAGACTGAGTGTAGATTTCTGCAATTTGGATTCGGATTAACCCGTTTTTGCAAAAGTTAGTTCAGTATATCATTTCAGATTAAAACTATACCTATTATAATATGTTTGTGTGTACTGAGGTTTGTATAGATGTTTGTGTGTGTGCTGTTTATAATAAAGACAGTTGTATTTTTTCCACGACCCTTTCACAAAATTCGCATTTTTTCCACGATCCTTTGACGAAATTTGCATTTTTTTCTGCAATTCTTTGACAAAATTAAAGTTTTTCTTGCAATCATTTGACGAAATTTGCTTTTTCTGTGATCCGTTAATGAAATTCAAGTTTTTTCAGCGATCCTCTGATGAAATTCACGTTTTTCGTGCGGTCCTTTGACAAAATTAACGTTCCTGTGATCCTTTGATAAAATTCGCATTTTTCCTGCGATCCTTTGATGATATTCGCGTTTTGTCTGCTGCCTTTTGACGAGATTCATGTTTTTTCAACAATTCTTCAACAAAACTCGTGTTTTTTAGCAATCCTTTGACGAAATTTGCTTTTTCTGTGATCCTTTGACTATATTTATGTTTTGTCTGCTGCCTTTTAACGAGATTCATGTTTTTTCAACGATCCTTTGACAAAATTCATGTTTTTTTCAGCGATTCTATGATAAAATATGCTTTTTTCCGCGATTTATTGACAAAACACAGTCTTTCCCATTCAGTTCTACAATTTATCATATGTTATCAGTTCACTATTCTTGGGAACTAAAAATGTAGTCGAAAATAACAGGAAGAAAGATAGTAAATGACAATAAATACTTAAAATTTTCGCTTCATTGAATTAGCTTTGAACTGATATCACTATCAAAGCATTCAGTATAGTGCAATATATACGTTTTAATTAAGATTTCTTATTAAATTCATAATATATGGGAAAGTGGAGAGAAAAGATTAGTAAAAGAAAAAGAATTGAATGGAAAATCACAAAATTTTTAATTAATCCCATCGTTTTCGTACAGTCTTTTAAACATGTAATTTCAATGTCAGACATAAAGGCGACTCTATCCCCAGATTAAAATAATAAATAAATTAAAAGCCTGATGATAATCGAAGAACCTGAGCTAAGATGTTTAAACTGCATTATAGGTAATTAAAGTTACTTACAGTAACATATGTGAGTGGCATGGCATGCCCAGTGTATGCTGGCTAAGGTAGTGGGGCCCCCAACATTAGATTTGTTTAAAAGTAAAAAATTATTCAACACTGATTTCAGATACAATTAAGGTTGTTGACATGGGCAACGCCGGCCGGGTAAGCTAGTTATAGACCGGGAGGCGACAGTGCAGACAACCACCTCATCGAGTTCACGGCTGAAATTCCAGAATTAGTTAAAACTTGATTCGCATATTAAAATGCAATCGGTCTGCCAAGTCATATCTTGGTGGAAAACACGTGAAAACCCGATTATAGTGGTTGACTCGTAGGTTTACCATTGTGTTTTCCTGCACACAAAAGTATGAAAACATGGAGAACTGGGTGCAGGAAAACACAATGGTAAACCTACGAGTCAGCCGCTAAATTCGGATTTTAAGGTGTTTTCCACCAAGGTATGACTTAGCAGACCGATTGCGTTTTAATATGCGAATCGAGTTTTAACTAATTCTGGAATTTCAGCCGTGAACTCGATGAGGTGGTTGTCTGTGCTGCCGCCTCCCGGTCTATTACAATATAAGGGCTCAATACATTAAAACAGCTTAACCTGAGCTCTAATTAATGAAACCTACACAAATTTTACACGTGTATACATATTCATTATAAAAAGGGACTGGTAGTTTTTTATCGATGTCCTCTAAATTTAACTATAAAGTAAGTATAAAAGCCAATACAATCAACCTACTATAAACTGGGCCCTAAATTATGTATCTCACCATTTTTTTAAGTTACACATAACACGAATTCCAATTAATGCTTCCTGCACAATAATCATTTTTTAAAAAAGAGAATTTTTTGTCAATATGTGTAAAGTGTAATTAAAATATAAGGGGATAACCAGAGCCATCCTTAGCAAAAGTGAGGCCACGTGCAAGAAGTTTTGCGAGATTTTTCTCTTCCAAACTAGTTAATCCATCTCTCCCATTCCCACCAATGTTGTCAATTTAGCTGATATTTTTTTCATGTACCAGAAATTTCGAATAGTAATTTTTGCAATGACAAACATTCTGTGAATAAATGAAGTGAAGAAATTCTGGTAGATATTTTAAATAAAAAAAATTCTGCTAAATTGACAACACTACTTCTCATAACGGAATTGCCTTTTTAAAAAGCTCGCATAACATACACATTTGTGCACCCAGGATTGCACTTTTTTGGGGAGAGGGAAAGGGTGGGAGTATTATGTTTTAGTAGAGGTATATACAGACTCTAACCAATTTCCTTTCATAATTCTCGGACTGGACTCTAGTTTTGTTTTTTACCAATTTGGGTTGGCCATGTCAAAGAGGAATTTTATTTTCTTCTTTCTTTTTTAAAGTAGTTAAAGAGAGAAAGAACATCCTCATGCTTTTTAATCACCAAATTGCCGCAGAGAGATGTTAAAGGCACTGTTCCACTGGAAATTGTGTTGACTTTTCGAATTCAGATTTTGAAATGGGGTATAATCTACATATTAAAAAATGTTACTAGTTAGCGAATAAATCTAGAAATACCTTTCTACACAGGAAGGGATTTTCTGCAATTGGAGACATAGGCAAGGTACGTTTGGATTGGAAGAATGGGAAAGCAGAGAATGGCTTCTATTTAACACTTTCCAAACCTAGTTGAAAAGTGTTTATGACTTTGGTTTGTCTGCTGTCTGTCCGTGCTCTAACTCCCGTAAATATGCTCGGATTTCCCTGAAAATTTTATATGTTATTGCCGTTATCTATAGCATGTTCCCTATTTCAACTGAAGTGTGTAGCACTTATAGTTTTTTGCAGGGACACTTAAAAGAATTCCGTTACATTACGGTCTATGGGGAAAAATCATTTGCGGTTTATTTTAATGATGTTACACAATTTCAAACACATTGTAATTGATATATATCACTAAGGTGCAGTACAAGAAGCTTAATATTGAATAGGGTGTGCATAGCACTTATAGTTACTTTACAGGGGCAGTCAAAAGAATTCCGTTACATTACATCTATGGAGAAAAATCGTTTGCGGTTTAATTAAATAATGTTTCACAATTTTAAACGCATTGAAATTTATATATATCACTAAGGTGCTATATATAAATTACAAGAGGCTTACTGCAGACTATTGTGTGTTTAGCAGTCATCGTTCATTTACAGGGACATACAAAAGAATTCTCTACTGTCTGTTAACAATAATTCCTGAAGTGTGTTTTAAGTTGCTAAACGAGATTTTAAATTTAACTCACTTTTTGTCTATTACTTGGTGTGTATAAATTCTGTAGATCATATACAGGCAGCACAAAAGTTCACAAACACATTTCCGTTTATTGACAGAAACTCCAGAAGAAGAATTTTAAACTGTGCTACACGTTTCCTAACTACACTAAAATTTAGCATCCTATGTAGTATATATACAAATCTATAGATCATATACAAGGCTGACTAAAAATATTCGGATATTTTTCCGAATATTGAATATGTTGGAAATGCCTGAAATTACGTTTTAAAATATGTTATGTGTTTTCCATGTTGTTTACTTAGATGTTATTATTCAGCTTATTAAACGGTAATGATTCGTAAAATTATTTTGGAAGCATTGGAAAGTGTTACATAATCTATGCTTGACACATGATTTTTCGTTCTTGTTTCTTATTCATTTGATCTTGTGTATTGTAAATGGAACTTTTTATCTATTTGTCAATTTTAATGCACTTGGCTCAGTTTTTCTTTTAAATATTTTAGTTGCAAGACATTTTTACCCGACTTTTATGTACATTATAGGATCTATTATCTGGAATGATTCAGACCTGGTGTATTCTGGATAAGGGATTTTTCCGTAATTCGCAACACTTTATTATAGGTATAAAAAATGTACAAAATAACTAATTTCACTATTTGTTAATATTTATTTATCGAATGCATGCAATTATATATATATTTTTTTTATTTGTGTGGTCTCTAGAAAGAAAGCACCGCCAAGTGGAAATTCTCAAAAAAGTGCACACTGTTCTCAAAATGGGCATTCTTGCACCCTGTTCCAAAAACACATTTTGAATTTGATTGTTTAAAGTCCCCTTTTATCAATAGAATTTCGCAATATTTTTTAGCTTTTGCCCTCGATACACGCACAAATTTGTGATTTTTTTTCTGTGACCGATCAAAGAATTTCATGATAATTTTCCTGCAACTTATTGCAGTTGTTAAAAGATTTTTTTTCAACATTTGACTGATGAATTCGCAACTTTTTCCCCACAATTGATTGACAAATTTTGCAATATTTTCCTTCTTTCTATCAGTGGACAAATTTTATGGTTTTTACTGTGACCGATCGACGAATTTCAGATTTTTTGCCCGTGACTGGCTGCCAAATTTCGAGTTTTACCGACTGACGGCGATATTTTCCCCCATGACTTACTGGGTTCCCCACTACTCGCGGGTGTTTATTCATGCGTTTGACGGACGAATTTTGCAAATTTTTTTTAACGTTTTTGACAAATTGAGCTTTGGTTATTATATTGCATTTCGGTTTTCAGAGCGTTCTGGATACGAGAACGTCAGATAACAGATCCCACACCATATATATATATTGTATCAAATGGCAAACCAAATCTTAATTTTGCATCCCCTTCGTCTCCCTCTAGTTTCGACAGTGACTTCAGATCTAATTATTGAAACCTGTTTCAATTTTATATTACAGCATAGGATCCGTTATCCAGAATGCTTGGGACCAGGGGCATTCTGGATAAGGGGTTTTTCCGTAATTCAGAACACTTTTTTATAAATATAAAAAATGTACGAAATAATTTCATAAAATAGTGATAAATATGAATAATATATGTAAATACATTACTTATAAATTTGTTCATTTAATACATTATTCGCACAAAATTTAAAAAAAAAAACATTCTAAGTTACAAAAAATAAATAAAATATCATTTTGGGAGCTGGGAGCAGAATCTTTTGATTTGGAGATAGAGACGGCATCAACTGCCATATTTGCAGTTTGTCTGTTCTTCCCTGAATAATGTGTACATTTTATGTTTTGAAATAAATATATTCTCTAAAATAACTTCCCATCCATTAACAAAATATCAGCTGTGAGAACAACCAAACTACAAAAAGACTAAAATATTCTCTCCCCCTCCATGTCTAGAAATTCATCCCTTTTTCTGGGGATGGAGAATGGAACTTTAACAGGAGAGTTAGATGATAATTTATTTATTGTTGCTGTTGCTACAAAGTGACAATACCACATAAAATCTTTAAAAAATAGTTTTAAAGATTTTTAAGTTTGTGAGCTGAGGGAGGGGGGGAAAGCAAATTTTTAGGGGTGTGTGAGAAGAAATTTAGATAATTATTTAATTATAGTTTCAAGAAAGTTCTAAATAGATTGAAAAACAAACTTTTAAAGATTTTAAAGTATGTACTGGGGGGGGGGGGGGGGAAGGAAATAAAGAGGACTTTTTGGAAGGGAGGAGGGTATAATGTAGATCGTTATTTAAATATTGCTGTGAAAAAAATCACAAATAGAGCAGAAAAAATTAAGAAGAAAACTATGCATTTTTGGTACCAGAGTGGGGGCAAAGGGGGGAAACAATAATTTTGAGAGCAGATTTAGATTACTGATTATTTATTGTTACAATAAAATAAGAAATAAAGAAAAATATTAGAAAAATTATTTTTTTTTTTTTTGGGGGGGGGGAGGATTTTAGGGTTGAATTTAGTTTAATTTTATTTCATTTATTTACTTTTTAATCTGCCGAAATACGGAAGACTCTCGCTTTTTTTATTTTTTTTTATTTTACAGATTTTAAATTTTACGCGATGCATTTGGAGGGGGAGGATCTTCATGAGATAAGTTTGGGGGGGGCAGGGGGGGAGAAGCAGGGATTTTAGGAGGATGGGTTAATTTAGGTGGCAGGTTGGAGTTATTTATTTTTAATATAGAGTATTTAATAAGTCTGAAAAGAAGTTTAAAATTAAAAAGTATAAAGGTTAAACTATACATTTTTGGTACCAGAGGGGAGGGGGGCAAAGGGGGGAAACAGTAATTTTGAGAGCAGATTTAGATTGATTTTAGATAGATAGCATTTATTGTTACAATAAAATAAGAAATAAAGAAAAATATTTAAAAAATGATTTTTAATTTTTCTTTTTTTTTGGGGGGGGTGGTTGGATTTTAGGGTTGGGGATTCATTTTTATTTTATTTTATTATTATTATTTTTTTAATTTGCCGAAATACGGAAGATTCTCGCCCCTTTTTTACTTCTAAATTAATGATTAAAAACAGGTTTTTAAATAATTTTTAGAAAAAATCCTGATTATAAGCCCCCCTCCCAAATTTAACCTTTTTTGATTTCGAAAAAAAAGGGGGGAGGTCTTACAATCGACATTTTACGGTATTTATTGAATTTATAAATTAATGAATGAAGGCAATATCATTTTGTTATTTTTTATTTTACTGACACTTTAAATTTTACGTTTTTTTAATTTTTTTTTTTCGTTTAGTGTTTTGCATTCTGGATACCGGGATGCCGGATAACGGATCCTATACTGTATAAGGAGGCTTTGTCAAATTTTCTCCCCAAATTTTAGTACGGAATAAATATAAGGCGTAACAAATTAAAAGTAATACAAGTTACATGAAAAAAAGGACTGGGTTTAAACGAAAATGTCTAATGTTAAACATAATAAGTTTTAAAAAAATGTGACTTGAAGAGCTAACATTTAAGGCATCTGATCTACAGATTTACACATTAGAAATTTAATTCAATATTTATACTGCTTCTTTATGTACATAATTTTTTTTTTTTTTTTTTTTTTTTTTTTTTTGACTAAGCTTTGGGATTTGCCCGCAGTCAGCCATCGTGTTTTTTAAATCAAAACATTTGAACTTTTATTATTAAATATAAATAAAATTAGTCAATAAAATTAAAAACATGTTTATAATAATACAAAAAACTTGTATGTATTTATAATAAAAATTACATATGTTTTATAAAAAAAATAAATGTGTGTGTAAAATTAAAACATTTTTTAACTTTTATTATTAAATATAAATTAATAACGTGTTTATAATAAGTAAATATGAATGAAAATTATTTTGGAAATGAGAAGCAAAACAAATATGTTTTGATTTAAAATACAAGATGGCGAACTTTGGGTGAATTCCAAAGCTGTTCCTTTTTTTTTTTTTTTTTTCACAAATGTATTATCAAATACTGATGATGGAAAATAATATTTTTGCAAAAACTGTTGCAACTTTAATTTTTTTTAAAATTATTATTTGAACACCGTGTGAGCTTCTCTTTTTTTACTTTTGAATAAAATGTTAATGTTAGACAGAATGTAGATAGATGTAAACATTGATTATTATATTTAGTTCTAGTTTATTATTATTTTTCATCAGGATGGCTCTGCCCCCCCCCCCCCCCCACCAAACAGAGCTGTATTAGCTTTAGTTTTAAGCATGGTTTTAACAATCTGGATGAAAATATGTTTTGATCAATGGTCAAAAGCATTTGTTAAATGGTAAAATTAGTGCAACATTCTGAAGGGTTTGTCAAAATAACAATTAACAATATTTAATAAAACACTTGGAAGTTTTTGCTAGTACTTTAGAGTTACACTTTAATCTTCATTACTTTTTAATTCAGCACTTTTTTTTAAATTAAGCAATTATGTTTTAAAAATATCTTTTCAATTATAAGAAAAAGAAAACTAAAATTATTCTGTAAAAAATAAATATTGCAATTTCTTATAATGATCATATTAATATTTTTATGGAACAGTTTTATAAATTCATTGACATAAGACATTTACTCTTTAAATATGAATATTTGTCCTCCCTGTATACAATCCTATTTAGAAGCATACTAAAAGTCCTCAATGAAAAAAAAAAAAAAAAAAAAAAAAAAAAAAAAAAAAAACCCACCAGAAATCTAAATGCAATGTCTGTAATTTTTTTTTGTTGTAAAAGATAGGCAAAAGATTTCATCAAAATTTAACTGTTTAAAAATATCTTAGTATGCAATTCACAGTAAACAGCTATTCCTATTTATAAATAAAGCAACAATAAACACAGTTATTGTTTATTTAAACCAAATTCTATAACAGTAATTCTGAAAACAGCTATTTTTTCTTAATTATTGGTCGCCTAAATTGATTTTTTAAGTATTATTCAATGGCTGTTTAATATTTTTAAACAATTTATAATACACAATCACTAATAATTTAATTTCATGAAATATTATTTTATATATATATATATATATATATATATTCAGTCTAATTTTAATTCTTATTTCTAAATATTAATAATTGTGTATTATTCTGTAATAAAAAATTATAAATAATTATATACAAAATTTGTAGGAATTTTGATTAAGATATATAAGTAAATAAAATAATAAAATCAACCAAATATACATTAAAAAGTAATCTGCACAAGTATTTAGGGCTAACTCATGGTTAGCCCTAAATAGAAAGAATGTTAATTTATTCTTTTATAAATTGAAAGCTTATAAAGAGATAGAATTTTATTGAAAAATGAAGTACTCTAAAAAAAATAATAACTGCAGGGATATTTAGAAAGCTGGACAAAAACTGGTATTACTTAATCAATAATGTCATGAAACAAAAATTATACCTTGAATTAACGCTGAAGTAGAATGTTGATTCAATAACTCCCATTCCAAGCTTTGCAGAAAATTCCAACTGTTACATTTTCACAACCATATCCATACAGAATTAAGTGTAATTGAGCAAGTATTGTCAATGATATGATGAGCATAACAAATCATACAGCACAGACAATACCCATTCAATTAATGTGCTGGTGTTGTTAATAGTAGTGAGCAGGAGCTGTCACTGAAAAAAAAAAAAAAATCCATATTTTAAAAGAATGCAGAAAAATATATGAAATACAGAGTTTATTAAAAATACAACCCAAGCTTATTTTAAGAGTGACACAGGAATACTATAAAATTAATCATGCAAATTATTTTCTAGATAAATCACTTAAAGATTTACATTTACACAGTTCATGGTAGTATAATTATTATTATTATTTTGTGTGTGTGAAAGAAAATGCAGCCTTTGAACTTTTTAAAAGTTATACATGAATTTATACAGAGAAAAATATTTTTGTTAAAATTGCAATCTTGGTAATAAGTAGAATAAAAGAAAGAAACTCTCTGAAAGTATGAATTCTAGTATAAACAAACGCGATTAGCAATTTTATTTATATATTTGGTACGACTATTTTGATCGATGTTAAAGTTCGGTAACAATATTAATTATAATAAGCCAAATATATATACTACAGTGATAAATAATAAATATCTTAAAACTTACTTTTATCAAATTGTTACATTTCATTTCCTAAATATAAACAGAAACAGAGGAGCCAGATAAATAATACAAGCAACTAGTTTTGCAAACAACGCTAAGCTTGATGCCACATTTTAGAGATCAGTACCATATTTTGTATTTTATCTCAAAATGCGTTTCTCGCCAAAAATTATCGCCAAAAGTGCACCAATCGAGGGAACTTTCCAAATTCGCATCCGGGACAGTGTATATTTCAAGACCGTCCCAGTTAATCGAGAGTCTACTGTATTTCTATAATAACGGCAACATTTTTTTTCTTTTTTTTTTGCTGTGGATGATAGAAAAAAAATATGCAAATGATGTCATTTTTTTCATTGTTCATGTCGATTTCTTATTAAAATTGAAAAATAAGGAGGAAATTTAACCTCTTTGCATTCAGTTGGACAATTATTATTTCATATTTTCACTTATCATTATCTTCTTACGTGTGAAGGTTTCGCTATAGTACTCCATTGTGAATTTTGGTTATTTTTGAAATTCAATATTTGAAAAACGGCATAATCATCAGATTTGAATTTTATATCAAGGAAAATACAATTTTTTACCTTTCTAACGCAGTTCATCTAACAATTTTCTGAAAAATTCTTTTCGAGCAATTAATTTTTTCAGTAACTTCAAATGTTTCATTTTCCGAGATAAATCTGTGGCAGTGATTATCGAAAAAGTCATGTCGTCAGCAACGCGTAGCTTTTTATTAAAGAGAATAATAGCAAATTAAATATTTTGATGAAATAAAATTAAATAATTTATCAATTTTAAAAACACACCAGAAATATGTCAGTCCTATTAAATTGTAAATTTCTACAACATCATCAGAATTTAGGGTGAGTAACTTTGAAATATATTTGAAATGTTTTCCCATAAAATAGATAAAAAACATTGACACAAAAATGTGTGATCAGTGTGGAATTCAGATACTTTTCTCTGGGAGGGATTTCTGTGGCTAAGAACGGGGGGGGGGGTAGGGAATTGCACTTTTAATCATTAAAAGCTTAAAACCTCAAATCCTCAGTTGGTAGGGGGCATTCAATACTCTGAGGGGAATGTCCCCCCAGGGCCACACCCTGAATTCAACACCGTGTGTGATTTAAAAAGTCCTTCCGGCCTGTACTGGGAGGAAAAGTAGCTTTCCTATATCTTCGTTTTAAAATTTTAGCTAATGTTCCTCGAAAACAGCAAGCTAAAATGCAAATAAACCGTTTACAAAATATTCGTTAATACTGAATTTGAATAAGAAATTCGCCAAATTATTGAGCTATAGCCAAGTTGACTTCATTTATGAAGACTTATTTTGGTCCCCAAGTTTGGCGAGAATTTGGCGCTAACGGATATGAATATATAGTTTTATGCGTATGATTGGGAAAATGATTACAAAAATGAAGGAAAATAATTTGTGAGAAATCGCATTCACTAAAACTCATGAATTAATCGTTGGTTTTTTGTAATGTGCTGTCTTGTTTCAAAATGTCAGCACCCTAGAATTTCAAACTGCTCTATCTCAGTCATTTTTTAAGATAGAGGTAAGACAAAAAATGCTCTGGAATCCTTGTATCAAGGCACTTAATTAAAAAAATAAATTTGAATTTTTAACTTTTTTGTATATTTATTTTAATTTTAAAATTTTTAGTGGCCGCCATTTAAAACAAGATTGTGGACCAAGCTGACCAACGAACTTGGTCGAGGCATTGGTGAGCTTAATACACACAATTAGTTTCATTCAAAATTATTTATAAATACGAGTGTTATCATATGACATAGATCAGATATATATATATATCAACATTTGAACAGAGGGTGGTTTTGGGGTCATGATCAGTGAAAATATATCAAAAATTTCCGGAATTGCTTTCCTCCGAACGGCTGCAATAAGTAGCTTTATACTTTTTTGTATTGAAAGCTACCTAAAAAACGAAAAAAATAATACACCTCATAATGTAAATGCTGACATATTAAGCCAATTCTAATTCCCTCCTCAATAACGGGAAACTTTTTGACACATTTTTAAACGTAAAGGCTTAAAAATTAACAGGCGTAATTGTTGAAGCGGTTTGAAATCGAATGGCGTGTTTTCGATTTTTTGATAAATAAATTACTAATAGAATCATACACGATTGTAGTCACGTGATGAGACTTGATGGTTATTTCTTTTCCCGCGGTATCGCGTCCGGAAATTCGATTTAAAATATCTATTTTGACAATATTTTTTTGAAAAATCGTCTCCCTTTAACCAAAACAAAATTGGAACACACCATTCGATTACATAGTTTGAATACACCACCGAAGTGATTACGTCACTCGTGTGTTTTCGTCTGCTATGGGCCACAAATGGCTGAGTTTCTAGTGATAGATAACATGAGAAATTATTTTAAAAAATCGTATTAAAATAAATATTTTGTTTCTGAAATTTTCATCTCTTGATTTGCATACATTGATATAAGAGGTATCGTTTGCTGAAATGTGATTAAATTATTTGTAGCTCAAATTTATGTTTTTAGTTTTAAAATTTAAAAACGCCAAAGTTTCTAGCAATTTAAGATTTAGGGGTAGCGCCATCTAGGATCAGTAATCTCAAAGAAAGTACAATCAATCTCGGATATTTTTCATATTTTTACACATTATATGTATTTATTAATTTGTTTATGATCGATTTAAATGATTTTTTAAAAACTTATTTACATATATATTTTTTTACTGAATATTTAAGTTTTTGAATCATTTAAAATTTTTATAGAACAGAATTAATATTTTAATGATCTAATCATAAAATACAAATTTATTTACTTTGCAATGATAGAAAATTTTGTATTTAGTAAAAACCTTAGGAACTAAAAAGTGTTAATGTCATATTGCTTTTCCATACATATATTTACGAATATGACAGTCAGATTAGAAATGTGAGAATGATAAAATTCAGCGATTATTTTATATTTTGTAAAATCACGTTTGCTTATAAAATTTCCTTTGATAGTTATTTTGGGTAGATTATTAGCTTTTTTTTTTTTTTTTTTTAAATTAAAGATTATGACATTAGTAAATTATTTTTTATGTTACGGTAGTTTGAGGGGGAGGGGCGAGGGGAATAAAGTGTTTATGAGGTTCTAAAGTGTGAACATTTTAAAAATGTTTTAGCAGTTTATATACATATATTTGAGGCATATTTCTGTACTATAAATTAATTATTATATCTATTGCTCAAATCTAATATAGGTATCCCGAAGATATTTTTTATAAGCAAACATGATTTTTTTTAGCATGTTAAATTGTTAAATTAAAAATTTGCTTGTTAAAAAAAAAATTATAAAGTTTTTTTATGAATATTTTGGATAAAATAGATTTTTTTCACGTTTTTATTTAAAGATTATGACATACTATCAAACTATTTTCTTTCTTACTCTCTTTGTCTCTATATATAATTATCACTATTTAGTTTTCTGAGTTTCTTATTAAACAACAAATTTTGCACAGTACACAAGATAAATAAATTATATTTAATGATCAGATTAATAAAAATATTAATTTTCTACTACTCTATAAAACATTTTAAATGATTGAAACTCATAAATATTTAGTAAATAAAAATCTAGTTAAATAAGTTATTTTAAAATAATATCACATAAATAAGAGAATGAGGACCTTTACTGATCATAGATGGCGCCACTCCTGAACCGTTTTTCATGGTGTCTTAGATCGAGACATTACAGTTTTGAAATTTTAAAACTAAATTACACAAATTTGAGCTAAAAATACGTTAATTACACTTACGCAAATGATACTTATTATATCAAAGTATCCTAATCAAGGGATAAAAGTTTTAGATAAATAATATTTGTTTTAATATGATTTTTTAAATTAATTTCCCTATGCGTCTATGTGTCTCGCGTGGCCGGAGCAGCAGACGACAAGTGATAAATGACGTCACACTTCGATAGCGTATAAGAATACTTGCCAACTGTGTTTATTTTTACAAACAAAAATGAATTCAGAAAAAATTCAAAAAGTAGCTAGTTTGGATTTGAGAATCACAGATTGTTTGAGCCTTAAATAAATATAATGAATGTATTTTTCAATTGTGTAGGAATAAATAAATTGTTTGTACATTCTTATAAATAATAATTCGTTATTTATTATAATAAAGATTGTACCCGAGTATATTAGATGTATTACAGTGAATTACTGACAGTGTTGAATTCAGACACTTTTCTCCGGGAGGGATTTTTATGATTCCTGGGGGGGGGGGGGGGCATTGTAGAATTCCGGTGAGGAAAATGCACTTTTTAACCATTAAAAGCATAAAATCTCAAATCTTCCGGGGGGGGGATGTCCTCCCCGGGCCATCACCTGAATTCAACTCTGATTACTAAGTAAAAAACATCATTATAATTTAAAAAATAAACATAACTTACCGAAATTTATTCGGAGAGATTATTTTCAGAAATTGGCCTTTATAAAGACCGTTTTTCATTACTATCAAAAGACAATAAAGCAAATAAATAATGGATTAAAAAAATTGTGAACGAAACATGTCTTACACTAGAATCAACAGAAAATAACAACATAGAAGTATTTTACTTCAAGCATGATTCCCGCCATGAAACTCGGACCAATCAGGTTACGAGATTCGGTTCAGATCTCAGATGGCAAATATGGTTAACAAAAAAAAGAAAGAAAGAAATGCATGTGAAATGAGAAAGTACAGAAATATCAAACCACAAAAGTAACAAATGAAATTGATAAACATGGATGGAAATTTTTCTCTTTCATTTCGAATATTAATTTTAATAAATTTAAATTATATATATAATTATTACTGAGACAATACTCTCATATAGTTAAAGATTAAATTTATTGACAGCTTACAGCATGCGTTCATCGGCACCGTTGTTGTAGTACAAACTTACCGTTAAGTTGAGTTGTTCTGTTACTTCTTAGAATGCAAAATATTACAATATTGAGTTGAGTTGTCTACAGGATATTACAATACCCCCCTTTTAAAAGCAAAAAATGTTACTATTACAAAATGAAAAGTCATTATAGATCAAGTCTATTTGGCTTCTTTCTGACTCGTGTAGGATAACGTCTGGTTTGGACATCTGTAACGGGTATATCTTAATTTGAGTTTTCGCTGGGAAGATTTTCAGATTGTTGAACTTCAGAAGTAGGCGTCCTGTTATCATGTTGTAATTCTGTATCTGGGCTAGTGATGGATGTTGGTAGATTATCACTTTGACAGGTCATGAAGATCATCAGGAATAAAAACGTCTTGATGTTCAGGAATTGATGTGTTAGCTGGGTGGATCTGGTCAATGTGTGCAAGGTATTTTTTGTTTTTTATTTCGACTGTCCAAGTCTTGGAACCTTTTGGCATAATTAATTTGCCACTAACCCACTTGTTCAAAAGATCTCTATGGGATTTTACCCAAACATCTTGACCACAGGATAAATTCTTATTACTGGTGTGAGCTCTGTCAAAATACTGTTTTTGACATCTTTGTTTTTTTCAACATACCTTGCTGTACATGGATGCAGTCAATCCAAGACTGTTCTAATTGGACGTCTAAGAAACAGCTCTGCTGGAGATAAGCCAGTTGTTGAATGAGGTGAAGATCTGTACGCAAGCAAAAATCTGTTCACCTTGACAGCTACTGTACTACTATCAGCAGAGACTAACTTCATCTTACTAAGCGAATGCTTAAAAGTCTGTATAGTACGTTCCGCCTGACCATTTGATTGGGGATGATATGTTGGAACAAGAGTATGCAAAACACCCAAACATTTTAAAAAGGTTTTGAATTCTTCCGAAATGAACTGGAGTCCGTTGTCAGAAACCACCTCTAAAGGTAATCCATATCTGGCAAACAGTTGTTGCAATACAGCATTTGTACTAGCTACTGAAGTTGAAGACATCTTTGCCACTTCTAACCATTTCGAATAACTGTCCACAACTATGAAATAATCAATTTGATCTTTCTTAGCAAAATCTAAGTGAATGCGGTCCCATGGTGCCTTGGACCATACCCATGATTGCAATGGGGTGATTGGAGGAGATCTGGCTGCAAGTTGACAAGCTTTACAATTAGCGGACATATTTTCAATGTCTTGGTCTAAATTGGGCCACCAGAAATGACTTCTAGCAACTGCTTTCATCTTTACAATTCCAGGGTGAGTGTCATGAAATAATTCAAGCAAGTGTTTCCTATATACATTAGGAATTATGACTCTCATGCCCCATAACAAACAATTTCTATCAACAGATAGTTCATATTTTCTGTTAAAAAATGGCTTAAAATCAGGATTCTCATTTTTGTATGGAAAGCCATTATGAACATATTTAATTATATTTCCCAAAATTTTATCAGTTCTTGAAGCACAAGCAATGTCATCAGAGGTTACAGGTAAGTCTGACAGATGGGAAATCTTGTAGATATCTGATGGGTACAAGTTTTTATCTAAATCCTCATTGGGCAATCTTGAAAGAGAATCAGCATTCTGATGTGCAGAACCTTTCTTATACTTAATAGTGTAATTATGTGAAGACAAGAGCAATGCCCATCTCTGTAGGCCAGCTGCAGCCATGGTTGGTATTGCCTTACTGGGAGAAAAGATGGTAACCAGAGGTTGATGATCAGTATATAGCACAAAGTTCCTTCCAAACAGATACTGGTGAAACTTTTTGCAAGCAAAGATTATTGCAAGGGCTTCTTTTTCAGTTTGTGAATAATTGATTTCAGCCTCTGATAATGTGCGAGATGCAGTTACCTTGAAATCACCACATAACCTCACAGCATTATTTTTCTTCGGCACAACAACAACAGGTGTTGCCCACGAAGAATGTTCAACAAAATTCCATATATTATTGTTTACTAGTTTTTTAACTTCCTCAGAAACAGCCTTTTTTAAAGCATAAGGAACAGGCCTGGCTTTGCAAAATACAGGTTGACAATTGTCTTTCATTTTAAGTACTGCTTTAAAATGTTTAATTGGTTGATTACTTACTTGGAAAACATCTGTGTACTTTTTCTTAAGTGCTTCAACACTGTTCACACACTTGGAGGTCACTGAAAATATTTCATTCCAATTTAATTTAATCACAGATAACCAATTTTTTTCAAAAAGAGCAGGTCGATCACCTTTCACAATAATTAAAGGTAAAGTATGATGTTGGTTGTTTCACTGCACATTAACAAGGACTTCACCAACTACTGGAATTTCACAATTGAATCCATTTGGACACTACACTGTTAACTAGTATTTTAGAAACACAAATTGTGCTTATTAGTTGCTAAAATCAGTGTAAAAATTGTTTTAAACTCATAAAAGAGCTAACTCTCCCGGTTTTACGCTAAAAATAATGATACTGTAATTAATTTCGATAAAGCAAGAATTATCCATAGGTTCAATAACCCATTTAAAGCCGCCATTAGGGAATCATTGGAGATTAAAATTAGAAAAGATTGTATTTGTAATGATAACTTTTCTTTCAACATACCTAGTTTATGGGATACATTTTTAACCCCTTGTTAATTCATTGTTTTGTTTTTCGCTCTTTGGCAACAGAGAGCGCCCGCTTATTTTACTTAAATTTTTCCATACTGTTGATTTCAATTTTCTCGTGTCGAAAATTAAAAGATCAGTAGTCGTTTGTGTTGTTCCTCTTCCCCGATGATGGTTTTAAGTTTAAAGCCGAAACATGTAGGATTTTAGCTCTTTTATGAGTTTAAAACAATTTTTACACTGATTTTAGCAACTAATAAGCACAATTTGTGTTTCTAAAATACTGGAATTTCTTTTTCATTGTAGTCCCTCAATCTGGTTAATTATGGCACAATTTCAGTTTCTGGCAAATTGTTCTTCATCCAGATTTCTGATGCTATGGATACATCAGCAGCAGTGTCAAGTTCCATGTCTAATTGTCTATTATTAGCAATGACTGAGATAATATATTTTTTCTTACCTGTAACTTGATTGATAGACTTCACTGCATACAGAGTAGCTTCTGTGTCATATTCAATCGTTTCAATCTTTTTAGTCGAGGAGTTTTTGCTCTTATTCAGACACACAGGTGAGATAGGGCCATTTTTCCCACATGAATGGCAAACGGCAGTTTTATATTTGCACTTGGCAGGATCGTGAGCAGCGCCACATCGAAAGCATTTGGAAATCTTCTTACTTGAATTAGTAGAAGTGTTATATGAAGGCTGAAAATTTTTCTTCTTATAACCCGAACTTTGGCGAACTTTATTTACAACGGGTGTGAGCACTCCCTTCATATTCGCCGCATCGCTTTCAGCTATTTCAATGGCGACGGCTGTGTTAACTGCGTCAATTAATTTCAGTTCTTTTTTTGCCAAGAGTCTCTTCTGAATGTTTTCATTGCATAATCCACAAATGAAACGGTCTCGTAGCGCTTCATCCAGAAATGCACCAAATTCACACGTTGATGCAAGTCTCCTTAGCTCCACTAAATACTGGGAAACTGATTCTCCAGCTGTTTGATTGCGTCGATGAAAGCGAAATCGCTCAGCAATGATGATTGGAGCAGGTTTAAAATGTTGATTTAATGTTTTTTTCAATTCATCATACGAACAGTCACTGGGTTTTTTCGGAAGCAATAAGTTACGAAGTAACTTATAAGTATTGGAACCGATTGCAGATATAAATACTGACACTTTTTTGTTTTCCTCCACGTCATTAGCAAGAAAAAAACGTTCAAGTTGTTCAACATATAAACTAAAATCGTCCACTTCTATGTCAAACGAATGCAATGTGCCAATTAGGCCTAGCTTACTCATCGTGGTACTGAGTGGTGAATAGCAATTACTGCTATTATAACGTTGAAAAAAGGTTCTTGAAATCCGACTCGTCTCCACTTTAATATATTTAAATTATATATATAATTATTACTGAGAAAATACTCTCATATAGTTAAAGATTAAATTTATTGACAGCTTACAGCATACGTTCATCGGCACTGTTGTTGTACTACAAACTTACCGTTAAGTTGAGTTGTTCTGTTACTTCTTAGAATACAAAATATTACAATATTGAGTTGAGTTGTCTACAGGATATTACAATAAAACTATTCTTCTCAAATATTAAGAAAACTATTCTAGGTTTATGTTTGAAACTCACAATATATACGTAGGGGTTTTTTTAAAACCAAAAATGCAAATATTGTGAAAATCTGTTGGTAATATTCCTTAATTTTTGCAAAAAAACTAACCCATCGAATAAACCAGATTCAGTACGAAGCTAGTATCATATTGAATTTATTTCTGTTCGAGAAAGGAAAGGTCGAAAATTATACGATGCAAGATTAAAAATGCATAACAATGAAATAGGAAACTAAATTTTACAGATTATAAATTATACGATATAAAACTGACAATGCGTAGTAATTAATAATGAAAATTTAATTTTACAGATTATTTGTTGTATTTGCAGAGATTGGGGGGAAGAGGGATAAATGTTTTTTTATATAAAATATCGCGTTTGTGTTAATAAATTGACATCTTTTATTCGGTTTTTGAGATCTATTAACTAGGTTTTTTTGTTTCCCTTTTTTTAAACAACTTCTTAGATTCTCCTACTGCTATATGCAGGACAAAAAAAATTATTTAACCACCCCTCCCCAGCTACTACCTTTTTGGAAAATAATCTTTTTTGGACTTTTTTTCTCGCAGTAATAATTATCAGGTTTTCCTAAGAATTGGTACATAACTCCCCCATAATATTTCAATTACATTCCAGCACTTTTAGTCGACTGCAGATACATTGTATCACCAACATTATTTCCAAATATTTTTTTATTTTTTTTAACGGTTGGTACCACGACTTCATGGTTTTATTTTCCTATTCTCAGGTCCTTGAAAACTCTAAAAATTAATTTCAGTTGCTTACTTAGTAACCCTAAACCGCTATTACCGAATAATGCTTTTTTAGGCTTTTTTGTGATTTCTTTTTTCCTTATGGTACGATTTCTGCATTTTTTTTAATGCGTAGGGATTTTATTAACATTTTTTTCAGTAATCCGCTTTTAATTTTAGTACTCTTTCAGCACTAAAGTGGAGTTTTCATTTCAGTTTCACGGTTTTCTCAGAGTAATATTTTTCAGATTTTCCAAAGAATTGGTACATAACTCCATCATAATATTTTCATTCCATTTTGCCACCTTTGGTCACCTATACAGGTAATTTGTTATTTGTATTACCACTATTTGCGAAAAAAAAATTCTACATTTTGCCGTACAGATTTCTCGTTTTATTTTCTTGTTCTGGGGACTTTTCAAACCTAAAATTTAATCATGTTTACAAACAGTTTCATCAACCAATATATCAATAAATTTTGTCGTAGCTATCATTGCAGGAATCGTCATGGCCACGTAGGCCAATCATATTATAAATCAGTTTAACAAAGACCAATCAAATCTCCCGATATCATTGTACAGTAGGAGTCATACCGAACGAACAGGTTTTTCTTGCTAACCAACAGTGATGTGAGCTGCTCTTTCCTTATATTGTGCTGTAGGCAACGAGAACCCGTATAGGAGGCTCGTTTGGAACGATGTTTATTCAGAAGATAATGCGCCTTCCCCCTCCCCCCCCCCCCGTTGGTAGAATTAAAAAAATTACCATCCAGCACTCCCGGTATATGATGCGAAGGCAGCGGGGATCCATCCCAGAGTTTAATTTTTTAAGATATTTAAAGTTATTACGCGGGACGGGCAACACCGGTCTTGAAGGATAAATACATATATATATATTTAAAAAAAAAAAGATCCACAAAATTATCGACAGAAAAAAAAAATTGTAGTGTAAATTTGGCGTCCCCTTAAATTCCGTGCCCGGGGCGACCGCCCCCTTCGCACGGTATGCCTACCACTGTATCATTCATCAAAGTGTGTTGTGTTGCAGTCTCAATCCCAGTCTTCAGAATAAAATGCAAACTGTGATACAAATAATTAACTTCATATGGTCAAAATCATCTCTTAAGCACCGTCAATTTAAGTCCTTTCTTGAAGAGACGGATGCTCAGTTTGACGACTTGCTTCTTCACAACAACGTGAGATGGCTAAGTAAAAGCTTGGTGATTGAAAGATTGTTCGCAGTACTGGAGGACATCAAAGAGTTTCTTTCAACTAGTGATCAAAAAGTAGCAAATGAGCATTAAAGTTTCCTCAATGACGTTGAAGAAAACGTGGCAACCATAGCATTTTTGACTGATCTATTTAGGCACCTGAATCTCTTAAACATCAAACTACAAGGCAAAGGTGAACTTGTGTGTGAACTTCTCTCAGAAATAAAATGTTTTTCAAAAAAGATTGACCTCTTCTCCAAAGATATTAGAGGAGAACGTTTACACTTTCCACACCTTAAATCAGTTTGTGACAATAATGAAGGTATTGACATCAACCAGTTCGAAGATTTTTTGGAAAAACTTCAATCTGAATTTCAAGGCAGATTTTGTGATTTTGAAAAAATTTAGAACGTTGTACAGCTGGTCAACAACTCTTTTTCACTTATGCCTAATGGCGTATGGACGAATGAAGCGGCGGATGTTTTCAAGAGCAAAAAAGCTGCCCTACAGTTGGAAATAATTGAGTTCCAAGAAGATATTGTTTTAAAGAACAGTTATGCTGAAGTTGCAAAAACTCTTGGAAGTGACCAATTTTGGATTAAAAATGTATGTGAAAAAAAGTATCCAGAACTAAAAGCTTTAGCCATAAATTGTGAACCATGTTTGGCTCAACTTATGTATGTGAAGCAGCATTTTCAAAAATGAACTTCATTAAGAATCGGTACAGATCTCGACTCACAGATGACCACCTGAACAGTTTGATGAGAATCAGTTGCACCAACTTGACCCCAAATTTCAGGCAAATTGTGCAAAATAAAACGTGTCATTTTTCTCATTGAACATTAACCACAATGAACTTCAGTGATCAATCATTTTGAATCTTTAGTTACTTTGTATTAATCATCTTGACTTCTAAGAATCATAATAAAAAATTGATTTGGTATTAATGCACTTCATTTCACTGGTATGCATTGTGTTATGCATCTAAGATAATAATTGATTTCAAAGAAAAGCTTTACTGAGCAAAGTAGGTGGCCTAGGTTAGTAAAAGGTTGATAGCGTGATGGATGGGGTGGGGTGGGGTGGGGGAGGGAGTACGAGGAGACTTAAATCTTCCGGACCGCGTAAGTTTGACTATGTTTTGATACGGACCCATGGGAAAAATAATTGGTGACCACTGGTCTAAATTCACTTTTCATTCAAGCCTTTTCTCAAATTACTATCATTTGACAGGCTGATTTTGCTATCTGCTCATCCTTCTACTTAAAATATTTATTTTTCATTTTATCTCTTGAATGGACTCGTTGCGCCATCTATTGACCTTTTACCGCGCTAAACTTTCTTCTCTCATTGTTAATTCAATGATTTTTATTTTATACTGTCACATTATGCGATCTTTTTACTTTTTTTTGTTACTTTAATTTAAATATACTTTTTTCACATGGCTCCTTAAGATATGCTCTACAATCTACTCATATAGAGGGTGTTAAGTTTTCTCACAAAACAGGAAACCCATTGAATCAATGTAAACTGTTCCAACTGTTCAAAGGGATAATCTGTCGATTTTTACACAAGAAAATGAAACATGCTAGCACTACTGAGATTACTACAATGATATATGAGAAATAACATGAATGCCATAAGCAGCTGTTAGCATAAAGTGGTATCTTTCAATCTCATAAAATTTCTGCTTTTTACGGCACAATGGGAATAAATATTCTTCGATTGTATTTGAGTTGATATGAAAAAATATTAAATGTAGGGGAGACCGGGGCAAGATGAAGAGCGGGGCAAGATAACAAATGTCTTAATTTTTCCGTTTTCCACTAGGTGGCAGCATCAACCGGACACTACTGGCTCTCCTATCGGCCGTTCGTTAAACAATAGTATAGAGATGCTGAAATCGCCATTTTTGTGTTCGTTGTGAAGCTTTGATTGTTTACCGCTGCCACGTTATAACTTTTATGCATGTGTAAATAAGCTCTGCTACAGATACAGGTAAGATATATCGTTTCTCTTTAATATTTATGAGTAACTTAGTTTAAATACTACCTATTACCATGAATAAATGTCAATTAATCGCCTTCCTTCATGGCAATGAAAACGAATATTTTTAAACAGGCAGTTCGGGGCAAGACGACGAGCTCGTCATCTGGCCCCGTGTTTCGGAATTTATTAAACTAACTATGTTGTCCATTCTATTTAAATCCTGTAAAAGCTTGTTTGTCTGTGTGTTTGTTCGCGCAACCTTGCGCTTCTATCTCCTCTGGGGAAAAGGAGCGCATGGGATCGGGGGAGGTGTCGTTCGAAAGGGGGCGACCAGAGGAAGACATTTTTGTCATCAGACATTTTTTGTCCGTGTTAGGTGTCGTTCGAAAGGGGGCGCATAGCGGAAGACATTTTTGTCATCCGCTAGCCTCCCGAAAGAAAAACCCTATCGGGGTCCGTATCTCCACTTCCAAGCGTCCGATCGGTACGAGGGGAGTACCGTTCGACGGGGTCAAGACCTGCCCCTTCCCCCGCTGGTCCTCCTCCTCCCAAAAAATTCAAAAAGCGTTTACGGGCAACTTCTGGCATTGTGACTCACCAACAGAAGAATGGATCCAGTGCTGTAAAGGCCAAGAGTGGTGGCATGAGGAATGTTCCAATTATGAAAATGGCATTTTTATTTGTGACTATTGTTAGCTGCACAACTAAAAACTTCAAAATTACGTTACAATCAATGCATTATGCTTAGTTTGATACTTTGTAAGATGTAAAAACACAGTTATCATTTGTTAAACCATGTAACATATTCAAAAGATAAAATATGTTCAACCTTTTTCAGTGTTGTCATCTTGCCCCAAGGCCAAAGTCTTGCCCCAGTACTGGGGCAAGATGACGATTTGTTAATGTTATGAAAAAATAAAATTATGCTTTATTTTTTTTATTTGAAAAATTAAATGGTAATATATTTAATATTACAAAGGAATACTCTAACAATTCATGTAAAATTAATTTTACTATACTTAAAAATAAATTAATAAACAACAAAAATTGTTAACATAGTCATCTTGCCCCGGTCTCCCCTCGAGTGACTCTTTCCCTGTTTCTTGATCATTTTTTTATCTAAAGACGAGAATCGCCAAAGCTACCATATTTTATGCTTTTTTAAAAAGTTCAACAAACATTTTACACAAGCAATTTAATTAATAAATGAAATCAAGTAAGTTAACGACAGGAATGAAAATTAATTTTATAAAAAAATTCTCGTTTAAAACAGTTTAATTGTCGTGAAAAAAAAGAGTAAAGGTTGGCAGCTAAGTATATCATTAATTAGGTATTTCAAAAAAAATTATGTCACTAAGAACATTTTTCTCTGAATATTCGAAATAATACACCGGGAGACAATGGTTGAAGATCCCTAATTTAAAAGTATTAAATCTTTGCATTTGTAAGTGTGAAGACAAATATATTTCTAAAAAATTTAATTCATAGGTAAACAATAGAAATAACCACAGAAAATATTTTACACATATTTTATTATTTTTAAACTGAAAACTCTAATTTCATTTAACAGCAATCAATAGGAAAAAACCAAATAACAGAAGAGTAAAAATAGGTAAAATATGGAGTTAAGCTATTTTGTTAAGAACATATGCAAAATTACACGTTGATGACAATAAAATGTTTCAAACACTGGTACAAAACACAATATATGCTAGAAAAACCACCACAAAAATAAGTAATTGGAGTAAACAAGTGTAAATAAAACATCAATACATGAAATAAAATAATTTTGTGTGTTTGTTTAAACAAGGTTTTCCTTTATACTACATGAAAATTTACGTTAGAAGCAACTTTCTAATATGTTGATAGATGATTAAGTAACAAAGCTCACAATTTTTATTTTTTTTATGTATTTATGCAAATATTACAGGTATCAGAGCAGTCAACTGTTAAAAAAAAGAGAAACATTTTTTATCTCCTCTGTCCCTAAATAAAGAAAGACTTTTTGCTTTACCTAAAATTTCAGTTTTCAAGATTTCAAAAATAAATAAAACAAATTCATTTTCTACAAATTTCAAGAAACATTCAAGGAATCAATTCTGGTGTGCTGATATCGCTGAAACTGGTAGAAAAGAGCCGGCAAAGCGATCACATGCCATACTTGGGTAGTAGAGCAGAACTTTTGCCGATAGGAGTGGGCTGCTTTTAAACTGAGATTTATCAAATTATACCGAATTAGATCGAAGTAGAAGAACTTGGGAAGGGATTTTTTTTTACTTCGAGCAACTGGTTTAACATCGAAGAACTAAAAGAGGACATATTCTTTAAATTACAAAATGCTATTTTCTTACATACGACTCATTCACAGATCTTTTAACAGTTCTGTAACTCAGAAATCTGGGTGTTTCTTTTTTTAATTGTAGGAAAATTGCAAATATTTTACTTACAATTTTGACTGCAATATACATATATTAATTCAGATATTAAATTTAAATGGAAGGGATTTTAATTTAAACAGCAGTGCCACTAGATAGGCGATATACATCGAATCATAATCAGCATGTATTCATTTCAAAGTCAACGATAATTTGCTGTTATTTCTTAAATTCTGTGCCACAGTTATTGATATTGAGCAGCACAAGCATGTCAACTGCAGATTAACAGACAGTCAAACATTTTCTAAATATCATCTATTAATCATGTTCAAGACATCTCAAAATATGCAAATCCATCAAAAAATGAAAGTTTGTTTCAGAGATTGACCATAAATTAATTTAATCTAATACCCTCGAATTTCAATTGATTCAGGTCTGATACTGATTTCAAAATACAAGTTTCTACGGTATAAAAAATGATTTTATAAACAAATTATGACAAGAAATACTATTTCAGATGTTGTATACAAGGGAATATACTTTTAACATTAAAAATGGAGCTCACTCTAATGTGTACAATTATTATGAGAAATTCGTAGTTTCTCCCTTTTTAAAGTTGTGTAATTATATCAAATAAAATAAGATAAGTTGAAACTGGTGTGAAACACTAAGAAATAAAAAAAACTTCTTAAAACACCATAAAAACTTTAAAATGCGCTAGGCCTTTCGAAAGATCTGAGTCTTTCTTCGTCAGGCGCAAAAAGACGTGCGTCTACTATGAAAGCAGCAGCAAGACTGACATGAGAGGTAAGGGAGAGGAAACAAGCTTATGCAACAGCCAATAGGAAAGTAGAAAACAAAAGCCAATAGGAAAACAGAAGACAACAGCCAATCACAGAAGAGTAAAAACAAAACAATAGAGAATACAAAATAGAAGGGGAATAAGGAAGTGAAAAAAAATAGAATAAATACATATATAAAATAAAATGAATAAATAATAAATAAATAAATAAATAAATAAATAAATAAATAAATAAAAAATAAATAAATAAAATAAAAATAAATAAAGCACACAAATACATAAAAAAAGGAAACACATGAAAATTAAGAATTAAATAAGTAACCAAAATCTATAAATATATATAAAAACAGACTAAAATTAATTAATGCAAAATAAATTATATGGAAGTACTGAAGAGGTTTTTCCAAGCAGCAGAGAGCATTGTGGAATCGGATTTATCATTAACAATAACTTCACGATTAAGATAAATAGCTAAATTTTCCAGAAAGTCCAATTCAGAGATACTATTAGCATTAAAGATAATTTTAGCATTTTTAAAATTAAAACAATGGCCGGAATCCCAAGAGTGCTTGGCAATTGAAGATTTAGAAATTTCTTGATTAGTTACATAACGAGAGTGTTCTTTTAAGCGGATTTCGAGATTTCTTTTAGTTTGACCAATATAAGATAAATCACAGCCATTACAAGGAACATTATAAATTCCCCATTTACGAAGATCAGGAACAGGAGATTTGGTGGAGGGGAATTTGAATTGATTCACAGGTTTAAAGATAATGTTAAAATTGAAGCATCTTAAAACTTTAGCTAATTTGAAACATAAAGGAGGATAAAAAGGGAGGACAACCAAATTATCAGGTTTGCTTTTCACAGATTTAGAAAGAGTAGATTTATAAGACGGTCTATTGAATTTCTTCACAGCATTATTGATAACAGAAGGATTGAAACCTCTTTTGACAGCAACAGTTTTTAAGTAATTAAGTTCATCCTTAAGGGATGCAGAGTCGGAACAAATTTTGAGAGCACGATTTACATACGTATAAAATACACCGATTTTTTGGTTGACAGTATGATTTGAGAGAGCATGAGGTGGGTTAGAGACAGAAAAAGGTTTTCTATAAACACAAGTTTTGAAAGAAGAATCACATTTGGTAACTAAAACATCAAGGAAAGGAAGTTTATTACAATTTTCTAACTCAAAAGTAAACTGAATATGAGGGTCAATAGAATTGACAGTTTGGAGAATGGTAGAAATATCAAAAGGATTATCGACTAAAACAAAAGTATCGTCAACATAACGCATCCAACATTTAAAATTAACCAGATTTAATAATTTTTCCTCAAAATAATGCATATAAATATCACAAAGTGTTGGAGATAAAGGATTACCCATACTTAAGCCGTCTGATTGTTTGAAAAATTTATTATCAAATTCAAAGGTAGTTTGAGAGATGCAAATTTTACTTAAATTAACAAAATCTTTGACTTCAATATCAGAGAAATGAAATTCACGTGATCTTGTTTCCAAGCAAGAAAGAGCACCTTCAATCGGAACATTAGTAAATAAAGATTTAACATCAAGAGAAAGCATAGAACAATTGGATGGGTTAATATTTTTTAATTTACCAACAAAATCATAAGAATTTTTTATCGTATGAGAATTAGAAATGCATAAAGGAGAAAAAATGGATGTTAAAAATTTGGCAAGAGGATAAGTAACAGTACCATTTGTAATATCCTGTGAACAACTCAACTCAATATTGTAATATTCTGTATTCTAGAAAGCAATAGAACAACTCAAATTAACGGTAAGTTTGTACTACAACAACAGTGCCGATGAACGCATGCTGTAAGCTGTCAATAAAGTTAATCTTTAACAATATGAGAGTATTTTCTCAGTAATAATTATATATATAATTTAAATATATTAAAGTGGCGACGAGTCGGATTTCAAGAACCTTTTTTTAACGTTATAATAGCTGTAATTGCTATTCACAACTCAGTACCACCATGAGTAAGCTAGGCCTAATTGGCACATTGCATTCGTTTGACATAGAAGTGGACGATTTTAGTTTATATGTTGAACAACTTGAACATTTTTTTCTTGCTAATGACGTGGGAGAAAACAAGAAAGTGTCAGTATTCATATCTGCAATAGGTTCCAATACTTATAAGTTACTTCGTAACTTATTGCTTCCGAAAACACCCAGTGAGTGTTCGTATGATGAAATGAAAAAAACATTAAATCAACATTTTAAACCTGCTCCTATCATCATTGCTGAGCGATTTCGCTTTCATCGACGCAATCAAACAGCTGGAGAATCAGTTTCCCAGTATTTAGTGGAGCTAAGGAGACTTGCATCAACGTGTGAATTTGGTGCATTTCTGGATGAAGCACTACGAGACCGTTTCGTTTGTGGATTGAGCAATGAAAATATACAGAAGAGACTCTTGGCAAAAAAAGAACTGAAATTAATTGACGCGGTTAACACAGCCGTCGCCATTGAAATAGCTGAAAACGATGCGGCGAATATGAAGGGAGTGCTCACACCCGTTGTAAATAAAGTTCGCCAAAGTTCGGGTTATAAGAAGAAAAAATTTCAGCCTTCAAATAACACTTCTACTAATTCAAATAAAAAAAATTCCAAATGTTTTCGATGTGGCGCTGTTCATGATCCTGCCAAGTGCAAATATAAAACTGCCATTTGCCATTCATGTAGGAAAAGTGGCCATATCTCACCTGTGTGTCTGAATAAGAACAAAAACTCCTCCACTAAAAAGGTTGAAACGGTTGAATACGATACAGAAGCTACTCTTTATGCAGTGAAGTCTATCAATCAAGTTACAGGTAAGAAAAAATATATTATCTCAGTCATTGCTAATAATAGACAATTAGATATGGAACTTGACACTGCTGCTGATGTTTCCATAGCATCAGAAATCTGGATGAAGAACAATTTGCCAGAAACTGAAATTGTGCCATCATTAACCAGATTGAGGGACTACAATGAAAAAGAAATTCCAGTAGTTGGAGAAGTCCTTGTTAATGTGCAGTGCAACAACCAACATCATACTTTACCGTTAATTATTGTGAAAGGTGATCGCCCTGCTCTTTTTGGAAAAAATTGGTTATCTGTGATTAAATTAAATTGGAATGAAATATTTTCAGTGACCTCAAAGTGTGTGAAGTGTTGAAGCACTTAAGAAAAAGTACACAGATGTTTTCCAAGTAAGTAATCAACCAATTAAAAATTTTAAAGCAGTACTTAAAATGAAAAATAATTGTCAACCTGTATTTTGGAAAGCCAGGCCTGTTCCTTATGCTTTAAAAAATGCTGTTTCTGAGGAAGTTAAAAAACTAGTAAATAATAATATATGGAATTTTGTTGAACATTCTTCCTGGGCAACACCTGTTGTTGTGGTGCCAAAGAAAAATAATGCTGTGAGGTTATGTGGTGATTTCAAGGTAACTGTAAACAAACACCTTGACCCTAATCAGTATCCGCTTCCCACTCAGCAAGATCTTTTTGCTACTTTGAGGGGAGGCAAGTATTTCAGTAAACTTGATTTGTCACATGCATATCAACAAATTGAGTTGGATGCTGACTCTCAAGAGTTATTAACACTTAATACCTTGATGGGGTTGGTTCGCCCTAGTAGATTGATGTATGGCATAACTGCAGCAGCTGCTATTTTTCAATCAATCATGGAACAAATATTACAGGTTATACCCGGAGTCATAATTTTCCAAGATGACATCCTCATCTCATCGGCTACTGAAGCAGAACATTTTTCCACATTGGAGACTGTGATGTCAAGATTACAAAAGTATAATGCGAAATTAAATGAGGATAAGTGTCATTTCTTTAAAAGCAGTGTTGAATTTCTAGGGCATATAATTGATGAAAATGGTATTCACCCCACTCAAGAAAAACTAGAAGCAATTAGAAAGATCAAAGCCCCAGAAAATGTGACTCAACTTAAATCATTTTTAGGTTTGCTGAACTGTTATTCCAAATTCATAAAAAATTCATCTACTTTATTGTCCCCTTTATACAATCTTCTACATAAAAATGTTCCCTGGATGTGGTCAGAAGAATGCAAGAATGTATTAGAACTGTGTAAAGAACTTCTAACATCTGATGCTGTTTTGGCTCATTATAATGAAGATCTTCCCTTACAAGTATCTTGTGATGCTTCGCCTGTTGGATTAGGTGCTGTTCTGTCACACATTGTAAATGGTGAAGAAAAACCTGTTGCCTATGCATCTCGCACATTATCAGAGGCTGAAATCAATTATTCACAAACCGAAAAAGAAGCCCTTGCAATCATCTTTGCTTGCAAAAAGTTTCACCAGTATCTGTTTGGAAGGAACTTTGTGCTATATACTGATCATCAACCTCTAGTTACCATCTTTTCTACCAGTAAGGCAATACCAACCATGGCTGCAGCTCGCCTACAGAGATGGGCATTGCTCTTGTCTTCACATAATTACACTATTAAGTATAAGAAAGGTTCTGCACATCAGAATGCTGATTCTCTTTCAAGATTGCCCAATGAGGATTTAGATAAAAACTTGTACCCATCAGATATCTACAAGATTTCCCATTTGTCAGACTTACCTGTAACCTCTGATGACATTGCTTGTGCTTCAAGAACTGATAACATTTTGGGAAATATAATTAAATATGTTCATAATAGCTTTCCATACAAAAATGAGAATCCTGATTTTAAGCCATTTTTTAACAGAAAAGATGAACTATCTGTTGATAGAAATTGTTTGTTATGGGGCATGAGAGTCATAATTCCTAATGTATATAGGAAACACTTGCTTGAATTATTTCATGACACTCACCCTGGAATTGTAAAGATGAAAGCAGTTGCTAGAAGTCATTTCTGGTGGCCCAATTTAGACCAAGACATTGAAAATATGTCCGCTAATTGTAAAGCTTGTCAACTTGCAGCCAGATCTCCTCCAGTCACTCCATTGCAATCATGGGTATGGCCCAAGGCACCATGGGACCGCATTCACTTAGATTTTGCTAAGAAAGATCAAATTGATTATTTGATAGTGGTGGACAGTTGTTCGAAATGGTTAAGAGTGGCAAAGATGTCTTCAACTTCAGCAGCTAGTACAAATGCTGTATTGCAACAATTGTTTGCCAGATATGGATTACCTTTAGAGGTGGTCTCTGACAACGGACCCCAGTTCATTTCTGAAGAATTCAAGATCTTCTTAAAATCTTTGGGTGTTTTGCATACTCTCGTTCCAACATATCATCCCCAATCAAATGGTCAGGCGGAACGTACTACACAGACTTTTAAGCATTCGCTTAGTAAGATGAAATTAGACTCTGCCGATAGTAGTACAGTAACTGTCAAGGTGAACAGATTTTTGCTGGCGTACAGATCTTCACCGCATTCAACAACTGGCTTATCTCCAGCAGAGCTGTTTCTTAGACGTCCAATTAGAACAGTCTTGGATTTACTGCATCCGTGTACAGCAAGGCATGTTGAAAAAAAAACAAAGATGTCAAAAACAGTATTTTGACTGAGCTCACACCAGTAATAAGAATTTATCCTGTGGTCAAGATGTTTGGGTAAAATCCCATAGAGATCTTTTGAATAAGTGGGTTAGTGGCAAATTAATTATGCCAAAAGGTTCCAAGACTTGGACAGTCGAAATAAAAAACAAAAAATACCTTGCACACATTGACCAGATCCGCCCAGCTAACACATCAATTCCTGAACATCAAGATGTTTTTATTCCTGATGATCTTCATGTAACCTTTCAAAGTGATAATCTACCAACATCCATCACTAGCCCAGATACAGAATTCCAACATGATAACAGGACTCTTATTTCTGAAGTTCAACAATCTGAAAATCTTCCTACCGAAAACTCAAATGAAGATTTACCCGTTATAGATGTCCAAACCAGACGTTATCCTACACGAGTCAGAAAGAAGCCAAATAGACTTGATCTATAATGACTTTTCATTTTGTAATAGTGACTTTAATTGCTTTTAAAAGGGGGATATTGTAATATCCTGTGAACAACTCAACTCAATATTGTAATATTCTGTATTCTAGAAAGCAACAGAACAACTCAACTTAACGGTAAGTTTGTACTACAACAACAGTGCCGATGAACGCATGCTGTAAGCTGTCAATAAAGTTAATCTTTAACAATATGAGAGTATTTTCGCAGTAATAATTATATATATAATTTAAATATATTAAACAAATATTAGAGACAATAGGTCTTAAGGGGACATTGGTTTTATGAACTTTAGTCAAAGCATAAAAACGAGCACAGATGGCTGAAGAAGGAATAACACAATGTTTAGTGTTGTCATTTAAAACAACAGAATTCTTAACAGCTTTCTTGAGAGTGGAAAGATGCGAATTAGTAGGATCTTTTTTAACTTCAATATAAGGACCTTCAGATAAGAGAGCATAAACTTTATCAGAATAATCTTTTTTATCCATAAGAACAATTTGGCCACCTTTATCAGCTTTAGTAATAATAAGATTATCATTGGACTTAAGCTCATTGAGAGCGATATATTGAGAACGTGAAATATTAGGTTTATATTTTGAGTTATTATTAGAAATAGTATCAGCAAGGATGTGACGAAGAGTTTCTTTTTGAAAAGGAGTGACTTGACTATGTTTAAAGGAAGACTCAATAGGAGCAATCAATTTGGTGAGAGAAGGTTTGCAAGACTGAGAAAAATTTAAACCGAGATCTAAAACGCTTTTTTGTTCAGGAGTTAAGATAGGAGAGGAGAGATTAACGATGCAGTTCTCATTCGATAGATTCTTATTTGAAAATTGAGACTTTTTTTGCTTATTGCACAATGAAGAAAACTTATTATCAAGCTTATTTTGATGAGCAGTTTTGAAAGTAAGCAGATAAGGCCAACATTATTCTCTTAATTATATCAGTCTTCCTGCACATTTACTTTTATAGCATGTTAAGATGCCATTATTTAAACACTGTTACTGCAGAATAATAAATGCGGCATACAAATTAAACATTGAAGGATGTTAAATAGTTTTAAAATTTCTCAAAATCAGTGGCAGATAAAGAAACTTTGTTTTTATAAATGCTTCTTTAAATCTCGAAAATACGCTGCTGGACTATTGCTAAGGGCGGATAACTCTATCAGCCATTGCAACCACAAAATGAAAGGAAGCAAAATGTGGAAAATTAGAATAAGTGCGGGATATAGTAAGAAGAGGTGTGCGTATGCAAATTTACTTTTCCACGACTGTTCATCACGTGATAGCGCTGATAAGAGCTTTAAAGGATTTGACGAGTGTAGACAGTTGTTGTTCCAAGTCAAAGTTTTACAGGAAAGACTTAATTGACGAACTTTAAATTTTCGGCATGCCTTCCTGATATCACTTAGATGATTTTATGCGTGGCCAAATTATTGGAAAGATCAAAGAAGGGCAAAAAATAACAGATGTTACCAGGGAGTTCGACATCGCCCACAGCGTTGTTTCATGGCTGTGGAAATAATTTAAAACTACTGGAATGTGTAGCAGGCGTCACGGGGTTGTCGTCTTAGAAGTACGACGCCTGCAGGAGATAGATACATTGTCCTATCGGCAAAAAGGAACCGACGCACCACAGCTCAGCAAGTGGCAAATTAGTTTCTTGCTGCCACAGGACAGCAGATCTCCCGAAAAACTGTAGCCAGACGTTTGAGGGACAGAGGATTATATTACGCCCGCAGACCTGTTGTGTGTGTCCCATTGACCAGACAGCAGCGTACTGCCCGTTTGCAATGGTGTCGTGAGCATCGCAACTGAACTAAACATGACTGGGTATGCGTACTGTTCTCAGATGAGAGTAGGTTCAGTCTGTCATCGGATTATAGGCGCCAACTGATCTGGCGTGAGAGTGGTACTGCTTATCGTCCAGAAAATATGTAGGAAAGGGACCGCTATCCAACATGCAGTGTCATGGTATGGGACGGCATTATGATCAATGGCCGCACGCAACTATATGTGGTTGTGACTGGGACTATGACGGGCCAACGATACATTGATGAAGTTCTACTTCCTTATATTCGCCTTTTCCGTTGCAGGGCCGTAACCAGTCGGTAAAGTGAGAGGGGGCTTTGAAATTTTTTGATGGGGCTAAATCACAGCTAGTCTTTTCCCCTCTATTTTAAAGATATGTAAATATAGATAGAAGTAGAAAGAAAGTCATAAACTTTTGATTATAAAATTTTAAAAATCTTAAATGTAGTAAATGTTATTTGTGTTGAAAGATTTTGAAGTCTAGAGGGGGCTCAAGAAGTTTCTAGGAGGGGCTCAGCCCCCCCTGCCCTGTCTGGTTACGGCCCTGTTCCGTTGTGCTGTCGGTGTTTTCATGGACGATAACGTACCATGTCATCGAACACTCGCTGTTCAGGATTGTCTAGACAGCAAGGGTATTCAATATCTCATATGGCCAGCGCGTTCTCGAGATCTAAACCCCATTGAAAATGTTTGCGAAGCTTTGGGGAGGCAACTTGCCAGTCGTAACTATCTTCCAATAAACAAGAACACCCTCATCCGGGCACTGACAGAGGAATGGGATAAATTGCCTCAACAGCTGCTGGATAATGTTGTGCAAAGTATGGTACGACGTGTAGAATGTTGCATCTACTCCATGGTGGACATGTCCGTACTGACACCTTTCTCCAAAATGCCTGCTGACTTTCATATGAATTGTTCCATTTCTCCGTATGCAGCCGCAAATGAACATATTTTTTTCTGTCAGATGTTTCATAGCCTTTTGTATTTTCCAGAACAATAAATGTCCTTTATTCTAATGTCTGAACAGTGTGGCAACAATATTTTATCCTACTAGGCCTCATATCTCGCTTAATGTTATGCTACATTGCAATTTGTGATCCGTCCTTAGCAATTGTCCAGTAGTGTATATTGGTTAGTGAGATTTCTAAAGATAAAGAATACATTTTTGAAATCGTAATTAACATGAAAAAGGTTATCGTTTATATCTTGTAGAATTAAAAAATAAGGTGCTTGCTAGAGATTTTTAACTCTGTGTGGTGAAGGGATAAGGGAAACAGATATTTCAGAGGTAGGGAAATGAAATTTTTGAAAAAGGGATTTTTTGAAACAAAGAACAATATTGTCTATGATTTAATGTGAGATAACACAATGCAAAATTCCACAAAATGAATGTAGTTAAAGACGTAATGTAAATATCAGTGTGCATGGCTGGATTTTATTTCTAATTTCAATGGTTGTAAGCCACAAGGAAATAATTATGAAGAAAATTTTGTAAACTCGGAACAGTTATGTTCCTCCAATTTCACTAAGCTGAATAGACACTGCATTACTGCAGTCAATTTTTCCAATGTGATAAAACAAATATTTGGGTGAGAAAAAAGTTTTTTGCTCACGACGCCAAACAAACCCATGTTATGTCACTATACGAAATATGATATGCTAAGAGCTACAGCAAAAAAATTATTAAGTATTTGATAAAGGTTGAAACCTTAATAAAAAGGTTTTTTTTGTTTATCTGAAATAGTTATAAATGACGTTGAATCTGGTGACATCAGTTTGAAATTACGCTTAACAATGTCACACTCAATCCTATTCTGATTAATGGATATGATGACAATCTAACTGCTTTTTACTACCATTCATAATCTGAATACTTCCAAAGAATGCTTAATATGAAGAACACTCATGAAGACATAGAGAATAAAAAGAACTGACAGTATTTTGTAAACAAAAGGCTTTTATATGAAAATTTTAAAGTAAATAATGGTAAAATAAATAACGCTCTACCAAGCTGCATATATAGCAGCGTTTACAATATCACTTGGTATCAAACCGGATTTACAGGACGTGTTAATATGCCACTATCGTTCCTGCTTTCATTTTGCACCCATTTACAAACGCAAGCATAAAACCCCTCCCCTGCAAAAAACCGGAAGCTGCGTAATTTTTCCTTCTGAATTATGATTGGCTGATTAGGGAACTGCGGTACAAACTTCCGGTGTAAACATAAACAGAAACCGCCTACAGTCCTTTTCGCGTGTGATAATCTTCGTTCTTTTGCTTTATTGAGAATTAAAATGTCTGACCGCTTTTTGTTAATGCAAACATTGATTGACATCTTTGTAACACCAGAGCCAAGACCACCGCTAGACAATTTTCTGCTTGAGGCGAGCATTATTTTGCCGCCCTTATGACGCAATCTTTTTTTCACCATTACTCAAACTTTTTTCAAAAATAAGTAAATAATACGATAACTATATTTTTTTTTTAAGAAAACAGATGTATAAAATTTGTTTACATTTAAGAAATTTAAAATAATCAAACTACGTAAGATATTTTGCTTTTTTAAAAAAAAATACTACTAATACTGCTAACTTGGCATTAAATGAATAAATCATATTCTACTAGTATTTACAAGAAAACCTCATACAAAGAGTAAAACTTACACTTCAAAATCCATTTTATAGGGGGTCCCAGAAAAGACTAAAATTCCATTTTATTTCTTAAACCAAAGCTAGAATTTTAATTATTACAAATAAAACATTTTCATCTTAATTATAAAACATTATCGACATGCTTAACATTATTTATCTAAATGAGGACACATAATGTTAAGTGAAGACAATTAATGGCAAGCTAATGTTAAAACTGTGGGAGCATTTTTGACTAATTTCATTATCTGTGAAAATGAAATTCTGGCGCCTGGGGCACAAGCCCCAACTGACCCTCTCTAGTTTCGGACCTGACTCTCCCCCCATGGGGTCGCTACGGCCCTTTCAGGGCCATCGCTAGAAATTTTAATGGAGGGGGAGGGGACCTTAAATTAGCAAGTGAAATTTCAGTATCTGCCAACCCATTGGCAAACAAAAATAGATAGTTCTTGACGTTTGCCAATTAGTTTTATAATTTTGCCACGTTACTACAATTAGAAAATATAAACAGTTTTTATTTGTAAAAAGCTTAATAATGTTCACAATTCTATTTCTAATTTTTGCCAAGTCCATGGAAAATAGAAAGTATATTATAGTTTTTATTAAAGTTTTAAACAAATTTGCCTACCAAGTTTGCCGGGGCAAAACCGGGACTAAAAAATTTTGGCCCGTGAAGAGTAGGAAGAATGAAACCAGTGCCGGCTCGGTACGGAAAAAATAAGTTAGACCGGCCCGACCCAATACTTCAGGAAAACAGTAAGGCCCGATCCCGGCCCGAGCATTCAGAAAAAGTATGACCGGGCCTGGCCCGATTTCGGCCCGTGCAGATCTCTGCCATGCTACTGGGCTTTATTATTATTGTGGAGAGCAACATCAGTACAAACCCTTCGTTATATATTATATTTTTTGGTAATTACAAAAACACACCATTTCTCTCAAAAGATTTTTCTATATAGTCTGTAATAATTTACATTTTTGACTCTCATTAAAAAAATATTTAGTTACTTAAAAAAAAGACGAAGTGCCTGTACTGATGTTACTCTCCATAATAACAATAATGCCTGATAGCATGGTATATCAATTAACATATAATTATAATACGTGCATTACAAAAAGCAGATTTTTCTGTTAATAAACTATCAAAAATCGCCTATTGGTAATATTTAAAAGAAAATTGCTATTAAAAATAAGGTAAATCTTTAAGACCTAATTTTCCTTTATTTTGCCTTGGGGAAGTCTCATTTATTACGATATCGAAATCAATATTATAAAGCAATCAGAGATTATCAAGCTAAAAATAAATAAATAGATAAACCTACTGGAGCTAACTTCACAATATAATATTGAAATTAAATAGAAAAATTATGATATGCGGAGAAAATTACCTTATTATTTCAAATTATCTATATGAAGATTTAATTTTACAATAGTAATACTATTTTCAAAAACACAACTATCAACAATGAAGTATTTAACTCGATAATAAATTCACCTTGAATTTTCTTTGTCAAAGGAGTTTTTTATATCGCACTAATCAATATAGAAAATAATCTTGAAACCAAATTACTCTTACGAACATAAAATAAATAAATAAATAAACAAATAAAAATATAATCGCCGCAAAACGCGGGATAAAATTCCAAAAATCCCTGTACGTAATTGCGAATAAACTTTATTGAAAAGAGAACTTTTTTTTTTTTTTTTTTTTTAATTAAACTTAAAGATTAAAACCGGATTCCTTATTATTAATGTTGAAAAATCGCCGAGAAAACGAAAAAAAAAAACCTTTAATTTTACTTTAGTGAAATTTACTACAGTTACTTTGAAATTTACTACAGTGAGAGCTAAAACATTCTAACAGGAATTCGTTTTTCAATATAAAAAAAAATTGGCGCAAAAGCGCAACAACGCAAAAAATCGTATTAAAAATCGCGGGAGACAAAATTTAATTTATTATGCTAAATGTTTAAAACACAATTATTTTTGTGGTTATCAAAAAATGATCGCGGAAAGAAAAAAAAGGGGGGGGGGCTAAAAATTGCATTGAAAATTGCAAAAACTCCCACAATCGTGGCGGACAAAATTTACTATATTAGGCTAAAAATTTAAAACCGATTTTTTTTTCTTAACGATTGCAAAAAATCGCAGCAGAACGGAAAAAACCCCGCCAAGAATCGTACTGAAAATCTTATTAAAAATCGGTAAAAAATCAAAAAACTTGGGGGGCAAACTTTACTATATTAGTCTAAAAGTTTAAAAACAAATTATTTTCATGAAGCTCAGAAAAATCGCTGCGGTACGCGAAAAAAGCTAAAAATTGAAAAATCGCAGAAAGCAAAATTTTCGACCGTCCATCGCGAAGAATTGACGTAATTTGCATTTTTGAAAACAAAAAACAACTTAAAATAAAGTTGTAAAAAAGCAATAAATAGCGCAAAAATAAAAGCACTGACAAAACTTTCAAAAGATGGAGACACCAACACCCTAACCGGTGAACTGGCGCTGTTTGTTTACCCGACAGGAATCATGGGTAAATGCTGAACTAATGCCCTAGGAGCTAGCAGGGGTGAAAATGACCTAGGCTAGTTTCATCTTCATACCGGCTTTTTCATTGTATACGGGGTCGGAAATACAATGACGGTATCGGCGTGGATTGAATCAGGATTAGAGTGTAGTATGTAAACGACCCTTATCATGAATGGTTACACTTTACATTAAATCCCAAAACTAAATATATTCTACAATAAAATACTGCATTACTGATTTCAGAAATGGAAAATTTCTTTTAATATCCATGTTCATCCCTTTAATATCCAATGATATCCATGTTCAAATTAAAATTTGACCAAAAAAAAGTTGCATTGCACATTGTAATTTTTTTAGGCACGAAAGTGGTAGATAAAATGAGCTGTCTCTGTAATATGCTAAAGACGTCTCATAATTTGGAATGGATACAATGATTCCAATTTAAATTATGCTTTTAGATATAGTTTTCTAACGCAGTTTAGACAGGTTTTACTTTAGTATGAATACGCATTTGCCTATTTAATGGAAATTTTCGAGAAAACCGTTTGTTGCATTCCTTACAACGGAAAGGTTTCCCTTTAGTATGAAAACGCAAGTGCTGATTTAAAGAAGATTTATGAGAAAAACTTTTGTTACAAATCTCACAACTGAAAGGTTTCCCTTTAGTGTGAATACACATGTGGTTATTTAAAATCAATTTTCGAGAAAACCCTTTCTTACACATCACACAACTGAAAGGTTTCTCTGTAGTAATGAACATGCAGGTGCATTTTTAAATTAGATTTGTTAGAAAAACCTTTATTACATATTTCACACACAAAATGTTTCCCTTTAGTATGAATATGTATACCGTAAAATCCCGTTAATCCGCCTCCCCTAAACACGACGGAAAATCGTAAAATAAGCAGGGGGGCGCTTACACGGTATTAAAACTACAGTATATGATATTTATGGGTGGTGGCCGTGAGGGGGATGCTAATGGCCGATCATCGAAAAGCAAGCATTATTTTAATAAAGTAACAAAAGAAAAAACATTTTGAAAAAAAATGATAGACAAAATAGAAAAACAGTATAACTTCACGATTAATGGCGATTTCAGATTATAGAAATTTCTGGATTTCAGAAGTTTTGAAACTGGAATGCATTTAGATAAATAATAACACTAATATCTGTCATTAATATGGTAACAGATATGTAAAAAGAGTTTAATAATTTAAAATAATAAAAAAACGCACTTCACTGAGAAATTGCAGTTGAAAGTGGCCTGAAGCAATTTCCAGAACTAGTAACATTTTATGTGGTGTCGCCATCTGTTGTAAGTTAGGGAGATTAAATAACCGTTTTTTTTAAATCATGATTTCCTATCTATAAATGCTAAATAAATAATACAAGTCACAAAAATTGAGAACATATAGAACGAATTGGTAGTGTTGCCAGATTATTAAAACAAAAAACATTACTACCACAAAGATAGCACAAATTACGCTACAAATTCGACTGTGTATCGACAATTCGATTGATCTGATCAATCAATCGATATTTTTTTTTGTGATTGGTTTTTATAATAATGTTAAATACGACTATAAATTCTTTAATAGAATAAATAGATTCTCTTTTAATCAAAATATTTTCCACACAGCATTAAATACACATTTTTTTAACTTATTTCATGAGAAACTTTCACTATCGATATTTTTATTACCTTCATATCGCCATGGAGATAAATTTACAACAAAACTAATGTTTGGTTATATTGCTTTTTCAGATCGGCAATGTGTTTGTACATGTTTGCGATTTATCAAAGAATCGTCACACCGTTCTGATCCGTCGGGAAAAAAAAACACTCGGAAGATAAAATTTTTGGCGTTGATCTTGACGTGCATGGCGAAATTTCTTTTGGGGGAGGGCGCTTTCTCGGGATTTTTTGAATTTTCCAATTTGCTTACAAAGTGGGAGGAGGGCGCTTAATCGGGAAGAGCGGATTAACGGTGTTTTACGGTATGCATATTTAAAGTGGATTTTCGAGAAAAAGCTTTGTTACATACCTCACAACTGAAAGGTTTCTCTTTAGTGTGAACACGCAGGTGCACATTTAAAGAAGATTTCTGAGAAAAACCTTTGTTACATATTTCACAAACAAAAGGTTTCACTTTAGTATGAATACGCATGTGCATATTTAAAGTGTCTTTTCGAGAAAACCCTTTATTACACACCTCACAACAGAAAGCTTTCACTTTATTATGAATACGCATGTGTCTATTTAAAGTGAAGCTTTGAGAAAAACCCTTGTTACACACCTCACAACTGAAAGGTTTCTCGTTAGTATGAACACGCAGGTGCTTATTTAAAGAAGATTTATGAGAAAAACTTTTCTTACACACCTCACAACTGAAAGGTTTCTCTTTAGTGTGAATACGCATGTGGATATTTAAAATAATTTTTTGAGAAAACGCTTTGTTACATATCTCACAACTGAAAGGTTTCTCTTTAGTATGAATACGCAGGTGGTTATTGAAAGAAGATTTATGAGAAAAACTTTTCTTACACACCTCACAACTGAAAGGTTTCACTTTAGTGTGAATACGCATGTGGCTGTTTAAACTGGTTTTTCGAGAAAACGCTTTGTTACACATCTCACAACTGAAAGGTTTCTCTTTAGTATGTATACGCAGGTGGTCATTTAAAGAAGATTTATGAGAAAAACCTTTGTTACATATTTCACAAGCAAAAGGTTTCTCTTTAGTATGAATACGCATGTGTATATTTAAAGTGGCTTTTTGAGAAAACCCTTTATTACACACCTCACAACTGAAAGGTTTCTTTTTAGTATGAACATGCAAGTGCTCATTTAAAGAAGATTTATAAGAAAAACTTTTGTTACACACATCACAACTGTAAGGTTTCTCCTTAGTGTGAATACGCATGTGGTTATTTAAAATACATTTTCGAGAAAACCCTTTCTTACACACCACACAACTGAAAGGTTTCTCTTCAGTATGAATACGCATGTGGTTATTTAAAGTAGATTTACAAGAAAACGCCCTGTTACACACCTCACAACTGAAGGGTTTCTCTTTTGTATGAACAAGCAGGTGGTTTTTTAAATAAAATTTTTGAGAAAACCTTTTCTTACACACCACACAACTGAATGGTTTCTCTTCAGTATGAATACGCATGTGGTTATTTAAATGAGATTTATAAGAAAACGCTCTATTACACACCTCACAACTGAGGAGTTTATCTTTTGTATGAACAAGCAGGTGGTTTTTTAAATTAAATTTTTGAGAAAACCTTTTCTTATACACCACACAACTGAAAGGTTTCTCTTCAGTATGATTGTGCACATGGCTATTTAAATGAGATTTTTGGGGAAAACTTTTGTTGCACACTACACAACTGAACGGTTTCTCTTTAGCATGTATACGCAGGTGGACATTTAAATAAGTCTTTGTAGAAAACCCTTTGTTACACACCTCGCACGTGAATGGTTTCTCTTTAGTATGAATACGCATGTGTACAACTAAATGACCCTTTCGAGAAAACATTTTCTTGCATACATCGCAAATGAAAAATTTCACTGTAGTGTGGATATGCTTGTGATTACTTAAAGCAGATTTTTGAGAAAGCACTTTGTCGCACATCTCACAATTGGAAGTTTTACTTTTTGTAGGGCAATATATGTTGCTGTTTAAAGCATATTTATAAGAAATATTTTTGTTACACACGTCATAAGTGAAATTTCAGCAGAAAGTGCCAAGTGGTCATTTAAAATAGATTAAACTGATTTAAAATAAAACTCTTTGTTACAGAACTTATAGTGAACTCTTTCTCATTAGTATGAACATGCCTATCTCTATTTAAAACAGATTTTTGAAAAAACCTGTTGTTACACACCAGACAACTGAAAGGTTTCGCTTTAGTATGAACATGTAGGTGGATAATTCAGTTAGATATATAAGAAAACCCGTTGGTACATACATCACAAGTAGGAGGTTTCTGTTTAGTGTTAATGGGCAGTTCAACGTTTAAACTAGACTTTATGAAAACATTTTGTTACACACCTCACAAGCGAATGGTTTGCCTTTGATATCAATTTGCAGGTGGTCATTTAAATTAGAGTTTTAAGAAAAACCTTTATTAAACATGGCAGAAGTAAAAGTTTCTTATTAGCATGGATACTATGATGTTTATATAAATTAATCTTTTGAGAAAAGCTTTTGTTAAATAAACCTTACATGAAAAAGTTTCACTTTAGTATGGTAACACAAATGGTTATTAAAATAAGATTTTTGAGAAAATATTTGTTATACACCTCTCAAAAGAATGGTGATGATTGAAGATGCTATTTAATTAAAATTTAGCAAAAAGTCTCCCATTGCAGACTTTTTAAATGAAACATTTTCCCTTACGAACAGTATGATGGTGTATATTAAAACAAATTTCTGTGCAGATTGTTTGCAGCAAATCTCTCAAATAAAATTTTTGTTTGAAGTTAAATTATATTTCTAATGATATCCTTTGTTTTACACTTCTTATAGAAAATAATCGTTTAACCACAAAAAATATGAATTACCTTCTTTTTACTATGAAAAGTGAAGCGTTTTTAAAGTGAAGTATAGATGGTTCCCAATGATTATATTATGCAGTTTTTAAATATATACAAACATATACATATACATTTAAATTACTTTTATATCAAACAGAAATAAAGCCACATTTAATGTAATGAGCCATTTACTCAAATGAATATATAACAGACATTCTAATAAGCATTTGCCAGCAAAACCTCTTCTGTATAGGACATTGATGTTATATAATTAAGTTGGAGATATCAAGAATTATGTAGTATCATAAAATGGTGTAATTCTTTATTGATGTTTTAGAAAGGGATCTTTTTTCACTTCAACAGCTTTTTAGCCATTAATAAAAAGTTGTTTAAATTCTTGTCAGTAAATTGCATGGGTAAAGGAATAAAAATATGCTATTGTGCACTAGCTCAACAACATAAAATGGTCCTTACTGTAAACAATTTTTAGTGGAGAATTAATTGAATAGAAAAAATAAGATAGTCTTTGGGCAAAATTTTTCTTCACAAGTCCTTTCCCTTGAAGTTCAAAATAGACTTCACAAACATCTGCACCTGCAATATAAATAACAATGCATATATTTCATAAATGAGTTATGATTTTTCAAATGTTTACACAAGAAATGTCATTACAATGTTACAAATAAAATAAGAGTAATCATAAAATACACAATAAAATTTTGGTACATTTTACCTTAATTTCTGCAATTACCACAACTAAAATCACATGCAAAGTATTTTTACAAAGCTGTTTCAGGAAAGCCAAACTATGTTTAGATATTTATTTCTTATAGTACTTTTGCCATTTTCATAAAAAGTAATTCGAAATGTGTATATTGAATCTGTCCCTGTCTGTAAAATTCTATCTTCAATATTATTTATATTGATATTAAAGTATCAATATTCATTTCGAAATTAAAATATCATAAAACTAGAACACAAGAATAGGTTAGGCTTACCTAAACGGTCGTCTTTCGGGAGATAAGATATCTTAAATTATTCTGACTTTTCGAGAATGAATGTTCATGTTGTTCAAAAAATAATTGAATCTACACAATGTAGACACACAAACATATATTGATGATCACGAACACAATATACACAACGTTTTCGCACACATCATAAATATTACATATTATATTCCGTATTACATTTTCTAGTTCAATTCATAAAGCTTCTAAGACAGATCCATTTTTTATCAACAAAAAAACATCGTCTGCGCGAGGCGCAAAATAGAAACGATTAAATTAAAACCATGGAAGTAACGATAAAACGCAACACACTCCCACCTTTGAGTTTCGAATTCAATGAAACTCAAACTTTACTTTGGGTTTATATAACCGACTATATCTGGATCGTTTTTCAGGTACAGTCACCACAGGAGAGTCACTAGCACCTTTATGGAAAATAGGTTCAGTAGATTCGGTATCTAAAAAGCAGTCTTTAACAGAATGTTGGAACATCGGCTTACTCGTAGCAGGGTCTAAATAACAGTTTTTACCAGTCAATTTCATTGTCGGTTTGGTAGGAGCAGGATCTAAAGGACATTCTTTATCATTCGACTGAACTGTAGAATGGAGTTCAGTACCTCTTTCATGGGTTACTTTTAGAGGAATCAATCTGAGAACAGGATGTAGAAATTCGCCGCCTTTCATCTTTATCTTTACTAATCATACACAGTTTCTAATTACCTTTCTAACAGTCTTCCTGCATTTCAAAATCCAAAAGTCTTCTCTTAAATTACTCATCAATATCTGGGTACCAGCATGATTTAAACTAAGATGTCTTGTCTGAATAAGTATTTCCACAACTGGATGGCTACAGCGTAACAGTATCGGAAATCGGAAATTTCTTTTATCTTCTCTCATCAGAATACGGGTCTTTACTTTAAGTAGTCCATTCGATTCTACATAACACTGAAGTGATTTTAAGCGTTTATCTTCAGTTCCTAAAAAGGATTCCTTTTGTACTATTTTTAACAAAGATATTTCAGCTCTATTTATTTCTTTTAGAGTTAAGAGTCCAGAAATCCGGTTGACACGTTCCACTTTACAGTTAGTAAAAAATCGTTAAATCCAAGCAATAGTTCTGATCAGTTTGTCGTACGACGAAATTCTGTTATAAATTTTTTCAGTTGATTCTTTATGATTTGTAGTGCTAACAACAGTTTTTCTCTTTTCGGAATATACTATATTGAAATCAGGAACAACGTTGGATTTTGGCCATTCTTTTTCCGGTCTTCGCAACCATTCCGGGCCCTTCCACCATTTCGATTTAGCTAAAGTTTCTGCATTACAACCACGAGAAGGGAGGTCTGCTGCATTTAATGATCCAGGGATCAGGTTCTGTCAAAGAGCGGATTTCTTTAACTCTATTGAAAACAAAAGGAGCCCAATTTTCAGTTCCCTTGATCCAATATATAGCATTTGCTGAATCAGACCAGAAAAATTTCGGGATATCTTTCAACTGAAGATCGTGTATAACACTTTGTGCCAGTCTAGCTCCTATATTACAGGAAAGTAGTTCCAATCGAGGAATAGAAATGGTTTTCATTGGAGCAACCCTGCACCTAGCCTGTACAAGCTGACAAGATATTGTATTTTCAGTCGCATTTCTTAAAAATATACATGTAGAATATGCATTCTTGCTTGAATCGCAGAATATGTGCAAAGAAAGCTATTCTGGCGCTTCATAATTGGAAATAATACGCGATTTTACAAACCATCATGCGTAGAACGATTGGAGGCGATGTTGAATAGTGATTGGTCGACTGCCTGAGACGATGTAGGAGGAGCATAATGCGCTTGAAGAGGATATTTTTCATTTCGTTGAAGATTCATAAGATCGTCTGAGCTTGTATATTCATGTTTGCTTTATTTTTAATGATGCTTAGGACATATTAACTTAATCCAATTAAAAGAAAACAATCCATGTGTACAAGTATAATTTGAAACAGCAAATCAAATACTTCTAGCTCTTGTATTTTCAGAGCTTATTACCTAATTCAACTCCAGTTTTTTTTTTTTTTTTTTTTTTTTTTTTTTTTTTTTTTTTTTTTTTTTTTAAAGAAAAATAAAACTGATATTTTGATTGTAAAGGTTATTGAAAACTAATTTAAATTTGTAGTAGCTTGTGTACCTTTTTTAAGTGAAAAAACTATACGTCCAGCTTAATTTATTGATACATAACAAACCTTACATAAAGTAAAACATATTTCATTTATAAATTATTATATTCTTTAATATCTATAATCCATAACTTCCAATTTTTAAATAAAGATTACATGTTTACATTTTTTTATAGTTTTTATTTTAAATTTTATTTATAGTAAATACTCACTACAATTAGATAGAATTAAACAAAGAACAACATATTAAACATTATTTCACAAGAATAAACTGAAAGCACAGCAAATAAATGTTAGCTTTTCTGAATGTTTATTATTATTTTTTTAATCATCATAATTGAATTAATAAACGAAAATAAAATTACTAGGTCGTTAAAAACTTTTTGAACTGTGTTATTTCATAAAATCAACATATACTTAAGCAATTCATTTTTCAGATTTTTATATAGTTTGTTATTTCATAAAATCGATATAAACTTAAGAAATGCAGAGGGAAGAGTCCCATATCCTGTGCTGGAGATTTTGTCGCCAAATTTGGCGCGGTTCACTGGGCGATAAATGTTTCGATCTTGTTTACGTTTTTCCCTTGACTTTCGATGGCTTAACGGACCCTGGGGTTGCTTTAGTTCGGAAATCGCGTTATAAGGGAGATCTTGAAGCTTATTTGTTAATTAGTACCACGTGAGTAGTAGTTACTCAGCTAAATTTTGAAAATCTGTTAGATCGCATTTGTGTCTGTGCTGCTGGTAAGGTAAGGTAACTGGTTAAGCCTCTTGCCGTTTACTTATTATTATTTTATTTATTTTTTTACTTTTTTTTTTTGTATTTTATTAGGATTTTTGCATTAGCTGTTTATATTGCTTCCTTTATTAAAGGTATTATTAGGTTAGATAGCAAATCAAAAGTGATATTTGGCCTTATGTACGTACAGATACACACGGCTTTTTTTTTCTTTCTTTTTTCTTAGGATTTTTGCTGATTTTTAGGATTAGCTGTTTAAAATGCACCCTTTATTAAAGAGGGGTTGTTTTTTAGGGTAGATATTTTTAAAAAATGGCCTTATGTTGCACGTATTGCCGCATTGTCTATAGAGATTCCGGCAAATAATACCATTACAAATTTTACATTTTTTCTGAATCGCTGTCTCATTTATTGTTATTTATTTATATTTATCCTTTTACTTAATATTTAATAATTTTTTTTTTTTTGGCAGTTGTAAGCGAGATTTTAGCTGCATTAAAAGTTTCTATTAAGTTTTTTTCTGTTTTTCAATGTCCAAAATTATTTGGGCGGTTCAGGGGGGCAGAGCCCCCCTGACAATAACAAATATTTATTTAAACAAAAGCATATTTGTTTTGTTTTTTACTCATTAGTTTATTTAGAATGCTGCTAAAATTAGTGTAATTGCATCGTAACAATTTTTTTAAGATGGCGGAAAAACTTCGTTAAATCTTTGTTATTTATAAATCCATGTTTTTACATCATTTTCTGTTTTTAAAAATGGTGCAAAATCATTGATTTATAAATAACATAAATATTTAAAAATGATGTTTTTCTGCTGTCTTGGAAAAAATTTCATGTCGCCAAAACGGCATTTTGGCGAAAAAAATTTCGCCAAGTTCGCCAAGCAGCACAGGATACGGAACTCTTCCCAATGCAGATTTCAAATTTATATATATATAGTTTTAAATTTTTTACTGAACTTAAAGGTTTATTAAACAATTTCTTTCATATCTTTAAGTCAAGCCAGCGTAAAATACAAAATTTGCCACACAAATTCATTTAATTTTGGAAATATACTTTATTATTTTTTTCTTTTTACAATTAAAAACTTGGAAACATTGCATGTTTGCAAAATTTGGCAAAAGTTAACTGAAAAAAAAAAAATCTCATTCAGTAATTAAATAATTTGAAAAGCTATACAAATTACACTCCAACGCCTAAAATCCATGCAACGTCTAAGCCGTTGTGTAGTGGCGCCATCTGTTCGTAAAATGAAGTATTAAAAAAATATATAAAATAAATCTAAGATATGAGATTTTAGTTTCGGAGCGATTTTTTAAAAATCCAGAATAAGTAAAGGTTTTCTAAGCATAGCTCTTAAAATCATTAATATTTGGTTAAAACCAATTTTTAAAGCGATTTGAACATCTTAATAAAATGATACCTAACCCTTTTTTTTAAAATAACAACATTTAAGATATGATAGATCTACCAAACAAATACAACATTAAGAATAAATATGAATTCTGAAATTAAATTGCATTAAAATACTTTTTATTAAAAATGAGAGCTATAATAATGAACTTCATAGATTTTATGCAGTTATGTTCAAGTAAAACCTCCCCCCCCCCCGCAATATAGTTTTAAACCCTGGGGTTGCTGAAGACCCAAATTACTGAATTAATGCATAATGAATAATAATCTTGAAATTTTAGACCAGCACAGTTATTGAACTAAACAGGAATTAATTATAACCTAAAAAACGACATGCTGTGATTTTAAAATAAGCAATTAATCATTCAAAATTTTTTCCCGCACAAAATTAAAATAATGATAACTATATTTATTATTACTAGTGTTAGATAGATTTATCTCCTTCATTTTTACTATATTTAAATAATATTTATTTATATTAATTATATGTTTAAATAATAATACTTATTAATATTAATTGTATGTATTTAAATAAAAATATTAATTAATATTAATTATATTTATTTAAATATAAATAATAATTAAAAATTAAATAATAAAATAATAGACAAAAAAATTAAATATGGTAATCTTCCACAACTTTATCACTGCAGATCAACCAGTAATTGGCAAAAAGAATTTTAGTAAATTAATAGAGATTTTTAAAAATAATGCTTAATTTTAAAAGATGAAAACTTTAATTAATTAATTCTGCTAATTTGATAATCATCTGTTACTAAAGTTCTAATACAAAAAATATTTTTAATGAAAGTTTAGGAGTTTTTGCATTTTAATAAATGTTCGTATGGTTATTAAAAAATAGCGTATATGAATTAAAATTAAATTTATTTCTTGAAATTTATCTGATATTAAATTTTATTTTATGTGATAAAAATTTAATTTTTATTTACCTTAATTATAATTTATAATTTAATATTGTTTAACTTAATTCTAATTAAAATTTAATTATCAAATTAAGAATAAAATATTGCAGAGCAATTGATAAAGATTAACTGATCTTTATATCAATGCTTAAGAAGCATTGTTAATAAATATTCTTTATTAACTAATTCAATAAAGATCAAAGCAAAACTCTAAAAATGCAAAAAAAAAAATCAGCAAGGACACAACTTGATGCATCAAAATTACGAACCTGATGCTTTAACCACTATACTAGATCGGACACAAAAATTTACCAACTTTTAACATACTTGTTCATTTAATATGCTTTAACTCCTTCCCTCAATAACAACATAATCATCTTTCAGCCAATCACTATTCGACACCGCCTCCAATCGCTCTACGCGTGATGTTTTGTAAAATCGCAAATAATACATCGAGGGATTTCTATTTCTTTTAATTTAGAGACAACCTTCCCGCCATTTTTCAAATTTCTTGGTAATAGATTCAGGCAATTCAGCATCCCATGAAACTCTCAATTTCCAACATTCTTGAAGGAGAATCTTTGGCCCCAAGGTGACAGGACACGTGAAGCCAATGGGGTCGAAAATTCTATGAACAGCACTCAGGATTGTTCTTTTCGTTACAATAGCAGAGTCTTCAAAACATTTTCGTAAATCTATTTTCAGAGTATCAGATTTTACATTCCACATCAGTCCCAAATCTGGAATATTCTTTTCTTCTAATAACGGGAAGTTTTCTGCTTCTGTTTTGTTGAGATTATACTCCCACCCTTGAAGATCAAATTTAGCATTTTGGAAAATAATTGTGGATTCTTCAATAAAATTTTCAAGCTCCTCATAGTTTTCAACACTAGTGACGCAGTTATCTACATAAAAAGACTTTAACAACTTGTCTGCTGTTTCTTTAAATCTAGAAGGCACATTCTTCAGATGATATCGGATAGTTGCACCAATTAAATAAGGCGAACATATAAGACCGAAAACAACTCTTTTATGCTGGAAAATTTTGAACTTTTCGGGGTCACCTTCCTCAGACCATAAAAACTTCAGAAATGGCCTATCTCGCTCATTTAAACCAATTTGTAGAAAGACTCTTCGAATATCTGCAATCACGCCTATTTTCTTCAATCGAAATTTATTTAATATAGTCGGAATGAGCTCCACGATATTAGGACCTTTCTCTAAACAATTATTGATCGAAGGTGAATCTTTTTGTCTAGCTGAGCCATCAAAGACTGGTCTAACTCTGGTGGTAGAATTTTCTTTGATCACAGCTCTGTGTGGCAAGTAGTGTTCACTTTCGTCATTACAGGAGTTTTTAACTTCTTCAATAACGCCTTCTTGTATCCATTCTTTTAATACATCTTCATACTCTTGTAATGTTTCAGTTTTCTTTAGTGATTCAACACAATTTCTTAATCGTCGTTTAGCGATTTTTCGACCAGTTGGTAAGGGAGGATGGTTTTCAATCCATGGGAGGCTCACTTCATACCTTCCTTCTGCATCTATTTTTATATTTTTATTAAAATGTTCTTCAGTTGCTTTTTCTATTTCTTGTCTGCTTCCGCTTTCGCCGGATCGAGAATTCCAAGTGTGTCCAGCCGCCATAAATCTGAAATTTTTGCATCATTTACATGAAGTGACATGACGCTGCTTGTGCTATCGGGTATGTTACAATAGGTCAGTTTTTCCCATCAAAGTCCAACCAAGACGTGTTTCCATCAATACTAAGCCAGAAATCAATTGTTTGATTTTTCCGGTGTACAATTTACCTGCTACATCAGCTCCTATAAGCCCATGAATTTCGTTAGGTGAAAACTCATATAGCAATTCAACCTGGTTATTCAAATCAGAGAGAAAGATTTTTTGTTTCTTAATTTCACTCATAAATGAGACAAGAGGAATTTTAGGAATGTCCGAACAAATTTTTTCTTGATCTAATACTTCGACACAACAGCGATAATTATCAAAGAAGTCGCTCAGACTGATCAAATATTTCTTATGTGATAATACAGTCTCCGTGCCACCGAATAAACTATGTGTCAAATTATCTGCCCCTATGCATTCATATCCCATCTCGGCCAATGCAAAAGATGATAAGATTTATTGCTACCTGAATCAATTAATATTCTTATATATTTCATCTTATTATTACATCTGAGACGGACAATAAGCGTTTGCAAAAGTACGCGACGAGTACCTGTTTTATTGGATAAAGCAGCATCCTTTTTACTTTCGATATCTCACTTTTCCATAATCGGGTTTTCATTATCATTTTTTGCTGGACAAATTATTTTGAAATGTAATTTACCGCAATCACAGGGTGGTATTTTCGTTCTACAAAAACGTGATGTGTTTTCTTATCTCTAAACATTTAAAACAAGCCCCTTTTTTCATTAATATTTGATTTTTCTCTTCATGAGATAAACTATTAGCATGTCTACATTCGTTACTTAAATGTGACTTGTTACAAAAAATACACGTTTCCCTTTTCATTTTTGATGAATTATGTAATTCCGTAGCCGTTGGAATATCTCTTTCTCGCCTATTTGACACTGTATAAATATTTTTGTTTACATTTTCTAAATTAAACCCACTTCTAGCCAAACGGACTTTTTCTTCGCTTTCGATTTCGTGCTGCAAAAATTTCATCAAAGAATCTAACTGATTATTACTTTCGTCTTTTGAATTTAAAGTAATAGAATTTAAGTTTCTTTCCCAAATTCTCAATATTTCAACTGGTAAGCACGATTCAATCAATGGATAAAGAATTGCAGAATAATGTTCGCTTGAAACACCTAACATTTTTAATGATCTTAAATAGGTTTCAATTTTGTCGTATAATTTAAAAAGAGGAATTCTTGGACCTTTTCCTGTAGCATTATTCATCATTAAAGCGAGCACTTCTCTTATATATACTTCTATTAACATATCAGTACGACCAAATCGAGCCCTTAAACATTTTCAATAACATTTTCATAACTATCACCAGTAGCAGGGTACGACTCGACTATTTCTCTTGCCCTAGAACCCTTTAATGTTGCTTGTAACAAGTACTGATATTTATCTTCTTTCGCGATTTCAGAATCGTTATGTATTTTTTCAAACTGAGCCCAAAAGGCTAACCACTCCTTAATATCTCCCCCAAATAATTTAAATTCTATCTTAGGAAGTTTAAACTTCCGTTTCGTGATATTTTCAGTTTCGAAAACCTTTAAAATCTTTTGAACTTTCGTTTTTAACTTAATAAATATCTCTTCATACACGCTAAAATCTTCGTATTCCTTATCATAATTTTCTTGAGAACATGTTTTATCGTTTAAAAGAAGATCTAACATTTCTTTTTCTTTTGGTTGTAGATCTGTCCATTTTCACCTAATTGAGCATATAAAATCTCAATTTCTTCAATATTTTTATTTTCATCTTGTTCTCAAGTAAATTAGCAATTCGCGTAAAAGCGCTTCTTAATGGAGTACGCAATTTTTTAATCTGTTCCATTATCGTATTTTATTTTCTTAAATACTATAATATCCCGGCAGGGATGCCAAAATAATATTGAATCTGTCCCTGTCTGTAAAATTCTATCTTCAATATTATTTATATTGATATTAAAGTATCAATATTCATTTCGAAATTAAAATATCATAAAACTAGAACACAAGAATAGGTTAGGCTTACCTAAACGGTCGTCTTTCGGGAGATAAGATATCTTAAATTATTCTGACTTTTCGAGAATGAATGTTCATGTTGTTCAAAAAATAATTGAATCTACACAATGTAGACACACAAACATATATTGACGATCACGAACACAATATACACAACATTTTCGCGCACATCATAAATATTACATATTATATTCCGTATTACATTTTGTAGTTCAATTCGTAAAGCTTCTAAGACAGATCCATTTTTTATCAACAAAAAAAACATCGTCTACGCGAGGCGCAAAATAGAAACGATTAAATTAAAACCATGGAAGTAGCGATAAAACGCAACAGTGTAAAATATATGAGTTATTTTCAGAATATTAAAAATGAAACCAAAGTATTAAATGTTCTAAAGATAAACTATTGTAACTGGATATCTGACTGTCTGAGATCACAGTATCAGTTTTACTTGCCAAAAACAAAAACTAATAAAATGCAAAATGCTTTAAATTGTTTTCATTCCTAGTTGTCCTGTTTTACTAATTAGATATGTTATCAGAAGGGTATTGGCAAATCATGCCAATAGTCTCTATACAGTAGATCCATGACTGATTTAATGTGTTACCTCAAAATGTTTGTCTTAAACCTGATGGAAAATGATTATTTTTAAACTATAATACACTGCTCAAAACAATTAAAGGATATTGCAGTTTTAGGTGGATTTTATATCTGGGAAACTTTTTAGCTGATTGATACATGGTCGACAGACATAGTAGGTTATATGAGAATAAATTACACATGTTTGGCAGAAAAAAATGCATTTTATTGCACATTTGTATACAAAAGGAAAAAAACACAATTTGTGCATATGAGAAAAAAAGAATAAGAAAAGGTGTTTTCTTCAAAGAAAATCATTTTCAGTAGGGGGTATGGTTTCCACGGGCGGCCAGCAACGTTGAACACCTTTGAGGCATGGACTCAATGAGGCTATTAATGACGAGTTGGGGTATTCTGCCCCACTCTTCCAGAAGAGCTCTTTCCAGTTCTTGGAGAGTTTGTTGGGGTTGTTGGCGGCCAGAAACTCGTCTTCCTAGAGCGTACCAAACGTGCTCGATTGGATTCATGTCTGGAGAACACGCTGGCCATTCCATTCGAACGATTCCTTCCTCGAAAAGGAAATCCTCCACCAGGTTTGCACGATGTGGCCTGCAGTTATCGTCCATTAAAATGAAGTTATCTCCGATTGCTGCAGCGTAAGGGACTACAATAGGTCTGAGGATCTCATCCCTATATCGGCGACCAGTCAGAGCTCCATCTCGAATGATGTAGAGGTCAGTGCGCCCGTCAATGGAGATGCCACCATACACCAACACTCCTCCACCGCCAAATCTGACACTTTCGTGCACGAACGCAGGATTATTCCTACTGCCACGGTCCCTCCAGATGAAAATACGCCTATTATCCGGATGCACAGAAAAACGGGACTCGTCAGAAAACAGAATATTGCTCCATTCATTTCTCCTCCAGTTGACATGCTCGGTTGCCCACTCCCTGCGGTCGCGATGATGCCTTGATGTTAATCTAACACATACTATCGGTCGGCGAGCATACAGACCTACAGCATGGAGCCGGTTTCGGACAGTCTGAGTTGAAATCGTGGTGCCTGTAGCCGAGCGAAGGTGTTGTTGGAGAAGAGTAGCGTTCATGTTTCGGTGTCTCCGAGCTGTTAACGCTAAATACTGATCTTCATTGGGCGTTGTTGCCCGTCTACGACCTTGCCCTGGTCTTCGGCCTGCACATCCACTCTCCAAAAAACGGTTCCAGATCCTGGAAATGACACTTTGTGAAACTCCAATGGCTTGCGCTACTTCGGCTTGAGTTTGGCCCCCTTCTAACCTACCAACAATTCTCCAAGCTTCTGAATCTGTCAAATGACTTCGCTGAGACATCGTACTCATCGAAACAAAGCAATCACTGAATGCCGATCATCCTTGTCTTCATTCTCTTTTATCCAGTTGAAAGTCAAATTTCATTCGCTGCCGCTGAAGCGACGTTTTTGACGTCGAACTCAAAATTTGCATACTCCACAGTTTGAAAACCAGAAAAAATTGCATTTGTGATTCTCTTCTTCTATTTTCGGCAAAAAAAAATTTCGTTTATATCTTTATTTTATATAAAACTTCAAATATCCTTTAATTGTTTTGAGCAGTGTACAACGCATAAGAAGAATTTAGCCAATATAAAACAATGTCTAAAAATTCTGTCAAATAAATCAGTTCGCTCTCATTTAACTCATTGTCATAAAGATTTATTTCTTTTATAAATTTACAGCTATCGTTCCTAATAAAAGTAAATCGTAAACTGAAAGTGACGGTTTAACAGTTTTTCAAGTTAAAAGTTATTATTATTTTTTATCACTATTTCTTTACCTCTTTGGTTTGTACTTTGAGAAACTGGCGTACTATACAGAGTAAAGCTTTAAGAAAATGTCGATTCGGCAACGTCTTGCTGTAGTTATTTTTTTCAAAGTGATTAAAAAAGTAGAAAGTGAAGTAATTAAAAAATTAGTGATTTCTGATATTGCATCCTGGATGCCAAATGATTGATATTTGTCATTTATTAATAAAATGCATGATGAACTGGAATCATCAGACAAGTTGATTTGACATGAATTTTCATTACTTTTCAACTCTGAAAATAAAGACTCGCAAGCATAAATAAAGGGAAAAATTATCATCTTGGCAAATTCCAACTTGTTCCAAAGACTATAAGCGTCTGAAATTGAATTCTAAGTGTAAATAATTTTATTATCAGCATTTTTGAGTATGATGCAATGAGTATGCAAATGTGAGTATGATGAGTAGGATCTTTCATTTTGGATCATCTCCAAATCCACAAATTTTTCAGTCCATATTGAGCTAGATTGGAAGTCGATAAACTCCATTTCAATTTCTGAAATTTCCAACCAGGACCGTGCGAAGAGAAAACTGCGCCCGTGGCAAAGTTTAAATTTGGCGCCCCCATTCCCTTCATTTCTTCTCCTTGTGACACATGTAAGAAAAATTGATCAAGTGCAGAAATAGAAATAAATTCTATTGAATAAATATTTCGCGTTTAATTTGAAACTTTAATAGATTTAAATTTAATTCAGAAATTCCAAACAACTAAATAATATGAAAAAATTGCACTTATTTCTTAGAGAAATCATGTATGATGTTTTGGAAACTCCCCGTAAAATGATTGACGGCTAAAAAATGAATGAATAAATAAATAAAACTGCAGTTGGTAGTATAAATTTAGCGTCCCCTCAATTTCCGCGCCCGGGGCAAAAGCCCCCTTCGCCTCCCTCTTCGCACGGCCCTGTTTCCAACCAATTAAATAGAATCAAATTTAGTTTATTAATTTGAGTCACATTTGGATACATTATAAATTTAAAATTTCTCAAAATGCTTTTGAGTTTACAAAATGTTGATGAGAAATATTCATTTAATGGATTTACTGAAGTAATCTCTTCATCTGTTTTTTCATGTCAATTAAAATCACCAACTATTAGTTTTAAGTTTGGGAAATAACTAAATACTTATAATTTTTAGAAACAATATATTTTCTAAATATTTGGAGTTTCCCTTCAAAAGCTCGAATTATATCTCTGATAATAATAATAGCTTTATTTGCACCTAGGAGCAATTTAAGTTATTTAAATACGTGCACCAAATCTGTAAAGCACATTAATTTTGTTCCATTTCCATTTAAGATCCATCAATTGTATTTATTTCTGAATTTTACTTTCTTCATCTAAACAATTCTGGATTTCTTCCAAACAGTTAACGATTCCTTGTAGCACTTTACCGCGACTTAACCAGCAAACATTGTTATACATAGATAATCTGTTTTACACAGAATTGACTTCATCTAACAAAGCGTGAAACTTTCATTTATTTAAATTTGGTGACGAAATGAGGTTAACTATTATTTTTACTTTGGCTATAATACCATCCAAGATATTAGAAAACTGCCTTTGATCGCGCATTGCCGTGTTAGGCTAAATGTAAGTAAAATAAACAGAAAAAAACATAAATTACAATAAAAATAGAAAGTAAAATATAACATTTATGAAAAAAGATAAAAAATAGCATTAAATTAAATATTTCAATGGTCTGATTTTGGAAACATATCTGATATTTTCAGTTGTTTCATTTTGGGGGGTTTATCATGCTGCAACACTTTTTGTAATTTATACAGTTGCATAATTTGGATTTCAGTAATGAAACTTTTGGTTTCTAAGCCGCGAATTAGTTCTTTTGTGAGATCGATACATTTATCATTTGATATATCGTCTACAATATTTCTATCGTCGTTGTTGTTGTCGTCATCATCATCATCATCATCGGTCATTTCTGGGCGTAACATCATATCACAAATCTCCCTATATGTTAGTTCATGAACAATGGGACCATTCACATCAATATTTAAGCAATTTGTTATTGCTCCCTCGTTTAACAATTGCATTTTTCCATAAGTTGCTTCTTTAGCAAGTCATTAATTAACAGTTTTTCGGCCGATATAGAGAAGCCACGAAATTCATTGCTTTCATTATCATCATCATCGTCTTCTAAGAAGATCGTGAAAGGCCATAATTTTTGCCATGCATTACTTAGTATTTCTTTTGAAATACTGTTTCAAGCATCTGGTGCTCTCCATAAAGCGTCCGTCACATTAAAGTTTTTTTTAAATGCGGTAACGCCTAGACCCCACTGTTACACGCATCTAGCATTTTTCGCATGAATTCTGCCTTGTATCTGCATTTCAACGAACGTAAAATGTCTTGATCCATCGGTTGGATCATAGCAGGGCTACACTAGATACCGGGCTGGCTCATTCATTATCATGACGTCACAAATGGTGGCTGGCCGCGACCAGCGATTGGTACAAAACGAAACAACAAAAAGACAGACATATAGCGATTGGCGCAAAATTATGGTCGCGTCGCTTTGTACCAATTGCTGGTTGCGGCCAGCTACCATTTGGGACGTTATGATAATGAATGAGCCAGCCCGGTATCTAGTGTAGCCTTGATCATAGTCCAGGCATTAGGGGATAAAAAGAGCAAATAAAGGAAAGTTTTGGTGTAGTTTTTTTGGGGGGTCCCTTTATGTTTTTTGGGTCTCTGAACACGAATCCGAGGTTTTCCAACAAAAAATGTCCAACCAAATATGTTTTTTTTCACAAAAAACGTGTAAAAAAACGGACTTTTTTCCGTTTTTTTTTCAAAATAATTCCAGAATTGTGCATTTTACGTGAAAGTCGGCAATATATGAATTAAAGAAAATAAAATTTCCTATATTTTATGTAATGAAAGTTTTTTTCTCTGATCAATGGTTTAGCCGTGAGAGTGCCGCAAAAAAGGGTGTTAAAAACAAAAAACTGTAAAAAAACGGGAATTACGGTAGTGTATGTCGATGTAACATAAAAACTAACCATTTTACGCAAGCGGTAACCATTAATGATAATAAATATATGTTTGACTGTATTTTATGCATTTGAGGTAGAGGAAAAGTGCGGATCCTGCGCCAGGGGAAGCTGAGAGCAGTGGAGCAGTTCCAATAGTCCAGTAGAAATAGCATAAAAAAGGGCCTTGCCTTACAAAAATTCGGGTAGTTCTGATTTTTGGGTATGCTGTAAAGGTTGACCCTCTAATACAAAAACCAAGTTTTCGACCTTCTAGACCTTGTGCGTTTTTCACAACATTGAAAAAACCAATATTTTTCGGCACTTTTTTCGATTTTTCTTAAATAACTCAATTTTAGTGCATTTTACAGAAAAAGCACTTTTACAATTTTGTAGAACATAAAATTCTCTACAACATGCAGTATTCAGGTTTGTAAATTGTCCAAATAGGGGGTAAGATACGGAGCCGGGAAAATAGGGTAAAATTTGCAAAAATCCACTAAAGACGTTAGTTTTTGCTTAATAACCTACTTTTAGTGCGTTTTAGAGACAAAAGCACTTTCAACATTTTGTAGAGCATAAAATTCTCTACAACAGGCAGTATTCATATTTGTAAATTGTCCAAATAGGGGGTAAGATACGGAGCCGGGAAAATAGGGTTAAATTTGGAAAAAATGTAAAAATCCACAAATGACGTTAGTTTTTGCCGTATCTTAAACCCTATTTGGACAATTTACAAACATGAATACTGCATGTTGTAGAGAATTTTATGCTCTACAAAATGGTGAAATTGCTTTTGTTTCTAAAACACACTAAAAGTAGGTTATTAAGCAAAAACTAACGTCATTTGTGGATTTTTACATTTTTTTCCAAATGTAACCCTATTTCCTGGCTCCATATCTTACCCCCTATTTGGACAATTTACAAACATAAATACTGCATGTGTTAGAGAATTTTATGCTCTACAAAATGGTGAAAGTGCTTTTGTCTCTAATACGCCCTAAAAGTAGGTTATTAAGCAAAAACTAACGTCATTTGTGGATTTTTACATTTTTTCCAAATTTAACCCTATTTTTCCGGCTTCGTATCTTACCCCCTATTTGGACAATTTACAAACATGAATACTGCATGTTGTATAGAATTTTCTGCTCTACAAAATGGTAAAAGTGCTTTTTTCTGTAAAATGCACTAAAATTGAGTTATTTAAGAAAAATCGAAAAAAGTGCCGAAAAATATTGGTTTTTTAAATATTGTGAAAAACGCACAAGGTCTAGAAGGTCGAAAACTTGTTTTTTTTATTAGAGGGTCAACCTTTACAACATACCCAAAAATCAGAACTACCCGAATTTTTGTAAGGTAAAATGCTATTTCTACTGGACTACAATGTTACCGCCTCTTAGAATATGAGCTCTCCGGAGGAGTAGCACCTTCGACTCATGAGCGTAGCTGGATCTGCCCCACTGCTCCCACCTTCCCCTGGTGCCGGATCCGCGCTTTTCCTCTACCTCAAATGCATAAAATATAGTCAAACATATAATCTTTAGTAACATTAATAGTTACCATTTGCGTAAAAGGATTAGTTTCTATGTTACATTGACATACAGTACCGTATTACCGTTTTTTTACAGTTTTTAGTTTTTTCCACCCATTTTTGAGGCACTCTCACGGCTAAACTATTGATCAGAGAAAAAAACTTTCAATACATAAAATGTAAGAAATTTTATTTTCTTTAATTCATATATTGCCGACTTTCACGTAAAATGCATAATTTTGGAATTATTTTGAAAAAACGGAAAAAAGTCCGTTTTTTTACACGTTTTTTGTAAAAAAAATATATTTCCCGAAAAAAAGTTTTGTTGGAAAACCTCGGATTCGTGTTCAGCGACTCCAAAAACATAAAAGGACCTCCCCAAAAAAACTACACCAAAACTTTCCTTTTTTTTCTACCAAATGCCTGGACTATCAGTGCTGTTCAGTTTGGTGGGGAAAAAATGTGATCTACACAAAGATTTTTTCAATATTTGCAGTTGTGTGAGCGGAGCAATTGTCTAAAAACAAAACAATATTGCATTTTTCGGGCAAACATTTACTTCACCAGTCATTCCGAACTTCTGGCAAGAAATGTTTTTCAAACCACTCTTGAAAAATTTATCCCGTCATCCAGGTTCGTTTTTTTTGCTGTGTAATGAATAGGTAAAACTTTGATCTCTCTCAGAGCTCTTGGATTTTTGCTTTTTCCTATAATCAATAGTTTGCACTTGTGTGTGCCAGCAAAATTTGCACACGCCGTAACAGTTAAGCATTCTTTTGAGTCTTTATAACCCAATGTCGTTTTCTCGTCACTGAGAATATAAGTTTTCCTTAAGTGCCTCCTTATAAGTGCCTTCGTCAGCGTTATAAATTTGCTCCACTGTTAAATTTCCTTCAGCAACAATCTCTTCAAACTTTTCTGTATATCGTTCAGCAGATTCAATATCTGCCGAGCATTTTTCACCCGCAACTTTAATTAAACGCAACCCCCTCCATGGCGAATTTATTACACCACCCAGATGAATAATCACTCTGGGTGGCGATTTCCAATTCCTCGTGGAAAACGTTAGCCTAGGCTATTATCATATTTCTGTCTAAAGGCACGTTTTCAATTCTTTGTTAAGTCTGTTAATACCTTGTCAACATCAGGGCATCTTGACGAATGTAAAGTTTTTCGTTTTGCCATGATCTCTGGAACATCGCTATCGGAAAACATTTTTAAAAATTACGTACGCTACTTTTTAAAATCGTACACAATCAAATTTCCAATGCCGTATTCAACGCAAATGTTTTTCACAGGCATTCCTTCATCAAGCTTTTTTAGTAGATTCACTTCTTCACTTATACTAAGTAAACAATGCTTTCTCTTTGCCATAATTGCTCTGGGAAAATATTATAAAATACAAAATAAAATATAGCTGCTGATGTAATCAATCTCCACAGACAATTTCCAAAAAATGCACGTGTATATTAACTAACGTTATGCATGGTATGACATGACACTATGAGCTCCACGGTATTGCCAGATGAAAAACATAACTTCATTTATGTGCACCACACAACCGGGGAGACGTGGTACATACCGTGATTCGGGAGACAAATTTTGAAATTCAAACATGTTTCTTCTTTGTTAACAGGATGGAATTGTCTCCTGTCTCATGCCTCCCCACTGTTTTATGCACCTAGAAAACAACAGAACACCCCACTTTCCTCTACTCTATATTCACCAAACTCTACTAGCGAGAGAGAAACTATTCAAGATTTTATTCTGTAACTTATAACAAGTGGGTAAGTGTGATCGAAAATCACACAAAGGGTTTCGTTTAATATTCCTTTCAAATCACTTTAGCCTTTCTATAATAAATCCAAATAAATTTCATTTAGCAAAAAAAAAAAAAAAAAAAGTCATGTTTTTTATAAAGGAAAAATTTACCGGTCTATTTTTTCGTTTTTTTTTTTAATATCTAAACCAGCCCGATAAGCCCGCTATTGTACTCTGTCATAATAATATCTGTCATGGGGACTAAATGCGATATTTAAAAAAAAATTCAAAATTAAACATGTTGTATAGAGACCTTCAAAATGTTAAAATATGCGAATATTTCCATAATCGGGTTTTTATCATGATTCAATACGTTCCTCAAACTCATATATTTACTCTTCTCTATTACTCATATTGATACTCACTTTGTATTATTCTCAAACATTTGAGAAATCCGTTAAACTTCCGATATGACGTCAGATGAATTTTCTTTTTAATTCTCTAAAGACGTGATATTAATCTGCTTTCTGTACATACACATACTCATACTACTTGTATTATTGAGAAATCTTTGAAATTTTCCGTTATATTACCAATATGCGTCAATCATTTTTATTTCATATTAATCTTTTTTTTAGTTGGTGAAACTTTTAATTTCATTTCCATTTCTCACGTGGAAATCTTTCAATAGAAAATTAATTGTAGAAAGAATTTTAGTGTGGATTGTTGCCAACTGCTATACCGAAAAAGGTTTAAATTTAATAGGAAAACGCTGTTAGAATTTTGGTTTTTTATCTTTATTTATTAAAATAGTATGACTTTTTCAAATTTAAATATTTTGAACTTCATAGCAGGTATTCAGTTATACATACACAAAGTTTCAACTCTGTAAGTTATATAGGTTCTGAGAACGGCTCTGTGACGGACAGACAATGGAGCAGGAGTAATAGGGTGTCGTGAGATGAACGAAACCTTAAAAAGGACTCAGTGAGTGCCAGCAAGTTCGCGCTATTTGCCTGCAGGAAAAAGAAATTATTGAGCGCTTTGGGACCGATTTAGCAACAGACATGAATGACAATCTTCATGCATGACAATTATAATTTTAAAAAATTATGAAAATTTCTTCAAAAATGAAATCTGCAGATGAAGAGGATTTTAATGCTTTCCTAGCATTATGTTTAGAAGATTGGTTAGTGATTGAAACTAATTATAAAACATATATAAGGAACTTGCTATATATAATGAAATCTGTAGATAAGTGGATAATTTACGTTTTCCCAACATTAGATGAAATGGATGAGTTGATAATGAAAATAATTACAAAAATTACACAAGAAAATTTCTGCAAATGAAATCTGCAGATGAGGCAGACTTTTAATATTTTCCGAATATTACATATAGAAAATGGATTGCTGAATGAAAATAATTTTTTTAAATATGTAAGAAAATTTTCAGTATAAATAAAATCTACAGATGAGGCAGATTTTTAGTGTTTTTCCAACATTACGTAAAGAAAATGTGTTATTAATGAATCTAATTAAAAAATATATATAAGAAAAATTTTTAAACAATGAAATCTGCAGATGAGGAAAATTTTTAATGCTTTTCCAGCAGAGAATATGTGTTTCTGACTGATAAATATAATTTAAAAAAAATTAAACTTTCTGCAAAAATGAAATCTGCAGGTAAGGCAGATTTTAATGTTTTCCCAGCGTTATGTTTAGAAGATTAGTTGGTGAATGAAAATAAATATAAAATAAATATATAAGGAAAATGCTGTATCAATAAAATCTGTAGAGAAGGGGATTTCTTATGTATTCCCAACATTACATGGAATGGATGAGTTGCTAATGAAAATAATTATAAAAATTACACAAGAAAATTTCTGCAAATGAAATATGCAGATGAGATAGATTTTGAATGTTTTAACATCGTTATGTATAGAAACTAAATTGCTGAATGAAAATAAATATAAAAATATGCAAGAAAATTTTCTGTATAAATAAAATCTGCACATGATGAAGATTTTTAGTGTTTTCCCAACATTACATGGAAAAGATGTGTTGCTAATGAAACCAATTATAAAAAATATATAAGAAAAATTTTTAAACAATGAAATCTGTAGATGAGACAGATTTTTAATGTTTTTCCAGCATTACGTAGAAAAAATGTGTTGCTGAAAGACAATTATAAAAAAAATTATGAAATTTTCTGCAAAAATGAAATCTACAGATGAGGCAGATTTATGTTTTCGCAACATCATGTTTAGAATATTGGTTGGTGAATCAGAATAATAGAAATCATACATAAGGAAATTGCTGTATCAATAAAGTCTGTAGAGAAGTGGATTTTTTATTTTTTCCAAACCTGACGTGGAATGGATGAGTTGCTAATGAAAATAATTATAAAAATTACACAAGAAAAGTTCTGCAAATGAGAAGCTGCAAATGAAGCTGATTTTGAATGTCTTCCCATCGTTAATGGATTGCTGAATGAAAATAATTATAAAAAATATGTAAGAAAAATTTCTGTATAAATAAAATCTGCAACTGAGGGTGATTTTTTCTGTTTTCCCAACATTACATGGAGAAGATATGTTGCTAATTAAACTAATTATAAAAAAATATATATGAAAATTCTTAATCAATGAAATCTGCAGATGAGGCAGATTTTTAACGTTTTTTTTTTTTCAGCATTATATAGAGAAGATGTGTTGCTGAAAGACAATTATAATAAAAAAATTATGAAATTTTCTCCAAAAATGAAATCTGCAGATGAGATTTTAATGTTTTCCCAGTATTATGTTTAGAAGATTGGCAGATGAATGAAAATAAATATAAAAGATATTTTTATATGATTAAATTGCTATATCAATAAAATCTGTTGAGAACTGGATTTTTTTACGTTTTCCCAACATTAAATCGAAGGGATGAGTTTCTCATTAAAATAATTATAAAAATTACAGAAGAAATTTTCTGCAAATGTGACGGATTTTGAATTTTTTTCCCAATCTTTGTGAATAGAAAAGGGATTGCTGAAGGAAAATAATTATATAAAATATGTAAGGAAGTTTTCTGTATAAATAAAATCTGCAGATGAGGCGGATTTTTATTGTTTTCAAAACATCATGTGGAGGCGATATGTTGCTAATGAAACTAATTATAAAAAATATATACGAAAATTTTTAAACAATGCAATCTGCAGATGAGACAGATTTTGAATGTTTTCCTATCGTTATGTACAGAAAATGGATTGCTGAATGAAAATAATTATAAAAAATAGGTAAGAAAATTTTCTGTATAAATAAAATCTGCATATGAGGCAGAATTTTTGTGTTTTCCCAACATTACATGGAGAACATGTGTTGTTAATGAAACTAATTATAAAAAATATATATGAAAATTTTTAAACAATGAAATCTGCAGATGAAGCAGATTTTTAACGTTTTTCCAGCATTACATAGAGAAGATGTGTTGCTGAAAGACAATTATAATAAAAAAAAATATGAAATTTTCTGCAAAAAGGAAATCTACAGATGAGGCAGATTTTAATGTTTTCCCAGCATCATGTTTAGACGATTGGTTGGTGAATGAGAATAATTAGAAAACATACATAAGGAAATTGCTGTATCAATAAAATCTGTTCAGAACTGGATTTTTTATGTTCTCCCAACATTACATGAAATGGATGAGTTGCTAATGAAAATAATTATACAAATTACACAAGAAAATTTCTGCAAATGAGAAACTGCAGCTGTGACAGATTTTGAATGTTTTCCCATCGTTGTGTATAGAAAAGGGTTTGCCAAATGAAAAAATAAATAAAAATTATGTAAGAAAATTTTCTGTATAAATAAAATCTGCAGATGAGGCAGATTTCTAGTGTTTTCCCTACAATACATGGAGAAGATGTGTTACTAATGACACTAATTATAAAAAAATATATATGAAAATTTTTAAATAATGAAATCTGCAGATGAGGCAGATTTTTAATGTCTTCCCATCGTTATGTATAGCAAATGGATTTCTGAATGAAGATAATTATAAAAAATATGTAAGAAATTTTTCTGTATAAATAAAATCTGCATATGAGGCAGATTTTTAGTGTTTTCCCAACATTACATGAAGATGTGTTTTTAATGAAACTAATTATAAAAAATATATAAAAATATTTTAAACAATGAAATCTGCAGATGAGGCAGATTTTTAAAAAATTTCCAGCAATAGGTAGAGAAAATGTGTTGCCAAAATACAATTATAATAAAAAAAATTGAAATTTTCTGCTAAAATGAAATCTACAGATGAGACAGGTTTTAATGTTTTCCCAGCATCATGTTTAGAAGATTGGTTGGTGAATGAGAATAATTAGAAATCATATATAAGGAAATCGCTGTATCAATAAAATTTGTAGAGAAGTGGATTTTTTGTTTTCCAAACATCACATGGAATGGATGAGTTGCTAATGATAAAAATTACACAAGAAAATTTCTGAAAATGAGGCAGGATTTGAATGTCTTCCCATCGTTATGTACAGAAAATAGATTACTGAATGAAAATAATTATATAAAATAGGTAAGAAAATTTTCTGTATAAATAAAATCTGCATATGTGGCAGATTTTTAGTGTTTTCCCAACATTACATGGAGAACATGTGTTGCTAATGAAACTAATTATAAAAAATATATATGAACATTTTTAAACAATGAAATCTGCAGATGAGGCAGATTTTTAACGTTTTTCCAATGTTACATAGAGAAGATGTGTTGCTGAAAGACAATTATAATAAAAAAATTATGAAATTTTCTCCAAAAATGAAATTTGCAGATGAGGCAGATTTTAATGTTTTCGCAGCATCATGTTTAGAATTTTGGTTGGTGAATCAGAATAATAGAAATCATATATAAGGAAATTGCTGTATCAATAAAGTCTGTAGAGAAGTGGATTTTTTATTTTTTCCAAACCTGACGTGGAATGGATGAGTTGCTAATGAAAATAATTATAAAAATTACACAAGAAAAGTTCTGCAAATGAGAAGCTGGAAATGAAGCTGATTTTGAATGTATTCCCATCGTTGTGTATAGAAAATGGATTGCTGAATGAAAATAATTATAAAAAAAATGTAAGAAAAATTTCTGCATAAATAAAATCTGCAACTGAGGGTGATTTTTAGGGTTTCGTTCATCTCACGAAACCTTATTACCCCCGCTGCGTTGTCTGTCTGTCACAGATCCATTCTCAAAAGTATGTAACTTGCAGAGTTCAAACTTAGTGTATAAATCCGAATAGCAGCTGTAAAGAGCTCAAAATATTAAAATTTGAAAAATTCGTATTATTTTAATAAATAGAGATAAAACACCAAAATTCTAGCAGCCTTTTCCTATTAAATTGAAACATTTTCCGTTATTGCAGATGCCAAAGATTTAAAATAAACAATGAAATTCTTTCTACAATAATTAATTTTCTATCAGACGATTTTCACGTGAAAAATGAAAATGAAATAAAAAGTTTCACCCATTGAAAAAAAGATAAATATGAAATAAAATTGATTGACGTCATAGTCGTAATAAAACGGAAAATTTCAAAGATTTCTCAATAATACAAGGAGTATGAGTATGTGTAAGTGGACAAAGCAGATTAATACACGTCATTAGAGAATTAAGAAGAAAATCTGACGTCATATAGGAAGTTTAACTAATTTTGCAAATGTTTGAGAATAATACAAAGCTAGTATCAATATAAGTAATAGAGAATAGTAAATATATGAGTTTGAGAAACATATTGAATAATGATAAAAATCCGATTATGGAAATATTCACATATTTTAACATTTTGAAGGTGTACAATTTGTATAATTTTGAAATTATTTTTTTAAATATTGCATTTAGTCCGTATGACGGATATTATTATGACAGAATATAATAGCGGGCTTGGACCGCCATCAGGCTTAGATATTCGAAAAAAGGAAAAAATAGACCGGTTAATTTTTACTTTATAAAAACATGACTTTTTTTTGTTGTTGTTGCTAAATGAAATTTGTTTGAATTTATTAAAGAAAGGATAAAGTGTTTTGAAAGGAATATTAAACGAAACCCTTTGAGCGATCTTCGATCACACTTACCCACTTGTTTCTGTTTTCCCAACATTACATGGAGAAGATATGTTGCTAATGAAACTAATTATCGAAAAATATGTATGAAAATTCTTAATCAATGAAATCTGCAGATGAGGCAGATTTTTAACGTTTTTTTCCAGCATTATATAGAGAAGATGTGTTGCTGAAAGACAATTATAATAAAAAATTTATGAAATTTTCTGCAAAAATGAAAGATACAGATGAGGCAGATTTTAACGTTTTCCCAGCACCATGTTTAGAAGTTTGGTTGGTGAATGAGAGTAATTGGAAAACATATATAAGGAAATTGCTGTATGAATAAAATCTTTAGAGAAGTGGATTTTTTATATTTTTTAAACATCACATGCGAAGGATGAGTTGCTAAAGAAATTAAATACAAAACTTACACGAGAAAATTTTTGCAAATGAAAAGCTTCAAATGAGACAGATTTTGAAAGTTGTCCCATCGTTATGCATAGAAAATGGATTGCTAAATGAAAATAATTCTAAAAAATATGTAAGATAATTTTCTGCATAAATAAAATCTGCAACTGAGGCAGATTATTAGTGTTTTCCCAACATTACATGGAGATGATGTGTTGCTAATTAAAATAATTATAAAAAATATATATGAACATTTTTAAACAATGAAATCTGCAGATGAGGCAGATTTTTAACGTTTTTCCAGCATTACATAAAAATGTGTTGCTGAAAGACAATTATAATAAAAAAAATTATGAAATTTTCTGCAAAAAGGAAATTTGCAGATGAGGCAGATTTTAATATTTTCCCAGCATTATGTTTAGAAGATTGGCTGATGAATGTAAATAAATATAAAACATATATAAGGAAATTTCTATATCAATAAAATGTGTTGAGAACTGGATTTTTTATGTTTTCCCAACATTACATGGAATGGATAAGTTGCAATTTAAAATATTTATAAAAATTACAGAAGAAAATTTCTGCAAATGAAAAGCTGCAAATGTGACAGATTTTGAATATTTTACCATCGTTGTGTAAAGAAAATGGATTGCTTTATGAAAAAATAAATAAAAATTATGTAAGAAAATTTTCTGTATAAATAAAATCGGCAGATGAGGAAGATTTTTAGTGTTTTCTCAACAATACATGGAGAAGATGTGTTGCTGATGAAACTAATTATAAAAAATATATTAAAAAAATTTTATACAATAAAATCTGCAGATGAGGCAGATTTTTAATGATTTTCTATCATTACGTAGAGAAAATGTGTTGCAAAAAGACAATTATAATAAAACAAATTATGAAATTTTCTGCAAAAATGAAATCTGCATATGAGGCATATTTTAATGTTTTCACAGCATCATGTTTAGAAGATTGGTTGGCGAATGAGAATAATTAGAAAACATATATAAGGAAATTGCTGTATCAATCAAATCTGTTCAGAACTGTATTTTTTATGTTCTCCCAACATTACATGAAATGGATGAGTTGCTAATGAAAATAATTATACAAATTACACAAGAAAATTTCTGAAAATGAGAAGCTGCAAATGAGGCAGATTTTCAATGTCTTTCCATCGTTATGTACAGAAAATAGATTGCTGAATGAAAATAATTATAAAAAATAGGTAAGAAAATTTTCTGTATAAATAAAATCTGCATATGAGGCAGATTTTTAGTGTTTTCCCAACATTACATGGAGAACATGTGTTTCTAATTAAACTAATTATAAAAAATATATATGAAAATTTTTAAATAATGAAATCTGCAGATGAGGCAGATTTTTAACGTTTATTCAGCATTACATACAGAAGATGTGTTGCTTAAAGACAATTATAATAAAAAAAATTATGAAATTTTCTGCAAAAATGAGATCTACAGATGAGGCAGATTTTATAGAAGATTGGTTGGTGAATGAGAATAATTAGAAAACATATATAAGGAAATTGCTGTATGAATAAAATCTGTAGAGAAGTGGATTGTTTATGTTTTCCAAACATCGCATGCAAAGGATGAGTTGCTAAAAATAATAATTATAAAAATTACACAAGAAAATTTTTGCAAATGTGTAGCTTCAAATGAGACAGATTTAGAAAGCTGTCTCATCGTTATGTATAGAAAATGGATTGCTGAATGAAAATAATTATAAAAATTATGTAAGATAATTTTCTGCATAAATAAAATCTGCACCTGAGGCAGATTATTAGTGTTTTCCCAACATTGCATAGAGAAGATGTGTTGCTAATGAAACTAATTATAAAAAATGTATATGAACATTCTTAAACAATGAAATCTGCAAATGAGGCAGATTTTTAACGTTTTTCCAGCTTTACATAGAGAATATTTGTTGCTGAAAGACAATTATAATAAAAAAAATTATGAAATTTTCTGCAAAAATGAAATTTGCACATGAGGCAGATTTTAATGTTTTCCCAGCATCATGTTTAGAAGATTGGTTGGTGAATGAGAATAATAGAAACCATATATAAGGAAATTGCTGTATTAATAAAATTTGTAGAGAAGTGGATTTTTTATTTTTTCCAAACATTACATGGAATGGATTTGTTGCTAATTAAGATAATTATAAAAATTACACAAGAAAATTTTTGCAAATGAGAAGCTGCAAATGAAATCTGCAGAAGGAACAGATTTTAGTATTTTCACAGCATTATGTTTTAAAGATTGGTTGGTGAATGAAAATAATCATAAAACATATATAAGGAAATTGCTTGTAAATCCTCCACCTCTGTTCTAAATTTTCATTTTGAAATTATTTTATTTAATACTAGCATTCAAAATGTTCGAACAACAGTTTAATTTCTTTCATAATTGAAACTATTAATGTTTCAAGTAATATTTCAAGAAATTTAACTCTTACGTGCGAATCGCAATATGAAATACGATTACATGCATTAATAATCAAACATATTTTTTCCTGTGATTATTATTATTATTACTATACTAAATCAAATCATTATTTCAGGAAGAGGGGGAAGGGGCTCTGCACCCTGAAACGTCCCCCCCCCCTACTCATTGTCACAATATTTTAATAACTGCAGTCTTCTCAAATTGAGTAATACAAATCTTCTATCTAAAATAACTAAAATATTGATCCCCTGATAAAGGCATTAATAAATAACTTGAATGATTATTCTCATAAATATTCTATTAGATATCATAAGCAGGGCTCTACTACACAATGAAACAAATTTCGTAGTCATAAAAAATCCCTTCCACACACCGTTACCAGTGTTTTTCTCATTTTTAGGTAGATTTCGTAAGAAATACTACCTATTACATTCTCACCTAAGTTGGAATTTCTGAAAAATTTTTGCAGAACCCAAAACCACCCCCAGTTCGAAACTTTATCTATCTGTCCATCCATCTATCTATCTATGTCACTTTTTTATGGACACGATAACTTCCATAATTCTGCACAAAAATCTCTTCGAAACGGATACATAAAATCAAGGGGTATAAAATCTCGGTCAAGTTCGTTAATGCGCAAAATCGAACCAGGGGTGGGAGGGGATGGCGGGGCTTTTTGTGAAAACGGGGAAAAAACCATAACTTCTTTATTATGATAGGTATCGAATCCATTTAAAGTTATTATTACTTCTAGAAAAAGGGCCGAAAATTTATGTATGACAGATTTTTGATATAATTAAAAATGGACCCAAGGGAAGGAAAAATGGGGGTTTTAGAAGAAAAAGATGCATAACTTCGTCAATTTACAAGATATCAAATCGGCTTAAATTTATTATAAATCCTCTTAATATTATCTACAACTTTTATATTGACAAGATTTTTATAAGGCGAACCCGTATAGCAAAAAAAAAAATAATAAAAAAATCCCTGCTGGCTCCGCCTACAGGCAGAGGTATATTTCGAAGTGAGCGGTCCCAACTGCCGCATCATGGCAAAAGGGTCATTTCTTCTGCAATTGCCAACAAACAGGCGCCCCACGGTCTGCGTCTTCGAAATTTGCCTGTGCCTGTAGGCCGAGCCATCAGGGATTTTTTTTACTTTATTTATGAATTTTCAGAAAGTACACTGATTGAGAAAAATCAATCAAGTAATAACATATCTTGAATTGTCTTAATTCTTTCACTCAGTTAATAAAACAATTTTTAAAAAATAAACTATTTTTTTTTTTAACAAAACTTTATCAAAATTACATAAATGGAAAAATGAAATACATATTTACAAAATTTGAACGAATAAAATGTACAATATGTATGCGTATCGTAAAAAATAACAGTTTTTTAATTAATGATTTTTTTTAAAGAAAATTACTGTATATACTCGTGTATAAGTCGAAGAATTTTAGACAAAATTTGGGAGTTGAAAAAGGGGGGGGGGCGATTTATATACATGTTAGTAATAAATAAATAAATACCGGAGTCACCGGGTCTAGGTTGCAGAGAGAGATAAAAGTGGATAATGGTAATTTCCCTGTGATTGACAAAAAAGCTCAACAATAATGTCCCTGTAATTGTTCTGCACCGTTTTTCTCTTGGGATAGAATTCCTTTCAATATACGGGCATTCTTTTCAACATTTTAATCCTCCCTTTTAAAAAGAATTCAACTCGAGAATGCTTCTAGATTTCTCTCCTAAAAGTCCTGAAATACAAAGAAGCACTATATTTTAGCAGTCTAAGAATTTTTTTACCCTTGTAAATAAGGTTTGACTAGAATTTTCAAAGAATTTTTTCTTTTTAAGTATCATTAAATTGATGTGAATAGGTTTCAAAATAGTTTAAGCCTTTTCGGTTTTACATAATTGTAGTTTTAAAACGTTGAATTAAAAAAAAATCTGATTAAAAACGTAAAAAAAAAGTTTATTAATTTAATGAAAATTTACTATTTTTTTTATCCTTGATTACAAATAATTTTTCAACATGCTACCAGAAATGTGATTCGACTTATACGCGAAAATTCATTTTTTTTTTCAAAATTTTCTGTAAGAATACGGGGGGGGGGGGGGGTCGACTTATACACGAGTATATATGGTACTTTTAAAAAAATTACTTAAAAAAAAACCCTCAGAAGTTATCCTTAAAGTGTCAGCTGTCAGCCTTAGAACACTTTCAGAGAGATAAGAGTTTAACAAAGTCTTTTTCTGTCATGGTTACTCTCATAACATTTGTTTTTTAGGACTATTTTTCTACCGAAATATTAAAACTAGTCGTTGGTGGTAACCGTAAAACTTACCCATCATGGATATGCATAATATAAAATATGAAAATAAAACATGCGTAAACTATTTATAAAATGCATTGCAATTCGAATAAAATCGTTGCTTGATGACATCATAAACTTTAAATGCTCTATTATTGAATTGCGTAAAAGAAACATTCTTATAACTCCAAAAATGATAATCATATTAACTAACGGTTTACTGCGTCGGATGAAGCGTATCTTTTCCAATTAAAATATATCTTTGAATTTAAATTGGAATGAAATACAGGGTCATGAAAAATCGAAGAGTGTGGCAAATGTGATTACAAATATCTCGGCAACTCATTATCCGATAGACTTAATTCTTTATGCAAAATATATGTTCTTTAATTGTATTTTATATTCATTCCTTAGAAAAAACAACTTAGAAAACTTTTATATACCTTTTATCAGAACGAATATTTCGAGAGTCCGAAGAAAATAGTTCCGGATAATCGAGGGTACTGAAATTCGATAAGCTTCTTCTCATTATTACATGCTAACTACATATCAAATTTCAAGGCTATATCTCAATTTGTTCGAGAGATAGAGCATTTACAGACACACACACAGACAGACGGACGGCATTTTTTTTTCTAAAAATATGTTTTTCGGAATCTCCAGTTTCTGAAACGTGTATATCCGTCAATTTTTTTTTCTATTTCTAAAACGATTACAAGATTTACCCCATCTACGTATGATGGGTAAGTAATAAAAAAAAGATGAGTTATCAAAAACTTGAATACCTATTCTCATAAATATTTCATTAAATCGTATAAATATTTTATTTTCTGATGTTAGTATAACTTTTGTCCAGTTTTCTTTTTAAATACAAACATAAAAACTAATATTTATTACTATGTCTCTAACATTTTCATTTCCATTACTGTATTCTTGGGTGTTTTGATTTATTTCTGTTATTACCGATGTGTAAAAAAAAAATCTTTTTTTTTTCTTTTCTAAATTTAAATCCAATATTTTCTGATTTTATTTTCCTGTATTAAGGTCATGAATGACTATCAAGAATTGTAAGTTTCCAAAATAATTAAGCCTCTAACTTGATAATGGAATATATTCTATATGTTTTCCATTTTTATTAATAAAATTATAAATAGTAATTACAGAAATTATAAACTTGCGGTATTTGCATTAATTAGCAGCACAAATAACAAATGAAATATCACTGCAACTAACTGTACTTTGTAAAATTACTGTAATCACATAAATCTAAACCTGCACACATGTATGTGCACAATGACAAATTAAAATTCTAAAAATATGTTACATTCGATAATTATTTCTCTCTTACTCACAACACACACACACACACACACAGAGAGAGAGAGTAAGGGGGAGGGGGGAGAGAGAGAGAGATTAAATAAAATCATAAGAATGACCAGTTGTATCTGCAATCCATGTTAACTTCAAGAAAAATATGTTAAGTATCAGCATTATTACCACTCAGAAGACTTTATTAGCATTCACTGCTTCGAAATTTGAAAGAGGTCTTGGTACTTTTTACGTTCGTAATTATATAAATACGTAGCACCTATCGTCGTCGTCTGGTCCGTCCGTCTGTCTGTCTGTCCGTCCGTCCGCATATAACAACGCAAAAACTGCCCAACCGAATGGTTTGAAATTTAAGATATATTATCTTTTCAGAATTTTGTCGAGACATTTCAAATTTTATGAAAATCGAATCAAAACTTTAGAAGATATTAATAAAAATATTTATTAAGAAATTTGAATTTTTTAAAAAAATCGGTGCTTTCTTATTATAGGAGCTTTCGAGGTTTAATCGTCAATCGATCGAGATACTTATTTTATTACAGAAATGAATCTGCAGACGGTATAATTCATGTCACAGAATTAACAAGTTGGAAATTGTACGTCAGACGGGACAAATGAGGTGCGTTCATACTATAGATAGTTGTATAAATATTCAGATCTTGATGATTTCTAATTCTGTGAAATGAATTATATCGTCTGCAGATTCATTTTGTCATAAAATAAGTATCTCGGTCGCTTGACGAATAAATCTCAAAAACTCCTATAACAAGAAAGCACCGATTTTTTTTTTTTTATTCAAATTTCTTAATAATTTTTTTTATTAATATCTTCTAAAGTTTTGATTCGATTTTCATAAAATTTGAAACGTCTCGACAAAATTCTGAAAAGATAATGTATCTTAAATTTCAAACGATTCGGTTGGGTAGTTTTTGCGTTGTTATATGCGATCAGACGGACGGACCAGACGACGACGATAGGTGCTACGTATTTATATAATTACGAACGCACCTAAAAATCATCAAGATCTGAATATTTATATAACTAGTTATAGTACGAACGCACCTCATTTGTCACGTTTGACGTACAATTTCCAACTTGTTTTAATTTTTAGCCGTTTAATTTATTTGCCCTGAAGTAAACAAGAAAGAAAAAGTAATGCAAAATCATAATAAAAAAATATTGTTTCATAGATTATGAAAGATATTCCAACCCAATCAGAATACTGCAACAAAACTTCATCTTTTAATAAGGTGAAAGATGTCTAATTAGACAATTTCAAAACTCAATTTCCGCAATTGCCATCTGTAGTTGGAAACATATCCTAATTCTTTAGTTAACAGGCTACTTCACTCAGGCGAAAACACCTGCTCGCTAAATGTTAATCCTATGGGGAAAATAATTTACGATATCTCGTTCGCATTTCAATATTTATTTTTATTTATTTATTTATTTTTTTTTTTGCTTTGGATAGCTGAGGTCAATCTCTACACACGCTCCTTTGTACTTTTTCGATTTTGATCACTATTTTTGATTATTAAGATACTTTCACTTTCGGAACCGCTTTCAAAAGTGAAAGTATCTTCAATAAAAAAAAACTGTAACAAAAATTAAAAAACTGCAAAGGAGCGTGCATAGAGATTGTATGATTATGGGGGAAATAATTTACGATATATCGTTCGCATTTCAATATTTTTATATATTCAATATATTCTGACCTCAGCTATCCAATGCAAAAAAAAAAAAAAAAAAAAAAAAAAAAATCATTTAAAAATATTGAAATGCGAACGAGATATCGTAAATTATTTCCCCCATAGGATTAACATTAGCGAGCAGTTGTTTTTGCCTGAGTGAAGTAGCCGCTTAACCCTGTATATGATCTATATATATTTGTACATATACTAAATACGATGCAAAAATTTAGTTCCGTTACAAAACGCATAACATGGTTAAAAAGTCCCCGAGAGAAATTTCCGTCAACAACTGGATATGGATGCAATTCGTTTGTGTGCAACCCTGTATATGATATAGACAATTAATTACACACCAAGTAATATGAAAAAAAATGACTTAAATTTAAAAACGCATGCCACGTTTGAAAACTTACTTCCTGCAATTATCGCACATAGACAGTACTTGTAACCAAAGTCTTTTGAATGCAAATGATACTCTCTTCACTTTCATCATCGAACATACCCATGATCCACTTCAATAACATATACCAATTACAGGTCAATCCGAGGATATTTGCGCAGGTTAGAGCACCGGCAGACAAACGGCCAGACAGACAGACGCAATTCATAAACACTTTTCAACTATGTTGGCAGTCCCGTACAGAGGGGGGTAGAGCCGGTACAAATTACCAGGGCCGACTTCGGTACTGGTTTTTAAATAAATACCAGAAAAAGTAGACTGGTATTTTTTACATAAAAATTTTAATTAAAATTACTAATAACTAATAAAATTCAAAAGTCAGAAGTTGCTTGGACGTCTTTACGGACTGGCTAGGAGAGGGGTAGGGGTAAAGGGGGGGGGGCGGTGCTCAGGAGGCATTTTACGTTCGAAACAAAATCCAACTTTTATTAAAAATTAGCAGAACGCACATAGCCAAGATGAAGGCATTTATTTATTTACGTTTTATAGAACAAATATTTTCTAAATTTTAAAACACAATAACAAAAGTTGCAATAGGTCAGGTAATTGGCGCCGTAACTGATGAATTGAATTAAAATTGAATTATATTTTCAATATTTTAAATTTCCATTTAAAATCCTTATATGAAAAGGTGTCACCAATGCATCATAAACTGTAATACTACTGTAAAATACTCTAAAAGAAAAATAATAAAATTGTAAGAAAATACTATATAGATTTTCTAAAAACGTACTATCCAACATATTTATTTTCTAATACAGTAAAGGCTGTTTATAACGGAATTCTGCTGTAAACGGAGAAAAAATCATGGTCTAGCCAAAAAAATTCCATGTATTAAAACCTTTTAAGTCGAAAAATCCTATTTAAAACGGAAGAATTTCCTGTACGTTTTCGTCTAACAAGTTTTATTTTATCAGGCTTATGGTAGGGGGGGGGGGGGTCGGCACATTGGAACTATTACCGAGACCCGCGGTCTTTCTGTACGGCCCTGTGTCTGGCGGTGCTCTAACTCGCGCAAACATACTCGGTGCCCTTAACTGATAAACTGAATTAAAATTTAATTACATTTTAATTATTTTAAATTTCCATTTAAAATCCTTATATGAAAAGGTGTTACCAATGCACCATAAACTGTAATACTACTTTAAAATACTGTAAAAGAAAAATAATAAAATTGTAAGAAAATACTATATAGATTTTCTAAAAACGTACTTTCCAACATATTTATTTGCTAATACAGTAAAGGCTGTTTATAACGGAATTCGGTAAACGGAGAAAAAATCCTGGTCTAGCCAAAAAAAAATTCCATGCATTTATACCTTTTAAGACGGAATTTCCTGTACGTTTTCGTCTAAGCAGGTTTTAGTTTATCAGACTTATGGTGGGGACCGCATTGGAACTATTCCCGCGCCCCGCGGTCTTTCTGTACGGCCCTGTATGTTGGAAAGTTAAAAACATGCTTAAAAATCTCTAGCTGTGCTTAACATTTTGTTTCTATTTTATACATACTTTCATAAAATCTGAGCACAATGGTAAAGTAGAATGAGAAAGTAAGAAAATCACTACTTACATATAATTAACTCTATTACTCCACGAAATTTATTATACTTGCTGTGCTAATTTCATATAAAAGAGCAAGTGAATGATTTGGATACTCAAAGGAAATAACTCGACGACTCTATCAAAATTACGACTATAAATTATAAAGGGTTTAATTATATTGATTTTCAAATGAAATGCTTTTTACACCGGATAAAAACTACTTTACAAGCTTAAAGTAAATAAAACCTGCTTAGCAGAGCGATCAAGTCCTGATGGTGGCGGAGATAGATCAAGGCCAAGAGAACGACCAACTTGCTTTGGGCAGTTGATTAATATGCTAGTGCAATACCTATACGTCATAGGTAAAAAGAAACATCCGTTCTCTGTTTTGTTATTTCTTTGTTTCAGGTCCAGTGACTTCCGAATTCGATGGATAGACAGAGAGAAATTAGAAATGCGTATTTCAATCCCATAGAAAATAGTTGGATGTTACTTTTTTTTCACTAATGTTTCAAGCAATTTGAATTTCTCTTTTGAAATAATTTAACCAAGTCTAATTTTCACTTATTCTTGATGTATATTCTGATTTTATTATGATGCTCCAGTAGACAATATTTGGATTTATTTTTGATAATATTCTCTTTTTCATTATGGACATTTATTTGGTATGTTTATTATACAGATGAAAAAGCACCGACAAACTGGCGATAAATCTCAATTAAATAATGAAACTTTGTATCAATTACCATAAAACAAACAACACACACGCAGGGGCGCCATTTCAGAACTTTCTTGGGGGGGGGGGCAAAGTTTTTTTTAAGGTACTGACATAGCCAAGGATGGAGTTCGGGGGGATGCCCCCCCCCCACAACCTCTCCAAACGAGAAACGTTTACTGAATCATATATACAGAGACAGCAATACTTCTAATACGGAATCTCAAGTGACCTCTGAAAAATTACGTTTTAGACAGGTTTTTGTCTTAGGAATTAGAATTTTAAAATATTATGAAAGTTTTCAGTTATAGACAGGTGCCGTTTTCTTCAGGTATTCTTTAAGACTGTTAAAACCTCCTTTCTACACTATATTTCCAATGATGACCGGTCACTTACGATCTTAGACGTTTTGTTAAATATCTGGAAAGATACATGAGGAATTATCCTGACACTTCAGGAGTGTAAACAACATGATAGACGTCATGTATTTCCGTGAAGATTTTTTCCCGAAACCCCATAAGGGGCCGTCAACAAATAGAAGAAAATCGAATATCTTTTGGATAACCCTGTAAAAACTAATATTGCAAAAGCATTCAAACTGTAGATTATGACTAAGTAGCTTATTGTAATAATTTGGGCTCATTTTTATGAAGATAGCATGTATACTCGAAGAGAAATTCAGGTTTTTATAAAAACAGTCCCAAATTTTATCAAGTTTTTTGCTTATAATTTGCAGAGTTTTTAATATAAAAACAAGTTATTTTCAGAAAATATGACAAACAAAATTGTTCATGATACCCTGCAATCAGAATTAAAAAATAATAAAAATTGTATGAAAAATGAGCAGGTTTACTAAATATTGTTTAACTGCGCATGCGCAAATTCAATCAAAATATACTGTGCATAATATATTAGCTAAATGTATAGACCAACTTTTATGAAAGTCTCAAAAACATAACTTGAAAATTCTGATAGTAATCGTCGATAGAATAAGCTTGAAATTCACTGTTCCCAAAAGGAAGCAAAAAGATGAGGGGTTGTATCCAAATATACTAGCTTATGAAAGTTGACATAATAAGAATGAAGTGTCTCTCATTCTATATTTGATACAACCCCTCATCTTTTTGCTTCCTTTTGGGAACAGCGAATTTCGAGCTTATTCTATCGACGATTACTATCAGAATTTTCAAGCTATGTTTTTGAGACTTTCATAAAAGTTGGTCTATACATTTAGCTAATATATTATGCACAATATATTTTGATTGAATTTGCACATGCGCAGTTAAACAATATTTACTAAACCTGCTCATTTTTCATACAATTTTTATTATTTTTTAATTCTGATTGCAGGGTATCGTGTACAATTTTGTTTGTCATATTTTCTGAAAATAACTTGTTTTTATATTAAAAACTCTGCAAATTATAAGCAAAAAACTTGGTAAAATTTGGGACTGTTTTTATAAAAACCTGAATTTCTCTTCGAGTATACCTGCTATCTTCATAAAAATGAGCCCAAATTATTACAATAAGCCACTTAATCATAATCTACAGTTTGAATGCTTTTGCAATATTAGTTTTTACAGGGTTATCCAAAATATATTCGTTTTTCTTCAATTTGTTGACGGCCCCTTATGGGGTTTCGGGAAAAAATCTTCACGGAAATATATGACGTCTATCATGTTGTTTACACTCCCGAAGTTTCAGGATAATTCCTCATGTATCTTTCCAGATATTTAACAAAACGTCTAAAATCGCAAGTGACCGGTCATCATTGGAAATATAGTGTATAAAACACTTCTGAAGAGCATAGGTGTATTACAGTGAAACGTGTCTAAGCGAAACCTGTCTATAACATAATTATTTCTCAAACGGGCAAAAACGAAAAAAAACACCATACAACAATTATACTTGCTAAGATGGAGACCTGTCTAAAATGGAGCTTTTTTAAAGTCCTTTTCAACTCCTTCTGTGCTGGTTTTACTGCAGGGGCACAATTTCATGAGTTTCTTGGGGAGGGGGGGGGGGGGGCAAAGTTCTTTTTTAGAGACAGAGGTTGAAATATCCAAAATAGAAATAGGCCGCCACAATAAAAAAAACTTAGTGTGAGATTTTGCCTTCTTATCTTAACTTCTTTCACAAACATGTGATTCTTCAGCTAATATATTTTTAATTTTAGTGGTAGTCAGCGAATTTTTCTTCAATTTTTTTACGCATAAGCAATTCGTCAACCGATTGCGGTAAACATCAGGAATTTTACGAATTGGAATTAGAAAAAATAGTTAATTTGGCAAAATTGGTCGCGGAAAAATTGTTAATTTTTTCAAACGACCGTGGAAAAATATTGCGAATTTCGCCAAAGATCACGGAAACAAATAGAGATTTTCGTCAATCAGTCGCGGAAAAAAAATCGCAAAATTAGTATAATATTGCGGAAAAATATCACGAAATTCGCCAAAAGATTGAAAAAAAAATCAAGAATTTAATCAAACAATCGCGAAAAAAGTGGAATCTCTTCAAAGATCGCACATTAAATATCTACTTTTGTCAGTCGGTTGCGGAAAATGACTTCCGAATTTCAACAAACGATCGTAGAAAACAGTCGCGAATTGCGTTAACAGATTGCAAAAAGAAATAGCGAATTTCGTCAATCAGTTGTAAAAAAAAATGTCGCGAATTTCGTCAAATGGTGGAAAAAAATTTGTCAACGATCGGAATTTCGTCAAAGATTCCGCAAAAAAAATAACAATTTTTGTCAGTCGATTGCGGAAAAAGATTCCCGAATTTCAACAAGCGAGCGTAGAAAAGAGTCGCGAATTTCGTCAAAAGATGGCGAAAACCAATAGCGAATTTCGTCGATCGGTTAAAAAAAATGTCGCGAATTTAGACAAATGGTCGAAAAAATCCATTCCGCCAATGATTCACAGAAAATAGCGAATTTTGGAAAATTATAAAAAAATTATTTAAAATAAAAAAAGAAATAAAAATGAAACAATCACGAAAAAACGTCGTGAAATTCAACCGGTCACGAGATAATCAGCACCATCAAGAAGTTACGAAATTTGCAAATGCTGTAATCCATAGGTATAAGAAAATTTTCATTAATGATTTTCTGTCAGTAAAAATTTTTCGCAATCATTTTCTGCCTTTCTCTTCAGACTATGATCTAAATTCCATACAATTCAGAAATCTGCAATACCCTTGGTCTCAGGTCCCTTGCTCCTGCATTGGATGGGGCAATACCACCGAATCTGCAGTACGGATCGAGCCGGGTTTATGCAGCTTATTTTCGTTGCGGGTCAGGTTGACTTGGAACATTTGACTGCGGTTGGGACATATATGTCCCAGTGGACTATTTTTTATTCTATTAGTACGACTTTTTGAAATCTGTCATGCACTTATATTAGGATATTTTCAAGATAAATCTGTCCCAAGGATTTTTTTGGAAATTGTAGAACGATTGAATACACAATTAGTAGTCAATCCTGGCCCGTTGTCAAAGGGTTAATTGCTTCGGGTTCCAGTTGGGTTTTCACTATTTAGAGTCGGGTTCGAGTTGGGTTTTCACTATTTAGAGTCGGGTTCGAGTTGGGTTTTCACTATTTATAGTCGGGTTCGTGTTGCCCGAGTTTTCAAAGAAATCCTAAATATTTTCAGATGAAAAAAAAAATAATTTTCTACATAAAAGATAAAATTGTTATTAGAGATATAATTGTAATCTACTTTTCCAAATCATATTGAAATATGGATTAATTTTCTTTCATTTCGGGTGGGGTTGCGGTCAATGAAAATTTTTTGGACGTTTCAGGGTTTACTGCAAATTACAGTCCTGCATCGGCTACCCGAAATGAATTTCGTTTTGGGTTTGGTTGATTCAATTTTTTTTGTTGTTGCCGGTCGAATAAACTTTATACGCTTCCGGTTATGCTTTGACTCTTTCGAATCGGGTTCGAGATGAACCGATTATACAAAAGGAGGTTCTAAATAATTTTCAAATGAAAAAACTCTAGTATATTTGAATATTAATGGGTGTAGTGTTATTTTTTGTACATAAGAGGTAAACTTGTAGATTACTTTTCCATAAATGTATTAAAATATACATTCATTTTCTTTCACTTCGCGTTCAGGTATGAATATTTCGGATTCGGCTTGAAGTCTGTAGGGTTAAAGTCAGTATTCGTGTCGGTTACAACCAGATCTGGACAGGACTCTAAGTGTCAGACTGTGGAGATTTTTAAGAGCATACTGTATATATAATATCATTTGATAAAGCAAATGATTTAATATCATTATAACTATTGGAGTAAATATAATGTGACACTAATAAAACAAAATTAACAAATCATATAATTAGGAAATTGAATACACCTCTTCCATCCCCCACCCCCGAAAAAAAATCCCCTTAAATTTTTGTCTACAGAGATAATTTATCACTAAAATTCTAGCCTTGGTGACGAATTTTCTTTTAATCATGCTGTACACAGCTCAGAAGCAATTCATAGAGTTTTTTCTCACATATATTTCTAAAACTAGCCAAAATACTCATTAATGATAAATGTCTTGATAAAATTTATAGAATGTTGCAATAGCAAGGCTTTAGAAAACATTTAAATGTTTAAAGTGTTTATTAAATGTTTATTACTTTCTTCTATCTTTACAAGAAAAAGGTATTGGATTTATGAAAATTTACCACTTCCGGTTTTCGACGGATTTAGACGTTTTAGAAGGTCCTGAACACAATTGGACTATTTTTAGAAAATGTCTGTTTGCGAGTCTGTCTGTGTGTCTCAGTGTCTGTATGTGACAAAATTTTTGTGGGCGCTGTATCTCAAGAACTAATGCACGGAATTTGATAAAACTTTATATTCAGTTAGACATTGATATAAATGGGTGGTGATTCATTTTTGGTGTAAATCGCCTAACAGATGGCGCTACTATGCTACATTTTTTCTGATTTTTACGATAGCTATATCTCAAGAACTAATGCACAGAATTTCACCAAACTTCAGATCCGGTTAGACCTTGACAAAAACAGACGTTGATTACGATTTGGTATAAATAGCCCAACAGGTGGCGCTGCCATGCTACATTTTGTACGAATTTCACGATAGCTATATCTCCAGAACTAACGCACATAATTTAATAAAACTTTAGATTCACTTAGACTTTAATATAAATTGGTGCTGATCTGTTTTGGTGTATGTGAAACCTGTATGAGATAGACGAAAGTTTTGCGATTGACACATCAGACTAGTTTTTTTTATTGTAATCAAATCTGTGAAATCTGATGTTATTTTAGCTTTTGATCATATTTTGATTTTGATTTTTTTTTTTGGTGTAACCTGTGATAACTGAAAAAATTTCTCAAATTTCAAATTCCTTGGGGGGGGGGCGGTTGCCCCCCCAACCCCCAGCGCCCCTGCACACACGGCACCATTTCAGAACTTTCTTGGAGGGGGGGGGCAAAGTTTTTTTAAGATAGTGGCATAGCCAAGGATGGAGTACCGGGGCTATACCCCCCCCCGCAACTTTTCCAAACGAGAAACGTTTATTGAATCATAGATACAAAGACAATAATACTTCTAATACGGAATCTCACGTGACCTCTGAAACATTCCGGTTTAGACAGGTTTTCGTCTTAGCAAGCAGAATTTTAAAATATTATGAAAGTTTTCAGTTACAGACAGATACCGTTTTTTTCAAGTATTCTTTTAAACTGTTAAAACTTCTTTTCTATAAAGCACTTCTGAAGAGCATAGGTGTGTTACAATGAAACGTGTCTAAGCGAAACCTGTCTATAACATAATTCTTTCTCAAACTGGAATAAAAATCAAGTTTCGACGAAAAAAACGCCATACAATTAATTATACTTGCTAAAATGGAGACTTGTCTAAAATGGAGCTTTTTTCCTGTCCTTTTTTACTCCTTTTCGTAGGTTTTACTACAGGGGCGCCATTTAAAGAGTTCCTTTGAGAGGGGGAGGGGGAGCAAAGTTTTTTTAGGGACAGGGGCAGGAGCGGAAGGGGCGATCGTCCCCCCCCCTCAAAAAAAAAATGTTTTAAGTAGACTTGTTTTCTTTTGCACTCACATCTTTTTATAGTATTTCTTTATCATTGTTATAATTTTTTTTTCTTGCTTACTTTTTTTATCTTTACTTTTTTTATCTTTACAGTAAGAAAGGTTTGGATTCATGAAAAATTTCGACATCTGATTCTCGACGGATGTAGAAGGTCCTAAACACGATTTGAGTGTTTTTAGAAAATGTCTGTCTGTCTGTATATGACAAACATTTTTGAGCGCTCTATCTCAAGAACTAAAATGCACTGAATTTAATAAAACTTTATAGATTCAGTTAAACCTTGATATAAATTAGTGCTGATTAGTTTTTGGTGTGAATCGCCCAACAGGTGGCGCTGTTATGCTGTATTTTTCACGATTTCTGCAGTAGCTCTATCTCAAGAATTAATGCACGGATTTTCATCACATTTCAGATTTAGTTAGACGTTGACACCAGTTGTTGCTAATTAGGTTTTGGTGTAAATTTCCAAACAGGTAGCGTTGCTATGCTGTATTTTTCACTATTTCCGCTCTAACTCCATCTCAAGAACTAATGCACGGATTTTCATCAAACTTCAGATTCAGTTAGACGTTGAGACAAGTTGTTGCTGGTTAGGTTTTGGTGTAAATTTCCCAACAGGTGGCGCTGCTATGCTGCATTTTTCACGATTTTCCTTATAACTCTATCAAATTTCAAATTCAGTTAGACGTTGACATAAGTTATTGCTGATTAGGTTTTGGTGTAAATTGCCCAACAAGTGACGCTGCAATGCTGCATTTATCATGATTTATATGATTTTAGAGATATAGTCAGTCTCTGAAGAACTAATCGACGGAATTTCATCATAGTCTGGTAGATCTTGACATAAGTTGGTGCTCATTAGGTTTTTGTGTAAATCATGTAACAGGTGTCGCTGCTATGCTGCATTTTCCCCGCATTTTTGCGATAGCTGCTACATCTAAAAAAAAAGTACGGAATTTAATCAAACTTCATATTCTGTTATAGTTTCACATAAATATGTCCTTATTAGGTTTGAGTGTATACTACCCAGCAGCAGGCCCTGACTATCGCACGGGCACCCGGGGCCCATGCCCTGAGCACAAAATTTCTGAGGGGCATGAAATTTTTCATAATTTCATCTAAATTTCCATTAAAAAAATTATTTTGCCAACATTTCTTTTAGGACTTTTGTCTGCACCCAGTATTCAGCTTAATTTTATCATTTAATATCAATAACATCATTATTAAGTAGACTTCTTATCATTATTTTCTAATAATTGATGTTCTGTTTTTTTTTTTTTTCTAGTCATACAATTTTATTATATTGCCCATTTATTTGAAAAGACAACTGAAAAAATGTGATACTTGAGATTAGAATAAGATAAGTATATAATAACAATATAATACGATAAAATGACAAAAATATATCTCAATCTATGGTTAAAAAAACGCATTTCAATAAATAGAAAAAAATATTTCATTTTTATTCCTGGAACCGTTTTTCAATTTTCCGCTAAATGTAATTTTTGAGTTGAAACTTTTTGAACAAGCGTGCAATATGCTCTATCTCCCGAACAAATCGAGATAGAGACTTGAAATTTGGTGTTTACTTAGTATGTAATAATGGGAAGAAGCTTATTGAATTTCATTAACCTCGATGATCCGGAACTATTTTTTTCGGACTCTCGAAATAGTCGTTCTGATAAAAGGTATATAAAAATTTTCGAAATTGCTTATTTTAAGGAGAGAATATAAAAGACAATAAAGAAACACAAATTTTGCATAAAGAATGAAGTCGATCGGATAAAGAGTTGCCGAGCTGTTTGGAATCCTATTTACCACACTCTTCGATTTTTCCTGACCCTGTATTTCATTCAAATTTCAATTCAAAGATATATTTTAATTGGAAATGAGACGCTTAATCCGACTCAGTAAACCATTAGTTAATAGGATTATGAATTTTGGAGTAATAGAGCATTTAAAGTTTATGACGTCATAAAGCCACGATTTTATTCGAATTGTAATGCATTTTATAAATAGTTTACACATGTTTTATTTTCATATTTTATATAATGTATATCCATGATGGGTAAGTATTACGGTGGCCCCCAACGACTAGTTGGGGGCTTGTAATCAAATCTGCAATATTTGACGTTATTTTAGCTTTTGATCATATTTTGATTGTTTTTGTCTAACTTTTGATAACCGATAAACTTTCTGAAATTTCATATTCCTTAGGGGGTGGGCGGTTGCCCCCCAGCCCCCTTAAATGGCGACCCTGGTTTCGAGCTGGAAAGTTTTAGCAGCTCGTCATCAGCCAAAGTAAACACGAAATGTTTATTATAAAAGCAATCACGAAATGTTTATTATATGTTTCTTATATCTGATCCACTCTTAATTTTTTATTTTCAAATGCGGTGTCGCAACGGATCGAGAAATTTCATTATAATACTTTCGGCTATGATCAAATAGAAATGAAATGAAACTTATTTATATTGTGGAATATTGACCGTGATAACGTTTTTCACAGTATAAGGATCGATTTCCCTTATTTTACCTTAATACCTTCTTTTATTCTGCGGGGGGAGTGGGGGGATTCTTCTATTCCATTTTTTTTCTCTGATAAATCGGTGCATTTAGCAATATTGGGTATATTTTCTTGCGAATTCTTATTATTGGTTAATTAATTTTGTGTCGATTATCTTCAGATTTAATGGCTATATTACTTGCAATTAATTTTGTTTATATATATTAGAGGAATTATATTAGCCACTTAGGCGCCACATACATAGATGCCACTAAGTTAGGTTACTTATATTTAGTTACTTTAAAAAATATAATAAAAGTCAGTTTCTCTGTTTTCTCGTTCTATTTCATGATATAAAAGGTCTTCTTTAAGACCACTTAGATATTAAGCCGATATTTATTTAAAAATTGTTGACTAACATTCATAAACTTTAACCCCTCTCCCCCCCCCAAAAAAAAAAATAATAACCGGTATGACTGTAACCACATTTTTTTTTCATTCTCTCAAGACTAAGCCAAAACTGAAGTACGCGACTTTTTATATTGCCTTCATTAAAAAAAATCGTATAGATTACTTCTGCTGTCAACATCCCTTTTTCTAAGAAAATACAAAACGCAGAACGATGAATGAGATGCTATATGAAAGGATTTTGAACAGGCTGCTGACATAGCAGACTTACATTTCTTTAAAACACGTTTTTCGATGAAAAATTGCTGTTAATTAAAAATTAAATTGACATTGTTCTTGAGTTCTTGAGTAGGATATCTGGAGATCTTTGCTACAGCCAAGGGCCGGCTTCGTCTCTAAAAAGAAGAAAAGTGAGAATGGGAACAGTTGATGCATAACATAGAATGAAACAGCAATAATTCTGCAGAGAAGGCAGCGGTGCAAAACAAAGTGAAGTAGTAGTCAGCAACACAAAGCGAAGGACACAAGAAGACAAATAGGGAGTTACGTGCAATGAAGGGTGAAGTTAGATAAAGCTTGAGCATTGCAGCAGGAGTTCATAGCCAAGCTGATTAGATTATTGTCTGAAATGTCTGGAGGAGCTTTTAGAATAGTAAGCAGGTCCAGAACCGTGCGAAAAGAAAACTGCGCTCGGGGTAAAGTTTCAATTTGGCACCCCCCCCCTGCCCTTCTTTTTGTGACAGGTAATACAAAACTGATAAAGTACAGAAACAGAAATAAATTCTATTGAATAAACATTTCGCGTTTATGTTGGAACTTTAAAAGGTTTAATTTTAATTCAGAAATTGCAAACAACTAAATAGCGTAAGAGAAAATTGCACTTATTTGTTGGAAAGATCATCATATTTTGAGACAGAAAAAAAAGAATGATGAAAAGAAGAAAAGAAATTCTCCAAAAAATGATTGATGACCAAAAATGAATAAATAAATAAATTAAACCATGGTTGGTAGTATAAATTTGGAGCCCCCTCAATTTCCGCGCCCGGGGCGAAGCCCCCCCCCTCGCCCCCCTCTTCGCACGGCCCTGAGCAGGTCAATTCTTGGGAGATGATATTTAGCACAGGACAGGCACTTATAGTGGGGAGTGTCAATCACATGACAAGAATTGCAGAGGGGAGTAGGACTTAAATTTCATAAATGAAATGAAAGGTTTTCTCAAATCAGTGTTGCCACATCAATAAAATACTGCATTATCAGATGATGTCATCCTATAATGCAATTAAAATACGATTGATAATTTATTTCTTGCGCGTACTTTTTGAAAAAATATCGAGCTTTTAATCTGGTTTTTATTTCATTTTTACGCGTGCCTCACCTCACCTATTGTTTATTTGTTTTCTTTGTTTAATCATGGTTCTGTATATGCGTGCTTTATCGGAGCACCAGTAGATTACTACGGTAGAAACCACACAACGATGAATGAGGTATCATTCGAAAAGATTTTGAACAAGTTTCTGACATAGTACAGCCACATTTCGTTAAAACGCGTTGTTTGATTAAAAAAAACAGTTAATTAAAAATGAGTGCTAAAACGTACCAAGAAATAATCTCACAGATTGCAGTGCGAAAGCTTCGCATGGGTCCTTCTGGTAATATATATTTAGGCGAAATAATTTATGCTCGTTTTAGTGATTATGCTTTATACGTGATTATTTTAGCCACGTGAAAAGGGCAATGGCTTTGTGGGTCTTGCCGTTTTCCAAGTACGCCGTGTCATTTTAAGTATTTGGCGCGGATATAGCTAACGTGGTTTAATTCATTTAAATATGAAGTGATGGTAATGGATATTGATATTCTGCATTAGTATATAGGGAAATCAGATTACACGCGATACGATCCGGTTATGCGCATTGGATAAGACCCGCGGTTCGGGTTGATGCATTTTTATTTTCCGTTTCGAGTCGGATTTATATTTATATATTTTCCTGCGTATCAGATTCACTTTAAATATTTCAGGTTCGGGTCTAGTTGGGTTTTGACTTTTGTTTCGGACTCACGTTGACCTGATTTTCAGAAGAAAGTACCGAATATTTGAGAGGAAAAAACCCTATATTCGAACATTAATGAATTTGAACATTTTCATTTTTCTACATAAAAGGTAAAAACAATATTAGTTATGTAACTGTTTAGTACTTTTCTATAATCATATATCCTAATACGAGCATATCTTGTGTGTCGGGGGGGGGAGGGAGTAGTTATGCAAATTTATCTTAAAAACGGCTCTAACGATTTTGACGGGATTTCGTAACCTACCGTTTTGGGGCACCAGAAAACCATTGGACAAGGTCACATGTTCGAGAAAATTCGATTAGTGGGTCATTTTGGGTCACCATGGGTAAGGGTCAAGCTAATGGCATCTAAAAAACGGTTCAAACGAATTTGACTAAATTTTGTGTTCGACCATTTTCGAGCACGAGAAGACTATTGGGCTGAGTCACATGTTCAAGGACTTTCGATTAGTGGGTCAACGTGGATCAAGTTATTTTTATCTAAAAAACGGCTCTAACGATTTTGATTAAATTTTGTATCCTACGAGTTTTGGGCACAAGAAAATCATTGGACTAGGTCTCATGTCCGAGAAAATTCGATTAGTGGATCATTTTTTGGTCATTGTGGGTCAAGCTAATTTTACCTAAAAAACGGCTCAGACAATTTAGACTAAAATTTGCATCCTATGTTTTTCGGGCACGAGAAGACTGTTGGGCTAGGTCACATGTTCGAGAAAATTCGATTAGAGGGTCATTTTGGTCATGGGTCATATTTGAACTCAAATCTAATTTTAACCGAGCATAGCTCATTCTTCCCTGCTCGTTGTATTAAAATATGGATCAAACTAATAATTAGACCATAATTTTACAAGAAATCCTTTAAGAGTGTCATGACTGTTACGCTTAACCTATTCCGGCCTAAATAGATAGAACAGCCTATTTGAAGATATTAAACTATTATAATAAAAAAAGATAGAGAAATTTTATCATACAATATATTGATTAAAGAAAGCAGATGTAAATAATTTAACCAAAGCTACTATGATACGTTTATATAGAAAAAAAGAAAAAAAACATACTTTTACTTACCCATCATACGTAGTATAGGGTAAGTCTTGTAATCGTTTTAAAAATCGAATTTTTTTTGACGGATTTACACATTTTAGACACTGGAGATTCCGAAAAACATATTTTTAGAAAAAAAAATTGCCATCCGTCTGTCTGTGTGTGTGTCTGTAAACGCTCTATCTTCCGAACAAATGGAGATAGAGACTTGAAATTTGATATGTACTTAGTATGTAATAATGAGAAGAAGCTTATTGAATTTCAATCACCTCGATGATCCGGAACTATTTTTTTTCGGACTCTCGAAATATTCGTTCTGATAAAAGGTATATAAAAATTTTCGAAATTGTTTATTTTAAGGAGTGAATATAAAAGACAATAAAAAAAACAAATTTTGCATAAAAAATTAAATCGATCAGATAATGAGTTACCGAGATATTTGTAGTCCTATTTTCCACACCCTTCGATTTTTCATGGCCCTGTATTTCATTCAAATTTCAATTCAAAGATATATGTTAATTGGAAATGAGACGCTTAATCCGACGCAGTAAACCGTTAGTTAATATGATTATCAATATTGGAATTATAAGGTTGTTTCTTTTACGCAATTCTACAATAGAGTCTTTAAAGCGAGGCTAACGAAAAAGAAAGCCTACCGCGGTGCTTTACGCGTATCTTTTTTTACAGACAGCCGGAGTCACATGATGCTCGAATGCACCAATGCAGGTGTATGAAAAGAGGATCACGTCACTCTAGCGGTCTGTAAAAAAAGATAAGTGGAATACACCGTGGTAGCCTGTCTTTTTCGTTAGCCTCGCTTTAAAGTTTATGACGTCATCAAGCCAGGATTTTATTCGAATGGCAATGCATTTTATAAATAGTTTACACATGTTTTATTTTCATATTTTATATTATGCATATCTATGATGGGAAAGTATTACGGTGGCCCCCAACGACCAGTTTAGAGTTATAAAGATGTTTCTTTTACGCATTCAGTAATAGAGCATTTAAAGTTTAGGACGTCATCAAGCCACGATTTTATTCGAATTGCAATGCATTTTATAAGTAGTTTACACATGTTTTATTTTCATACTTTATATTATGCATATCCATGATGGGTACGTATTACGGTGGCCTTCAACGACTAGTTTTAGCTTGCAAGGAGACTCCAGAAAATGATGAACGACGGAGAAGAAATGCGAGTTAGTTTGGTGGAGTCTTCTACTGTATAAGAGAAGCGAACCCCGAACTTTACCGGGAAGTTAGTCTTGACATTCGTTAGATTATGGCAACCTCTGACGGCAAAGAAATACCCACGATTGTTAGTTATTGTGATGTATCATTACATTAGCGCATTTTATGTTTATGATTACGAATTATTATCGATATTTTAGCAATAGATATTTTAGTTTTTTAGATATTTGATTATAGATATTTTATGCTTATGTAAAAAAATAGCTTAAATACGTTTGGTAGCAAATTAATTGATTTGATGGATTCGATCACAGAAAACAAATGTTTTTGCTGTTATCAATCACGTTTTTTTAAATCCCGTTTTACGTAGAATGAATAAATTTAAAACTGATAAAATGAAAATGAAAACTAATATTTATCCACGTAGATAAGCATTATTAGTTTTTCCTATATATTTTTAATAATACATTATGTGGATATTTATAGTGATTTGAATTAGTTATCAATGAATTATTTTCATAACAATGTAACATATTTTCGACGCTTAGAAAATTACACTGGCCTCCAAAAGTTAATGTGCAACCAGTCTTTTCTGTCTAATTTGAAAATAAATGAAGATAAAAACATGAAATTTAGAAGAATCGTGCTTTAAACAGTTATTTATCGAATTTTATTTCATTTTGACATCAAGCATGATTTACAAATAAAAAATTGCATTTTTTGCAAAAGCCCATGGTTTGATAAAAAAATAAAATAAAAAGCAGTTTTTTGTGAAAAAAAATTAAATAAATGGATTTTAATAAGTCATGTGTCCGGCCCTTCTTGTAATGCCTTTGGGGCATCGACTTTTCATACTGTCAATTAGGTTGTCGGACACTGGAAAGGGAAACAACTCCCATACATGGAGCAACGATTGTTCCAACTCATTTAACAACTTTTGAGGAGGAGTTACGGCAAACCTTTTTCTGCGGAAATAGTCCCAAAGATGATGTATAGAATCATGGTCCGAAAATTGTACTGGCCATTCCATTCGCTCCAAACCTTTACCCTCTAGATATTCATCATCGACTCTAGCTCAATTCGATTGAGCATTATCAACCATTCAGATTAATTCATCACCAATAGTATCACCATACGGTGTGACAAACGGAGCAATTATCTTGTCCCGATATTTAAAAACAGTCAAAATTCTTCCCTGGCATACATGGAAGTTACTGTGAACAAAAGAAAGATTCTAGCCCAAACCATGATTCCACCTCCTCTATAACTGTGTTTTTCAACAATGTTACATGGGTAGAAACTGCTGCCTTGTTCTCATCAGATCAGCACACGAACTGAATCACTCTCCAAAGCAAACCGGGACTCATCTGTGAACAGTATAGAAGCCCATTGTTGTGTGTTCCAGGTAACGTGCTCTCTTGGCTAACATAAACGGGCACTTCTGTGTTTTCGATTAAGATGGCCACACGCAACAAGCTGTCTTGCATAGAGTCCTTAATTGTGAAAACGTCTATGCACCGTAATCGCAGCTATTGTCATCCCTGTTGCTTTACGATGATCTGAAATAAGCTGAGCCACAATAGTGATGCTCCTCCTTCGGGCCAAAAGAGCTAGAAAGTGATCCTGTACAGGATTTGTAACCCATGAGTGGTCTGGAACAAGTGTTCTTGATACTGAATTTTTGGATTCAAATTGATCTCAGAGCCTTTGGACTACACTAGGAGACACATTAAGACGTCTTGCAGCACCAGCTTGTCATAACCCCATTTCCATCCATCCGATTGCCCGCCATCTTAACGAATCAAGTAAACAACATCTCCTAGACATGGCAACACTATTTTACTACCAACAATTCAAGATCATCAACCATAAAAAACATTTCACAAAAATTCTTAGAGTGGGATATTCGCAGTTCCTCCTGACAAAGATATAAGTATCCAATACATTAAAATAACTGAGATGGGTATAATTTTTTCATAAGATTATATTGAAGGTAATTATGATTATTCATATAAACCCAATTTTTACCTTTATTTTCATTCTTTTAATAGTGAGCGTCAAAAAACTGGTTGTACCTTAACTTTTGGAGGTCAGTGTAATTTAATGATATCCCGCGATAGGTAAAGATTCTAGGTTGCCATGGTGATGACGTCCTATTTAACATGGAGTCCTATTATTTCCGTATGACTGAATTTAAAAACCGAATTTGTATTCTAAAATTGTTTTAACTATAGCAATTCCATAATCTACCGACAGTTTTTTTGGATAGGTGTTTCCGGAGAAATAGATATTAAATAGCAAAATAGTCTCAATAGGGATTTCAAGTTCTGAAATTTTCAAAGATAGGATTCAGTTTCCCATTGGAATTTTCAGTAAGCGCCAAGAAAAGATAAAATGTTTCCAACTTAATATGCACTTATTGTATTACGTAAATGAATCCTATCATATTTACAGACGATATAATTGATTTTTTAAGTGAAATAATGACAATGATTTTTTATTTTTTTTTACATTGCCTTGTGTTGTGCGCATAGTATCATTTTAATGTATAACCGAATGGTAATGAACTGTTTGTAAAAGTGAAATGAAACTTAATTTCATAAAATAAAATTAATATCTACAGTATGAAAATCTGCACCTAAAATTAATTTTGTATTCATGCATTTTTGCATAAGAGTGGAATAGCTACTGTACCAAGATCTGAATAGTTATAAAACTAGTTATAGTACGAACGCGCCTCATGTGTCATGCTTAAGGGTGTATTCAAATCCAAACTGCTTATTTTGAGACACATTTGTAAATTCATTTTTGCTCTAAAATGCATCCATTTGGCAGGTTCTCTTATTCAGTAACTTTATAATGTCCGTATCGTTTCGATTTTTTGATAAAGGCAGAATATATTTCAAAAAATGCTGTCAAAGTGGACATTTTGAACCGAATTTCCCAACGCGATAGCGCTGGAAACAAAAAAAATGATCATACTTTTTAAAATAATTGTCTGTAAATCAATTTCTAATTAATTGAACGAAAAATAAAAACATGGGGCCTTTATAAATGTCTTCATAAATCACACCGCCAAGTTTCCTGTTGTTACTTTTAATAAAATAAACTTTTACAAAAAAAACATTAACCGACTTATAAAAAAAGCACTAAAAAGTATTAAATAATTCTTTAAAATTCTCTAATGACAAAATGTTATCCATTAACCACAAATCTGATATCATGTGTCGGAATAAAAATGATAAATTTAATATGTACTGTTTAATACCCACCAAACATGGATTTTCGGGAGAATAAATTTTAGAAGAGATAAATATACAGACTTATGATTGAGTTTACGAATATATACATATGAAAAGCAATCAATTACTTTATGAAGTCGGTGCCAAACTACCTTAAGTTTAGTAAGAATTGTGAATATATTGTACCTAGTATCTACTAATTTATCGATTGGGGTTGTTTGGCACCGACTTCAAAAAGTAATTGATTGCTTTTCATATGTATATATTCGTAAACTGAATCATAAGTCTGTATATTCATCTCTTGTAAAATATATTCTCTCGAAAATCCATGTTTGGTGGGTATTAAACAGTACATATTAAATTTATCATTTTTATTCCGACACATGATATCAGATTTGTGGTTAATGGATAACATTTTGTCATTAGAGAATTTTAAAGAATTATTTAATACTTTTTAGTGCTTTTTTTAAGTCGGTTAATATTTTTTTTTGTAAAAGTTTATTTTATTTCCTAATTTTTAGTTATTAATACAGTAATAGACAATTATCTTGATTTCAACATCTGCTGAATAAATAAGTAATTTGTAATAGAAATTATAATTTACTAAAATTATCCTTTAAATAAATATTTTTTAATAAAATCTTTGACAGAATCAAATTCTTGTCAATCTTGACGACAACTGGAAAAATATCGCCAAATTTGGCGATCAAAATATGTTGCCATAAATGAAGCCAACGTGGTTATAGTTGACTAATTTGACGAAATTCTCATTCAGATTGACGAGAAGTGGGAATGAATCTTCTGTAATCGGGTTCCACGCATTTTTTAATTTTGAAGATTTTTTAACAACAAAATTGTTCTAATCATCAGAATTTGATGAAATTTAAATAGGACCACCAGGGTGTATTACACTTTTAAACAAAAAAATATATATATCAAAATCGGTGCACATTTACGAAAGTTATGCGTGAACAAGACTAAAACATACATACATACATACATTGGGTCAAATTATTAACATGCTCCTTTTCTCACCTTCTTCTATCGAAATAGAAGAAAGTATTGTGATCAAAATTTTTTCAACTTCGGTTTTCGACGGATTTATATGTTTTAGGAGTCAAAGATTCCGAAAAACATGTTTTTACAAAATATCTGTCTGTCCGTGTGTGCCCTCTTTGTATCATTGAAAAGTGTGTCAAGTTATGAAGCAACCTAGAATTGAACGAAATTTCATTTATAGGTTTTTGGCTGTGACCAGCAGGTCCCACTTGAATTTGCGGATATTCTGCCGAAAGCGGGCGCTGTGATAGCGATTTTTGTTCCATTTAAATTATTGTATCATCGAAAAGTGTATTAGGTTATCCACAGTACTGAACCAATTTTTTTGTATGTGTTTTTTACTATGACCTGCAGGTCCCAGTTGAATTTAGGGATATTCAGCAAGAAGGAGGCGCTATGATAGACACTTAACTCTTTAACGGGCGGTGGTCACAAAAAAGGACACCTAATTTTAATTCCAAACCTGACAAACGGCACCAAGAATATTTAATTAAAATTTTCCTTTTGTTAAGTACCGGAAAATGAGCAAGTTTATATTTCCTAATGAATTCGTTTGTTATTTCTGGTGTCAGTCCATTATTTCATCGTTTTACAAACAGACTTACTCCGCGCCGGAAAGGGTTAAAGATTTCAAATTTAAAAATATGTACAAAGTCGTTAAAAATATTAGAAATCCTAAAGGTTTTTTTGAATTGAATGTTCAGCCTTGATCCAAGGATACCGGAACAATTTTTGTTTTGCCTCTACCTTAAAAAGTACCTGAGATATAGCATTTTGAAATTTTAGAGTGGCTGACATTTTGAAACAAGACAGAAGGATACCTCCATAAACGGTTTTAATTTAAGAGTTTTAGTGAACATGCTATCTCGCTAGTTTTTTTTCATTGTTGTAACCATCGTTCTAAGTCTCACATTCTCAACACTATATATTCATGTTCGCCAGCGTTAAATTCTCTCCAAGCTAGGCAATATTTGGCGAAATATCAACAAATTTGGCGACAAAAACAAGTTGCCAAAAATGAAGCCAACTTGGCTATAGCTAGCATATTTGGCGAAATTCTGATTCAAATTGAATATTGACGAGAACTGCGACTGAATCTTCTATAATCGGGTTCCATCCATTTTTATAGCTTGGTGTTTTGCAGTAAAATTAGCTAAAATCTTAAAACCAAGGAATAGGTAGGCTGTCTTTTCCTGCCGTATAGACCAGAAGGACTTTTCGTAGTTTAGTATACATAATATATCAGCTACAAATAAATTAATCTCTCGTATAAATATGTTTTTAAATTGAAACTGTTTGGAAGTAATGTTATTTGAGCATTTTAAATATGACGTAAGTTTTCCCATTTAATGTTTTGAACGTGTATTAATATTCACGCGCAAGTATATTTTTTATAACGTATTTTTCTACATTTACTGCTTTTAACACGTGATCATTTAATTATTGTTTTAAAGTTTTATTTCTGTTTTTGATAGTCACGTGTAAATACGCTTTTTAATTGAAAGGGAATATTATTATGTGCGCTATTTTACAAATTGGCAACAATTCAAATAATGGACTTTTTGAAATATAAATTAAATTATCAAAATAATGGAAATTTGAATAAAATAATTTGTTCTAATGATCAGATTTTGACGAAATTGAAATGGGACTACCTTGGACCCTTGCTCTTTCAAACAAAATAAAAATTATCAAAATCGATGCACATTTACGAGAGTTATGCGTGAACAACAAAATACATACATACGGGTCGAATTGATAAAGTCCTCCTTTTTTTAAGTCGGTTAAAAATGAGTCTGAGAATGTGTCTCAAAATTTTGAGTTGTTGAGTGTGGAAAAATATTTTTTTTGAATACCGCCTTAACGTACAATTTCCAACTAGTTTCTTATTATTTATATTGCCAATTTATAATCCGACATTATTAGTTTTTTTTTGGGGGGGGGGGAGGGGCTGTGACTGCGTGCATGATTTCTATTGTTATGTCGTTAGAAAACGCCAAGTAATATGCTATAGTTCATAATAATGTATGACAAAGACAAACCAACTTTTTATTCTATCAATACACATATAGTCTCTTTTAATCTTGAGATAAGCTTTATGTGAGTTGTAATCTTTTAACTGGACGAATACTGTCCAGGCAAGGATTCGAACCTGGGATGTGTTGCTGAGATCCCAGATTCGAATCCTTGCCAAGACAATTTTCGTCCAGTTGGAAAATTACAACTCATGCGATTTCTTTACCAATTTGAATTATTGTGTTAAAACTTATTTAGTGTAATCATGTATCCAGCGATTACTGGAGTTCCAAATTACCTGCGGGCTTCACTAGTGGCTGAGAGGTTCTGCTCTAAAAGCTGGTAGACGGGGGTGCTGGGTTCAAATCCCTGTCGCGCTCGCCGACCTAACCGTTCGGAGTCTTCTGTGCTTTTCTTCGAACATACGGGTAAATACGGGTTAGGATCCCTCAGAAAGACCCCTACGGAGGGTACTCCCCCTTAGGGTCTATATCCCTCGTGCAGATAATCGGCTGTCATAAAATCAACCAACCAACCAAATTACCAGTGATTTATTCTGTTGAGCTGATTCCGGTATCAGACCAGATGCTAGGATCAATAAATTTAACAGGATGAATTAGGTCCTCCACATTTGACCGGGATGGCTCAGTTAGTAGAGCATTGGCAGCTTCGGCCAAGAGATCCCAGGTTCGAATCCTGGCCCGGACATTTTTCGTCCAATTGGAAAATTAGAACTCATATGATTTCTTTATCAATTTGAATAATTGTGTTAAAATTAATCTAGTATAAGCTTTATGGCTTAAAGGTATGAAAAACTGGAACTAAACTGAATTTGTATTTAAATTTTACATACTATTATAGTTCATTCAAAATTAAGAGAAAATTAAGACAAGGGTTCCCAATTTACGTTACGGGCTTTCAGTTTTCCGCTTATCTGGTGATTTTATAAAAATAAATTAATAAATATTTGTTTTGTTTTTAAAAACGTTTAGAAAAACTTGTTGACAAATATTTAATGTTTAAAATGTAACTAAGCAAAATAATAGTGATATTTAATTGATGCATTAATTACACAAATCAAACATTTAATTCGATAAATTGTATTCTGACATTGATTCTAGCCAAAACATTACAAATTCTACCAATTTACACGTGCTTTTGTTCATTTTTTCTCTCTTAATTTCAAATACACTATAATCAGCGTTGCCAAGTTTCCAGAGTATTATGCGAAACGTCCCGATTTTCAGGACTACAAGATCTGTCCCGCGCAACTATTGCACAGGACGTGATTTTTCCTGATGCACAAACACTTTTAAATTTCTTTTAGTTCCATGCTATTATTTGGTCTGCATCGACTAGACCTTAATGTATAGTAAAACCTGTGAAAGCAGAGACAATCTATGACTGAAAATTTCCATGATCCGGCCGAAAGAAATACCGTACAAACTACAAATCTGCCTGCTTAGACGGAAACCTGTCTAAAGCGAAATACTTTTCCGACTACTAGAGATTTTGTTTTTACTGGTTTTACTATGCTTTGTTCAGTAAAACCTGTAAAATCAAATGTTTTTCTTAGGCGTAAAACTTCCATACACTCTACAGAAGGTGCTATACAATTGTAAACAGTTCAATCGGCAACCTCCCAAAAATGTAATCTTGTTTCAGTTTCGGTTCCTGGCGATTCCATTTTCACAAATTTTACTGTATAAGAGTACAATGTTTATTTAGTACAGTAAAACCTACTTAAACGAAATCGAGTGACTAGAGAATATTTCCATCTTAACTGATATAATTGTATGTTATTTCTTTCGTAAGGAATACGTGATTTTTTTTATCTTTAGCCCTCTAAGCGTGTAGAACGTAATATTCCGTTCACTAAGCTCCAGGTTTCACTGCAATATATGCAATGTTTAAGATAATATAATTCTATAGATTTAATGAATTTTCAAAACATTGAAGAATGATTAATACTCTCAAGGGTTACATTCATATTTGTAATTAAGTTTTATTTATAATGATGAAAGAATCATATTTTTTTAGCATTTAAAACAAAATGCAGAGAAAACAACATTACAATTTTACCCGTTTTCAAAACGCTCAGAGGGTTAGGCAGAATTCCGTTATAGAGAGGTTATTTTATCATAGAATTTATTATGTTTTATGTTCCGCTGGCCAGTTTTTTTTGAGACAGGGAATCTGGCAACAAAACTAACAATAATAGACTTTATTACTCATTTGAGGACAACGGAAAACCTTAAATACAAAACGGATGCATAGATTTGTCTGCATAGATTAGTATGCATCAAGATTTTTTCCTTTAGAGATATTAAAAGTTTTGTTATAAAAATTGAAACGCATGGATCATTTAAAAAAATGTATACAGACTGGAAAAAATTTGTTGTGAGAAAAATGTATTTGAAATACATTATGATGTGTAATTACTTTACGAACACGTTGTGTAAAGAAAGTATTGCAATCATGATTTATGTGTGTATGTCAGAACCGGACCCAGCACTCCACATGAGCTCAAATTTGTACACGAGTAATTAAAAAATGATTGGACACTGCACATCGCAACCTAGTCCAGTATGTGCCTGTAACAGATGGTTGAATTGCTATGCATAGTGTTTGACCCTATAAGACTTTTTAATAACCGAACAATTTTGAGCAATTTTAACATTAAATAATTTTTTGATTTAAATACTGTCTGTTTCATCGTGTTTATCGTACATGTCTCTATAAAACTACGAGTTTTCATATTTTTATATGCAATAGTTTTCTTAATATAAGCCGAGAAAGAACACGGTCACAATAAATTTAATTACGGCAGAGAATGCGTTAGTTACTTTAACAACAACAACAACAAAAATAGAAAGGTACGCTTTAATGAACCAATAGTTACATATTAATTAAATTATGATTATAAATTGAGAAACCAATTTAGAAATTCTCAATAGATAGCTTAAATAATGCCCCTCAACCCATTTCATTTCCTGAAAGAGCTCCGAGATGATTAATTACACTTTTGACATCTGCAGATAGGGAATATTTAGAATTCACTAGCAGGCATAAATCATAAGAAAAGATGGAGGGTTTTCGGGTTTGAGTTTGAAATCATTTGGAGGAAGAGATTGGGGAAATTTTGCATTTTGGCTCATAAAACATTTTTGTATCTTAAGTTTCCCCCCAACTCCAAATTGGCTGATTTCTGATATATTTACTCAGTTATTTTTATTCAAAAATGCATACAATTTGTAGGTATGATCATAAATGTATAAAATTCGAAAGTTCTATTCGAATACAAATGCAGAGAGCAGAGTTTTCCCTTTTCTTAATAAAGGCAAAAGAGCTTTCAGAAAATATTTTCAAAGCTGGAGTTTAAGCAGATTTTTCGGGCTCGACAATCAGGATAAGATTATCATGAGGGAGCAATTAATTATGATTGAAGCTGTATCACATATATAAACAAGAACGAAAAATCATGCATATCGCATAGATTATTATGAAACACTTTCCAACAATAACAGATACTATTAAGAATTTATACTATTATATTATTATATTATACTAATTATACTATTATACTATTAAGAAATTTAATATTTTCATACGATGGAATGAGATATCTAAATAACCAATTTTAAAAATACATAACTCAGTAAAAATCCATTTTCAACAATTGTTGTGCCTATTCAAGTCTTTCGTGGATCCCTGTATAGGATCTACATAATTTGTAAACAACACGTAATGCACTAAAAATTACATGCATTCGACAGCGAAAGAGAATTTCTAGCAATTATCGATCATAGTCAGTCCAAGAGAATTTGGTTAAATTTAGCCGAATTCAGGAAATAAGTTGTATTAAACCTTAGGGATTTTCTAAATTTCATTATGTGTCAAGTATCATAACATGTTCAAAATGCATCACAAACGATTTTTCTCCATAGATCATACCCAGATAGCATGCAAGCTTCCGAAAACGGTCATTTTTTATTTTCTTTCCATTGTTCTGCAAAGGTGAGTTATCTTCACCATATAGCATGAGCGCAGGAATGTTTTCAATACTAGGTTTTGGAGAGAAGCTTCAGGCAACCAATATTCTCAAATCAACCTTCACGCATTTGATTTTCGCGCATGCGCAACCAACTTTCGTAGCGTTGCTTGTACTTGTTTTCAAAATAAAAATGTCGCCGTCCGCCGTCATTCTGATTAGTTTGTTAAAAGTAAAAGTAATGTTCAATATTTACAGAAAATACGGTAAGTTTGTTACTAGTATATTGTTATTAGTTAAATCTTTTAATCTATGATAACTAATAATGTATTTCTTTTAACAAGATTAATATAATCCTTATTGATGAAATAATAAAATTTATCATAGGCTTTAGTGCAAATTGCACATAGGGAAAATTATGATTTGAAGCTTTTTTAAGATTATTATTACATTAACTTATGTAAACATGATTTACTTATGACTTTTTATAGTATAGCGTTTCTTAATTATCACACATTTTTAAAACGTGGTTTCAATTTCAGTAAATGCATAACAGGAGTGCTTCATATATGAACGAACTCCCATTATATACTTTACTACGTATAAATATTAAAGTACATGGGCGAACGGTAAAACACGAAATCTAGAGGCAAAAATTTTTAGGGATAGTGTTTAACATGTTTTATTGTCAATTAATAATAAACCATTTAATTAGGATCGAATTAAAAACACTCTAACCTTAATCATAATTTTGCTTTTAGTGATTAATTAACTTATGTCGGTAAATATATATAGTATATATATTGTTTCAAAATTGCCACCACCCCTGGCCGGCGTTTATGACCGATTTATAAATGAAAACATACTTTGGACTTACACAAATTACATTCAAACAAACTCTCTTTTAAAAATCTATTAGCATTATTAAAACTCTATTAAAGGTAGCTATATTCAAAATTTGTTTCCGTAATATATTCCTAGAAAAATGTACTTTAATTTTTAAAAAAATCATTCACCCCCCCCCCCCCTCCTTCCCTTTCTTCAAAAACATATATGTTTTGCCACATATATTGAACAAGATGCTGTGATTATAATGTTTCATTAGTTAAACATTAATTGTAACATTAGTTAAATATATTTGAGACTATCTCATCCATATATCAACATTTGCCTATATTACACGAACTTTCCCCTCCCCTTTCCTATAGAAATATAAAATAAAAACCTGTTTGCCAATACAAATAATTGCCCTAAAGTTATTCTGCAAAAAATTGCTGAATCATATGCATGTATTACATCTCAAAACATGAATAAATTTGTTTTATATATGTATTGATGGATTAACAAATTACTTATTAAAAATATAAAACAAATACATTCATAGCAGAAATTAATTTTGATTTGTCAACTTGCCAGTTGATTGAGAATTGGCAGAATCCTTAATATTATGATCGTGAGTATTAAATGTTTATCAATTAACTTATTAATTATGATTACCTACCAATACCTTTAGTTAGTACTGATAAATGGAAAAAATTAAAACAAAATAAAAATTATTTTAAATTAAATGTTTCTTAAAATTCACACAAAATAAAAATTTTTGATTTTTGTTTTGTATTAAGTTAGTAAATATGAAATGGTCTTGTCTTCCCCCCCCCCCCTCCAGAATTCTCTGTATTAGCATTACAAAATAGCCTTATAATAGTCTGGCCATTAACCTGAAGTTTTAACATTTACCTGTATAAATTAAATCTGCCCTTTTAATATTTTTTTATACTATGCGGGATAATGCAACTTTTTTGTGAATACATGAAAAATTATGTTTGTTTTTATTTTAAATTAAACTGGGTTTTGCGGGACCCACAACAACAAACAAACAAAAAAAAATGTTTTAAATTAGTCTTAGGTCCTACTTTATTGAAAGAATTTACATGATTTACAGAGTATTGTTGAATTATATCAGTACTCCACAAAATGAAACCAGGACTGATTTAAAATGTTTTGTTGTTGTTGTTGCCGGGGATCCAAATAAATAGAGTTTAACGTACAGCAATGTTTTTTCTTTCTTTCATCTCAAAATTTTCTTTAAATTTGAGATGTGTGCAATATGAGTTTTTTGATTTTGACTGTTCTCTGAATATAAATGACCACTTGTCACTGCTTAAAATCATTAGATGATCATTAGAAATCTATTTTAGAATTTGTTTCAATTATTTGAATCTTTTGATGCTTAACGGTTGACATATTGATTCAATATATTTCTTTATTCCTACTCCAAGTGGTTAGTCTTAAGTTATAATTAAAATAGCATGAAGTATGCATAATGCATAGACTTTTATTGTAATGTTAAAACCATTTATGACAGGAGATATGTGTGATATAAGATGTGTACACAGTTCTTGATTTTAACTATTATTATTATATCCGAATGGTAATTTTTACTTTATTTAATAAAACTGCATTAAATAAGGTCTATATTATTTGGAAATAATGGTGCAGGGAAGCTTGTCATGAAGGGTTTAAAGTTTATTTCTTGGTTGTCATTATTTTATTTTTCCTTTTGTAGTTACAAATTCTAATGATATGATCCGGTGAAGATAATAAAGCTATGGTTGCCAGCATGTGACGAAATTAGGTCATACAGAGTTCCTCAAAAAGACTTCTGTTTACAAGCTGATACAGGTTGTTGATTATTTTTTAAGGTAAGAAAAATTATTTTAACACATATATAACAAATTTAATGTTATTAAAAGTTATTTCTTGATAATTTCAGTTGATTATTTATTTATTTGATTATTTTTTAATTTAAAATTGAATTTTTATTAATTTATTCAAATTGAAAGATAATTTCAGATAACTTAATATATGTAAGTTTAGAAACAAAGTGTGGCATAAATCAGGCATGCGATTCTTCTGCAAGTCTGCGATGTTATGCTTTTTTCTTGCCATTTTCAGATCATTATCTTTTAAGATAATTTTTATCAAACAACTCAGAAAGTCCAGGAAACATCAAATGTTAAATACACTACCACTTACTGTTATACTCCAACCATAATATATTGTTGTGAGCTCGGGGTTCGAAAGGACTGATGCCAATATATAAGAACAATCAAAAGGCTTTATTCACTATAAACAGTGCAATACGATCACAAATATCTTCTGAAAATTACAAGATATTCAGTAATCTTCAAATCCAATAAAAGCGCAGCAAAATTTCACACAGAAACAATGTGTTCAATACGACGTATCAACGACAAAATCAATCTGAGTAACACAGTTCTCAATGCAAAGCCTCTCGTATGAATTCAATCGCAGTTGACAGGCAACTAACTCAACTGAACTGATGGAGGTCCTTATATAGGTTTCAGAGATCTTTCCATATTATTCCAGAGCTTTCAGATGCTAGAAATTACCAGAAAGTGCTTCAACTCTCGATAGAGTACTCCAAACGTAAAAGGATCCCAATGTAAATGTATAAGGGGGGGGGGGTTGCACAAAAAGTCGCCAAATCCGTCGCCAACTTGGCGACATTTGGCGATATATCGCCAAATTTGGCGACAAAAATAAGTCGCCAAAACCATCGCCAACTTGGCGATAAACCCATTCCTTGGCGATTTTTCCATAGACTCCATTATAAAAACCGATGCTGTAAGGTTGTTTTCCTTGCAAACCACCTGAGGTCTTTAGCATTGAGTTACATGATGCTCAATAGGAAATACATTAATAATACTGCAATTTTCACAATAATAAAATAAAATAAATTTAAACAAATGGAATATTTACAGATATACAAAATTCATAACATTGCCCCCCTCTCGAGGACTGCACGTCCCGGGCAGTTCAACCTTTGATCGGAAAGCAAACCCGTTACCAACAAATGCTATACTACTCAAAACACTTTAAAGCAAACATGGAAAATAACAATTAAACACATTCATAATGCTGAATTATACAAAATATACATTTATTTAAAAAAAATTAAATTAAATTAAAGCATAGACATCATTACATACAAGTATTTAAATAATAACATTAATAATGATAATGCTAAGCAAAAGAAATTATTACATTAACTTATATACAAGACCATGGTCATACTAATTTACATTATTTACATTACACTATTTACAATCAATGAACTAAGTACTATGGCTACAGCGCCTAGAATACATAGTGTGGAAACCGGCTACAAAATAGTACTAAAAAATTGTATCCAATAAATGTACAACGTTGCTGAAAATATTAGGATGGGTTCGCAGCGCCATCTGCTAGCTCTTGACATTGTATTAGAATGTTTCGGCTGGTGGTAAGTATTTTAAATACTTAAATTATATCATTTTCTCCTCTGACTTAGTGATTTTTATAAGTTTTTTTTAAAATTATGAAAGCATGGCTAAAAAACGTGATACGCATTTTTTTTGTCTCTGGTTGCAACATTATCGTAGGCTTCGTAGGAGCACCGTTGCACATTTATAGGCTACAACTTTTTAGCACTTTTTAAAGCATTACACAATTTGCCGGTTTCCACACTATGTATTCTAAGCGCTGTACTATGGCCATAGTATGGAGCCAGCCTGTCGTAATGAACGACTCTAGGCTTCAAACTTGGTGACTTTCGGATCCGAATTACGACATCGTTCAGTCTGTTTAGGACTGTATAAGGACCGTCCCAGTGCGATTGCAGTTTGGGAGAAAGTCCTTTACGTCGAGTCGGATTATAAAACCAAACCTTGTCACCTTCTTTGAATTGATGTCCCGTGGCTTTCGTGTCGTACCTGGTCTTCATCTTCTCCGTCTGTATATTGATCCGCTCTCGAGCCAAGTTGTGGACGTCTTCAAATCGTGCCTGGAGATTCTGCACGTATCCCTCTGGCGATGAAGGCGCATCTGGAGGGCGACCAAAAAGCAGATCACAAGGTAGACGAAGATCACGACCGAAAAGCATCTGAGACGGGGAATAGCCGGTTGTTTCATGAACGGCGCTGCGATAGGCGAGAAGAAACAAGGGAAGTTTTTGGTCCCAGTCTTGTTGGTTTCTTGAGACTAGCAATGAGAGATTGTTGAGGATGGTACGATTAAATCTCTCAACCATGCCATCCGACTGTGGATGTAAAGGCGTCGTCCTAGTTTTGTCCATTCCGAGAAGTTGACAGAGACCCTCAATCACAGCAGATATGAAATTTCTCCCTTGGTCAGAATGCATTTGAAGGGGAACTCCATACCTTGATATCCACTGGTGTACCAAGGCATCCGCAACCGTAGAAGCTTCTTGATCAGGGATGGCATAAACTTCAGGCCATTTCGTGAAATAGTCCATGACAACAAGGAGGTATTTGTTGCCATCAGCACTTCTTGGCAGAGGACCTAGGATGTCAAGGGCGATGCGTTCAAAAGGTGCTCCTACATTGTAGAGATGTAGTCTTCCTCGGCTACGTTTCTTTGGTCCTTTCCGAGCTGCACATGCATCGCAAGATTTGCACCATTGTTCGACGTCAGCTCTCGCTTTTCCCCAGAAGAAGCGCTCTCGGACTCTGTGTAATGTTTTCATGACTCCAAAATGACCACCAGTGGGACTGCCATGTAATTCTTCGAGTACCTCTGGGATTCGAGATCGAGGAAGTACCAACTGCCACCGAGATGTTTTCCCATCTTCCGATTCGAATTTTCGGAACAGGACACCATTCTTGACGTGGAGGGAGTTTCAAAGAGCCCAATATTGCTTCGTCGTAGGACTGTAAGTCGAGATGTCTTTCCAACTGGGCTTCGTGCTAGAAGATTCTAATAACTCCAAGATTGGTTTGATGTCAGAGTCTGCCATTTGATCTTCTCGAATCTTCTCATCACTCCAGGGATCTGGTGGCGTTGATAGTGAAGTCTTCGTCTGGCGTATGACATGTTCGGGATTATACTTGTTCTCCGCTCTGGAACAATAGCGACAACTTTCGGGACACGGTCTTCTTGATAAGGCATCAGCATTTCCATGCGATGAGCCTTTACGATGCCTGATGTCAAAGTCGTATTCCTGGAGTCGTTGTATCCATCTGGCTACTTGGCCCTCTGGGTTCTTAAAATTCATCAGCCATGTTAGGGATGCGTGATCAGTACGAAGGAGAAATTTCCTGCCATAGAGATAGTGATGGAAGTGCTCTATGGCTTTCACTATAGCTAATAACTCCTTACGAGTGACGCAATAATTCCGCTCTGGTTTCGATAGACATTTGCTCCAGTATGCTACGACTCGTTCTTGGCCATCTATCTCTTGGGAAAGTACAGCGCCGACACTTTCATGGCTGGCATCCGTGTCCACAATGAATTGTTTGTCGGGGTGTGGATAGGTAAGGACTGGAGAGGATGTGAGAGCTTCTTTCAGCCGCTGGAAGGAATTGTCGCATTCTTGTGTCCATAGAAACTTCTGCTTGCTTTCCATGAGCCTATGCAAGGGTCTTGCGATGTTGGAGAACCCCTGTACAAACTTTCTGTAATAAGTGCATAGTCCCAGAAAGCTTCGCAACTGATGGACATTGTCCGGACGCTTCCAGTTCTTTACTGCGGACACTTTTTCAGGATCTGTTCGAACACCTTCAGCTGAAATGATGTGTTCTAGATAATTTACTTCCCGTTGGAAGAACTTGCATTTCAAAGGGTTCAGCTTTAAATTCGCCGCTCTTAGCTTCGTTAACACTTTTCGAATATTTTCTAGATGTTCTTCAAACGTGCGGCCACCAATGATGACGTCGTCTAGGTAGATGAGACAAGCTTCAAAAGTCAGGCCTTTTAACACTGTCTCCATGAGGCGCTCGAACGTTGCTGGAGCATTGCAGAGCCCGAACGGCATAACTTTAAATTGTCAAAGTCCTTGTCCAGTAGTAAATGCGGTCTTCTCTTTGTCATCAGGATGGATATCTACTTGCCAATATCCACTCTTCAAATCCAGTGTGGAAAACCATTTATGTCCTGAAAGAGTATCTAGCGTGTCGTCTATTCTTGGTAGAGGATAGCTGTCCTTCTTCGTGATATCGTTAAGTTTACGATAATCCACACAAAATCTTGTGGAGCCATCTTTCTTTCGGACCAACACGATGGGAGAGGCCCACGGACTTGATGACGGTTCGATGATGTCACTATCCTGCATCTCTCGTAAGAGCTTAGAAACCTCTTCTTGTTTTGCGAACGGCAAGCGTCTTGGATGCTGTTTAATCGGTGGATGGTCGGCAGTGTCAATTCTATGACGTGTCAGAGAAGTGCGACCTATATCACCCTCGTTTTGTGAAAACACATCCTTAAACTCCTGGAACAGTCTTTCTGTGGCATGTCTCTGCTCAGGAGATAAATTCTCATTTCGTCCAATTTCAGGTGTTAAACTTGTAGACGGCTCCGACAACGTCAAGCTCCGGTCTTTGCAAACACAGGTGACTGGAGCACAGGTTGCAAGCACTTCACCCTTCTGGATAATTCTAGATTTTTCACTTACGTTCGCAATTCTCACAGGTATGACATCTCTCGACAGATCTACCAGCGCTGATGCTATTAGCACTCCTTTTGGGCTCTTCTCAGGATATCCAACCAAGCCACATTGAAAACTACTTTCGTTCTCAGTTAATCCAGGTATCATCATTTCGGTCCGAGGAGGGATGATAACATCTGCCTTGGCTGTGATCCGTTGAATAGACCCGGAATCATTTCCAAGTTTGAAAATAGTGACATCTTCTTGAGCAGAGCGTAACTCATTCTTCTTAAAATCCAGTGTAAATCCATGCTCTTTTAAAAAGTCTAGTCCGAGTATGAAAGGATCTGAAATATCGGCCACATAGACTGTATGATGGTAAGCGGCGTTCCCAAACTTTATTTCCAGTGTCATTCTTCCAAATATGTCGATCTTATCTCCTGTCACAGTTTGAAGGATAACACTTGGCGGGGTCCAGGAGAGTTTTTCTTTCAGCCGCTGAGCTAGATCTTTCCGAATGATGGTCACATTGGCTCCTGTATCGATGATCATATTATAGGGCAAATCATTCACACTTCCGACTAGAAAAACTCCGTTCTCGCCGCAACTTCTTGCAGAAATTTCACATACTTGAAAATGAGGCTTCTTAAGATCTGGAAACCTCTGCCCGCAAGATGGTCAATAATCAGTTTTCTTGCTCCTCCGTTAGCGGGTGAGCTATTACCTTCGGTGCTGGGTCGTCTTGGGCAGTCGATTTGGATATGGCCTTCTCCACCGCATTTCCAGCACTTGATCTTCCTGTAAGGTTTGTTGGCCATTAAGGAGTTCATCTTTCTCATTATGTCATTCATCTGCTGCTGTAAGCACTCCACAGCTCCATCCGACGTCTCAGGCAGGTTGGCTGCTCGCACAAAGTGTCGATCTTTCCTAGTAGCTTGCTGGGCTGCCTCAAATTTCAGAGCGTAAACCAAAGCCCCTTTTAAATCATTGAGATCTGCAATCCGGAGTGCTGTCTGGATCTCAGGGTCACGCACACCATCAATAAAATGTTGAAGAGCTAAACTTTCTCTAATTTCAGTCGGACAGTCAGGATAGGCAAGATGTGAAAGTCTCTCGACATCCGTAGCAAGCTCTTGCAGGGATTCAGTGGATTTCTGCTGTCGAGATTTGAGCTGGAGTCTGCTATATTCCTTCATGCATTTCTCGCCAAAGCGCAATTCTAAGGCACTGACGAGCGTTTCAAAATTCAGCGGTTCATTTGCAGGCAAAGTCTGTAGGACGTCGGCAGCATCAGCTCGTAGAGAAGCAGCTAACTGGCAAGCCTTTGTCTGGGAATCCCATCCATTGGCGTCCGCTACGATCCCAAATTGTGTCTTAAAAACTGGCCATGAGGATTTTCCGTCATAGGTCGAGAGTTTAATACAGGAACGAGGAAGCATAGATTGATACTTGACATCTTCGGTATAGCTTCCGGCAGTTATCTTCTGTTTCTTGACTTTTTCCAAATCTTTTTTTTACATTCTCTATGCTTTCTTCGACGGTCTTGGCGATCTTTTGAACTTTTTCTTCTACTCTTTCTTCAACGGTCTCGGTGATCTTTTGAACTTTTTCTTCTACGGTACTGGCTGTCCTTTGAATTTCTTCTACCTTTCCTTCTATTTCTTGAAATCTTCCTTCAACTTTGTTTTCCACGCCATCAATTCTGTCATTTAAAGATGTTATTTTATCCTCTATTAAGTCTTTCAACTCTCCAAGGTTGGTTGACATATCCTTCTTCATTTCATTTTTTAAGTCGCCAAGGTTGGCAGTCGTTTTCTCGTCTATCGCTGACATTTCCTTCTTCATTTCTTCCGACATTTCCTTCATTTCAGCCTGATTCTCAGTCATTTCCTTCTTCATTTCTTCTTTCAACTCGCCAAGGTTGGCAGTCATTTTCTCATCCATCGCTGACATATCCTTCTTCATTTCAGCCTGATTCGCAGTCATTTTCTCATCCATCTCTCCTAATTTCTCCAATAATTTAGTCAGTTGCGCCTCCATTGCTCTGGTAATCGGCATTCAACCCCACTCCTGACACCAAATGTTGTGAGCTAGGGGTTCGAAAGGACTGATGCCAATATATAAGAACAATCAAAAGGCTTTATTCACTATAAACAGTGCAATACGATCACAAATATCTTCTGAAAATTACAAGATATTCAGTAATTTTCAAATCCAATAAAAGCGCAGCAAAATTTCGCACAGAAACAATGTGTTCAATACGACGTATCAACGACAAAATCAATCTGAGTAACACAGTTCTCAATGCAAAGCCTCTCGTATGAATTCAATCGCAGTTGACAGGCAACTAACTCAACTGAACTGATGGAGGTCCTTATATAGGTTTCAGAGATCTTTCCAGATTATTCCAGAGCTTTCAGATGCTAGAAATTACCAGAAAGTGCTTCAACTCTCGATAGAGTACTCCAAACGTGAAAAGATCCCAATGTAAATGTATAAGGGGGGGGTTGCACAAAAAGTCGCCAAATCCGTCGCCAACTTGGCGACATTTGGCGATATATCGCCAAATTTGGCGACAAAAATAAGTCGCCAAAACCATCGCCACCTTGGCGATAAACCCATTCCTTGGCGATTTTTCCATAGACTCCATTATAAAAACCGATGCTGTAAGGTTGTTTTCCTTGCAAACCACCTGAGGTCTTTAGCATCTAGTTACATGATGCTCAATAGGAAATACATTAATAATACTGCAATTTTCACAATAATAAAATAAAATAAATTTAAACAAATGGAATATTTACAGATATACAAAATTCATAACAATATATTATAAACATTAGCATTTGTATTAAGTTTATTTTAATAATATATAAAACCTAAAAGAAAAAAGACTGTATTGTGCATTCTATTTCTTGCATACATATAGAATTTTTATTTTTAAGATATCTTTGCTTTTTCCTTGTGATGAATTGATATGGTTATAACCGTTTCTGAACTCATTCATTTTTTCTTTATAAATTATATATTTACATAATAAATTAAAATATATATGTTTTTCTGGGTGCATTTTTTCTCCGGGAGGGATATTTGTGGCTCTGGGCGTACATTGTAAAGTTCTGGGGTGGGGGTGGGGGTGGGGACATTTCAATGTTCTCATACCCGTGCCAACCCCCTGAATTCAACACTGGTGGGTGTGAGTCTGGAGTATGCCTCCGAGTTTGTTACTTTCATCAGCTTTAGGAAGAAAATTTTAAATATTTATATTGTTTCTTTCTCCGAAATATTGACTTGCTTTCATTATAGAGATATATATTATAGTGTTATTATTTTGAGAGTGTGTGTGGGTAATGTTTTGGTATTATTATATGATTGGTATGTATAGATGTCACAGACACACTAGGATATATTTTTGGTGCCAAAAAGCCAATTAATGCTTGGGCAACCCACCAATTTGGGCGAGATTTTTCTTCCTATGGCAGCCCGGTACAGAAAATTGTGTGTGTTTTATATTAAATTAAACATTGTCTGTTTTATAATAAATTTATTTTTGTTTGTTTATAATAAAAATTGTATGTGTTTTACAATTAAATTGTATGTTTTTTAAGTACTTCCTCCATTATCCGGTCGACCACTTTTCATAAGATAAAAACTATTGTCAAATTATAGGATTTAAGGCCAAAGATGCATTATTGTGGCAACACATTCACTTGACTCAGAAGCGTTGCATGTGTTTGCTATGTTATCAAGTGGCTATAATTTCACATTTACCTGTATCTTTCATTATGTTTTACTGATTTATTAGTTATTTCGTTAATCAAAATAACAATTGTGTCCTTAAACGGCAGCGCCATGATATTAAAAGAGAAAAAGCATTGAAAAAATGTTGCGATGCATAGTTACGTACAATAGATCAGTTTCAACTGATGTCAAAAACATTTATTCACCACCCGATAGGCATAATTAGAATAAATAATGTAAAGAATAAATATCCAAGTTTCTTTTTCTGTTTTCATTAATATATTGCAAATTTTATTGCTCAAGCTTACTAAGTTGGCGCATTGAAGAGTGGGATTTTTCAGAATTTTTTGCATTTATTTATTTCGAGATTCCAATGGCAGCATTCTTTCATTTGTTTATTTGGCGTTACAGTTTGGCGATAGTTTTCTGTTATGAACAGTGGTCGACAGGATAATGGAGAAGTACCATTTTTATAACAAATAAAAATATTAGCAAGCTAAGCCTAACAGGTACACACATGCCTTTAAAAAAGAATCATTATAATTATCCTTTAAGACCATTTATATACAAGCTTTTTTTGTCTAGGTGCTTATACATTGCATTAAATAATACAGGCTTAACCATTTGGCACATTTTTGTTGTTGTTATATCCAGCTTAAAAAAAATCTGTAACTGCAAAATCCCCTCATCAAACACAATATAAAATAACGAAATTTTCCGTTAAGACTGAGTGACAAAAACAAGATTGCTATATTTGATTAGTGGATTCTAAAAATGCCTAGTTTGATAATATTTAAAAATATAAACAAAGAATCTACATCAGAAATCTATAAAGCACTTTGCCTCAAGCTGGGCAAATTTTTAAGAGGCTACTTCACTCAGGCGAAAACCCACTCGTTAATGTTAATCCTATGGGGGAAATAATTTACGATATATCGTTTGCATTTCAATATTTTTAAATATATATATATATATATATATTGCATTGGATAGCTGAGGTCAATCTCTATGCATGCTCTTTGTACTTTTTCGATTTTGATTACAAGTTTTTTTTTCATCTTAATGCTTCCACTTTTGAAAACTGTTTCGAAAGTGAAAGTATCCTAAATAAAAAAAACTGCAACAAAAATCAAAAAAGTAGAAAAGGGCCTGCATAGATATTGATCTCAGCTATCCAATGCAAATAAATAAATAAATATATTGAAATGCGAATGAGATATTGTAAAATATTTCCCCCATAGGATTAACATTAGCGAGTGGGTGTTTTTGCCTGAGTAAGTAGCCTCTTAAGAGTGACCTATATAAAGTGCATACCGTATTTTGACTATTAAATTCTGTACGGGGGCAATTTTGGGGTTAAAACCCCATCCAGAGTCTTGTCTTAAGGTAAAGTAATGTTGTGTAAAAACCAAAGTAAAGAAAAGTATAAGCAGCATAAAATGTTATTCTCAACTGTTTCAATGCTTTAATAGGGTCCTCTATTTAAACACAAAATCAATTAAAGAATAGGTTAAGAGCAATAGCACTAAAATAGTCATATGTTACTGCTATTGCTCTTTCTTTTTTCTCTAATCTAAGTCTAAAGAAGATGCTCTTTAATGAAACCTTTAAGCACACAAATGTTAAGTTTATTACAGCTATTTGTGCTTTTGATTACTTTTTGTCACACTTTTTTTATTTTAATGAGTAACAATCCCAGATGGGGATCCTGGCTGCGCTACTGCTTATTGTATACTTTATTCCTTTCAATATACAGTAATCCCTTAACATTCGCGAGTTTTGATTATTCGCGAACATAAAAATGCAGAAAACTTAACATTTGCGAGAATCTGACTTGATTATTTGCGATTTTTTTTCAAATTATATTTTTGCTTTTTCAAAATTTACAGTGGTTAAAGATTGTTTCCCTCGTGTTTTTTCAGTATGTATTTACAAATCAATTTTCAGATGTCAACTCAAAAAAAAGCGAGTGTTGTAGGAAAACAAAATAATAACAACAGCAGAATACTCATTGCAATGGGGATAACGGAATCTTCAAATTATTAATTTAAAATATGCTTGTGCAAGTTCTCATAGAGATGGAGCTGAAGCTGCACTCAAAAAATAAAAGTAACTCTGAAGCAGTCAGCTGTATTTAAACATTGTATTTTAATATTGTATCGCATACTGGCCCACTAATACATTATCATCTCTTTGCGAATAGAGAGAGTCAAAATTACTTTATAAAAAAAAATAATATAAAATAAAACCTATGCTTTTTAGTTGTAATTATTTCTCCAGTCACTTAATTTGAATTATCTTCATTAAATAAATATCATATTTATGAATATTTCTGTACATTCCCCTTCTGCATATATGCTATGCATAACGTATGGTAAATACCTATATCCTTTTGTTCTTTGAAATGCTATGCCACTCTTATTATAATTTTACAGAACCTCCTATTTTAGTGCAGAGAGATAAGACTCAACATTCGCGCATTTGATATTCGCGGTGTTTTCCTGGAACATAACCCTCGCGAATCTTAAGGGATTACTGAACATATTTGATGTGTGTGTCTATATTTATTTATTTATCTTTTTATTTGCTAGAGAGAAAAGACAGAATCAAGAAGAAAATAGACTTTACTCGAGTTGTTGATGATTATATTATTTTTTGTATGTAAATAAATAGAATTATTTAAACTGAATAATGTTTCATTTGTTTTAGAAAATATTGCCTGGAAATTGAGAAATACTTTTGTTTGCTTCAGAGTAAGTTATTAAAAATTATTATAAAGGAAAAACGGTAATTTAAATGAGTTAAATTAGAAAATAAAAGTAACAACATTAGATTGTGTTTGCTCTGTCGCATATAGGAAAGTATTTCTCTTGTAGACAAAATGAAAAAAAAAATGGCCACATAGAAATGGAGATTTTTATTTTTTTTTAAATTAAAGTATTCTTAGCTTTTAACTAGAAAGGAATTGGGGAATATTAGATGAGGAAATGCAAAGATTACAATATTAAAATATATTATTAGTTAAAGTAATATTTGGGTGTAGATTAAAAATTATATTTTTAATACCATATTTGTCACATTGTAATATGTACAACTTATTTAATTAATCTATTAAATGGGCAAGAAACTGCTATTACTTTAGCATAAAAATGTTTTCAAAAGATTATCATTGAATATATAAAAAGTTTCTTTTTGCATCATTAAGGAATTCATTTTCGGAGAAAGTTATTAAAAAATATTATAAAGGAAAAACAGTAATTTAAATGAGTTAAATTAGAAAATAAAAGTAACAACATTAGATTGTGTTTGCTCTGTCACACATAGGAAAGTATTTCTCTTTCTCTTGTAGATGAAATGAAGAAAAACAGCACAGCTACATAGAATTTTTGGTACTACTCTATTATCCCGTCGACCAGTTTTCATAACAAAAAACTATCGCCAAACTGTAACGCCAAATAAACGGGAGAACGTTGCCATTGGAATATCAAAATAAATAAATCAATAAAATATAAGAATTTAACGACACAATTTTTATTTTAATTAATGAAATAACTAATAAATCAGTAAAACATAATGAAAAATACAGACAAATGTCGAATTAAAAACCAATTGATGACATAAAAAACACGTATAATGCTTCTGGCATCAAGTAAATGGGACTGCATTTTTGGCGTTTAATCTTACAGTTTGGCGGTAGTTCTTTGTTATGAAAAGTGGTCGACGGGATAATAGAGTAGTACCGAATTTTTTTTTTAATTAAAGTATTCTTAGCTTTCAACTAGAACACATATTGCAACAGTGTATAATATACAGTATATTGGAATTCTACATATTTGCTGTGTTAGCATTGTTAGTAAACACAGGTTTTTTTCCCCCGTCATACAATGTATAATTAACTGATCCTGTACCAGTGAACTGTATTCAAAAGGTAAGTAACTGAAAATATAATCAAATTTACTGTGTATAAGCTTATGCGTAGAGATGTATATGCTCGAATTCAACCAATAATTTAAAAAAATAGACTCAACCTCTCCTCTAATATAATTTATTTTTTTTAGAATTTCCTCTTTTTCTTTTGTTACAAGGATAAACGACATAAAAAAAAATTCATCTTTCACTAATACCTAATTTTATTTATTTTTCATTTGAAATTTTGTAGCCAAAAACCCATATAAAAAGTAAAAATAGGAAAAGAATTCATATTCTGAAAAAAATGCTATTCAAAGTCAATTTTCATTGTAATTTTATCGAATCGGAATTTTAGCTCATTATGTGTATGCTGTTATGTAGCTGAGTTAAGAAAGACTCTGGAACCCGTCTTGGCCCAGTCCTCTTGCCAGGTTAACTTGTGAGTGGACTTTATTTTAGGAAAGTACAGCATTTTTTTTTCACGCCTATTTTCTCCCGTTCAATCGGCCATTTCGAGAATTATCGCAGTCTTTTGTCTTTCCACTCCTACGGACGAAGTTCTCTCCCTACAAGTTTTGAAACATTCGAAAACAGAAAACCTACTCAGTATTTTTCTAATCAGAGCCACACAGTAGATCTTTTTATACATAATTCAATTTAGGTTCTTAAAAAGAAGATTACCTCAATTATCGAGCATTGGTTATTTTCAAATATTTATTGTATATTGTATGTTCAATTCGTATGATCATTTAAAAAAAGTGTGCATGAAAAATATGGAATAATTTCCACTCAGGTTTTTAAACGATATAACACTATCTTCTTACTTTAATGTAACCATTTTTAATTTTTTTCTACTCTTATCAGTAACTGAAATTTTACAAAGCACTACACAACTATCCTATTTGTTTTTTAATTTTCTAACAGCATTTTACACTTATATTTCTCATTTATGACCATACAAACGCCCTTCTAAAATAATTTTGAAAAAAGAATGTTAATTAAATTGTAAAATAAATTGCCATTGCAAGCTACCTTTTTGTATTAACTAATACTATCCATTTATATTATTATTTTTAGGTAGCTTTCAATACAAAAAAGTATAAAGCTACCAATTGCAGCCGTTCGGAGGAAAGCAGTTCCGGAAAATTTCGATATATTTTCACCGATCATGACCCCCAGACCCCAAAATCACCCTCCGTCCAAATGTTGATTTATATATATATATATATATATATATATATATATATATATATATATATATATATATATATATATCCATATATATATATATATATATCTGACCTATGTCATACGATAACGCTCGTATTTATAAATCAATTTTGATGAAACTAATTGTATGTATTAATCTCACCAATGTCTCGACCGAGTTCGTTGGCCAGCTTGGTCCGCCATTTTGTTCCAAGATGGCGGCCATTTAAAAATTTAAAACTAAAATAAATATACAAAAAAGTTAAAAATTCAAATTTATTTTTTAATTAATTGTTAGGCCTTGATACGAGGATTCCAGAGCATTTTTTGGTTTACCTCTATCTTAAGAAATGCCTGAGATAGAGCAGTTTGAAATTCTAGGGTGGCTGACATTTTGAAACAAGACAGCACATTACAAAAATTTTCATTGTTGAAATAATTTTTCCAATCATACATATAAAACTATATATTCATATCCGGTAGCGCCAAATTCTCGCCAAACTTGGCGACATTTGGCGAAATATCGCCAAATTTGGCGACCAAAATAAGTCTTCATAAATGAAGCCAATTTGGCTATTGCTCAATAATTTGGCGAATTTCTTATTCAAATTCAGTGTTAACGAATCTTTTGTAAACGTTTTCTTTGCATTTTAAGTTGCTGTTTTCGTGTAACAGTAGCTAAAATTTTAAAACGAAGATATAGGAAAGCTACCTTTTCCTCCCGGTACAGGCCGGAAGGACTTTTTTATAATTATTATTAGTAATTTCTACTAGAAATATAATTAAACCAGAAAGCCCGTGCGAGGATTTCGCACTGAAATGTAATATTTTTTAGGTACTTCTCTATTATCCCGTCGACCACTTTTCATAACAAAAAACTATTGCCAAACTGTAAGATTAAACGCCAAAAATGCAGTCCTATTGACTTGATGTCAGAAGCATTATACGTGTTTGTTACGTCATCAAGTGGTTTTTAATTCGACATTTGCATGTGAGGATAAAAATATCTGCAAACAACATTTAGTTTTTAGTCAAGCCAGAATATCATCTAATTTATTCCATCAATGTTATAGTAAAAACTGATCCAAGATTGCAAAATACACGCGCGAGAAAAAAAAAATTACAATCGTATTTTAACGGCATTAGAGGATGACGTCATCCACTTCGGGAAAAACATGGGACATAGAAATATAAATCTAAACATTTCAATTTCAATTTCGCTTTTTACTCATAAATATAAAATAAACCCGTGCGGTGTTTTTTATAATTGCTGAGCATCAAATAATGTGGTATTATTTTTTGTGGCAACAATAATTTGAGCAATAACCTTTCATTTATTTCATGAAAACAATGCCGATTTAATTTTTAATTTTCAGCAAATTTTAATCAAAAACATGTTTTAACGAAATGTTAAGTGTGATATGTCAGAAGCCTGTGCAAAAACCTTTCATATGGTATATCATTCGTTGTTCTGCGTTTCGTATTTTCTGAGTAAAAGGGATGTTGACAGGAGAAATAATATATAAGGATAAGCTGTGTGGATTTGTCAACGTATAAATTTATTATTATAATTATTAATTAGATTAAGTCTTATTAATAAGAACCTATACACTTTTCAATGTTAATTACTGAAAGTACAAAAAGAAAAATTAACTTTAATATTTTTAAATTTGTACATTGAAATAAGGAAATGTTATTCGAAATTAAATCTGATTTAGTAAAAAATACAAATTATTATAATTCGATAAAAAATCCAAATTTTTCTTTTCCAGTTTATTATTATTATTATTATTTTTTTTTTTAAATAAAATTAAAAGTAACTAATTGTAACATTAGTCCCCATAAATTTATTGGGACCAAATTTTTCTAGGCTTAAATTGAAAAAAAAAAAATACTGCATAAAAATATATAAAAAATAGTAATTTTATAGCGAAATATATTATAAACACGCTGAAGTAGACAGGTTTTAAAACGGAGAATTATTTTAAGTGCTATTTGATGTTGAAGTCGGACAATTGAAGTTAAATAGTTCAATTACAAAAGTTTTATAGGATTATAAAGTATACATAGAAATTTCACCATCTTTTGCAGGCACGCAAGTAAATAATTGCTTTGAGAAGTGTCAAATCTTCTTTAAGTATGTCTAGCTTTTTGAGCATATTTCTTTGCATTTAAAATGTCATTATCTCAATAATGATTTATTTCACATTTCGAAAAAGTCACTTTTTTAAGCTTTGTTACAAAATTAAAAAGAAAAAAAAACCATACAAATAATAATATATTTGTTTTAATTTTGCAATTGAAATGTAAATTAACATGTAAATATTCAATGAGAAAGAAAACTTTAAAATAAAAAATATATATTACGCACGAAAAGCATTCATAGGCAACAATGGGGACAAATCTTAAGTGTGCAAAAAGATGCTCGATGATTCAGCTTGTATTAAAGACCTGTATAGTGTAGTCCAGTTTGAAAATACATATGTCCAAGTTGAAAATAAAAAAGTCCTTCCGACCGGTACCGGTGGGAGAAGGCAGCTTTCACAGTCCATGTTTTTAAAAATTCAACTCATTTTACTGAAACACCCGAAGCTAAAATGCTTAGAACCTGATTATAAAAGATTCATTTCCGGGTTTTGTTAATACTGAATTTGAATTCTAATTTCAGTATGAGAGTTACAGCATAACAAATATCAGATTGTTTCAAAATGTCAGCCACCCTAGAATTTCAAACTGCCATATCTCAGACATATTTTAAGATAAAACAGAAACAAATAATGTTCCGGGATCCTTGTATCACGATCTAACATGTAGTGGAAACAACTTTTTCAATTTATAATTTTTATGCATAGTTTTGAATTTTTATAAAAATAAAAAAAAAATTTAACTGGCCGCCATTTTGAAACAAGATGGCGTGAAGCTGGCCAACGAACTCGGTCGAGACCTTGGTATGTTCTAGACACATGATAAGTCACATTGATATCGGTTCATAAATACGAGCGTTACAGCATAACATATATCAGATTGTTTCAAAATCTCAGCCACCCTAGAATTTCAAACTAACATATCTCAGCTATTTTTTAAGATATAGCCAAAACAAAACTGTTCCAGAATCCACATATCACGTTCTAATACTTAACAGAAACAATTTTTTGAAATCAAAAATTTTTTGTACTTCTTTTCAAATTTGTAAACATTTTTCAATTTTTAACTGGCCGCCAGTTTGAAACAAGATGGCAAATGAAGCTGGCCAACGAACTCAGTCGAGACCTTGGTATGTCCTATATACATTCTCAATCAAAGAGTTACAGTATGACATATATCATATATATATATATATATATATATATATATATATATATATATATACATGGTGCAAAATGTTATCTCTCGCCAACCTTTAATTTCTCAACCGCTGGTTGTAGACATATAGTTCCAATTACAAAGCGTTTAAAATGAGGTAAATATTCATGTTGTGGCGTTAACTAAAGTAAAAAATCAATTTTATAAAAATTACGAGATCTAACTTTTTATACGGTCCCCCAGTCCCTGTAGTTATATTTAGTAAATGTTTGCACATATCATAACAAATACAACACAAAAAGTTTGACTTCTGTACGACAAAAATTGATGCAGTTATTAAATTTCAAAGTTTCAGATTTTTTCACATGATTTTGTCTTTTATTCAGGGATCAGTTAAAAAATGAATTAGAGTAATTCGAGATCGAAATCAGGGTGTAATATTCTTTTTACGCCAAAACTACATTTAGCCGGTATCGCTATTTCGGTGTATCACCAAAAAGGGTTATTTCATCTAAAAATTTGTGCTGACTTTGAGGGGTCGTATACAAAGCGAAGAATGAAATATTGAAATTAAACAGAAAAATAAATATCAATTTATTATCATATTAGAAAATGGTCTACTATAAAAAATGAATACATCAAATACCGGAATCTACTAGAGATACAGCTCAAAGTGTTCTCCATTGGTGGCAATGCACAATTGAATGCGTGACAGTACTGAGTCCTGGACATACGTTGTAGCATAGCAGGCGAAACCGGGTATCACCAAAGAGGTTTTTTCATCTAAAAATTTAACAACATTCAAAACATGTCAAACATTATCCAAAAGTCAAATTAGGCAGTGTTGAATTCAGGGGGTGGCCCGGGATAGACATTCCATCCGCCCCCCCCTTCCCCCCGGAGCAATGAAATGTCCCTCCTGGAAAATGTGAGATTTTGTGTTTTCAATGGTCAAAAAGTGCAATTCATCTCCGGAACTCTATAATGTTCCCCCTCCGGAGAAAAGTGTCTGAATTCAACACTGAAAGTAGGTATTGTTTGTCATCGGAAAATAAAACCTTCCGCTCTTTTGCGAATGCGTCTAGTCTGTTTTAATTTTATCAAAATAGTGTTAAGTCGAGTTTGTTTAGCTGCGTTTGGCTGAGTGCCAAACTTAGTGACCGCCTACAAGAGAACGCAAACTAGAACTTCGGAAAATACTCATATCAGCGTAACACCCCTTTCGATTGTAGAATCGGCCCAGAGTGCTCGGCGCGGTTTTCAAAAACGAACAATAGAATCGACATGAGTAAAATAAAATACACTCACTAAAAACTTTATAAATGGCAGCGGAATGCAAACGACCAACCGAAATATAACGAGCATGAAAATCAAGATTACCGTAATTTCACGCGTATGCGCCGCACCTCAGACAATTCGATTTCCTACCAGAATTTATATTAAATAAAATGTGACTTGCGTCTGCTTAGCACTTATTTGACTTCTTATTTTCAATAAAATTTCCGGTTTGAAAAAGACTTAACTAGGGTGCGGCGCATACGCGCGAAATTACGGTATGCAAATTACAATAGTACCGCAGCACAACGCGTTCGGGATAAAACACGAGCCACTAGCAGTGGACATGCTAGATAGCGCAGAGATTGTGATGGCAGGCTATACGTACACTTAATATACCTAAATTATACTTATTTATGGTGAATGTCAAAGGAATGCCAGAGCGGCTGCGAGGGTTTATTCAGAGCGTTTTCCTAGAGATCGACATCCAACGCATGAAACAATAACTGATGCATTGCACCGTCTTAGAGAGACTGGCTCTGTTGCACCACGACCGAGAACAAGTAGACGCGCAAGGTGTAATGTTCGAGTGACACCGGAGGAAGTGCTGGCATTCGCCCTTTTAAATCTACAAATGAGCACGGCGGAAATAAGCGAGGCACGTGGATACACGCGTCAGCGTGTCTGGCAGTTATTGCATGCACATGGTGCGCATCCATACCATCCAACACTGGTGTAAGCATTGATATTGGGTGACCACGAAAGACGGTTTGATTACTGTAATTTCATGCTTAACACTATAGAGAAAAATTCATCGTTCCTTTGTGACATTCTGTGGACAGATGAGGCAACGTTTATAGGGAGTGGTAGTGTGAATGTTAAAAATGTGGATTTTTGGTTTTTGGAAAATCCTCACATCACCCGCACAGTACGACACCAGGTACGCTGGTCAACGAACGTGCGGTGTGGTATATGGGGAACTCAGATTGTTGGACCCATCTTTTACGATGGAGCCCTAACGGGCGAACTTTACCTGCACCTACTACAAAACACGGTACGTGACTGGTATGAAGAGCTGCCTCTCCGAAATACATGCCGGGTGTGGTTTCAACATGATGGGGCCCCTCCGCATAAAGCATCAAACGTCCGTGCGTATCTGGCCAACGAATTCGGTCAACAGATCATTGGATATGGTGGTCCGGTAGAGTGGCCACCGCGTTCACCGGTCTTGACTCCCATGGACTTCTACCTCTGGGGATACATCAAGGCACAGGTGTATGTGACTGAGCCTAATTCTCTGGTTGATCTGAAGCAGCGCATCATCCTTGCTTGTCGCACAGTTACACCTGCTATGCTCCAACGTGTCCAGGACTCAGTACTATCACGCATTCAATTGTGCATTGCCACCAATGGAGAACACTTTGAGCAGTATCGCTAGTAGATTCTGGTATTAGATGTATTCATTTTTTATAGAAGACCGTTTTCTAATATGATAATAAATTTATATTTATTTTTCTGTTTAATTTCAATATTTCATTCTTCGCTTTGTATACGACCCCTCAAAGTCAGCTCAAAACTTTAGATGAAATAACCCTCTTTGGCAATACACCTATTTAGCGATACCGGCTAAAGGTAGTTTTGCCGTAAAAAGAACATTGCATCCTGATTTCGATCTCGAATCACTCTAATTCATTTTTTAACTGATCCCTGAATGAAAGACAAAATCATGTGAAAAAATATCCAACTTTGAAATTTAATAACTGTGTCAATTTTTGTCGTACAGAAGTCAAACTTTTTGTGTTGTATTTGTTATATGTGCAAACATTTACTAAATATAACTATAGGGACCGGGTGACCGTATAAAAAGTTAGATTTCGTAATTCTTATAAAATTGATTTTTTACTTTAATTAACGCCACAACATGATTATTTACCTCATTTTAAACGCTTTTGTAATTGGAACTATATGTCTACAACCAACGGTTGAGAGATTGAAGGTCGGCGATAGATAACATTTTGCACCCTGTATGTATGGATATATATATATATATATATATATATATATATATATATATATTATGAAAGGATAAAAGCTAAACCCCTTTTTAAAATGCAAAATCCCTTTTTGCCCCTTTTAAAATTTTAAATTACCGTTTTAAAAAATAGAAATTTAAATCAAAACTTTTAAATGCTTTAATAATTGTGTTTCAATTGATTGAAAATGCCGTCGCCCCTGTTAAATTAGTTTTCCTGCATCGCATCTTATAACTTTCAAAGATCGTTTTCTGACTCTTCATAAGAATATTTGTGCTGACGCTAACGCAATTTTAAAGTCTTGCTGCATCCGATCGGCCGATGGAGCCAACGCCTTTATTCCGCACAATCAATCACTCAGCTCGCGGCCAATTAAAATTAAAAATACGCCTCTTTTGACTTCGACGACCTCTAGCAGAAATAATGCAAAAACCTCATATTTATACCATTACACGGCTATCAGGAGCGAACTTTTTACGATTTCCCTCATCTAAACAAATCCACGCCAATCTGCTCTCTCGGAATTGCCTCGCGATGGACGAACCTTCGATGTCCAGACAGACTTAAAAAGCAGCTCTCACGCCAATATGGGCCTGGTTTAAAAGGATGCATGTAAGAAAAAGAAATAAACCAGGTTCCGTAATAGACGGTGTCTTCCTTTAAACAGACATACATTCACTCGGAATTTAACCGAATCCCGCTCACGGCCCAGGACTACAAGAGCATGCAAGGGAATCAGAATGAGCGCTTTGACGTAAATACGGAGCCGCCATCAGTCCGCGCAGCCACCGGCCCGGCGATCAAGGACCCACCGACGGAGCAACACGCTTCGTTTCAGAAGTCGGCAGGATAGTTCATCTCAACGGGAAAATCCCAAAAATTAAACAGTTACGTAATCTACGCCCGTCAATCACAGCGAATACCTCCGTGAAAAATTCTTACAGCATACGGTGAAAGACTTACGGAATTTATCCCAAGAACTCAAAAGTACTTAATCTCCCTTCGTCAAAAGGAAAGTGAATCATTAACTTTTCTCTTCATTCTCAATCTTGTGCAGTATTTCATTCTGCCGGCAAGAATCGAAGTGTTTTATCGGATGAAAAGTAGGTCAACTACACAGCTGTTTTCAATTTTCAAGAACGCGCCGGTAAAGAAATGAACTCGTGACTCAGATGTTTCGGTTTCTGGTTTCTGGACTATTTAGAAAAATAAATCAGAACTGCGCTCAGCAAAAACAAAAACCACGTGACTACGGGAAAAAGTATTTTTGTGGGCAGTGCAAGAAGATATAGAGATAAATATTTCAGTGAAATTAATTTATTATTGTTTCGCGTCGCGGTGAAAAAAAAAAAAAAAAAAAAAAAAGTAAGAGGTAAATTTTTTCATGGATTTATTTAAAGCAAAGGCGTATAAAGGTATGTACTTTTGATATTAACGTACAGAAGAAAAAAAAAAATTTTTTTTTAAGATCTTTTTAGTGAGAGGCAGTGGTTCTCAAACTTTTTATTTAATTTTTTATGCATGCCAAAAATAAATTAAAGAGGATTATTTTATTATGCTATTACTTGTGTGAAAATTTTAATTATTTTTAAGTCAGCTATTTAAGTTCAAATATATAATTGTTTATGTATTGTGTTTAACGTAATTTTAAAGAGATGAAAGAGTAAGAATGGTGATTTTTATGAAAATTCTTTAGTTGTGTTGAACTGATAATTACGATTTTAATGAAAAATAACATTAACTAAACCTCATATTAAAATCATTTTTCTAGACAGTTTGAAAATATTTTAGCAGAAGTGAAAATTTTATTATTATTATAATATTTTTATTATTAAGTGTTAAACTTTTTAAAGATGATTTATATGCAACGTACTTTATAGTTAGTGAGGTTATTTAAATTTTTTTTATTGAATTCAAGTTATTGAAAAAAAAAATTATTAAGGTGGATTTTAATTTTAAAAAGATGATTTTAACAGATATTTACAGATATAGTGTTACAAATTTTAAATAGTTTGAAAGATTTTTTCATTTTTATTCTTATGTGCTTTAATTGTGTATTATATTTCTGTGTAATTCAGTGATATTTAGTATTTATATCTATCATGAGTAACCCAACCCCTCCTAAAGAAGTAGAGGATTTAACAGATAAATCAGGTGACCCCGAAAAAGAAAAAAATCAAATTTCGAGCAAAGATGATAATCCCGTTAATAATCCTGAAGAGAAAAATAATCAGAAGTCTAGTCAGGAATCTGGAGGTGCACCAGAGACATCTGGTGTAACAATGTTAGGTGGACAGACCCTGTCAGCTCAAGCTGGGTCTGCTCACACATCAGTATCCGCCAACCCAAAAACGTCAGTAGACCCCGATATCATTGCGTTTTCTCCGCAAGATGGAATGTCTTGGATACCATGGTTAGCCTATTTCGAGAGTGTCTGTATAGGACAGGGAAAAGACGAGTGCTGGAAAATTAGGCACATACAGAAGTATTTAAAGGACAGTGCACTTACGTTGTACATTAATAATTGTCTAAATGTACTTCATTGGTCCGAATTTGTCACTTTGTTTAATGAACACTACGAAATTCCAGATACCCTTTCTCTCACTGATTTTTCACGTATTAGATATAAAGTTGGAGAGGACTTGAACGAATATTATCAAAAAAAGACTAAAGTAGGCCGAACCTTAGGTTTAGAGCAGAAACTTATCCTGGAAGGGTTAACGGAGGGCTTGCCATTAGAAATGCAGAAGTTAGTTATTGCAGGCAACACCTCAACTACACATGCATGGCGTGAATTACTTTTCAGAATTAGCAAACTGCAACTGGACAGAAAGGGAAATGAGAGCAAATTTGAAGCAAGCCCCCAAAACCCCAATCAGTATCGCCAATGGCGACCAAACCGACCTCCATATGAGAATGGACAGAATTTTAACAGGCAGTGGAACTACAGAGTTCCCTATCAAACACACCCCATTCGACCTTTTCCATCAAATCAAGCCAGAAATCCCCAAAATACGTTTAGACCGACTTCAAATGTTCCACCACGACCTAATGTACACCACCAGACCACTTTGCCGCCCTATCCATGCAAAGTTTGTCTTAATATCGGAATACCAAATGCGTATCATTGGGTGGGAAACTGCCCTTTTCGACAACAAGTGTTAGCAGTACCAACCCCTAGTCACAATATGACTTTGCCGAACCCCAACCAAGATCATAGCGCTAATGAGTCATCCCGAAATACATCTAGTAATCAATGACGATTTCTTATGTCCGGACATATACAAAAAGAAAAAGCTAGCTATAAAAAATCAAATAGAGATTGTCATAAAGTTACTTATGTAAAAAATGAAGACTCACTACCTTGTTTGATCGATAATGGGAGTTCGATTAGTGTTATTCCTTGTCATTTAGCCCATAAACTTAACCTAAAAATATGTAAAGTTCAGCAGAGTATACCAGTCACCCAAACACAAGGTGTTCTTGCTTTGAAAGAAAAATGCCTTGTTAGTTTGCAATTAGGACGTATCTCTAAGAGAATTGAACTTTTTATAATTAACAATCAGTTACCTTATGCTTTGATTGGGCTACCCCATTGCAAACTGTTTAGATTAAATATTGACTGTGTTAAAATGCAAATAACTCAAGATAATAAGAAAGTACCTCTCATGGACCATATTCCAACAAATGCGTCTCACCATACTTTACATTTATCAGAAGTATATACTAACCAGCCAGCAATTGAAAATGCAGAGATATTCGAAGAAAATTTTGAGCCGGAGTTGTTCGAGACCACTGACCATGTGCAAAATGTTCAGTCTGTCAGAGAACAATTACCTGCTCTTCTAGCCAAATATGTCTGTATTTTCGCCAAAGATAAATATAATATAGGCTGTGTAAACATGGAACCCCAGAGAATACAGTTAACCTCAGATCTCCCCGTTTCTTTAAGAGCATATCGCACTTCCCCTAAGGAAGAAGAGGAAATTAAAGAACAAATTCAAAATTTATTGCGAGCCGGTATCATTAAAGAAAGCTATTCCCCTTATTCATCACCCGTAACTTTGGTGTATAAACGTGAAGAAGGGAAGAAAACCCGGTTATGTATTGACTTCCGAAAATTAAATGCCATTACAAAAACAGATGCAGAACCCTTACCTCGAATCGACACCCTGTTAGATAAATTGGCGCATGCTAAAATTTTTTCCACTCTTGACTTAGCTAGTGGATATTGGCACATTCCTATCCACCCTCGAGACACTGAGAAGCTGGCATTTGCCACCACCTTTGGATTATATGAGTGGAATCGTTTACCGTTTGGATGGAAAAACTCACCTGCTTGGTTTAACCGTACCCTCCGTAGAATTCTTAATAAATACAAAATTGACTTTGCCTGTAGTTACTTTGATGATGTTATTGTATTCTCCCAAAATGAAGAGGAACATTTATGTCATTTAGAGACATTATTTAATATATGTGTTCAAGAAAACCTTAAACTCAAATTGTCAAAGTGTAATTTTGTGAAATCCAAAATTAATTTTCTAGGATATGAAGTTTCGAACGGTTGTATCACACCTGACAACCCTAATATAGAGACGATTAAGAAATTAACACCACCAACGAATGTAAAAGAATTACAACGTTTTTTGGGATCTATAAATGTTTATCACAAATTTATTCCAAAGTATGCTAACATTCGATACCCTCTCAACAATTTGTTGAAGAAAAATGTCCCTTATGTGTGGGACCAAAATTGTCAAAATTCTTTTGAAAAATTAAAAAATGCTTTAATTGAAAAACCAATCTTAAAGTTGTTTGATCCCAAAACACCTTGTCATTTGTTTGTAGACGCATCAAGTCATGGAGTGGGATGTGTAGTGAAACAAGTTGATGAAAAAGGAACATTACATCCTATAGCATATCACTCTAGAAATCTTCGCGATTATGAAAAAAATTATGCAATTACGGAGTTAGAATGTTTGGCGATTGTGGATGCTTTAGATAAATTTTATCATTATTTACACGGTCAAAAATTTGTCATACATACAGATCATGCGGCACTTACCTGGCTCAAAAGTGTTAAAAATTTAAGAGGACGTCTTTTCCGCTGGTCCCTAAAACTTAGTATGTTTGACTATGAAATTAAATACCAGAAAGGCTCCACTAATGTTGAAGCTGATATGCTATCTAGATAACCTGTTTCAGAAAATTTACCCCATATTATACATCTCCTTGACTTGAATGAAGTAAGAGACAATCAGAAGAAAGAAAATGTAACAATTGATGGTAAAAAGTACACTGAGATAAATGATGTTGTTGTTATTAAAAAGAAAGGTTTGTATAAGATTGTGGTCCCCATGTCTTTACGTTTACCCCTATTAGAAAAAACCCACACACAATTTGGCCACCCTGGAATTTATAAAATGATAAATTTAATCTCTCCGCAATATTATTGGCCTAACTTTAATCAGGACATTGAAAATTTTGTAAAACACTGCCACACTTGTCAGATAAACAAAAAATGTAGACAAAAAAGATTTGGCTTATTGCAATTAATGCCCCCAACAGAGATACCTTTTGAATGTTTGGCAGTAGACTCTGTTGGCGGATTTAATTATTACAATTCTACAAAAAAATATTTGCATTTAGTCGTTGACCATGCAACTCGCTATGTGTGGGGTTTTCCTTCAAAAAGTGTAACTACCGAAACTTATACAAACATTTTGAAACAATTATTTCAGATACAAGTACCAGATAGATTGTTAACCGACAGAAATGGAGCATTTACAGCTTCCAGGTTTAGGAGATTTCTTCGTAATTACAATATAAAACACAGATTGACGAGCAGCCATCACCCGGAAACGAATGGGAAAATTGAACGACTAAATCAGACTATTGTCACTAGATTAAAATGTAAAGTCAATTCCACATCCAAGAAAATACCCTGGACTAAGCTTTTAGATGAAGTCTTATATGAATATAATAACACCCCTCATTCTGTAACCCAATTCACCCCTAGCTATTTATTTTTAGGAAATTTACCATATGATCCCCCTTTACCAAATAATAGTTACTATCCCCCTGTGGAAGAAGCTAGAAAATTGGCTAAAGAGAGAACAATTGCTTACCATAAAAAGAATAAAGTCCGTTATGATGCTCGTTTCCTTCCTGTAAAGTTTAAAGTTGGTGACATTGTGATGTATGAAGAATTTCACTATCCGAATACCCGTAAATTGACTGCACCATATTCTGGCCCATACACCATTTTAAAACAACTTTCTGATGTATCCTTTGAAATTGATAAACCCAGCCCACATTTTAAGAGAAATTCCGAAATTGTCCATTCCTCCAAGTTAAGATACTACCACCCTCCTCAAAATCTTAAACTCAGCCATGAATAAACCCCATCTATCTCTTTCAGCTGTCAATTTTTTTTAATTTTTGCTTTCCTATCGTCCCCCTTACTCGTAGCATTTGGATGAGGACCCAGCTGGGCGTGTAACCTATCTCCCCAGCAGTGTAGAATGATGGTGACAGTTTAAAAGTACTGTTAGAATTTTTATTATTTTTTTTAAAAATATTATAATGACGAATTGATGACACATGAAGGGGTCCTCCGCTCCGTGGCCACCCATCTTTAGCCGGACTGTTTTCCCAGATTCTCTTTCCAGGTTGAACGGAGAATCTGGCAAAACTGCTTCGCTTCCCCTCTGCAGGTGAATATCGATTACCCACTTTTCTTTTTCTGTCGTGCGAGTGGCACATTTTTGGGTGATATTCCCCTCAGAGTATTAAAACCCATATCGCACTGACCCTGCGAATGGTGAAAATTATAGCAAGTGTATATTTAGTTTTTATTAGCTGTAGTTTTCTTTTTTTTAAACAACTTAGTGTTGTTTTTCATGGATATAAACCTAAGGCTGCATCATAGAAGTAGCTAAGTCCCTAACAAAACGGAAAGGTATACGAAGAAATATAATTTGTTTTTGTTATTAGTATTTTAGGATATTTTACTGTTATTTTATCTCAGTGTGAAAATTCAATATTTCTAGAAATGCAAGCTTTTCAAATTGCATTTGAGATACAATATATTTTGTTGATAGTATTAGTGCATATTTTGTATTATTGAATATTTTATATTTTTGAATAATTTGTATTTGTGAATATATTTTACATTTTAATATTTTGCATTTGTGAATATTTTTTTTTTTTACATTTGAACATTGTCTATTATTGAATATTTTTTACATTTGCATATGTTGTATAGTTTTCAGTATGTTTACCTGTGAATATTTTAATATACTATATAGTTTATGGTTGCAATTTGCAATTATACACAAAAGGATGTTTCCCAACAAACTATATCAAAAACTTTAAAACAAAAACTGGAAAGAAAGGGAAACACTACAAACACAGTTATGTTATGACAACTGTTATAATCAAGATATGTCGTCTCGAGACACATTATTGTTTTGCTGCAGCACCGTTGAAAGAATTCCAATATTTTAGTGTAACCAATATTTTTATGTAAATTTGATATATAAATGTAAAAATAGGTCCAATTGACTTGAGAGCTGAAGTAAATACTGAAGAGCTGGAGAAATTACTTGAGAGCTGGAGAAAATAAGAATCTAAAAAAAAAAAAAAAAAAAAAAAAAAAAAAACCATGGGTTAAATTCACGAGATAAGACCCACAGGTCTTGCAGGCGAGCCCTGTGGCTCTTGTTTTAGTGGGGGGGGGGATATGAAAGGATAAAAGCTAAACCCCTTTTTAAAATGCAAAATCCCTTTTTGCCCCTTTTAAAATTTTAAATTACCGTTTTAAAAAATAGAAATTTAAATCAAAACTTTTAAATGCTTTAATAATTGTGTTTCAATTGATTGAAAATGCCGTCGCCCCTGTTAAATTAGTTTTCCTGCATCGCATCTTATAACTTTCAAAGATCGTTTTCTGACTCTTCATAAGAATATTTGTGCTGACGCTAACGCAATTTTAAAGTCTTGCTGCATCCGATCGGCCGATGGAGCCAACGCCTTTATTCCGCACAATCAATCACTCAGCTCGCGGCCAATTAAAATTAAAAATACGCCTCTTTTGACTTCGACGACCTCTAGCAGAAATAATGCAAAAACCTCATATTTATACCATTACACGGCTATCAGGAGCGAACTTTTTACGATTTCCCTCATCTAAACAAATCCACGCCAATCTGCTCTCTCGGAATTGCCTCGCGATGGACGAACCTTCGATGTCCAGACAGACTTAAAAAGCAGCTCTCACGCCAATATGGGCCTGGTTTAAAAGGATGCATGTAAGAAAAAGAAATAAACCAGGTTCCGTAATAGACGGTGTCTTCCTTTAAACAGACATACATTCACTCGGAATTTAACCGAATCCCGCTCACGGCCCAGGACTACAAGAGCATGCAAGGGAATCAGAATGAGCGCTTTGACGTAAATACGGAGCCGCCATCAGTCCGCGCAGCCACCGGCCCGGCGATCAAGGACCCACCGACGGAGCAACACGCTTCGTTTCATATATATATATATATATATATATATGGATATATCTATATATATAAATCAACATTTGAACGGAGGGCTGTTTAGGGATCTGAGGGTCATGATCAGTGAAAATATACCAAAATGTTTTGGAATTGCTTTCCTCTGAACGGCTGCAATAGGTAGTTTTTTGTAATGAAAGCTACCTAATAAACAGTATTTCAATCCATGATCTTTTCTAATGTCATTTTTAATCAATAAATCTTCGAACTACCTGTTATTTTAGGCATTATTTTAATCTTTAACACATATAGACAGGTACTGTACATTCTTAAAAACATATTTAAAAACATAAAACCAGTCCACACGCTAAAAGTTTTGTAAAAGTAAAATATTTTCGCCTGTTTGCTCAGGCATCTTCAATACTCAGAAAAATCTGACAGAGCAGAAACACGATACATCAGTATTGAAGATGCCTGAGCAAACAGGCGAAAATATTTTACTTTTACAAAACTTTTAGCGTGTGGACTGGTTTTATGTTTTTAAATATGTTTTTAAGAATGTACAGTACCTGTCTATATGTGTTAAAGATTAAAATAATCTCTAAAATAACAGGTAGTTCGAAGATTTATTAATTACCTAATAAACTTTTCTCTTTCTTCCCTCTACACGCTCCTCTTAACAAATATTGCAAGATAACAGAGAAAGAGATCACGTTACAGAAGTCAAAATAATCATTTTAGTTGCTAAAGCATGGAGAAATTGTGGTGATCCCTGTTGCTGTGAAGGAACCGTCATTGATACAAAATTTGTGTAAAAGCAAAGAGTTACTATTTCCGGCAACCATGTAGTTAAAGAAGTAGTTGATGCACATTATGATCTCAAATATCTTGTGCAAAAAAAAAAAAAAAATTAGAAATATGCAAATGCGAATCGAATCACCGAATTTGTCTTTCACAGATAAACATTAGCAATGTATTGCTAAGCTCTTGTTAAACGAGAGCTTTCCGCTATTGTCTTCTCCTCAAAATTAGCTTAAAACACTAAATTTAACGTAATTTTCTTAAAGGTACATGCCGCAAGGAAAACAAAAGAAGAATAAAAAATATTTTGAATAAATTGACAGATAACTTTAAAGTTAACCAGCGTTAAATCTTCTGTAAACTTTGGCATTTAATAGTTACAATCGGCCAACAGAAAAAAAAGAAGAGGAAACACCCTATACATTTTAAAAATCAAGTTATTATACAAATAGGAAGTCATTCGGTTGATTAGGAATCATGTAGGTTTAAAGTTTGGAATCCCTACTGTTGAATTCATTTGCTATCGTTGCAAAACAGATTGCAATTTTAGTAGTTTTTTTAATGAAAACTCAAGAACTACTCGATAGAATGCACTGTAGATTTTAGATTGACGTATTTGAAGCTACTTGTTATCGATTTCTGTAAAAAAAAAAAAGTCATAGGTTATAATTTTTATGAAAATTTATTACGAAAATATAGATTTAATTAAATAAAAAAATTCATTTAAAAAAATAAGGATTTGTAACTTACAATTATTTAAACAGAAATCGATTTGTAGAGACATCTAATATGCGCATCCAGAAATTGCATCCCGCTTAGAAGTTTTTGAGTTATGCTTAAGGCTGTTCTCAAATCCAAAAAAGCGACTTTCTGACACATTACAAAATTTATTTTTGTTCGAAAACGCATGTAATTCACAAGTGTTTTTATTCAGAAACTATGCAATCGAAGCACGTTTTCCATTTTTTGGTAAAGGCAGAAAATACTATGAAACTCGACGTTTTGAATTGAATTCCCGCCGCCATGTTATCAAGTGACACGAATCGCTTATAACTCGATAAGTAATTTATTTACTAAAAAATGGAAAACTCATTCCCATTTCAAATCGCTTCAATTGTCAGGTATGCCAATTTTTTATCTTTGCGTTTAAAAATGGGCCAAAAAATGTGTCAGAAAGTTTCGCATTGTTGAACAAATCGTTGGTGAAGCACCTTAAAAAAATTATACATATTTCAGTCGCTTTTGAAAATATTACAAATGAATTTAACATTAGGAGTTCCAAATTTTAAACATTCATAACCCTTAAGCTACAATAACGAACGATTTCCTGTTTGACATCCTAAGAAAATATATTTTAGAAGAAGCAAATTATGACGTCAAAGCTAGGGGCTCGTATTGAAAAAATTCAGAGCTTGGTAGAATTTCCTTACGAAGACGACACTTTAAGATTTTTTTCTTTTTTAGGTGCGTTCGTAATTATATAAATACGTAGCACCTATAGTCGTCGTTTGGTCCGTCCGTCTGTCCGTCCGTCTGTCTGTCTGTCTGTCTGTCCGTCTGTCTGTCTGTCCGCATATAACAACGCAAAAACTACCCAACCAAATGGTTTGCAATTTAAAATACATTATCTTTGCAGAATTTTGTCGAGACATTTCAAATTTTATTAAAATCGAATCAAAACTTTAGGAGATATTAATAAAAATATTTACTAAGAAATTTTGAATTTTTTTTTAAATAGGTGCTTTTTTGTTATAGGAGCTTCCGAAGTTTAATCGTCAAGCGACCGAGATACTTATTTTATGACAGAAATTAATCTGCAGACGATATAATTCATTTCACAGAATTAAAAATCATCAAGATCTGAATATTTATATAACTAGCTGATACATATATATCTGAATATTTATGTAACTAGTTAAGATATTTGTATGAACAGTGTCATAAAATATATACTTAACTAGCTGTTTAACCCGTTCTACGCACGGGATATCATGAATTTAATTCTAAAACGTGCGTACGAACGCACCTCGTTTGTAACGTTTGACGTACAATTTCCAACTTGTTTAAAACGTAAGATGAAAAACAAAATCCATTCGAATAGCTGTCGAATTTCCATTTTCTCATGACAATTTGTAGATTAAAAGGTATAGATTGTTGTCTTTCTAATTCGTTTTGGCCAACATATGTTCTTCCCTTTAAAGAAAAACCCAAAGAACGTTGATTAAATTCATTTTTAATTCCTTCTTGCTAGCCATTGTTTCAAAATCATACGTAAAAACTACAAAAAAATAGTTTTTTTTCTTTTAATGGATAAGCTCAGAACATGTTTTTTTACTATAACTTTCCTCGAAATATAAAATTTGAATGCGGTGTTGTATAAAATTTTACGGATTAAATTAATTTAATATAGTATTCTATAGATAATTTCTATTTATTATTTATTTATTTTTCATTATTATTTTATGGGGGGGGGGTTAGATTTATAGGTAATATACTGCTTAAATCTGTTCTCTCAAATCCAAATTGTCTATTTTCAGACACACTTCTGATATTTTTTTTTTGTCACAAACTATGAACTATGAAGGGAGTATTCAGTGTGTCAGTGCCAATTTCAGTACAGTGATAAATAGTAGCAAGTAATTTTGAAAGTGTGCGCATTATTACTATTTTTTTACTGTTTTAGTTGTGTAACTTTAATCCAATAAAGATGTACTACAATGTATTTCTATTTGATAAGTTTTGAGTTCATTTATTATTCAGGTACACTGTAAGAAATGACCAATGTTTCTCATTTTATGAAAATATGCTATAACCACGAACGAAAATATAATATAATCTTCTGAGTTATCCGAAATTTCAAATAGCATGTTACATTGTCTTTTGAATCCCCAGAAACGAATACATCTTCAGAATTTAAATAATAATTTATAAAAACAAATTATTTTTAGTTCCCCGAATTTTTCAGAAACGTTTCCGAAGGGTTTTTATGCTGTATTAATGAGTGTCCTCAGCCTGGAATACCTGTTTTTCGAATGCTATCAATTCTGAAGTAAACATTTTCATGCTCAAAAAAAATGTTTAACAGACAAACATGCAAAATTAACAGCGTTAACAATAACATTAAAATTAAGATTATTTATTTACTCTTTCATGTATAAATTAATTTATGCGGCTGAAAACGTGTACTTGAGAATGGATAACATTCGAAAAACAGGTATTCCAGCCTGAGGACACTAATTAATACACTATAAAAATCCTTCGGAAACGTTTCTGAAAAATTCGGGCAGCTAAAAATAATTTGTTTTTATAAATTATTCTTTAAATTTTGAAGATGTATTCGTTTCTGGGGATTCAAAAGACAATGCAACATGCTATTTGAAATTTCGGATAACTCAGAAGATTATATTATATTTTCGTTCGTGGTTATAGCATATTTTCATAAAATACGAAACATCGGTCATTTTTTACAGTGTATGGTAATTTACGATAAGAAAAATACGTACGATTATACCGGTCAAATTGGCAGTAAACGCGCATAAGTGATCAGTTATCTTGTATTTGCTCATAATAAACAACCGACGGCAAGCAAAAGTTCAATTATTAAACTTATTATATTCCTACGACTTTCTAAATGATAAATTCTGTAATAGTGAAAATGTATGTGGTTCCTTATTAGTTGTATCAAATATTCCGTGTATAATGTGCATCTCAATTTTAAGACCTGGATTCTTCAAAGAAAAAAAGGGCGTAGTATACACGAGAGAATACGGTAATTAATAATTAGAATTCGATGTGTTATAAGCGATTGTTTTTCCTGGATTTTCAGTTAGTTATATGTGTTCTTTATGCATAATACATTCAGATAGAATGCAACCATATTCTATCATATGATCTGAAATGAAAAATTAAGTTCAAGTAGACTTGTACAAACTGATATTATAACAAATTCTTCTAAAATACTTTTTCCTGAATTGGAATTTTAGCTCATTATGTGTATGCTGTTATGTGGCTGAGTTAAGAAAGACTCTGGAACCCGTCTTGGCCCAGTCCTCTTGCCAGGGTAACTTGTAAGTGGACTTTATTTTAGGAAAGCACAGCATTTTCTTTACACGCCAATTTTCTAACGTACTCGGCCATTCCGAGAATTATCGCAGTCTTTTGTCTTTCCACTCCTACGGATGAAATTCCCTCCCTACAAGTTTTGAAGCATTCGAAAACAGAAAACCTACTCAGTATTTTTCTAATCAGAGCCACACATTAGATCTTTTTACATATAATTCAAATTAGGTTTTTAAAAAGAAGTTTACCTCAATTACCGAGCATTGTTAATTATCAAATATTTATTGTATATTGTATGTTCAATTCGTATGATCATTTAAAAAAGTGTGTTTGAAAATTATGGAATAATTTCCACTCAGGTTTCTAAACGATATAACATTATCTTCCTACTTTAATGTAACCATTTTTAATTTTTGTCTACTCTTATCAGTAACTGAAATTTTACAAAGCACTACACAACTATCCTATTTGTTTCTTAATTTTCTAACAGTATTTTACACATATATTTCTCATTTATGACCATAAGAACACCCTTCTAAAATAATTTTGAAAAAAGAATGTTATTTAAATAGTAAAATAAATTGCCAATGCAAGCTACTTTTTTGTATTAACTAATACTATCCATTTATATTATTATGACTATTATTATTATTATTATTTCTACTAGAAATATAATTAAATAAGCTGTGTGTATTTGTCCGCATATAATTTTATTATTATAATTATTAATTAGATTAAGTCTTATTGATAAGAATCTATACACTTTTCAATGTTAATTACTGAAAGTCCTAAAGACAAAAAGAAGAAAAATTAACTTTAATATTTTTTAATATGTAAATTGAAATAAGGAAATGTTATTCGAAATTAAATCTGATTTAGTAAAAAATACAAATTATTATAATTCCATAAAAAATCCGAATTTTCCTTTTCCTTTTTTTTTATTATTATTTTTTATGAAAAAAAATTACATGTAACTTCTTGAGAAATTTTATTTCTTTATTTTTATCAATTTATTAACTACCAAAATATAAGCAGACCTCCCTTTTAATCAGCATCCTTACTTTGGTGTTGTAGTTAGGGTTGATTGACCTTGCAGCTGCGAAAATCTTGATTGTTTGTTTGAAATGATAACAAACTATTCAAACAAAGTCTAAATTAACCCCAAAATTGTAATCCTTACCCCTAGACCGACACGTGATCGTTCTTTCGTTCCCTAAACCGGTCCCCAGGGCATTCATAGGATCTGAGTCACACAAAAGTATGACGTGTGAAAGAAAGATTATGATTGGCACATTTATACAAATTTAATATGGCAACGACTGCCTTCCCTTAAAATATTTATTCCATAGTCAGTCGAATTTGATAGTGTGTGCACGGAGATAAATCTAGAGAAGAGAAATTTTGAGTATTATCATGAACCTCATAACCGGCAAAGCTGTACCAGCAAAGGAGAGAGGTAAAAAAAATCTATATACACCACGCTTTTATTAATTTGCTGCAGATTATTTCATTCTTATTGCAGCTTAATCCGCATTTATGTAGAAGTAATACTTTAAAAAAATTCCATGGATATCTAAAATTCCCTTTTTTTCTGTTTGAAATAATAATTCTTTTAAACACTATTTTTGACATAAAAAGCCACAATACGTCATTTTGATAAAATTTAAATTGAGGTGCTTTGAATTCAGATTGAATTTTACTTTTTACAAGTATGACAAAGTCTACTTCTATGTAATGTTTTGTATTTTGCATCACCTTGAACACTTATAGGAAGATTTATATTTCACACTTTCTTCGGAATTTAATTTAAATCATGGCTTATAGAACGCACAATAAAATAAAATTTCTATCCTACAATTTTTTTCTTCTGCAGAATATAGGAATATAATTGCATATAGGTTCCCAGCAGTAAAGTATTACAATGCTTTTTTTTTTTTTTTTTTTTTTTTTTTTTTTTTTTTTTTTTTTCTACTGTGTGAAAAGTTTTTAGATGTTAAATTATGGCTGATAAGAGAAAAAAAATGCCATATATTACACCAGACTTTATTTTTAATGTTTTTATTTTGATCGTTGTTTTCTTTTACGTATATGCTTATTATTATAATCACTACATAGTATAAAACAAAGTCGCTTTTTCTGTCCCTATATCCCTATGTACGCTTAAATCTTTAAAACTACGCAACGGATTTTGATGCGGTTTTTTTTTAATAGATAGAGTGATTCAAGAGGAAGGTTTATATGTATTATAACATCCATTAAACAGTGGAGAAATACTGTTATTTTTGAGGTTTTTAATGTGATGTCGTAAATAATTTCATTTTTTACATTTGTTATTTTGGCCGAAAAGGTTACCATTGCTATTTTTTTGGCGATCATTATTGTTGCAGAAAGAAATGAAAAGGCTATACATCTCCAAAAATAAAAGAAAAACTGTGTTAAATTAATTAAAAAAAAAAAAAAAAGAAAGAAAGAAAAAAGAGTTTTGATGAGAGAATATTATAAAACGAAAATATTTAATTTAAACATGATTGGGAATGTTCGCAATGCTTAAAAAATTATTCAAGGGGCAAGATTGCTATCGAAACAATATTTCGCGATTTATCTTTTGTTTTTGGCGATTTTGATTTTACTTTTGATCCTAAACAATTTGATTTTAAGCCAAAAGGTGTCTTTTTTTTTTTTTTTTTTTTTTTTTTTTTTATGCAGAAAGAATTGAAATGGCTATACAGCTGGAAAAATAAAAGAAAAAGCTGTTATTAATTTTATTTAAAAAAAAAAGAAAGAAAAGAAAAACAGTTTTGATGAGAGATTTTAAGCCAAAAGGTGCCTTTTTTTTTCAAGTGTACGACGGCATTTTTGCAGTATTTTTATTTTTTTATTTTTTTGGTACTTTTCGGTTAGGCGGGCGCCAGTGATATATCACTACATAGTATAAAACAAAGTCGCTTTTTCTGTCCCTATATCCCTATGTACGCTTAAATCTTTAAAACTACGCAACGGATTTTGATGCGGTTTTTTTTAATAGATAGAGTGATTCAAGAGGAAGGTTTATATGTATAATAACATCCATTAAACAGTGGAGAAATACTGTTATTTTTGAGGTTTTTAATGTGATGTCGTAAATAATTTCATTTTTTACATTTGTTATTTTGGCCGAAAAGGTTACCATTGCTATTTTTTTGGCGATCATTATTGTTGCAGAAAGAAATGAAAAGGCTATACATCTCCAAAAATAAAAGAAAAACTGTGTTAAATTAATTTAAAAAAAAAAGAAAAAGAAAGAAAAAAGAGTTTTGATGAGAGAATATTATAAAACGAAAATATTTAATTTAAACATGATTGGGAATGTTCGCAATGCTTAAAAAATTATTCAAGGGGCAAGATTGCTATCGAAACAATATTTCGCGATTTATCTTTTGTTTTTGGCGATTTTGATTTTACTTTTGATCCTAAACAATTTGATTTTAAGCCAAAAGGTGTCTTTTTTTTTTTTTTTTTTTTTTTTATTGATGCAGAAAGAATTGAAATGGCTATACAGCTGGAAAAATAAAAGAAAAAGCTGTTATTAATTTTATTTAAAAAAAAAGAAAGAAAAGAAAAACAGTTTTGATGAGAGATTTTAAGCCAAAAGGTGCTTTTTTTTTTTTCAAGTGTACGACGGCATTTTTGCAGTATTTTTATTTTTTTATTTTTTTGGTACTTTTCGGTTAGGCGGGCGCCAGTGATATATATATATATATATATATATATATATATATATATATATATATATATATATATATATATATATATATATATATATATATATATGAAAGGATAAAAGCTAAACCCCTTTTTAAAATGCAAAATCCCTTTTTGCCCCTTTTAAAATTTTAAATTACCGTTTTAAAAAATAGAAATTTAAATCAAAACTTTTAAATGCTTTAATAATTGTGTTTCAATTGATTGAAAATGCCGTCGCCCCTGTTAAATTAGTTTTCCTGCATCACATCTTATAACTTTCAAAGATCGTTTTCTGACTCTTCATAAGAATATTTGTGCTGACGCTAACGCAATTTTAAAGTCTTGCTGCATCCGATCGGCCGATGGAGCCAACGCCTTTATTCCGCACAATCAATCACTCAGCTCGCGGCCAATTAAAATTAAAAATACGCCTCTTTTGACTTAGACGACCTCTAGCAGAAATAATGCAAAAACCTCATATTTATACCATTGCACTGCTATCAGGAGCGAACTTTTTACGATTTCCCTCATCTAAACAAATCCACGCCAATCTGCTCTCTCGGAATTGCCTCGCGATGGACGAACCTTCGATGTCCAGACAGACTTAAAAAGCAGCTCTCACGCCAATATGGGCCTGGTTTAAAAGGATGCATGTAAGAAAAAGAAATAAACCAGGTTCCGTAATAGACGGTGTCTTCCTTTAAACAGACATACATTCACTCGGAATTTAACCGAATCCCGCTCACGGCCCAGGACTACAAGAGCATGCAAGGGAATCAGAATGAGCGCTTTGACGTAAATACGGAGCCGCCATCAGTCCGCGCAGCCACCGGCCCGGCGATCAAGGACCCACCGACGGAGCAACACGCTTCGTTTCATATATATATATATATATATATATACATACATGTACTATATATATACACACATATATGAACGGATGGATTTCGATGAAACCTACACTGTTAGATAACTTTCTAGGGAAAGTTTTATTATATAACATATCATTCTACGTTGCTTAGTTCTAGAATTATAGGGGGAAATTTGAAAATCAGGTGATATTTTTTTTATCAAATATTAGCTTTCTCAGTATTTGATTCGGATTATGAAAGATTAGCCTTCTGAAAAAGTTCTACTGGACGGATTTTGATGAGAATTGTATTGTTAGTCAGATGCTATTTCAGGAACTTTATGTACTACATATTGTTCTACGCTGCTTAGTCAAACAGTTGTGTGAAAGTTATACAGTCAGGAGAACCCGATTCCGAAAGATTAGCCTTTTTGAAAGTTTTTACTGGGCGTATTTTTTGCGACTTGTATTGTTAAGTAGATAATTTGTAAGGATGGTTTTAGTATATTTTATACTGTTCTGTTTTAGAATTACGTGGAAAAGTTCTATAATCAGATGAACCCGATTATAAAAGATTAGCCTTTATAAAAACTTCTACTGAATGGATTTTGTTAATTAGTTTGCATTGTTAGTTCGATAATTTTTAGTGATGGTTTTAGTATATTGCATATAGTTTTATCATTCTTTAGCAAACCTTAACTGTAAATGACCAAATAAAAGAGTTGGTCCTTAACAGCTAAAATTTTGACTGCACATTAGAAAATATAATAGCGCAATCACGTCATTTTTCAGTAATGTGGAAGGATATTCCAGGTAAATATACAGATTGCTTTCAAATACAAGGTCAAATTAAACGATATATTTTGTTTGCTTCAAGGTTCATTTGTAGAAACTGACCAGCGCAGCGGGCGTAGCTTGCTAGTTACTTTATATATCATAATAAATGAAGGATTAATATTATAATATTATAAATTATGAAATAGATTTTACATTCAAAATAATATTTTTCATTTATTTTTAATAAATCCGCATGAATTAAATAAATTCTTTTTATTAGTTTTTGTGGCTAAAACGGAGTTTTCTTAATTATTACTGCTTAGAAATGATTCCCATAATAAAAATAATTTAGAATATATATACTCTTTTGGATAAACTTCCAAAGTTTTCCACAAACAAATGCACATTTTAGCAAAAATAAAGTATTTAAATTAAGAAGAAAAGACTTTAAATGTTATTAATAATTTCCTTTATATTTGGACTTAAAAATTTCAATACTTTAAGGGATGGTAATCTTCAAAATCGATTAATTAGCAATTGAATCGATTGATTCAATTGCATATTTAAAATAATTAGTATATGCCTTTAAATATACTCAAAAAGATTTATTTAAATATCTGAAATAATATTTCATTTTGTTTTTTACAAATCGTAAGACTCTGAAAAAATTGATATTTTTTTTGCACTTTATTACTGCAAGTGTTAAAAAATAATCAGCATTATTTGGTATTTCATCTGATAATATCTTTAATATAGAATAATCTGCTAACATCTTTAAAATATGTATATTTAATAGTTTATCTTTATTAATATCTATTATATTTTTAATATAATTTTAGATAATTTTTTATTGACAATCATTTTTTGAAATTTTTCAACTTGTACTAGGGGAAAAACTTGTTATATAAATAGCTTCCCCACCCAAGCACTTCATAAGATGCACTTTAAAAATTGCACTTCATAAGATGACGTTTAAATGTGAAAAATTATTATTTTGACTAAGTTGATAGGAAAAATACCAGATTGTAGTTCTTGGTCCATAAATTGAAAAGGTTAAGAGATTCTAAAGCTATTTATTTTCTAACGTCACACTAATATAGGCGTAATTTATATTATTACCACGAAAAATGTATTCTAACTTTTTAAGCCCTAAAATACTAATCAAATATTACTTTAAAATACATTGCTCATTGACATTAAAATAAAGAGCGATGTAAACATTTTTATAGACAAAAAATATCGTTGTTGTTTTTTAAGATTTCTTTGCAAGTTAGACATTTTTTCTAAGAGGCTTTTATTGACGGCCAAATCCTAATGGCCGTATCTCCACTAGACAAAAGTTTACAGAAATGGAAAGGTGAACATTTATCATGTGACTTTAATTTAAGAATGTTCTAAAATTGAAAAAAAAAGTCTGCTCATAAAACACAGCGAATCCAACTGTGTAATTCATTTTCTTTCCTATTTGAACGAAAATTTTAGATATTACTCACATTCCGATGTATAATAACCCAACAGTGTGCTCCGGTTTTCCTGAAAATTCTATACATTCTTCTGTTACAGAAATATTGCTATCAACGCCATTAAATTATTGTCTGATCCCAAATACCGGCTCAAAACGCCAAACTTGATGTCATTTTCCTATGGGTACGTTACTTTTAAAGAATAAAAAAGTTAATTTATTTTTATTTCATTTTTAGCAGCAATTTTTGTGAAATCGTATGCGTTAGCTGAAAAAAAAGCCTTTCTAATAAAATGGCATTACAAATTTAAACTTTTCATGCATATACACTGTACTCAGTAGACTATTTTGCGATATGGAAAAGTCTTTTTACTGCAACTTTCTATGTAAAGCAAAATTTTGAATGCGGTTTTGTTTATAAATTTGGAGATTAGTTGTATTTAATGTTGAAAACTGTAAATTTTTATTTTATTTGAGGAAGGGGAGAGGGGGGGTTGCTTAATTTAAAAGAAATTTATCTCTTAAGGCTGCTCATCAGTAAACTTCCCGATTCCCGTCGCTAATGTTACTCCTATGGGCGTATGATGCATTCGTATATTTAAAACATCTTTTTCGGAAATTATTATTTTTAACTTCTGTTTTCTGTGTAATTGTTCTTCAAGCATGTCTCCTTTTCTTAGTTGTCAAAACATTTCTAAAGCATGTGCTTAATTTATAATTTTATGTGTTATAATCTTAGCGAAACTGAATAAGATTTTAACACTTCACATAAAACTAAGTATAAATTTTGAAAATTTTTGACAAGGAAAAAAAAAAAAGACAGCCTTTAAGTAGTGTGCTGTAAGCGCATGCTTCAACGTTATTTTTTAAGGCTTTTCCACACAGAAACGGGACACGTGTTTAGCCCTCACCTGTTTAGCCTAAGGGGATTGGAAAGGATGGCATGATGTTCTGGTACCTGAATAGGTTCCCTATTATGCGTTGACAAGTAAAGATGGATGAGAATTTCCCCCAAACTTACTCCTAACATAGGTGAAGACAGAAGATTAACTCCCACGAAATTCCTAACTATTTTCCCCTTATCATACTATTTTGGGACTTTATCATACCGTTTGGCGACTTTTCTTTAAAAATGTAGAATTTTCTGATTTAAAAACAATATCCATAAAGAGAAATAAATATAATATATTTTGTGAACATGTACATTTTAAAGTTTTACATGCAAGTAAACAAGAAATTTTTCTGAATTTACCTTAGCAATTTTGCATAAAATTTAATTTTAAATGTAAATACAGTTCACGCATTCAAAAAGAAAAAAAATTTTGAAAGTACTACGAAGCTGTAAAAGAATTTTTATGCATTAAAAACATTATTTTTATTATTTTTTTTTTTGAACAGGAAAAAATATCAATTATGATGTTGGAACAGATGTTGTGATGCTGGAAATTTTCATATTTTTTAAGGCTGTTTTCAAATCCAAAAGGGCTATATTCAGACACATTTTTAATTCATTTTTGTTCAGAAACGCATGAAATGAGCAAGTGTGTTGTTACTCAGAAACTTTGTAATCGAAACATGTTTTCTATTTTTTTTTTGGTAAAGGCAGAAAATCTTTCAGAAAACACTGTCAAAGTCGACGTTTTCAATCAAATTCCGGAACCGTCAGCGCCAGAAAGAAGAAAAATATATGTTCCCGTAACACAAATCGCTTATAACTCGATAAGTAACTTATTGATCAAAAAATGGAAAACTCATTTCGATTCCATATCGTTTCAATAGTCAGGTCTTCCAACTGTATGCCTTTGCGTTTAAAAATGTTTCAGAAAGTTTGGCGTTATTGAGCAGGGAATTTGAGAACCACGTTCAGTGTAAAAAGTAAATTGTTTAACTTTTCAAAAAATTGTTTTAGTTCAATATATTAGTTTATCTTTATTTTTGTTGTAAGTGAAGGAAAAAAAAGAAAGGTAAAACATTTAGAATATTGTTTTATTAAGCTTTTCATGTTAATTGCAATATGTTTTAATTTCTAATTTATATTAATTCTGAAAATATAATCAGCAGTATGTTGACTGCTTTGAAAAAATCAGATATATTTGAAAATATCATGTGGCAACACTTGAGGGTGAAATTTCGGTTTTGCGATTTTTGCTACTGCAATTTTTTTAATTTCTAAACATCGCACATTTTTAATTTTTACACAATTATGTAGGGAAAAATCTACTTTCAGATGCAATTTGTTTGGAAACTGTATCGCAATTTAATCATTTATTATAACAATTTAGTTAAATTTCAAGCGTGTTAAAAAAAAAAATCTCTATCGCTTGCAGACGATTATAAAATTTCATCCATTTTCACTTTAAACAATGTAAAAAGTTCAGCATTTGTTTCCAGCTAATATTCAATAACGAAATTAAAACTTCATCGAGCAATAAATAAAATAGTATAAATAAAACACAAATTTAACAGACATGTAATTGCACTTAAAACCGTTGAAGTTATTGGAATAATAATAAAAACAAACACTGCCGTAGGTAGCGAAATTTTTAGCGTTTTCTTCTGCTGTAAACTTCTGGCTCGAGACCGATACGAAATGCCCACTTTTACTAAATTAAAAATTTTATTTGAATATAAATTTGACATATTTCATATAAAAACGATCTTTGGTGTTGTTAGATCGCAATCTAAAAAATATTAAATGTAAAAATCTATTAGAGTTTTTAATTTAAAAAAAAGTTAATTGTTTTCACATATATTCTCGATCCCGGGAAGCCCGTGTTGGATGCCCTAGTTTTATTAAAAGGAATTTTGTGAAGGGTCTGTTTTATTTTAAATAATTTTGTGAAGGGCCCATTTTATTAAATTCATTTTTGTGAAGGTTTTTGTTTTATTAAATAGATTTTTGTGTAAGGGTCCCTAATTAGGCCCGAATTTTGTCTGGATAGACCAGTGGCGTAGCGTCAGGGGGAGCACGATCATTTTTCTACCAGTATAATTATATACTACATTTAGCCTTATTTAATCTTTGAATGGTATGAATTAAATAAGGCCAAATATAGTATATAAAAATACTGGTAGTAAAGTGATCCGTGCCCCCCTTGACGCTACGCCTCTGGGATCGACGCTTGGTTATAAGCAAATTTCTTTGATGATAACCTTTCCAGGATTGCCGTGTTTTAAAAATCTGTTTAAAGCAAACGCGTTGTTGTTATATTCTAAAAGATCCTTCGACTTATATATAGAAAAAAGGAGAAACTTTTTTTTTCGTTTCAGTAGTAGAGGAATAAGAATATCGACAAATTGAGTTCATTTAAGAAAACAAAAATGATTTTGTGACTTTGTCAGAAAGTATCGAGTTTAGATTTGAGCTATAAAAGCACTGTGTTATTACTTGATAATAGATCATAACAGATGTATAGGTTTAACTATTTTGATTATTCTTTTCCGTTTACAAAATCGTATAATAAAAATACTATTAAGGCTAGTTTTATTTATTTAGTTATTATTTTTTTGTTTGAGAACCAACCTGCCCTTTTTTTTAATAATGGAAAAAAAAAGAGTTTTAAACACAGTCATGTTTGACCACATTGAATCCTGAATAAATGGGAAATATTTGACCAAAAAGCAGGGTTGGGATTTGTTCAAGAAGCCGAACCTGATTAAAACAAAGGCAAACTGCGCCCCCCCCCCTCCAAAAAAAAAATCAGAAAATCAGGGGGTTCCAAATTTGGTATACAATTTTCGTAAAGCTGATATTTTAAATCTTTTTTAACATCGTACTGATTGTAATTAATATTTTGAACTTTTAGAATAGGATAAGTTTAAAAAAAATATCTATCTAAATAAAGCAAAACTTCTCAAAAATGGACTCCGCAGCATTGCAGAATTTGTCTGCTATTCGGAGAAAGCGGACTCTTCCTAATATCAATCAGATAAATTCCGCGGTCCTGAGGTGTCCGCTATTGAGAGGTTTTACTGTATTTAGATAAATATATTGTTCGTCTTAAAATTATTCTACTCTATTTTTTTTAAATATGGATTATGATCAGTGTAATGTTGAAGTAGATATCAGCTTTACGAAAATTGCATACCAAATTTGAGAGCTTCAAAAATCAGAAGTGCCAGGGCTACAGCCCAGTTTGTCCATGCTAAAAATCAAATCCTGTTTCTGGAAGGAACCCCATTCTGCTTTATGGCCAAATATGTATATGTATTCTAAAGCACTAAAAGTGTTTTTTTTTTTTTTTTTTTTTTTTTTTTTTTTTTTGTAATAGTTAGAAAATGTGCATCAAAATAATTCCAGGCCTAGTGGCTAACCCCCCATAACATTCAATTACCTCAAACATATATGAGCATATAAATACATGTTTGAATAAATATATCCACTGTCTTTAACTCATTCTACTCTAAAAGTATAAGATATTTATTATAAATTTTTTATACTGCCCGATTATTATAAAAACTGTTGTAGACAACTTCTTTATTCACGGCACACATTGGTATGCCATTTAAAAAAATATATATTTTATACCGAGAACTTAACACTACAATATTAGATTATAAGAGTGATTTTGTTTTAGAGGAACAGTGATACTATTTATTAAAATTAGCTATTTATACTTAAAAGGAGCATTTGTCAAATAGTAAACGGTTAGAAAAATGCTTCTTAATTTTTTAAAATGATCATCAAATTAAAGTTGACATATAAAATAAATATTTTGTACCAGCGTTGGCACAGTTTAAACCAAATGTTTTTTTTTTTTTTTTTTTTTTTTTTTTTTTTTTTTTTTTTTTTTTTTTCCAAAAAAGAAAAAAAAATGTTTTTATTTTTTAGAACAAATATAATATAATATTTTCTCTTTTGTAATTTAAGTATTTCAAAGTATTGATACAAACAACTTCTTTTTTGTAACACTTTATCTCAGCTGTCAACTTGATACATAGTTAGTTTAGGTCATGTTTGTATACATGCAGTATGAAAATTAGCATGTGTTGAAAAACATGTCTTATGCTCTAAAGAATTATCTTAAAACGTGAAATTATCAAATAAAAAATAGATTAAATATTTAGCATAAGATATGTTCATTTTAAAAAATATAGATTATTTACAGCAGTTAATAACATAACAAGATGACCTTTAATATTTTGGTCAAGTTGTTAAAGAAAATTTTCTGTATTGGGGAATTTTTCCTACAAAAATTAATAAATAAATAAATCAATAAATAAATGCAAAATATGAAGTTAAATAAGATGACATTCCAAAAATTAGTGTCAGTTATAGAATTTCAATATTACTAATAAATCTTAGTTATTTAATAGCCAAAAATGTTGGCTTGGAATTAACAATAATAATAAAAAAAAAACAGAAATATTTGAATATAAAAACACTCTTTAAGAACCGCAGATAATGATATTTATATAAAATATTTAACCATTCTGTAGATAAAAACTAGAAAACGTTCATTTTTCTTTTAAATTTCTAAACCAAAATTCTGTCGTTTAAACACTTGTTTACTTTTAACTAAAATATGCAATAAGATGTATTTAAATGCTTTAAAACACAACCAAACACACTATCTACCAAGAGAATGAGCGAAAAATTGAGATAAGGTTTGCTTGAGACTTCATTTCATAAAAAATGCCTAGAAATATATAATTTTTTTATTTTTTTATTTATTTAACTAATGTGTAATATTATAAAATATTTATTAAGAAAAGGCTTATTTAATAAATCTTTTAGTGCATGACAACCTTTTGTAATTCTACTGTGCATTTAAAATATTTTCAGTAGTCTAAAATTTTGGTAAATAGTTTTTTCTGCTTATTTTATTGTTACCTTTTTTGGAAATCTGGCAGTTTCGGAGGAGAAGTGTCAAGTGACAATACACAATACTTCTTAAAAGAAAGTATAAAAACGCAACTGCTAAATATAAAATAATTCCAGGAATTACTTATGAAAAGCGTTTTTTTTTGGTTGTTTTTTTTTTAAAAATAAAATATCATAAGTGCTCATTTAGTGTTCTGACAGACAAATCGGACATCCCCAGACATACTATCACACATCACATCATGACAACAAATATTTCAAAGAAATTGCTTTGAATAACAGTGGGAAAATATATTATATTCATGAAACTACATCAAATATTTATTTATTAGTAATCAAAAGATTCATGAAAAGATTTTTAAGGTATCAATGTTTGACTGTGTACAGCCGTTTATTCTTTTGTTACTAATAACGTTTAAATTACAAATGATTTCACTTCTTTACATAACTGACAGTAATTATTTAATTTGAAATATTTTCAAATGAAATTACATTACTTATATGATATTCAACAATGTTTATTTTTATGAACAAATATGGAACTATATGTAATAGGAAATGATATTTAAAAAAAGAAAAACAAAACATGATTTAAAAAAAAAAACTGGTTTAAACCAAAAAACCAGTTTATTTTATTTTTATTTTTATTATATATATATATATATATATATATATGAAATGAATGTGAAAAAGTATGAAAGAATTTTGAATGTGAACGAATGTGGATTGATATGAAAGGATAGTTAGTTAAACCCATTCCAAATCAGAAACTAAAATATAAAAATTCAAAGTTTAAAATCCCTAAATCGCGTGTCAAAATTTTAAAGTTTTGCCTTCATTTCTAGTTGCCCCTGTAACTTAACTTTCCTTACGATACATTTATTACGAACAGATATCAATTTTGAATCCTCGTTAAGATTAAAAGTGCTGACGGCAGCGCATCTCTCTTCTCCCGGTGGCTACATCTTGCATGTTAATTATCTAGGCTGCTTACCCAGATATGAGTCAAGGGCTAATTAGCCAATTAAATTACATTATTTCATAAGTTGCAAAGCGGTCTCTGGCGGTAGTTTCGATGTATATAATGTGAGGAGCACGTTTTTGCGTGGCTTTTTGACTCTAATCACTCTCCACAAAAACTACGGCCAATATTCTTCGAAGTGCGACGGCATCCTTGCCGTTGTAAGTCCGGCAATTCGCCGAAATATGAACGATAAGACGATGTTTCCCCGGTAAAAGACTCTTCAAACTGTCCCCTGGGCCTAGCTTAAAGAGAGACTTGTAATTACAAAGGAATAAACGCTAGTTCCCAGGAAAATGCCTGCTGATTTTTCTTACATTCGCACGACTACATCAACGACGTTATACCTATTAATGGGATGTGTGATAGCGGTGATCGACCGCTCGTTACAGACAGATCGATGTGCGTTCGTTATATCGAGGTGCGCCCGTTATACAGAGGCGTATCGATATCTTACAGTGAGTCTGCTAGGATTTAAATACCTGCCATGGGAAAATCCTTTCTTTTAAATAACTATTCATCAATAAGAAACATCGTAATCGAACCAACCATAAAAAGACTTTATTTTTAATCATCGGGCCTTTAAAAGAAAATAACAGAAGACTAGTGTGTTTAACTGAAAAGAAAAAGTTTGTGTCCAAAATAAAGAAATAAATATCTACAATCAGTTAATAAAAGAGTTCCTGCTTCCTCATTAAGCTATCAAATCTCGGATAAACATTTTATTTCGTTGCCTACTTAAAATAAACAATTTTTCTTCAGCGCTTCACTCCAAAAGAAAAACAGTTTTGTTCATTCACTTTCAATAGTTATCTCAAATGACCTACTATCCAGCGAAAGGGATGGTTCACAGATGGTTTGTGGAAAATTCAAGGTCAACGATCTCCTGGCAGAAGGAGGAATGTTCTTTTTTTCTCCCTTTCTTTGCGTGTGTCAAGAGTCCGTTGTTTGGTTGATGCTTCCTGTTTTGGTTTCAGTTTAAATGGTGATAATTTTTTTTTTCTTTTTTTTTTCAAGTGAGTAGTCTGTGCAATCAAATGGATTTAAAAGAAAAAGAAGAAATAGGTATGTTCGATTTTGTTATTTTTTAAGAAGAATTTAAAAGCGGACAGAAACTTTTTATTTTTTGAAGCAGTAAGAGAGAAAAACAATTAAAGAAAAACAATTTGAAATTTTATTATTTTTTAAGTGTTATTTTTCTGAAAAATACTATTATTATTTTATTATTATTATTATTATTATTATTATTATTTTATTATTATCTCTATGTTACAACTTAAGTGATTAAATGAAGCAGATTATTTTTGTTTATTATTTTGGAAATTTAAGCGGGATTTAATGAAAAATTAAGAAAAAAAAAAAAAGAGGGCAAATTTAAAAAGATTTTTTCTAGTAAAAATATTTTTTTTTTTATATTTTGTTTAATGAGATTGTAAAAATAAGTAATAAAAATGAGTGCAGAAGACAAATCCACTCAAGTGGGTGAAGGTGACGAATCTTTAAAGGAAAAAAAAAAAACTAGTTTCTCATATAAAAATGACCTATTAAATGTTTTTAGATATTTCTGTAAATATGTGTTGTAAAAAGTTTATATATGTCGGTAATCAAGTGGTAATAATAAATGTGTGTGCTCCAGGTAAGAATTAACCTCTGTACAGTGATGAGGTGCACCAAAAATTGATGTCACAAATTTTCAAAGATTCCTGGCGCACTGTGCACAAAAGTGCTAGTGCCAATGCACATATTTTACTGCTTTAGTTTAACTCTTGAGATATCTGTTTTTGTCATAGTAAGACTAAACAATTTTTTAAGAAAAATATATGCTTTTTTATTTTGCGTTATTGTTATTATTGCTATTTTTATTATATTTACCTTTTTATTCTGAAGAATTATATTTTTAGTATTTCCCTGACCAAATATATTTTTGAAACAGTTGCCTTTTTAGTAAATGCACCAAGAATTTAATTAGTGTCATGATTATCCCCAAAGTTATATTAGTGAAAAGAAAGGTATAGGTTCCACCCCTATCCTCATTTAATGACAAAATGAACCCGTTGGTAGACACAACCCTAGCGATGATTCTAGTATGTGCTAAAACCCCAACAAAGCAACCAAAAATAAGGATGATCTCGAAATTCCTGGTCAATCCAGTGGCAATTCTTGTACATCGTGATGTAAACATAACCTCCGGCATTTTTTTTAAGTACCCGGGTACCTCGAAAATAAAACATCCAAAATGCGTGCAAATAAATGTCAGCAGGTTATTGAAAATGACCGAAGACAAAGTTGCTGCTTTGATTAATGTCTCAGGTGATCAAACCCCTTTTTCTATGAGAAAACTTTTTATGTCAACCTTATATTCCCTTTTTATGTCAACCTTATATTCCATTTTTATCCCAAACAGTATTCCATTTTTTACCAAATATACCACCATACTGAGGTAGCTGAAAAAAATCAATGTATGTTATCAACGCCACTGTGAAATATAGAAATTCTTCAGTCTGCAAATAATGACTTACTTGATGTTTTTCCAAAAAATCCTCTATTTTCATATGTTGTACCCAGTTCACCAATCAATCAAGTCCGTATTCCAATTTACCAAGTTGGTACCTTTAACCTTTTTTTTCCAACTGTCTTGTTGCCAACTAATAACTATTGTTCGAAACTAGATAATTGGCTAAAGCAAGAACAATTGGTTACCTTTTTTAACCAACTGCATAAATTAGACTATTATTTCCCTACAAGAGGGCCTATCCTCACCTAAGTTTTTTTTTGATTAGAAGTTCCTATTTTTACAAAGTTTTCAAGTTCAATATTTTTTCTCTCCTGAGAATAATTCCCACTAGTGTCCTATAAGCCCAAAGATGCTTGTAAGTAGATATTTTGGAGTAGTAACAGACCTTGTAACTGCTCATATGACATTTTCATGTTTGTGTTGTTTTTTTTACATTTATAGTAATTGTTTTGTCCTATATTTACAATATATTTGAAATATCTTTTATGATATATTTTTTAAATTTAATGTTTTGAATAAGTGTTTATATCATGTTGAAGTATTTTTATAAGTTTAAGTGCATATTTTAATTGTTTGTGTTTGTAAATAATATAAGTAATTGCCATATTATATTTCTGCTTTAAAGTATCATATTATTTAGTTTTTATTGTATTGTATGTTTAAAGAAAGGTGCAATGTTTACCTTTCCTGATGAACCAAATATAACCCACGAACAATTCTAACAGGACATATTGGTTAACAAAAACTTTTGCAATGTGCTAACAGACTTTAAAAAAAAAATAGCACACAATGTTCTTGCGAGAAATGTTAAAATTTTTTATGCTGCAGCTGTGTTTTGTTTACAATATATGTCATATGTTTAATCTTCAGTGTATATCATCAAATAGTACCAGTATTTTATGTAAAAGTAAGCCCAAGCAGTTTGAGAGTCTAATTAGAATTCCGTAGAAAAAAAAAAAAATTCGATAGCCTAGTTTAAAATGTGTTTAACTTATGGGGTTGAGCCCCACAGCCCTTGCTGACAAGTACTGTGGTGCTCATTTTTAAAGGGGGGGATGTGAAATGAATGTGAAAAAGTATGAAAGAATTTTGAATGTGAACGAATGTGGATTGATATGAAAGGATAGTTAGTTAAACCCATTCCAAATCAGAAACTAAAATATAAAAATTCAAAGTTTAAAATCCCTAAATCGCGTGCCAAAATTTTAAAGTTTTGCCTTCATTTCTAGTTGCCCCTGTAACTTAACTTTCCTTACGATACATTTATTACGAACAGATATCAATTTTGAATCCTCGTTAAGATTAAAAGTGCTGACGGCAGCGCATCTCTCTTCTCCCGGTGGCTACATCTTGCATGTTAATTATCTGGGCTGCTTACCCAGATATGAGTCAAGGGCTAATTAGCCAATTAAATTACATTATTTCATAAGTTGCAAAGCGGTCTCTGGCGGTAGTTTCGATGTATATAATGTGAGGAGCACGTTTTTGCGTGGCTTTTTGACTCTAATCACTCTCCACAAAAACTACGGCCAATATTCTTCGAAGTGCGACGGCATCCTTGCCGTTGTAAGTCCGGCAATTCGCCGAAATATGAACGATAAGACGATGTTTCCCCGGTAAAAGACTCTTCAAACTGTCCCCTGGGCCTAGCTTAAAGAGAGACTTGTAATTACAAAGGAATAAACGCTAGTTCCCAGGAAAATGCCTGCTGATTTTTCTTACATTCGCACGACTACATCAACGACGTTATACCTATTAATGGGATGTGTGATAGCGGTGATCGACCGCTCGTTACAGACAGATCGATGTGCGTTCGTTATATCGAGGTGCGCCCGTTATACAGAGGCGTATCGATATCTTACATATATATATATATATATATATATATATATATATATATATATATATATATATATATATAACTGTTTTTTGTCAATTCTGCTTTATACTATGCTGTTAACTTTCTTAATAGAAAGTATATTTTTTCCCTTGAAGTGTGCTTTGATTTATTTTAAGATTTGAATAAAATAGTTCAATAATAATACATTAACGGCGCATAAAGCTTTTTCCTTTCTCTGAATGTTTTAAATTTTCATTCAAATATACTAACATATCTAAAAACCTGGCACGTGTTATGAGAAATTTTTTATTAAAAAAGAAAATAAAAGATAAATAAAGATTTTTTTTTAAAATGTCAAAACATATTAAAATTTACTGAGCATATATATATATATATATATATGTGTAATAATAAAAATTTTTCGCCATTTTTCCTTAGTTAAATTATTCCAAATTCTTACAATTCTTTTTTCCCTCTCTTTTTAAAATATCTCTTAAATCTATTTTATATTTTATTCCATAACTTAATCAAAATATTCTTTTATTTATCATTCTAAAAATCTTAATCTGTTAAAAGGTACACGTATTTATTAAAACCTTATTCTCTTAAATTGCAACACTGTCTCTAAAACGCACCTGCCTAATTTCTTCTTTTGAGACATTGAATTTTTATTCTTTGGAACTTTTGTAATACCATTTTTATTTCTATTTAATTATCATTCGGCATCCCAGGATTCCTGGCGTTTTCGCGCCCAAAGGCTTTTTTACCTTTTTAAATTGCCGCTTCTGCTAAAGAGTTTTGGTCATACGTCATGTTCACACCTTCTTGGCCTCATTTTTTCAACCATTAGCGAGAAGGTCCCGCCTTTTCTTTCCCCCCGGCTTCCTCCGAACATTGCTGCGAGTGGGCCAACATTTTTCGCGCGTTTGTACCTTTGGGCAAGATTTTGGAAGTATTTATACGGTTACACTGGCTTCGGAGACAGATTTTTACACGAATTATTTGTTGTCATCTATAAGCCATCACTGGGGAAGTCTACACTATTTCGTCAGTAGTATGTTCTTCAATTTCTGCTAATTCTTCAATACTTATTGTGTTCAGTTTTTTAATGAAGCGAAAGTTGGTGGAGTTGCTGTCATCTCTGTTCTCATAATAAAATCCTTGCTCATCTAATACGTTTCCTTAATGTTTTTGAGCAAAATTCTATTGGAATGAACTGCCTCTACTCAGCTTTTACGAGTGCATTATAATATGATGTTCAAATATGATTCGTACTCCGAGAATTGCCTTCATAGTGATTTAAATCGGAATAATACCCTCGACGATTGTCATAACTGTATTTCCATGAACTCGACTGCGTCGACATCGAACTGATTATACGGTAATTTTCGTGGGGTTCACACTGAGATGTTGTCACTGGAGTGTAATGGAACAAACGTTTCAAGTCGACAGTAATAGCAATCAACTATAATGTGCCAAACTTTCGACAGGATTTGTGTCATATATATGCGTAAAAATTATTCAGAATTTCACGATGTATGATTCATTTTTATGTTCTATGTCCACCATCTGAAGCAAAGATGTTCATAACATTTCCTATATAAGAATTTAATTTTGATAACATAAAGACATTAACTTTGAAAACATACTCGGTAAAAGAATTAAATGGTCTGTCACTATAAATATAAATTCATACGTAAATTATATTAATAATACCTGCGACTGAAAACTGCAAGAGATAATTTGATGTTTAAAAATTATATTGTCATGTAGGCAATTTCTTTTATACATCAGATAGTAATCACCAGAGCTATTAATTGTAAATGGATAAGTATATTAATTAGCAACATGCAGAAGAAATAAATTCTAGTTTCAAAACTTTTTTCGGATTTAGATTTTTAAATGGTCTATTTGTCATTTCTGCTCTTTTCATCTAAATGCATAAAAAAACAGTAATTCCACGTGCAAAATACTGTTAAGCAAATAAATATATAAAAGTCTGTATTTTTCTATTTTAAATTTTTAATCACCTTTTTATCAAAAATGATCAACAAATCAATATTAAAATTAGTTTCCAATATCTCAAGTCTTGTAAAACCGAATGCTAAAGTGTTAAGCAAAGTAAAGAATGATTTATTTATTTATTTACTTAAGAGAAAATCAAATTATAGCTGTAAAAAATATATTTATAATAAAATTAATCATTATTATAATTATTATTATTATTCTAATGTACAATAGCACATATATTCACACAAAATTTATTTCGCCAAGTAGGGTAGGGTTTCAGGGTTACCAAGTTATAGTTTTCAGAAGTAAAAGATTTCTCTCAGATATATTGTCAGCTTAAGAAGGGGATAAGGGGAGACAACAATGCTCATCAAATAACAATGGGCGCCAGAACATCCAACACCCATTGAAAGGGTTGGTTGAAAACGGAATGCGTAATATGGGCGTTGAAAGCTTTTTTTTTTTTTTTTTTTTTAAGAACTCATGTTTTTACTACTAAAAATGCATATTTTTTCGTAATTTTTTAGAAAAAGCTTGGATACAGTTATGTTTATAACCGATTGAAATTTCAGAGAGTTATGCTACCACCTTTGTGCTACACTATCCAAAATTGTAAGTAAAATTTATGTAAATGATTATTTTGCGTCATAGTATCCAAACAACAAAGCGAAATGTATGCAAGTGGATAGTATGACACAAAATAATCATTTACATGAATTTTACTTACGATTTCGGATAGTGTGGAACAAAAGATAAATCAATTTATTAAAATAAATACATTTCAATGCATAATATAGGCTCAGTGAAAGTAATATATATAACAGTGCATTGGAAAATTAAAAGTATTGTTTGTATGTGTAAATATACTTTAAAAGACAAACCAAAAATAATTTCAATTGAATTTTAAATCAATCCTATTAAATTCACGTCAAGGCGTCACTCGAATTTTGATATCGTCTATTTTAAAACCCATGTTTTTTTATTTATAAGATATGTGAATGAAAAAGCATCAGCGAATAAATTTTATATATATTTTCACATTAAAAAAATATTTGCACCTGTGAGTATAAATAAAACAAAAAAAGAAAATTATGATTTTTTTTAAATTAATGACATAGCGTCACTCAAATTTGATATCATTCCTTTTAAAACCCATATTTTAAATTCTTGAAACCATAAGGTAAAGTGCCGTATCACAAACTTCTAACTCGTTAAGGGTTTTTGTACTGATATTATTTACATTTCTTACCCTAGAAACAGATTTAAATTTCTATCAAGATGTTTTAAATCATTACTGATTTTTTTTATTGTTCATTTTTACTATTTCCATTTTAAATGAAAAATAAAGTTTAGAAAATACAACTGTTTTTTTTTGTTTTTTTTTTCCGCTGACAAAATGCAATTTCTTTGTGAAATTTGTATATATTAAAAATTGAGTTTATTTTTTATTAGGTTTAATTGGTATTGTGATTTTATTTTTAAATAATGTAATTCTCATTAGAAGCATTTATTTTAATTTAGTAATGACCCTGGTTTATTTATTAATTTTAAAACTTATTAAAATGATCAAGCCAAATCATGTCAAATCAATATATAAGTATAAATAAATTGTGCTTTTATTAAATGTCTGATTTTAATGTGTTTTTATTGGTTTATGATTCTGACTCAGACGTATTATGTTTATCTATTTGAAAATATTGCAATAAAATATTGAAGATGGAAAACATGCAGAAGTAAATCATTGTTTTTTTTTTACATATAATGAAATAATCATTAATAAAAAAATTATTCTTTAATCAATATAGGAAAAAATAAAGAAATTTTAATTATTTATACATCAGTATATCAATACAAAAATATATCAACATAAAATCTTCGTCATTCTGTTATTATTTCCTTTTTTCTAATATATTTATTTATTTGATAATTTTTTTGAAAAAATAGTTCTTGCTTACTTTGCATCTTTATGAACTTTCTATACAATGTCATAATTTGTCTTTAGTTTTTCCTTAAATCAAATAACAAATCTGAAAATGAAAGTATTCCAATTCCGAAATATAGAGGTAGAATTGAGGATTTTGAAGTAATGCTGCAATAATATGCATCTTTTATTCTCTTGTCCAAAAATGTCAACCCCATCCATCACCGAGAACCACACCCCCTGTCTTCACCCTCCACCATACTGGGGAATGGAAGACCTACCAAAGAATATTAACTCCGTAAAGAAGATCAGCTTCCGTAGACATAATGTAAATGCGTCGAATCAATTCGGTTCATCTGTTTGTAATGCGGGATGGACAACTTTACAGGGCAAACCAAACGGCGATTTTTACTTTTATTTTTTTTCCGGTGATTTTGCTTTTCGTCAGTTTGTATTATGTTATTCTAAATTACGGACACAATTATTTCATTTAAGTAGAAACCCTTTTCAGAACATAAGATAATATTTACAATTTAAACATGAATGCTAAAATCGCTTACTACTAAAAAAGACAAGTATTTTTTTTTAATCTGCCAGTAATATGTATCACAAAACAATATTAATATGTGAAAGCTTATTGTTTTTTTCGAAATGAGGGAAATTATATTTTGTTTTTTAAAACAATGCTTTTGTAAATCTACATTGGATTAGTTGTAGATATTCTGAATATGCTAATTTCACACATATTTAAACGGAAATACAACTAAAAATAATTTGTATAAGTGATGTTTTGAAATGATTTCTAACATTATTAAAACTTTTTAAAAAGTTATATTTGTAAAATTCCACTATTATTAAAGTTTTAGTCTCTCGTGTCAATTGCAATAATATTTTGCATTTTTTTTATTTTAAATTTCATATTCTTAATTTGTATTAAACTAGCTGATTATTTACAACTCAATTGAAAAAATTATTACACCACTGAGATTTTTTTTTCTTTTTTCTTATATGGATAATAATATAATCTTTGACAATGTTTATATTTTTAGAAGAACCATTTGAAATATTTTAACAATACTTTATGTATAAGAATGATCATAGGCTTTATATATCAGACCAAATATTTGTGACCGGATTTTTTTTGTGGGGGGGGGGGGGGGGGCACGCACAAATGTTTATTAAACACACACGCCCAAATACCCATACATATACGCACACATACCCATACATATACAGTGGTATCTTGGTTAAAAACGGCAATTTTACCACATTGGGTAAAAAGAATCCAATTTCGATCTTCTAGCCCAATATGATAAACTTTGTCTTCGTTTCAAAAAAGTTTATTTTTCTTAAACATTTTCGTAATTTTTCGTGAAATGTGTATGAGATTTTTAGCGTTTTTTTCTCGTTTTGCAACAATTTCTTAACATTTGTGTTATGAATTATCTTTCAATCTTTTAACACAATATAGTAAATTTTATCTTTTGCCTGTTTTAAAATTTTCGTGAAAGTTTTACGTGATTTTTAGCGTTTTTTTGTTTCCGCGGCGATTTTTTAAACATTCATACGAGGAATCTGGTTCAAATTTTTCAGCAGATATAGTACATTTTCTAATATGCTATTTTTAGATTTTTTGCAAATTTATTATGCGATATATCGTGTTTCGCGGCGATTTTATATATATATATATATATATATATATATATATATATATATATGTAAACGAAACCCAACTACCCAACTTCAATCTTTTAGTCCAATATAACAAATTTTGTGACATGTGATTTTTAAATTTTTCACGAATTTTCTTTGCGATTTTAAGCGTTCTTTAACGTTCCACAACGATTTTCTTAAACATTCGTCAAATACATCTGGTTTCAATACTTCAGCCCGAAATAGTAAATTTTTTCTTCAACGATTTTGAAAATTTTCGCAGTTTTTTATGTGATTTTAAGTGCTTTTCCACGTTGTGTGGCAATTTCTTAACATTTGTGATATGAATCAGATTTTAACCTCTTAACCCATTATAGTAAAATTTATCCTCTGCTATTTTAAATTTTTTATGAGATATTTTGCCGTTTTTTAAACTTTCGTAAAAGAAATCCAATTTTAATTTTTCAGACCGTTATACTAAATTTTGTATGCTGCGATTTTTAATTTTTCATGCGACTTTTTTTTTTTTTCGTTTCGTGGAAGTTTTTAACAACTGTAACAGGAAGCCGGTTACAATCTTTTAGCCCAATATAGTAAATATTGGCCTCTTTTCAATAACGTTTATTTGGAACTCATGTAGAGTCCTACTCGGGTCAGGTTGTAGTCGACCTTCACACGCAAATTCCATTTTAAGTCAACCCGACTCGATCCCTTCAAAAAATTTTCTTCGACCCGCAACCCGACCCGAACCCGCAATAAAAGGACAATAAATCATGTTTTAATGTTATTATGAAAAATAATGTCCAATTATATTTCTAATACCAATTTTATATTTTATAGGGAAAAATGAACAGATCTATATTCTTTAATATTCAAATATAATGAAACCTTTGAATAGCGGGCACCTGGATATCGTTGAATAGAGTCCTGCACCGGGTGAGGTTGTTTCTATTTTTTATTTCGGGTCGGGATGACTCTAATTTTCTTTCTGCGTGTTCGGTTCGTCCTAAAATAATTCTTCCGGGTCATATTTAGGTTTATTGCAAGTCGGATTTTTTGGATTTTCACAAAACGTTTGAACAGAACTATGTTTCAGATGAAAATAAATACATATTTAAATATAAATGATTGAGTATATATTTAATTTACTGCATGAGAAAAAAAATGTATATAAGAAATGTAATCATAGATTATTCTTTATTTATGATGCAGTTCAGAACCATTTTTTTTCTTTTCCCAGAATATGAAAAACATTACCAAAATTTCGTTTATGATACACACAAAAACACATGTATTTGTGATAGTTTATGCACACATACACATGCTACGTCTGCGTACATTTGGAGGTACCCACTATTCCAGTGTACGTACAAATATATAAGTGTCAAGAATTGATAAAGTGTTTGTTAAATAAAGGTGTGCGTTTTTCGAGAGTGTCCATTATGGAGGTCTTATTGTATATATAGTATATTTAATCTGAAAAAATATTTTGACATTCTTTTGAAAAAGCGGATCAACCCCAACTTGACCCGCAAGTGTCAAAACCCAACCCGAAACAATGAAAGTCAACCCGACCCGCAGCAAAAAAGTAGAAGTCAACCCGACAGAACACGAACCGCAACAAAAAAAAACATAGCACCAACCCGAACCGCACCGAACCGCCGGGCGGTTCTGGTGCGAGTATACCGACCCGATGCAGGACTCTAAACTCGTATAGCGACTTTTGAAAATTTCTCGAATTTGTTATGTGGTTTTTAGCATTTTTTCCCGCTTTGCAACCATTTTTTGACATTCGTAAAATGAATCCAGCTACAATCTTTTTACCCAATGTAATAAATTTTAATCTCTGCAATTTTTGTTTTAACGATTTTTTTTCTCCAGTTTTTACGAGTTTTTCAGCGATTTTAAAGCATTCGTAACAAAAATTAGGTTTCAATTTGTCAACACAATATGGTAAATTTTGTCCTCTACTATTTTTTAATTTTTTGTGAATTTTTTTTGCGATTTTAATTTTTTTTTTCACGTTTTGTGGAGATCTTTTCACATTCGTAAATAGAATCCGGAATAAAATTTTTAGTCCAATAGAGTAATTTTTTTTCTTTTTGATAAAGTTTAATCGGAATCTGTAGAATGCTTTCAATTTTATATGCGATTTAAACTTTTTTTCGCGATTTGACATAAAAAGTCGTTTAACCCAATATAATAAATTTTAAGTTGTTCGCGATTATTTTTTGCAATTTTTACGTTTTTACACATTTTGCGACGATTTTTTTAGCATTCGTAAAGTAAATCTGGTTTTAATCTTTGAACACAATATAGTAAATTTTGTCTTCTGAGATTTTTTTAATTTTTCGTGAATTTTTTATGGACATTTTTCTTCACGTTGAGAATAAATAAGAAAGAGGAACATATTGAATTATGCACAAGACATATTTTGGCTGTACTGCCAAAAGTGGAATGCCTTTATAGAAGGATTTTTCATTAACATAGAGGTCAATTCTGAAAATAATTGTAATTCCATTTCTCCCAGCTCAGTTTTGAACCAGCAATTTTTGGTACCACATTCATTATTTCAAAGAAAAAGAGCTGTGCTATCTACTGATCCGACATTTCACTAAGTAAAAAAAAAGAAGAAATGTAAAATGAAAATTAAAGTAGTTATTTCATTTCCATTTTGGGCCAATACAAGATAAGTCTTAATTGACTGTATCATATTTTAGAAACTGATCTTCAGAAAGTTGGGGGATGGCGTGCCCCCTCGTGCCTCCCTCCCCTCTGAGGCTACGGCTATGAGAATGATTTATGAAAAGTAAAGCATATTTCACTTTTGTATTTCTGAATTAATAACTTCACCTTTGATATTAATCCCATCATTCCATTTTTGCACCATACCTTTAAATTTGTTTTTCTAATTTTAATTATATGTAATTCAAAGATGACTCGGTAAAAGATTGAAAAATAATTTATCACTTGTTTACTTTTCTCCCGTACTTCTTTGTTTTTTTAAACTAGAATTTAAACCTAAATTTGTTAAAGATTAAAAATGAATTTAGTATTTGTTTTAAATAAAAACAAACCAAAGAATATTCTTGTGATAAAAAAAGTTAAATTTTACCCCCATCCTTCATTTCTTTTTCTCGCCTAATTTTAATTAAACATAATTCAAAGATGACTGTAAAACATTTTTAAAAAAATGTAGCATTTATTCAAAATAAAAATTAATAATGCAAAGAAAAAACTTGGAATCAAACCAATTCAATTTTCTTTAAAAATAAACAAATTATTTCGTGTACCAATAAAATTGAAGTTTTTATTTTCTTTGGCAGTTCAATAGGGAAAAAAAGAAAATTACCACCACTGCATTTTTTTTTACTTTTCTTATCCCTTTTCCTGACATGTATCCAGTGAAAAAAAAATAGCGATGAAGCGATAGCGCATCTTCAAGAAATACTTGCTCTTTAAGAAAATGTAAACTTACTAGACGAGATACGGAAAGCGCGGGAAACAGTGGAATGTTTTGTTTGTTTGGAACGAAGGGAGAGAGGAATGTGACAGATTGACGCGTTCGCGTTATTGGCGACGCACAAGCCACAAACTACCGCGGCTGCTCTCCTCCATGCTGTAAAGTGTGTTTTACAACCTAGCAAAATCATGAACAACATTTTTACCTAACGGCTGAAGTCAGACTTTGTATTTATATTCTTTGGTCCTACCAAATAATATTAATTCCGTATCTCCGGCTTCTTTATCAGTATTTTCACTGAATCCCAATAAAATTGGTTAATTAAAATTTAATACTCCTCAATATTTATAGCAGCCTTAAATATATATTGGAGAATTCATATGATGTAAGAAAATTATTCACATATTCTTCATTTTTAGAAACCATTATTGCCATTGTAACTGTTGGGATTAGATTAAAGACTGCAAGCAATTATATATCGTAGATGGCTTTATTAAGTTCAATCGCTCGTAATTTTTTAACATTTTAGAGCAAAACTTCAAAGCCCGTAGCTGGAGTGGGGAGGACGGTAAAGCCCGACAAGGAAAGTTTTTACAAATGAGAATATTATAAAAATTGATTACTTTTTTATAAGTATAAAAAGTGTTTTTTCTGTTGCCCTCCCCACCCTTTCATTTTTATTTTTAAAAATAATGACATCTTCTTTTTTATTCTACTCTTTGATTGTTTTCTCTCCTTCTTCCTATGTGCGATCTACACATCTACATATCCAAATCAGTCACATTGTTTCCGTATGGAAAAGGAGAAATAAATATATTTATATCACAAGCTTATATATAAGCTTGTGAAACGGAAAAACAAATTGAAAAGTTAACAAAAATATTATACGAGCATTAACATTTTTCATTGCTAGCATACTTTATTAGAAAAACTAACTGACTTTTGTCATGAAATACCCATTGTTTCAATTTTATTTAGTGTTTCTTAAATTTATTAATTTGAATATGTATATAAAAATTTACAAACAATATTCAATTAAGGTTGTTTGGAAACAATATTTTTACCCGCTCAACAACGTGAAACTTTATAATACAGTCACGAAAATTGTTTGCATACACAAACATTAAATTCGCAAGCATAATTATTAAAGTGATTTAGAATCGAATTCATTTTCTGATAAATGGATTGAATCTTGAGTTATAAACGAATGTTCTCAGAGGATGATGTTGCCTGGACTGTCGGGTCTAGAAAATTAGCTTATAACACCTATTTTTGCACGACTTTCTGAAAGATCCTTGGTCTTTACAGAAATAGAAAACGCTATTCGGTGTAGCGGGATCTGAATAAAAATAATTTTGACTTTTCCTGCATTTAAGAATAAAAATGTCGTTGTGGTTGTGTTAAACAACAGAGAGTTTCGCCTTGAGAATATCGTTAATAGTAACTTATTTCGTACCTTTCAGTTTAAAATTGAAACTGTTGTTGCATGATTCCCAAAGAAATATGATTTTTTTCCTTTCTTTCTTTCTTTCTGTTTTATTCGTATTTTTAAAAACACAAAACGTTTTCTGATTTTAAACATAAAACTTTCATTTTAATAATTTCTACAGAATATTTTTTTAGTTAATCCAATTTTCAAGCTCACATATATTTTTATGATGAGTTTTATTTATGTGATATGGCTTAAAAAAAGAAAAAGAAAACTTTAAAGAAATGTTTTTGTATTTTTTTAATTTAAGAAATTTTAGAGAAACATCAGTTTTCTCGTTATTATAGCTGAAATTATATTATTTATTAAATTATTTCTATAAAATATTAGTCTATAATTTTTAAAAACTTGTCTAAAATCTTTTTTTAATACTTGAATGGAATATTAATACAAACGAACTTACAATGTGCAAATTAAAATTATTTAGTTTAAAAAACACAACTTATTTTGGTTATTTCAAATATTTCATTAACGTATGAAATATTTTCGTGTCATAAAACAAGGCTTTAAATTTTACTTCTAATAATTTTAAAGAAAGATTAATATTGTACCTTACTTGGATTGTGTAACACTTTCCAACATTATGAAAATATCGTCGCGAAATTTTCGTCTTTTTTACTGTGACAGAAGATTTGTAAATAAAATCCAATATATATTTTTTTCGTTCTTTAAGTAATATTGAGCAATTATCGCACACTGATCCCAACTCGTATGATAAAATTCACAAAAACACGTATTACAATAAATATAATGCAAAAACAGAATTTTAGATTCAAAGCTTAGTCTTCAGCAAAGCAAGCCATTTTGTTAGAAAAATCTTGTATGAAGAATTAAATGCAAGGTATCGATTAGGTTTCCAAAATCAAAGGCAATAGCTAGCCACTTGACTCACTCATTCAATGTTAACCCCTTGGGGTCGAGCGACACGTATACGTGACACATAAGATGCTCAGAATCCTCGATTATTCCCACCAGTTATTTTTTATTGTAAGCTTTGCCTTATTAAACCTTAGCATTTCTGCGATTCAATTAGACGAGAATTCCTGTTTAAAAAAAAACGGTGGTAAAAGATTAAAATTTCTGTCAAAGACGCTCGTCGCGAAGGGGTTAAACAATCTTATTTAAATCTTTGTTTTCATGAGAAATATCTTGCGACTTCCTCATGCATAATTTAAAACCATAATTCGGCTAAAGAAGTTTGTAAAAAATTAATTTCTTGATTTTTGCAAATAAGAGTTAGGCACGAAATTCCAAACATAATGTCACCAAGTTGACAGCAAAGTTGCAAAGATTTCTGCTAAGATCGACGTCTATACTGGTACCGGTCTATACATTTTGCCCAATATTCCCAAATGATTGTAAAATTAGTTTGAGAAAAACAGCGTATACATGCGTAGAAGATATTTTTAGTATTTAGCGATTTGTGTCACCTGACGACACTTTTTTTCCTTTCTCACTCTGCTGCCTTTGGAATTTAGTTCAAAACGTCGACTTTGACAGTATTTTCTGAATAAGTTTTTATCTAATAAAGGTTTGTGTAGATTGGTATCCATGAAGAAATTTATTATCCTGAAGCTACAAAATGAATTATTCAAAGAAAAAAGAAAGAAAGAAATGGAAATAAATAATAATAAAAAATAACAACTATATTTGTTTTAAAGTTATCTTATTTAGAAAGTCTTCAATCTAAGGCATTTTACATAAAGTATTTTTCCTTGTAAGTTTGATTTAATTAAAAAAAAAAATCTATATCGGAATTTAACTTAATGTGATACCATATTAAAAGATTCTGCTTCATTAGCTTATATTTACAGTGATGATATAGTTAATAATTAAGTTATACTCGTCGAATGAGATGTAGTGTTTCATTAAATCTCATTACTGGAATAAAATACTAACACATTAAATTGTAACTCATTAATATAAAACAAGTTATTTACAAAAGAGTTTAGAATTTCTTGTTTGATATTTTAAAAAATGAACTGGAAAAATGTGTTTTCTTTCTTTTTTTTATGCTAATGCAAATAGAAAATCACCTGTTTACACAGCACAAGACGTTTTTCGAAGGGGTAGGGAAATCAATCACACGGAGAAACCGAACTTGACAAGTCTGATCAGATGCGCACACATTGAAGAATAATCCATTCATTACCTGATGTGTTTCACAGGAGGGAAAGCAGTTTCACAATTTTACTGCTAAACTTTTAACATTGTGAGAACCTTAATCATTTATAAAGATGCAGAGCGCGTCCCATACATAATCGGTATACCATTCAATACAGTTTGCAGCGTATCTAAATGTTCGAAACCTGACAGGTCATCCACAGCTGGTTCTGCGTCAATTCGTCGCGGGCTCAATTCGTCGCAGCGAAAATGTCTTTGAAGGCTATTATGATAAAAATAAGGTTATTTTAGTAAAATTATTTAATGATAATTTGTTTTTTAGATATACAGAATTATAACTAACATTTTACAGGCGATTTATGGAGGAATTTTTTTTCATACATGATTTTTTTGTGAGATGTAAACACATAAAAAATTTTTGCGATGGTGATTGAACTGATCGCTGCATGAATGCAATTTCATTATATAGTACTTTGGTTTTAAAAGTTTTTTCATTTATTTCATCTATACTAATAAAAGAAAGGTGTTTGTCTGTCTGAGTTCTGCGTGTGTGCACGAGATGACAAGTGAAATCTACCGTACGTAGAAGTCTGAAAATTTGGGTGCGGATGGGCCAAGGCAGGTCCTGAAGTCCTGAGGCTCAGATTTTTCATATTTTAAGACCCGGGGCCACTGGGGCCCTTTTAAGGTTTTTGCATCTAAATTTTTAATAATGTGCCCCCTTTTTATCCAATATTTCCAGTAAATTCTGATTTTTTTTATTTTTCTGTTCCAAGCTTTTCTAAACGTCCCAGTCTTTAAACAAGTACTCCGGTAGTCTAAATCAGTTGTTTGAGAAAAGGCAGTGTCATCACCCCTCCCCCTCCACCCCCCTTCAGGATTTTTTCTCTTAACTATGGTCCATTTCCATAACACAGAAACCGTGTTCCGGATTTCCACCAAACTGATTCCAAACATTATAATTAACGTAATAAGGACCCTCTATAACATTTTTAAAAGTTTTTGAGTTTATACCACTCTTCGAATAACAATATCAGAATTTATTTTTTCATTTCAAAATATCTCAAGTTCTACGAGTCCAATGACTCATTCGACTCGATATCGATAGCGCTTACATATTTTAGTTCCAAGTTTCACCATCAGGGGAGCTTCGATAAATCGGGTTCTATGAGACCGATTACGACAGCGTTTGGCTCATTCGACTGGATTTCGATAGCTTTACAGATTTCGATTGTGTTCGTAAAGAACAGATTACGCCCCCTGACGGTGGAAGGTCTAACTAAAGGATTTTGCAGCAACTCGGGTTCTAAGGTTCACATCAAGACGCGGTTTGCTCATTCGACTCGATATCGATAGCGCTTACATATTTTAGTTCCAAGTTTCACCACCAGAGGGAGCTACCGTAAATCGGGTTCTGTGGGACCAATTACGACGGGGTTTGGCTCATTCGACTGGCTTTCGATAGCTTTATAGATTTCGGTTATGTTCGTAAAGAACAGATTGCGCAGCCCCCTGACGGTGTAAGGTGTAACTAAAGGATTTTTCAGCTAACACGGGTTATAAGGCTCACATCAAGACGCGGTCACATCAAGACGCTCATTCAACTCGACATGGATAGAGCTTACCGATTTTAGTTCGTTTTTTCACCAACAGGAGGTACTTTCCTATCTCTGGCTCTATGGGCTGGAAGCACCCAGCCGGAGCCCCAAACCGCTAGGTTTATGGCTTTTTATGCCCCGGCGGGAAAATCCCCATGAACCATCCAGCACAATCTAGCCTCAGAAACACGCCCTAATCAACGGGCGATTATTGAAACATTTCAAAAATATACAATCCTTTTCTAAAACAGAAAAACATACATTTCTTTACATCAAAAAATCTTAAAATAGCTAAACCTTAAAAAAAAAATAATAAAATAACTAACCTGAAAGCAAATAAAAAAATTACGACATTTGAAGTTACAATGCCGATATAACCTAAAGTAAACTAACTAAAACTATTTAAATAAATTATAACAACAGTGAAAGATGCTGATGAATCACAATTACATAACATCTCTTTTCAAGTCCAAGCAGTCCATGAAACTAAAACAGTCAAATATTTCATTTATACACCCCTAAAGTCAAAATTTGTATTTAATAAAAGAAAACATGCTATTCAGAACATTGTAGTTCTCTGCCAATTTTTTATAGTTGTTAACATTAAACAGAGTCTTCTGCAAATTCCTACGCAAAGTTAAATGTCTAATAAAATGAAAATGATATTTCATATAAGAACATTTACCAAATATGTAGTGCACGGCTGTTTCTCTAGAACTACAGCCACATCTGTCAAACTGTCTTTTTCGAATCTTGAACAAAAATTCTGGGAAACTCCCATGACCAGTAAGATAGTAAATAAGAACCTGTGTATTGCAATGACTATTCTATGGGCTGGATCACGAAGGGGTATAGCTCTTTTGACTCGATATCATTCAGTGTCATAAGCATTCAAAGAGTTTTCATTACTTATATCTTATATATGTTCATATACTGTATAATTGGAAGTTATCTTATAATCAATGCATCCGAATGCCGATCACTCTATGTCATTTGTATTTCTCTTTAATTATAAAATAATTTTTCACCGAAAATCAGGAGGCGCTGACCGCTCTGGGTTCTCCAAGTTATTTTGGCCTTTCCATTGTCTTCTGGGGCTGGTCTTGACTGTGGCCTAGATGGTGATGGATATGGTCTTTCAATCCTGAATTTTTCAACACTAAGCCGGTAACGGTGGGTTGTCCAGGAGTGGGTGATTGTTAGCTCATAGAACAAGAGATAGGAAAGTGCCCCCTGGTGGTGAAAAAAAGAAATAAAATTGGTAAGTTCTATCGATGTCGAGTCGAATGAGCCAAACCGCGTCTTGATGTGAACTTTAGAACCCGAGTTAGCTGCAAAATCCTTTAGTTACAACTTACACCGCTAGGGGGCGCAATCTGCTCTTTATGAACATAACCGAAATCGGTACAGCTATCGAAATTCAGTCGAATGAGCCAAACTCCGTCGTATTCGGTCCTATAGAACCCGATTTACGGAAGATCCACCCTGGTGATGAAACTTGGAACTAAAATATGTAAGCGCTATCGATATCGAGTCGAATGAGCCAAACCGCGTCTTGATGTGAACCTTAGAACCAGAGTTAGCTGCAAAATCCTTTAGCTGCACCTTCCACCGCTAGGGAGCGCGATCTGTTTTTTACGAACATAACCGAAATCTGTAAAGCTATCGAAATCCAGTCGAATGAGCCAAATCCCGTCGTAATCGGTCCCATAGAACCCGATTTACGGAAGCTCCTCCTGGTGGTGAAACTTGGAACTAAAATATGTAAGCGCTATGGATATCGAGTCGAATGAGTCAAACCGCGTTGCGATTGGACTCGTAGAACTCGAGATATTTCAAAATGAAAAAATAAATTCTGATATTTTTATTCGAAAAGAGTGGTATAAACTCAGAAACTTTTTAAAATGTTATAGAGGGTCCTTACTACGTTAATTATAATGTTTGGAATCAGTTTATTGGAAATCCGGAACACAGTTTCTGAGTTATGGAAACGGAACATAGTTAAGAGAAAAACGCTGAAAGGGGGAGGAATGGGAGGGGTGATGACACTGCGTTTTCTCAAACAACTCATTTAGACTACCGGAGTACTTGTTCAAAGACTGGGACTTTTAGAAAAGCTTGGAACAGAACAATAAAAAAATCCGAATTTACTGGAAATATTGGATAAAAATGGGGCACGTTATTAAAAATTTAGATGCAAAAACCTTCAAAGGGTCCCAGGGGCCCCGGGTCTTAAAATATGAAAAATCTGAGCCTCAGGTCTTCAGGACCTGCCTTGGACCATCCGCACCCAAATTTTCAGACCTCTACGTGCGGTAGATTTCTCTTGTCATATTAATTATAAAAGCAATATTGATCTAATTGATGTAATTCATTAAACTTCCATGTTCTCAGTAGGGAAATTCACAAAAAAATCACGTATGAAAAAAAAAATTCATCCATAATCGCCTGTGAAATATTAGTTATAATTCTGTATATCTAAAAAACAAATTATCATTAGATAATTTTACTAAAATATCCTTATTTTTATCATAATACCCTTCAAAGACATTTTCGCTGCGACGAATTGACGTCGCGACGAATTGAGCCCGCGACGAATTGAGCTCGCGACGAATTGTTCCGCGACGAATTGACGCGATACCTCCACGGCTATATTTAGTAAGCATTTTTTTTGTAGTGTTTCAAATTTTCCTCAATACTTAAATAAATTTCCTCAACAGCATTAGGTCTATGACCAGATATCGCTGGTCGACAACTTTAAACTAAACAAACCTAAATTTCTAATGTATCCGTTGTTTATGCGTTTTTTATCCATTTTTCAAAATAGAGTAGAGTTTCTACTTAACAAACTTCTATTTAGCAAATTTCTCTATTTAACGAATTTTTTTCCCGGAACGTTGTACTCTGGAAAAAATTTACGTGTAAAATAGCTTGCATATAGCGAAGTAAAACCTCTATTTAACGAAGCCGCGTGACGACTATTCTTCTGAATTTCTCCTTAAACTTTCACACGATGACATGATAAAAACGTTTCAAACAATTAGACATGGAAAAACACGAATAGTACCAATTAAAATTTTTAATGATTGCCTTAAATAAATAATTTAACTAAAAGTGCAATGTATTTTTCATGTGCTGAAAAATACACCCATACATGGTGTGAAATCCACTTCAATTGTTTGATTAAGGTCTAAATAAGTTTCATATGATAACACTGATGGAAAATCATTTAACAAATTAACATTTAAACTTATAACTGCTGCTTTTAAAAATCTTATTTTCTTAACTACATTTTAATTAATTATATTATTAAAATAGAAATACCAACATAACGCCATTTGACACGCTGTAATACTCAATTCGTTTAACCCATTCACGGTCAGGCTGTTTTCATATTTTTTACTTGGAAAGGGTAGACGAGGACGTGCTAAAAATCTTTATAAATGGTCAACGTTCTGACATTGTTAAAAGTTTAGCAGCAACATGGTGAAATTGCTTTCCCCCCTGAAAAACACCTTTGGTAATGAATGGCCTATTGAAGTCCATTGTGGGTGTATCTGGTCCGACTTTTCAAGTGCAGTTTCTCAGTGTGATTGATTTGCCCACCCCATTATAATCCCCTTTCGAAAAATTCCTTGCACTGTGTAAACAGATAGGTGACATTCTATTCACATAGAAGGAAAGAAACATAGAAGGAAAGAAAACTAAAAGAAATAGAAAATGTTCTATTTCCATTTGATTTTAAAAACTATCAAATAATAAATTCTAAACTATTTCGTAAATAACTTGCATTATATTAATGAGTTACAATCTAATGTCTTTTAATATTTTATCCCAGTAGGGATATTTAATGAAACACTACATCTCATTCCTCGAATAAAACTTGATTATTTACTATATCATCAATGTAAATATAAGCTAGCGAAATAGAATCTTCTAATATGTGGTATCAGATTCAGTTAAATTCAGATATATATTATTTTTTTTAATTAAATCAAACCTAGAAGGAATAAGTCTTTATGTATCTAAGATGCCTTAGATTGCAGACTTTCTAAATAAGATAATTGTAAAACAAATGGTTGTTATTTTTGTATTGTTATTTACTTCTATTTCTTTCTTTTCTTTTCTCTTTTTTTTCTTTTTTGAACAATTTATTTATTTATTTTGTAGCTTCGGGATAATAAGTGTCTTCAGGGATCGTGTTTTAGGTAGCTTTCAATACAAAAAGCTACCTATTGCAGTCGTTTGGAGAAAAGCAATTCCAAAAAATTTTGGTATATTTTCACTGAACATAACCCCCATACCCCTAAACCACCCTCCGTTCAAATGTTGATTTATATATATATATACAGGGGGTCGATGCAGTGTATTTTTTCTTGGGGGGCCATTTTGTAAAAAATAAAGGTTATTTTTGTGAAATTTATTATATTTTTGTAAAAAATAACATTTTGTAACGAAAGTTTAAATTCAGTTAATCAAATTGGAACCAAGCATTTATAAGAAAAAACTTTTTTAAATCCTTTTGCTGAAGTTTTCCTCTCTGGTGAACTTGTTTGTTTACAAATTACACATTTTAAAACATCACAAAATAACAAATAAATAATAGTCAGTTTTTATGGAATAGAATTTTGTGAAGGTCCTACTTTATCAAATTGATTTTTGTGAAGGGTCCCATTTTATCAAATTGATTTTTGTGAAGGGGCCCATTTTATCAAATTGATTTTGTGAAGGGGTCCCATTTTATCAAATTGATTTTTGTGAAGGGGTCCATTTTATTAAATTGATTTTTGTGAAGGTAAAATAGGCCCCAAATTTTTCCTGGATCGACCCTTGATATATATATATATATATATATATATATATATATATATAAATGAAAACCCATGTGAAGAACCCATGTAAAGGCAGAAGATCTTTCGGAACATACGCCCAAAGTCAGCGTTTTTATCCGAAATCCGAGGCAGCAGAGCAAGAAAGGGGAAAAATCGTGTCGTCAGGTGACACGAATCGCTTATAACTCGATAAACAGTCAAAATATATTTTACGTGTATATATGCTGTTTTTGTGATGTAATTTTACAGTCATTTCTGAATACTGGGTAGAATGTATAGACCGGTATAGATGTCGATCTTAGCAGAAAACTTTGCAACTTTGCTGCCAGCTTGGTGACATTGTGTGTGAAATTTCGTGCCAAACACTTATGTGTAAAAATCCAGAAATTAAAATTTTATAAACTTCTTTAACTGAATTATGGTCTAGATAATGCGTGATGAAGTCATAAGATTTTTCACGAAAACAAAGATTTAAATAAGATTGTTCAACATTGAATGAAGTGGTCAGCCATTGCTTTCGATTTTAGAGACTTAATCGACATCTTGCATTTAATTCTTTATATAAGATTTTTCTAAGAAAATGGCTTGCTTTGTTGAAGACTAAGCTTTGTGTCTAAACTTTTTTTGCATCATGCTTATTATACGCGTTTTTGTCAATTTTGTCATACGAGTGGTGATCTGTGTGCAATGACTGCTCAATATTATCTACAGAACGAAAGAAAAAAAAAGATTTACATTAGACTTTATTTATAAATTTTTTGTAAGAGTAAGAAAATATGAAAATTTCGCGACAATATTTTCATAATGTTGGAAAGTGTTTCACAATCTAAGAACGGCACGACATTAATATTTCTTGTTAAATTATTATAAGTAAAATTTCAAGCCTTGTTTTAAAACATGAAAAGATTTCATAGGTTAATGAAATATTTTAAATGACCAAAATAAATTGTGTGTGTGTGTGTGTATTTTTTAAATAAATAGTTTTAATTTACCTATTTTATGTTCGTTTATATTAATAAAGCATTCAAGTATTAAAAAAAGATTTTAGACAAGTTTAAAAAAGATACAGAGAATTATTTTAGAGAAATAATTTAATAAATAATAAATAAATTTAATTAAAAAAAGCCATATCATAACATAATGTAACATAAATAAAACCCATCGTGAAAATTTAAAAAAATGATTAACTAAAAAAGAATATTCTGTATAAATTATTAAAATGAAAGTTCTATGTTCAAAATCAGAAAACCTTTTGTCTTTTTAAAAATACAAAAAAGAAAGAAAAAGAAAAGAAAAAAGAAAGAAAAAAAATTATATTTATTTGGGAATCACACAACAACAGTGAAGTGACTATTAACAATATTCTCAAGGCGAAACTCTATTTTCTAACACAACCACAAATACATTTTTATTCTTAAATGCACGAAAGTCAAATCCACTTATCAAAAAATGAAGAATGGTGTTCGATTCTAAATCCTTTCAATAATCATGCTTGAGAATTTAATGTTTGTATATGTAAAAACAAGTCCGTGAATCTATTATAAAGTTTCGCATAGTTGAGCGGGTAAAAATGTTGTTTTTTACAAACAACATTAATTGAATATTGTTTGTAAATTTTTGTACGTATATTCAAATTAATAAATTTAAGAAACATTAACTAAAACTGAAACAATTAGTATTCATGACTATTTAGTTTTCCTAATACACTTTACTCCTATACTAGCCTTCCACTGAAAAATGTTAATGCTCTTTTAACATTTTTATTAAATTTCCAATTTTTTTTTCGTTTCACTAGAAATCATCTTTATTCTGAAAAATCCCTTCCAGATATTGCAATTCTGAGTGATACTGATTTCACAAACTTTTATCGTTTAAAACGGTGTAAAAAAAAGACGTCAAAGGATATTTTCCACATTTGTTGAAAAGCCCCTAAAAGCTCAGAATTATAGCAACCTTGCCATGTTAACAATGACAAAAATACATAGTTGTAAGACATAATATTTGCTTGTTTTCGGGAACCTGTCTGTCAAGCCATGAAATAGTGAAACAACCGCGCCAGATTACAGTAAATTTCATCTGTGACAGTGACAGTTGTACAAAGAAAACATTTTCACAAGCAACAGCTAATCCGTTTGAGTCAAATAGTTTACAGGATACTGTTTAAATTATTATTTTCTAAAGCCGTTAATTTGAGTCATTGAGGAGGCGGTAAAGTGGATTTCTAGAGAGCAACAAAGCCAGAAATGTCTTACGCCGCAATCGCAATCTCCATATCTTTTGGATTGAGAAAAAAAAAGTTTTATACAAGGGTCTTTGGGATGGGTGTCTATGATTTCGGTCTTGTCTGAAAGAAGAAGTAAAAAAAAAGGAGATAAAGAAAAGTACGGAAATTTTAAAATGTTTTGATGAGGGGTCTAGTCAATCATACTCGGACGGGCAAAAAAATTTCCAGATCTCCCCCCCCCCCCTCAGCTACGGGCCTGTAACTTTTTCTGAAATGTTAAAAAAATGCGAGCAATTGGACTAATAAAACCATTTACAACTGCTTGCAGTCTTTAATTTAATACCAACAATTATAATGGCAATTTTGAACATAGTGATCAAATGAATGTCTCTAAAAATAAAAAAATTGTGCATAATTTTCTTACATCAAATCAATTTTTCAAGATATATTTAAGGCTCTTACAAATATTGAGGAGTATTAAAATTTAATCAATCAATTTTATTGGTGTTCAGTGAAAGTACTAATAAAGTGAAAGTACTAATTCAGTGAAAGTACTAATCATCATTTTCTTTTAGTTCTAACAGGGCGTCTTTATAAAAACTAAAGGAAAATTATAATGACACCTGTACATGCCTTTGAATTAATTGATCAAAAACTTGATTTCCTCTTCCATTACAAAAATGGTGCTATTATATTTAAAAATATCAAACCAAATGTGAATGTTAAATAATGTCTGTGAGGTAATGTCTGTGAAGTAATATTTCCGGTTTTATCGTCTACATTTAGACATCCAAATACACAGTTTTTACACAAATTATTTTTCTTTGGTTTCATATTCGAATAAATAATACCTGCAATTTCTTTCTCTTTTTAAGAGTAAAAATTGTAAATTCCTATTCTTTTTTAATCACTTATTCGTGTAATTTTACAAATCTGACAAAATGTAATAAAAATATGATTTTTATCAGATTTATTTATATTGTACATTATTTATATTTGTATTTATTTAATAATGCAAAATTCTGATTATTTATAAGAAATAAATTAAATTTCATTGTATAATTCTAGAAAGTTAAAAAAAAAATTCCATCTACATATATAATTCTAAGAAAGTTAAACTAATATTCCATCAATATATAATAATTATTCTACTATGTACTCTGAATCAATTAACATTCTTGAGCTTGCCTATAAATGTAACCTGTCTATATTGATACTTTTTCTGGTCCCTTCAGTATTGTTATAGACAGGTTTCAGTTTTATTTTTAAAGTTATGCTATAATTGGTACAGCAGCAATAGTAAATTAGTAAATAATTTTTGAAGTGTAATATTAATTTGGTATTATTAATATTATTTGGGTATTATTATATTTGTTACTATTACAAAGCAAAAGTGCTGTAAGTAAAAAAAAAAAAGAAAAAAAGAAAAAAAAAGAAAGAAAAATCGATTTTAGTTATTTAGTAATATATTTAAACAAAATAAATTGAAATACTGTTAGAAAACTAAAAACATATGTATTCATTAAAAAAAAATTAAATTAATTTAACATGGCAAAACATTTTAAATAATAATAATTAATGTAATGGATTAGAATCGTATGGACGAGAGTTTTAAAATAAAATAATAACTAAAAAATGATATTCTATGAAGTTGCTTCCTTTCATTTTAGGATCGGTTTTGAAATACAATGTCACTAGATGTAGGCTATACAGAAAACGAAATTCTCTGAGACATTTTCTTACCAAATCTGTAAGGCATTCACATAAAATACAAATAATCTAGTTGACAAATGGTCTACCTATACATCCATTGTATATGTGGGAAGGGGGAGTGTGCTGACAAACGCCTTCTTTACCGCCCAGTCTGGGGGGGGGGTGAGAAAAACGCACATAGACGGTCATGACCACTTAGAAGTAGAAAATCTGAACCGTTCATACGCGCCCATGATCATTTAGAAGTAAAAAATCCTGACCGTCTATAAGCGCTCATGACCATTTAGAAGTAAAAGACTTTGACCGCGTATACGCGTTCATGACCATGAAAGGGTTAAAAAAACTGCAGAAGACAAGCAGGGCGTTGAGGATCCGAATCTTTGGAGGGTATGATTATACCTCTCTTTCAACAAAATAAGACAAACAAATACAACATAAATTTTGACAGATAATTTGTAAATTGATTTTTTTAAATTTTCTGTAAAGAGTAAATGATACCAATAGATGTAAAAAGAGAAAATTGAAATAAAAAGTAATTTTAAATTTTCGATTATTAAAGTAATAGTTATAAAGTCATCACTTTGCTAGCAAATATATAATTTAAATGGGAAAATATAATACATATTTAAAAAGAAATGAAGAATGTTTTGAAATCTCTTCTTTCGGAATACAAAGTTTATCATTTCTAATCATCTAAGCTTATTATCTCCGTAATTTTGTTTATTTGAATTATGTGTCGAATATTAAAACAGCTGACATGTTTCAATATGAAAAATCAAAGACATTTTTTAAAAATAATCCGATTATAAGTAAAAATGTTTCATGCCACAAAAAATTACAAATATATATATATATATATATATATATATATATATATATATATAATATCATAGAATCTGCAAATAATAATGTATAGGGGATAATTTTATGTAAAATTTACATTTAAACTGAAAGATAAACTTCTGATTTAAAAAGTATTTAAGAAAAAAAAAATTTACAGACACTGTCGCATAACCGTGGACTATGTTTCTGGCTACTTATTCTTGAAAAAACAATATATAAAAATATTTCTATGATATAAGTTTGAAGGTATTAGTTGATGGAAAATGCAAGTTTTTCCCACTGACGGACAGGAGAAAGCATTTTCTATACAAAAGGCTTTTTTGTTCTACAGATCCACCCACAGGACAAAAGGGTAAGGGTTACATGTCACTGAAAAGGGTGTTGGATGTTCTGGCGCCCATTGTTATTTGATGAGCATTGTTGTCCCCCCTTATCCCCTTCTTAAGCTGACAAATATATCTGAGAGAAATCTTTTACTTCTGAAAACTATGACTTGGTAACCCTGAAACCCTACCCTACTTGGCGAAATAAATTTTGTGTGAATATATGTGCTATTGTACATTAGAATAATAATAATAATAATAATTAATTTTATTATAAATATATTTTTTACAGCTATAATTTGATTTCCTCTTAAGTAAGTAAATAAATAAATCATTCTTTACTTTGCTTAACATTCTAGCGTTCGGTTTTACAAGACTTGAGATATTGAAAACTAATTTTAATATTGATTTGTTGATCATTTTTGGTAAAAAGGTGATTAACAAATTTAAAATAGAAAAATACAGACTTTATATATTTAGTTGCATAACAGTATTTTGCACGTGGAATTACTGTTTTATTTTCCCATTTTTTTTTTTTTTTTTTTTTTTTTTTTATGCATTTAGAGGAAAAAAGCAGAAATGACAAATAGACCATTTAAAAATCTAAGGCCGAAAAAAGTTTTGAAACTAGAATTTATTTCTTCTGCACGTTGCTAATTAATATACTTATCCATTTATAATTAATAGCTCTGGGGATTACTATCTGATGTATAAAAGAAATTGCCTACATAACAATATAATTTTTAAAAATCAAATTATCTCTTGCAGCTTCCAGTTGCAGGTATTATTAATATAATTTTACATATGAATTTATATTTATAGTGACAGACCATTTAATTCTTTTACCGAGTATGTTTTCAAAGTTAATGTTTTTATGTTATCAAAATTAAATTTTTATATAGGAAATATTATGAACATTTTTCCTTCAGATGGTGGACATAGAACATAAAAATTAATCATACATCGTGAAATTCTGAATAATTTTTACACACATATATATATGTTCAGTAAATTTTAATATGTTTTGACATTTAAAAAAATTCTTTCTTCATATTTTCTTTACTTTTTTAATAATAAGTTTCTCATAAAACGTGCCAGGTTTTTATATATGTTAGTATATTTGAATGAAAGTATAAAACATTCAGAGAAAGGAAAAAGCTTTATGTGCCGTTAATTTATTATTATTGAACTATTTTATTCAAATCTTAAAATAAATCAAAGCACACTTCAAGGGAAAAAATATACTTTCTATTAAGAAAATTAACAGCATAGTATAAAGCAGAATTGGCAAAAAACAGTTTTTTTTATATAATAAAAATTTAAATAAAATAAACCGGTTTTTTGGTTTAAACCAGTTTTGTTTGTTTGTTTGTTTGTTTGTTTAAATCATTTTTTTAAATATCATTTTCTATTACATATAGTTGCATATTTGTTCATAAAAATAAACATTGTTGGATATCATATAAGTAAAGTAGCTTCATTTGAAAATATTTCAAATTAAATAATTACTGTCAGTTATGTAGAAAAGTGAAATCATTTGTAATTTAAACGTTATTAGAAACAAAAGAATAAACGGCTGTACACAGTCAAACATTGATACCTTGAAAATCTTTTGAACAATCTTTTGATTACTAATAAATAAATATTTGATGTAGTTTCATGAATATAATATATTTTTCCACTATTATTCAAAGCAATTTCTTTGAAATATTTGTTATCATGATGCGATGTGTGATAGTATATGTTTGGGGATGTCCGATTTGTCTGTCAAAACACTAAATGAGTACTTATGATATTTTATTTAAAAAAAAAAAACGCTTTTCATAAGGAATTCCTGGAATTATTTTATATTTAGCAGTTGCGTTTTTACACTTTCTTTTAAGAAGTATTGTGTATTGTCACTTGACACTTCTCCTCCGAAACTGCCAGATTTCCAAAAAAGTAACAATAAAATAAGCAGAAAAAACTATTTACCAACATTTTAGACTACTGAAAATATTTAAAATGCACAGTAGCTTTACAAAAGGTTGTCATGCACTAAAAATTTTTTTAAATGAGCTTTTTTTTTTAAATACTTTATAATATTACACATTAGTTAAATAAATACAAAATAAATAAAAATATATATTTCTAGGCATTTTTTATGTCTCAAGCAAACCTTATCTCAATTTTTCGCTCATTCTTTTGTTAGATAGTGTGTTTGGTTGTGTTTTAAAGCATTTAAATATATCTTATTACATATTTTAGTTTAAAGTAAACAAGTGTTTAATCTACAGAATTTTGGTTTAAAATTTAAAAGAAAAATGAACGTTTTCTAGTTTTTATCTACAGAACGTTAACATTTTATATAAATATCATCATTTGCGGTTGTTAAAGAGTGTTTTTATATTAAAATATTTCTGGTGATTTTCTTTTTTGAGTGATAATTCCAAGCCAACACTTTTAGCTATTAAATTACTAAGATTTATTGGTAATACTGAAATTCTATAACTGACACTAATTTTTTGAATGTCATCTTATTTAACTTCATATCTTGCATTTATTTATTTGTTTATTTATTTTTTAATTTTTGAAGGAAAAATTCCCCAATACAGAAATTTTTTTTTTACAACTTGACCAAAATATTAAAGGTCATCTTGTTATGCTGTAAATAATCTATATTTTTTAAAATGAACATATCTTACGCTAAATATTTAATATATTTTATATATTTTTTATTTGATAATTTCACGTTTTAAGATAACTCTTTAGAGTATAAGACATGTTTTTCAACACATGCTAATTTTCATACTGCATGTATACAAACATGACCTAAACTAACTATGCATCAAGTTGACAGCTGAGATAAAGTGTTAAAAAAAAGAAGTTATTTGTATCAATACTTAGAAATACTTAAATTACAAAAGAGAAAATATTATATTATATTTGTTCTAAAAAAACCATTTTTTTCTTTTTTGAAAAAAAACCCCCCAAAAAACAGTTGGTTAAAACCACTTGGTTTAAACCGTGCCAACGGTGGTACAAAATATTTATTTTATATCAACTTTAATTTGAAGATCATTTTAAAAAAATTAAGAAGCATTTTTCTAACTGTTTACTATCTGAAAAATGCTGCTTTAGAGCATAAATAGCTAATTTTGATAAATAGTATCACTGTTCCTCTAAAACAAAATCACTCTTATAATCTAATATTGTAGTGTTAAGTTCTCTGTATAAAATATATATTTTTTTAAATGGCATACCAATGTGTGCCGTGAATAAAGTCGTTGTCTACAACAGTCTGCATAATAATCGGGCGGTATAGAAAAGTTATAATCAATATCTTATACTTTTAGAGTAGAATGAGTTAAAGACAGTGGATATATTTATTCAAACATGTATTTATATGCTCATATATGTTTGAGGTAATTGAATGTTATGGGGGGTTAGCCACTAGGCCTGGAATTATTTTGATGCACATTTTCTAACTATTACAAAAAAAAAAAAAAAAAAAAAAAAAACACTTTTAGTGCTTTAGAATACATATACATATTTGGCCATAAAGCAGAATGGGGTCCCTTCCAGAAACAGGATTTGATTTATAGCATGGACAAACTGGGCTGTAGCCCTGGCACTTCTGATTTTTGGAGCTCTCAAATTTGGTATGCAACTTTCGTAAAGCTGATATCTACTTCGACATTACACTGATCATAATCCATATTTAAAAAAAAATAGAGTCAGGATAATTTTAAGACCAACAATATATTTATCTAAATACAGTAAAACCTCTCAATAGCGGACACCTCAGGACCGCAAAATTTGTCTGATTGATATTAGGAAGAGTCCGCTTTCTCCGAATAGCAGACAAATTCTGCGATGCTGCGGAGTCCATTTTTGAGAGGTTTTGCTGTATTTAGATTAATGTATTTTTTTTTTAAACTTATCCTACTCTAAAAGTTTAAAATATTGATTACAATCAGTACGATGTCAAAAAAGATTTAAAATATCAGCTTTACGAAAATTGTATACCAAATTTGGAACACCTAATTTTTTTTGGGGGGTGGGGGGGGGAGGGGGGCGCAGTTTGCCTTTGTTTTAATCAGGTTCGGCTTCTTGAACAAACCCCAGCCCTGCTTTATGGTCAAATATTTCCCATTTATTCAGGATTCAATGTGGTGAAACATGACTGTGCTTAAAACTCTTTTTTTTTCATTATTAAAAAAAAGGGCGGGGGTTTCTAAAAAAAAAAAAAGAAAAGAAAAAAATAAAACTAGCCTTAATAGTATTTTTATTATACGATTTTGTAAACGGAAAAGAATAATCAAAATAGGTAAACCTATACACCTGTTATGATCAATTATCAAGTAATAACACAGTGCTTTTATAGCTCAAATCTAAACTCGATACTTTCTGACAAAGTCACAAAATCATTTTTGTTTTCTTAAATGAACCCAATTTGCCGATATTCTTATTCCTGTACTACTGAATCGAAAAAAAAATTTCTCTTTTTTTTCTATATATAAAGACGAAGGATCTTTTAGAATATAACATCAACGCGTTTGTCTTAAACCGATTTTTAAAACACGGCAATCCTGGAAAGGTTATCATCAAAGAAGTTCGCTTGTAACGAAGGGTCGATCCAGACAAAATTTGGGCTTAATTAGGGACCCCTTCACAAAAATCCATTTAATAAAACAAACCCCTTCACAAAAATGAATTTAATAAAATGGAACCCTTCACAAAATTATTTAAAATAAAACAGAACCCTTCACAAAATTCCTTTTAATAAAACTAGGGCATCCAACCCGGGCTTACCAGGATTGAGAATATATGTGAAAACAATTAACTTTTTTTAATTAAAAACTCTAATAGATTTTTACATTTAATATTTTTTAGATTGCGATCTAACAACACCAAAGATCGTTTTTATATGAAATATGTCAAATTTATATTCAAATAAAATTTTAAATTTATTAAAAGTGGTCATTTCGTATCGGTCTCAAGCCAGAAGTTAACAGCGGAAGAAATCGCTAAAAATTTCGCTACCTACGGCACTGTTTGTTTATTATTATTCCGATAATTTCAACGGTTTTAAGCGCTTATTTCAAAAACATGTCTGTTAAATTTGTGTTTTATTTATACTATTTTATTGATTGCCTAATGAATTTTTAATTTCGTTATTGAATATTAGCTGGAAACAAATGCTGAACTTTTTATATGGTTTAAAGTGAAAATGGATTTATATTTTGTAATCGTCTGCAAGCGATAGAATTTTTTTTTTAAATCGTACTTGAAATTTAACTAAATTGTTATAATAAATGATTAAATTGCGATAGAGTTTCCAAACAAATTGCATCTGAAAGTAGATTTTTCCGTACATAATGGTGTTAAAATTAAAAATGTGCGATGTTTAGAAAATAAAAAAATTGCAGTAGCAAAAATCGCAAAACCGAAATTTCACCCTCATGTGTTGCCACATGATATTTTCAAATATATCTGATTTTTTCAAAACAATCAACTTACTGCTGATTATATTTTCAGAATTAATATAAATTAGAAATTAAAGCATATTGCAATTAACATGAAAAGCTTAATAAAACAATATTCTAAATGTTTTTCCTTGCTTTTTTTCGTTCACTTACAACAAAAATAAAGATAAACTAATATATTGAACTGAAACAATTTTCTGAAAAGTTAAACAATTTACTTTTTACACTGAAGGTGGTTCTCAAATTCCCTGCTCAACAACGCCAAACTTTCTGACACATTTTTAAACGCAAAGGCATGCAGTTGGAGGACCTGACTATTGAAGCGATATGGAATCGAAATGAGTTTTCCATTTTTTGATCAATAAGTTACTTATTGAGTTATAAGCGATTTGTGTTACAGGAACATATATTTTTCTCCTTTCTGGCGCTGAGGGTTCCGGAATTCGATTGAAAATGTCGACTTTGACAGTGTTTTCTGAAAGATTTTCTGCCTTTACCCAAAAAATAGAAAACATGTTTCGATTACAAAGTTTCTGAGTAACAACACACTTGTCCATTTCATGCGTTTCTGAACAAAAATGAATTAAAAATGTGTCTGAATATAGCCCTTTTGGATTTGAGAACAGCCTTAAAAAATATGAAAATTTCCAGCATCACGACAGCGATTCCAACATCATAATTGATATTTTTTCCTGTTTAAAAAAAATAGTTTTTAATGCATAAAAATTCTTTTACGACTTCGTAGTATTTTCAAACTTTGTTTTCTTTTTGAATGCGTGAACTATATTTACATTTAAAATTAAATTTTCTGCAAAACTGCTGAGGTAAATTCAGAAAAAATTCTTGTTTACTTGCATGTAAAACTTTAAAATGTACATGTTCACAAAATATATATTTATTTCTCTTTATGGATATTGTTTTTAAATCAGAAAATTCTACATACTTTTTAAAGAAAAGTCGCCAAACAGTATGATAAAGTCCCAAAATAGTATGATAAGGGGAAAATAGTTAGGAATTTCCTGGGAGTTAATCTTCTCTCTTCACCTTTGTTAGGAGTAAGTTTGGGGGAAATTCTCATCCATCTTTACTTGTCAACGCATAATAGGGAACCTATTCAGGTACCAGAACATCATGCCATCACACTAAAAATCGAAAAGCGGATAAGAAATACCTGTTTAGTGATTTTTAGTGTACATAGGAAAATTTGAGAAAGCTTTTATTGAAGCTATTTTCTCTGACCAGTCAGAATTTTTTGGTGGAGAAAATTTAATTTATTCATCCACTTAAAGTGTTAATAACGCTAATCTTAAAACAGAGTTTATTTGAATTTTGTCATTTTTTGTTGTTTTAGGAATGGAAATATCTCAGAAAAGAGCTTTGCCTTATGGTTGGTCGGTGCATGTCTCTTTAAAATATCCAAATAAAATGTTTTACTTCAATAGTAGAACTGGTGCTTCATCATTGGAATTATCAAAATTAAATCCACCAAGAATTTCACTTCCTGACAAAGTATGTTATTTTTATTATATTAGTTCTTCTAAATTATTTTTTTTCATTTGTACACCTACTAAGAATTCTTTATTCCTGGTGACTCTAAAACAGATATAATTTAGCTATGATTACATTTACAGTTTAAAAATAAGCGAAATAAAATTTTCCAGTACTTTTCGATTATAGGTGTCTTCGCAAGATAAAGAAAAGGGCTTTGACGAGAGAAGAAAATTTTTCATAGCTATTTTCTGTTCACTTCATCACTATTTCATATACACAAGGAACTGTTTTACATATTTATATAATTTATTTAATATAAAGAAGTCATTTACCCATTTTATTTACAAAAAAGTACATTGTATATGAAAAACAATAATAACTGATATATAATATCAATATATATATATATATATCCTAATACTATTATAAATCTGATTGTGTGCAAATATTTGGCTGAAGCCAACGTCAAAATGGAGAATTTAATGATCCTGTATTTTTCCATATAAATTCATTATAACCCATAAATGAACATAGGCTAGATTTTATTTATTTTATTCAGATATTTTCTTTAATAATTAAAAATTTCATTATTTTTATAGAGAATAAATGGACATTTTTCCATAAAATTTAAACATTTTACTTTATCGTTTCTAGGGCTTTGATCATTGCCAATAAATAAAAACACGGAAAAATAATTTTCCCTCAACAATTAATTTTCAACTGAACGATTTTCACGTGAAAAATGAAAACTAATTCAAAAGAAGATGAATTTCCGTGATATTTGAAACAAAAATATGGAGTATTTGTTATTATACATGAAGTATGAATATCGGTTACATTAAAAAGATCTTTTTCTGTCAAAAACTGCATTATAAAAGCAAAAAATTGTTATTATACACGAAGTATGAATATCGGTTACATTAAAAAAACATTTTTCTGTCAAAAACTGCGTTATAATTAGAAGGAAAAATGAACACTAATTATATTATTAAAATAGATTTCGCTTGGACCATGGAACTATGAAAAGGATCCTCTTCGGCTTGGACAAATATGACGTCATAAATAAAACATGTATTTTCAAATGTTCGTAATAATACAAGGAGCATGAATATCCATGTATTATGAAAGTAGATAGATAATGGACGTAATGTTTAAGATGAACAAGAACGAAAAATCATGCGTCAAGCATAGATTATGTAACACTTTCCAACGCTTCCAAAATAATTTTACAAATCATACCGTTTAATAAGCTGAAAGATAACATCTAAGTAAACGATTTGGAAAACGCATAACATATTTAAAAACATAATTTCAAGAATTTCCAACGTATACAATATTCGGAAAAATATCCGATTACTTTTTTTCAGCCCTGTATATGATCTACAGATTTGTATATATACTACATAGCATGCTAAATTTTAGTTCCATTAAGAAACGCGTAGCACAGTTTAAAATTCTCCTTCTGCAGTTTCTGTCAATAAACGGAAATGTGTTCGCGAACTTTTGTGCTTCCCTGTATTTGATCTACAGAATGTATACACACCACGTAATAAACGAAAAGAGAGTTAAATTAAAAATCCTGTTCAGTAACTTAAAACGCACTTCCAGGAATGATTGTTAACAGACAGTAGAGAATTCTTTTGTGTGTCCCTGTAAATGAACGATGACTGCTATACACACACTATTCTGTAGTAAGCCTCTTGTAATGCACCTTAGTGCTATATATAAATTTCAATGCGTTTAAAATAGTGAAACATTATTTAAATAAACCGCAGACGATTTTTCTCCATAGACGTAATGTAACGGAATTCTTTTGACTGTCCCTGTAAAATAACTAAACGTGCTATGCACACCCTATTCCATATTAAGCTTCTTGTAATACACCTTAGTGATATATATCAATTACAATGTGTTTGCAATTGTGTAACATCATTAAAATAAACCACAAATGATTTTTCCCCATAGACCGTAATGTAACGGATTTCTTTTGAGTATCCCTGTAAAAAAAACTGTAAGTGGTACACACTTCAGTTGAAATAGGGAACGTCCTATAGATAACGACAATAACATATAAAAATTGAAAGCAATCCGAGCATATTTACGGGAGTTAGAGCACGGACAGACGGCAGACAAACCGAAGTCATAAACACTTTTCAACTAGGTTGGAAAGTGTTAAAAATAGAAATGAAAATTAAAGAGAGTAATAATATAATTTTAAAATTACGTTTTAATCAATTAACAGTTTCATATTAATTAAGTTATGATTATATGTTGAGAAATCAAATGAGAAATCCTAAAAAGATCATTTAAATAATGCTTTTCATTCCTTTTTTTGCGATATTTAAAAAAGAAACAGAGTAAAAGTTAAATTTTTTAAAAAATAAATTCATGGGCTCGCGCTTCCTACCAAGTATAAACAAAAAAGTGATGAATTTCCCATAATCTGTTTTTGTGCACACGTCAAATTAATGTATTGTAACGGATTTTTTTTAAATCATGAATTTCAGTCCTTATTAGGAAATTAGGCCCGATTTTCAAGATAAAATTTGCATGTTTATAAAAAAGTGTATTAAAAAAATTACTTTTATACTTATTTTAAATATTTTCATTTATATATTTTATTTTTATATTAAGAAATTTGTAATGAACTTTCTCTTCAAAATTGTTGCAGCCAATTTACTTCCATTGTTGCAGAAGAAAGTGAAATAATGGGGATTATTATACCTTTATTGATGATATTTTCTGATTTCAATTGAACAGGAAATTTGAACGGGTGGTGTTTAAAACCATGAAGAAGCAAAATGACCCTAAAAGATAAATGACATCATTTTAAAGGAAAGCATCCAATGAAGAAATTGAAAGTGCAGCATTTTTATATAATTGCAACAAAATGACATCATCTTCAGAGGTTTTTCATTCAACCACCTCTAATCAATGAGGGACCTTTTCAATGGAAGAAAAGGATGTCCCCTGTTAAAATGACGCCATGTTTAAAAGGTGTTTGACTGAAAAAAAAAATCCACGAGATGCAATGTACAGTTATGTCTAAATGGCATAATTTATACTAGTTTTTCATATCTTCTACAAGGGCATTAGTCCCAAAGTGTTCTTAGACACCCTCCTCCACCATATACGCTAATGGCGCCTGGTGCATGTAAAATTCGTCGTGGGCGCAAAGTCTTCCAAGTACTCTCTGAATTATACCTCTGGAGGTGCCCAGTCAGGTGAACATCTTGTCACCTTATCAAGGCTCTACATTACGAGATTGATTCCTTTCTCTTTTAAATTTTTGCTTTTTTTAATCTGCCAATTCAACAATGTTAAATAGAAATGATGAAGCAGCAAACAAAAAAATATGGCAGATCACTAGAGAGCACTGCAACAATGCCAACACACGCTCTTGTCAGATGGATCACAGCCCCGCTGTGATCAGGCGAGTATCGCCCAGCGTCCAGTTACTAACTCCTCAAGCTAGGCACTCATGCCCAGCTGATAGGGCCCTGGTTAGCGGTATATATATAAAAAAAAACACCACCCCTCCCCTACACTACAAAGTGTTTAAACGTGGTAAAAATAAATTTTTGAAAAATATAGTATATCTTTTCGAAATTAATTTTTCCGAAATACATGAATTGTAATCTATATTTTTAAAAACAGAAATCAATTGCTAAAACTTCCCAATAAGTGAATCTAAAATTACAAGTCTTTCTGCCAAGTAGTTATTGATTAATAAACTATCTGCATTTAAATCTGTTTGCAAAATTTATAAATGAAATTAACATTATGAGTTTCAAACTTTAAATCTTCATAATTTCCAAAGTACTTGACCGAATGACTTCTCGTTGCTATGTTGATGCAAAATATATCCACAAAAATCAAATGTGATGTCAAATTTAAATGTTCGCATTGAAAATTTCAGAGTTTGGTAAAATTTCAGTAGGAAGACAACCTTTAAGCCTATTTTTGTAATATACATTTAAAGAAGACATAATTTCTAGTTGAATGGTTATTTAAGGGGTTTTTTTTAAACAATTTGGTGATTAATTAAAATATGTGTGGTGTTGTTCTCTCTATATGTATATCTTTTATTTGTCTGTACTTCTTTCCTTTTCATAACCTTACACGGGCTCCGTCGATTGCGACTTTATAATTCACAAATAAACGGAAAATATAAAAAAGATCCAATTCAGTTTTTCAACACAATTAAAATTACGCTGGAAATTAATAGATATAACAAGGATGTGAATTATCACTTTACTACACAGCATACAACCAACAGAGTGAAAAAATGTACAGACTGGGGATCGAACCAGAGACAATTGGTTTCACACACCAATGCTCTACCATTTGAGCTACCCAGACGACATTCAGTCTAGTATTTTTTCAGTCTTATATGTTGGCAAGACTGCAACTTTGCAGCACACAATGAAAAGTCAATCATGAACAATGCTAGACTGGATGCCGTGTGGAAATTCTCGAGTGGTAGAGCATTGATACGTGATACCAAGAGTTCCTGTTTTGATCTCGAGTCTGGACATTTTTCACTCTGTTGATTGTATGCTATGTAGTAAGTGATAATTCACATTCTTTGTTATATCCATAGAAAAGATCTTCAGAAAATATATTTTTAATTAGTAAATATTCACATTTTTTAAATGAAAGGTAACATTCAGAACAGAAAATAATCCTTCTGTTTTCTTTCTTTCTTCTTGTCTTGTTATCCGGGCGTCGGGGATAGCAATTTGAAACGAAAAATGAAAGAAAAAAAGGCAGAAAATATAAAAACGACTTAAATAATTGTTTTTTGCCTTGTTAAAATAAGTTATATTAATATTTTTTAAACCGAAATATCAACCGGGAAGGTAACATCTAAACGAAGGTACTTTTTTTTTACAACTCAATCCGGGACCCGGCCATTGCAATTTGAAAATGAAAAAAAACATGGAAAATGTTAAAAAGACCTTCAAAAAATATTTTTTGAATAGTAACAATTAATATTTTTTAAACAAAAGATACCCGCAACGGAACAACCTAAACGTATGTTTATTTTTACATATATAACTCCATTCTGGTCCCAAGGATTTTTGATTTGAAAATCCATACAATATAAAAAAAAGTGAAAACTTCTGGAAAAAAATATTTTTTTTGAAGTACTAATTATTATTATTTTTTTAATGAAACGTACCGTTAGTACCAGAGAGATATCGTTAACACCGAACGTATTTTCTTTTCCTTTTTTTAAAAAAAAACTCCATATGGGCTTTAGCGATTACGATTGTAAAATGCAGAAAAAAACTGAATGTTTACTATCACCACGCTTGAAGATCCACATTTTCCCTGGGCATGTGTGGGACAAAGTTGCTATTTAGGGGTCCTAAATAAATAAATGTATGAGTATTTTGTGGTTCCGAGTACGAGAAATATATTTTAATAAGAGACGAAAGAGTGTGGTTTTATGTTTAAAAACACAAAAGATGTAGTTATGCTGTGTGTCTCTATATAAGCTTTATTAATTTCTTCCTATATTTGTCCACTAACTTAACCCATTAAAGCCGGAATTATTTTCGTCTTTAAAAAGCAAAATTTACATTTCACACCAGTATTTTTAAATTAGCAATTTTTGTTTTCTTTAACAAGAACTTGGAGTCATAAAATAAACATAATGTTTCCGTAAAAAAATACTGGTGTATAAACCAAAAAAGGGTTGAAACTCAGCTGGTACCATATGGTACCGCTAGGTTTTAATGGGTTAAGATTTTTTTTCTTTGTTTTATTGTAGAGCTAGTAGACTATCGTAGCGCATCCCGGGTCCGTGATAATATTCTTAAATATACCTAAAATCAGCGTTGGATAATTTGATATTTTAAAATAAAAATCCAGCCTTAGGAACCAAGAGTTGCCCTCCCCCCTCTCATGCACTGCCATCGCTGGCGTACAGTGTGCATGCTATGCACGCACAGGTCTGTTTCTGTAAAAGAACCTTGAATTTGTATGATTTTATATTGATTCAATGAAATTTTTCCCAAACGAACTAAGCTACGTGAGCAGAGAAATATTTTTAAAGGCATATGTAAATAAGACATATTAATATTTTTTTAACCAAAAAATACTGTTGCAACCGGAAAGGTCACACCTAAACGAAGGTACTTTTTTTTATAATTCTATCCGGGACCCGGCGATTGCAATTTATGTATACGTATTTCCGTACTACGTTTCACTACTATGGTACGTTTCATTAAAAGAAAGAGTAAGTAGTGCTTTAAAAAATATATTTTCGGAGATTCGTTTTCACTTTTTCCGTCATGTATGGATTTTCAAATCACTAAGCGACATTATATAACAAATTAGAACGTCACATTTTTCTACACATATTTAAAATAATAATAATAATAATAATTTTTAAAAGTACAATACCACTTAATATAAATAGAAGATGCCACTGAAAACTAAACAGGGTTATTTTCTCTCTCTTCAAAAGTCATCTATTACCTATTAAAACTGTTATACATTTTGTTTGATCTTAAGTTATCCATTCACTAAAATGTTATGGTCACCTTACAGATAGGCAGTTTTCTTTATAATTCTAACTTTGTTTTTAAACTAAGATGAAAAGAAAGGTTGCAAAGCTTTCTCACTAAATGTTGCCTTTTTTAAGTACATTTAGTGAATATTATTCAGTACCTAGGAGTTTGTTTGGGAGTGTGTGTGTTTGGGGGGGGGGGGGGATAAGCAGCTATGACATTATGTGAGATTAAGAAAATGGGCTAAATTGTGCCCAAAATTAAGTAAAAAACACCGTTTTCAGCTATTTTGTTTGAAGGTAGCGCTTCCTGTAAACTTTTTGCCATTTCTTAGTACACCCTGATAAATTATAGGATTTTATGTATAATATTTGCATCTGTTAATATTTTTTTCCATTGATTCCTTTATTCTTCAATTAGCATCTTCAAGTAGCATTTATTTATTGTTCACATGCATAATTTACTGATAAGTAACATTATTAAATAATTTTATTTATGTTGGTATTTTTTAGGGTTTCGTTCTTCGCACGAAACCCTGTTAATCCCTATTACATTGTCTCTCTGTCACAGAGCCGGTTTTCAGAAACTATATAACTTACAAGCATGAAATTTTGTGTACTTATAGCTGAATATCTACTAAGCTCAAAATCATAAAATTGGAAAAAATCATATTATTTTAATATAGAGAGATAAAAAACCCAAAAATCTAACAGCCTTTTCCTATTAAATTTAAACAGTTTTTGTTATAGCAATTGCCAACAATTAAAAATCCACAATAAAATTCTTTTTACAATAATTAATTTTCTATTGAAAGATTTCCACGTGAAAAATGAAAATGAAATAAAAAGTTTCACCCATTGGAAAAAAGATTAATATGACATCATATGGGTAATTAAATGGAAATTTGCAAACATTTCTCAATAATACAAGAAGTAGGAGTATGTGTAAATACAGAAAGCAGCTTAATATGATGTCATTAGAGAATTAAAAAGAAAATGAATGTAACGTCCTATTGGAAGTTTAACGCAGACTTTTCCAAATGTTTGAGAATAATACAAAGAGAGTATCAATATGAGTAATAGAAAAAGCAAGTAGATATGACATCAGCAAGTGATTATAAAGTCATATGAGTTTGAGGAACGTATTGAATTATGATAAAAACCCGATTATGGAAATATTGGCATATTTTAAAATTTTGAAGGACTCTATACAATATGTTTAGTTATGAAGTAGATTTTTTTTAATATTGCATCTAGTCCACATGACAGATATTATTATGACAGAGTATAATAGCGGCTTCGCCTGCTATCATACCGTTTCAGAGATTACAAAAAACGAGAAAAATGGACCAGTAAATTTTTACTTTGTAAAAAACATGACTTTTTTTTTTTTTTTTTTGAAAATGAAATTTATTTGGATATTTTAAAGAAAGGATAAAGTGTTTTGAAAGGAATATTAAATGAAACCCTTTGTGCAATCTTCGATCACACTTACCCCACTTGTTTCTTTTTGTACTTGAATCAATCTATTAAGTTTATGCATGTAAGAGTGCAAGTCGTCAGTTTATAAAGTGAGTCATTAAATACATCATCATACACATTCATACATGCAAATGCAGTAATATTTCTTTCGTTTATTTTTCTGTGAATATATACATATTTTTAATTGTACATGTCAATTCTGTGGAAAGTGTTCTTATTTTTATCTATGTTTATGTTAATGTATTCATACTTTTGTAACATGCTTTTAAAATTTGTATAACAGGACAAAGGAGCTGTTGACATGTATCGTCAAAATAATAGAAAAAGTTATTTGAGCAGCAAATCTTCTGAATGTTGCTCCCCTGAAATAAGAGATGTCATTATAGAGAAGTCTGTAGTTCCACCCACCGCAGTTGTAGCCCCTCTTGTCCACAAATCCAAAAAAAGGAATTATCCTTCTCCAGCTCAGTCATCAGAAAAAAGAGTTGCTTTTAAGCAAAAAAGTGATTCCCTGTTTAAAAATTATCGTGGAATTGAAACTAAAAGTACCTCAACTGAATCGCTCCTTGAAGAAAATAAAAAGAGAAAATTGTCATCTTTAAATAAATCTTCAACAGAAGAAGTATCTGATGGTAATTCTAAATATTTGTTTATTATTTTAATGTATGAAGTTGATTAATTTGAGATTATTTTAGAATTACTTGCCCATTATATCCAAAGAGACTAAAGATTCGTTTAATATCTGAAGACATAATACAAAAGAAAAGAACCAGATAAAACTAAGGCAGTAGTCTATATTTAAATGGTTATCTACAAAATCTGTTTATACATTACTTCTTTATATATAGTAAAAGTGTATGCATGTGTGTCAATTAATCAGTCAGATGTATTGTGTGACTGATGTTAGTATGTAGAGATTTAAAAATTGGGAAATGATGTTTAAATCAGAATTTATGCACCTGAAAATGATTTATTTTTCAATATTTAGACTGGATTTATCTAATGTTTTATCTAGCTTTAACATTTGTTTTTGGTAACATGTATTTTTATTTTTGAAAAACAAACATTGTTATTTTAGAAGCAAAAGGCAAATGCTCATTATAAGAAAGTTTGTTCTAATCTTATAAAGTTTTTTTTTTTTTTAAAGGGGGGGGGGGGATACTTTTTTAAAGAGATTTTACATTAAAAAGTTAAATTTGTTTTTGACATTTTAAAAATATTTGTTTAATTCCAAGATATTCATTTTTTAAGTGGGTTTGTAATTATATAAATACGTAGCACCAATTGTCATCGTCTGGTCTGCCTGTCCATCTGTGTCTGTCAGTCCGTCCACATATAACAACGCAAAAACTACCCAATCGAATGGTTTGAAATTTAAGATATATTACCTTTGGAGAATTTTGTCCAGACATTTCAAATATTATGAAAATCCAATCAAAACTTTAGAAGGTATTAATAAAAATATTTATTAAGAAATTTGAATTTTTTTTAAAAATCGGTTCTTTCTTATTATAGAAGCTTCCGAGGTTTAATCGTCAAGCGACCGAGATATACTTATTGTATTACAGAAATTAATCTGCAGACGATATAATTCATTTCACAGAATTAAAAATCATCAAGATCTGAATATTTATATAACTAGCCATAGTACGAACTCACCTCGTTTGTCACGTTTGACGTACAATTTAGAACTTGTTTATTGTTATTGCAGTGATTGCTCAACACAAAAATTGGTAAGAGGTTTGCCTAAGACTTTATAATTTAGAGTTAATAATTTCATAAGCTTTCTTGAAATAAATAACAGCCTAATTACTCATAAAAGAAAAGCAAATCTGCTAAAGCATAAAATAAATGAAAATGTATAAATTTTGAAATTAATTTTAAGCATTAAGTTTAACAAAATATGAAAACATTCCATAGAAATATTTCTACATCTAGTTTGATATGTTTTTGCTCTATGTTGTCCTTCTAAAATAAATATTCAACATTTTATAAGAAAAGTTTTAAGAAGAGCTTCTTTTTTAGAAAATGTAGAATTTACTAAAAGAGTCTAATAAAAAATACAAAATATTACTTATCTACTCTTAATAAATACTGAACTTGAAAATTCTCACAATAACGTATCTTTCTCCGTAGCTCTAATTCTGAAAAAGATACTTATAACTATGAAAACTACAGTGCCTATCTTGTCGTAATAAGCTGTTTTTTGTCTCGGGCATGTGCGTGTACATAAAATAGTCAAACGTATAAAGCATACAGTTCAATACACAGATTTTTGTACTTTTTCATGAGCTATGAGATGGCTAATGATATCATGCTTAAGGAGTATGTAACGTACAAGTATATATGAAGAAGAAATTTTATAAGGAATGTTATAAAAATAGTTCAATTATTATTGTTATTATTTTGGTTTTCTTTTTCTCAAGTGTTGCAATATTTTAAATAAACTTTTAGTTATAAATATTCTTTACTTTATAGTTTTGTTGGATCAAATGCAAAGTCCATCCGTTGAGAAAATGTCTGAGGATTGTATGTGTAATAATACTCTTCTACAATCAGCAAATGAAATATCAATAACTGATATTCAAAGGCATCATGTAAGTACATAAGATTATATAAAATTTATTACATTGCATAAAATTTTACTTTAGTTTTTAAAAATTAAAGTTATCTTTTGTATAGCTTAGGTATCGCCTAAGTTGTTTGTTTATGTGACTGAAAAAAAGGAAACTGTATTTGATATTACTGCTGTAAGTTTCTTTTCTTTATTTATAACCCGCTATAAACTAAATATACTAATAAACTATTAATTAACTATTAATAAACTAAAACACTAAATTAATATTTTTTTAAATTGCTTATTTCAATACTCTGATGTTATGATTTATGTCACCCTTTATGTATATGAATTTTACCATAGCATCCTAGAATATAGTTTTTAGTAGCAATTCATGTAATATTTTAAGGGTGAACATTTGCGAAATCTTTAGGAAAGAATCTATGATATCTAAGTACTTTTTTCTCTAGAATTACGTAAATGATTTTAATAACGTTTTAAAAATAGTTTTGGAAGTAGCTAAAATATAAATCGGTCGTTTGGCAAAAAATAAAAAAATTACATTTGAAACACATTTTTAATTCTAAGGTTTTTTTTTTTGAATTAATGTTTCTAAAAAGAATTCATTTTCCAGCAAAACAACTGAATATAGTTAACTATAATTAAAAAACAAAAGGAAATTGCACTTCTGTAGTCACTTTCATGCATGATTTTTCGTTCTTGTTTAACATATTGTCAATTTCTATTATTTTTTTCCTTGCAATGTCTGCGTATGTTACTTTTTCTTTTTTCTTTTGAATTACATTATTATTAGCAATATTAAAATTTTTTAATCTATTAAAATTAACTTTTGCTGAAATCGATATTTATTTAATTTTTTTATCGTGTTCAAATCAGTACATAGATTGTGTTTTATGTAAATTGTATTAGACTAGAACGCAACTGCAGAAAAATCTAAGTCTTCAAGCATTATCACAGTTCATTAATCATTCGAAAGACAAAGATGTCAATGGAAAATTTAAACAGGTGGTCTGCCTGAATTCTATCTGTTCTAAGACTATAGCAGACAGACCCGAAGTTCGATCTATATTATATCTCGCATGGAGTAGAAATCTTCCGTAATCGCAGTACTGTTCGATTTTAAATAGTATTGTCCAGAACTTTGGTTACAGAAAATTAAAGTCAGGAAAAAATGTTGAAACCTATGTTTTTGAAGTTGAGTACTAATCAGATGGTTTTCCCATACTCGAATTAGAAAATAAATCTTATGTCATGAAAATCGTCCCAATCGCATTTTAAATTTTAAACTTTTACATCAGCTTTTTTATGCTGGGTTTGTTCTAACCTGTCAAAATGAATTTTAACAAACTAGGGACTTCTAGAAACTATTTTCTTGTGCTCTAATTTGTATAGAAGGCAAATCTCCTGTAAATCGTTATGCCACCTTCGATATCGCCCGTAATCGCGTTGCTGATCAATGATCAATAGTATTGCCAAGATTACCGATTACTGAAGATTGATTTTGAAAATTGCTTAAACCTATGAAAACGAATTTTTTCTAAGTCGAGACACCTAGTTAGATCGTATTCTCCAATTCAAATAAGGTAAATTTCATGAAAATCAACGGAAATATTTTCAACTTATGCCATCATTTTCAGCACAGAGTTTGTTTTAATCCTATAAAACAAATTTTTGCGAATTAGAGACATAGCTAGATCGCTACCACTTGCTCTAATTAGTATAAGCGCAAAACTTTGTGACACTGTTTCAAGCCCTTTTCGATATAGCAGCATTTTCAGAGTTGGGTTTGTTTTAGCCTGTCAAAAAGAACTTTCCCGTACTCCCGCCCTAACTAGATCGTTTTCTTAGGCTAAAATTAGTATAGAAGACACGTTTCGTGTAAATCATCTGAGGATTCTTTCGATGATTTATAGGAAACAGCATTTTCAGCGCTGAGTTTGTTTTAACCTGTCAAAACTAATTCTCTTGAATTCAGGAACTACCTAGGTCGTTTTCTCACACTTAACGCTTTACTACAGGAGGCAAGTTTAGTGAAAATCTTTTCAGCCGTATTAGATATCATGTAATCAGGAAAATTGCTTGCTCATTTAATATACATGACATTGCAAAAGTATTAAAATATAGCTTAGTTAATAAATGCTGTATAACGTTTAGTAGTTGTTTCTAAACATAATTTTTTTTTCAGTACTTCTTGGCACACAAAAATATCGCCTTCATAATAATATAGAACTACGTAATATTAATTTATACACATAATTTATTTTATACGGTTGTTCAGAAAAATCTCTCTGTTTGGGAAAGCTATTTCCTACCGGAAAAATCTATACTTTAATTATTACTCATTAATTTTGATATCTAATTGACAGCCAGAATTTTCTGGTACTAATTGTTTTTTCCAAATGGATGGTACTTTCTGAACAACTCAATATTTCCTTATTTTTTATAAACTGTGCTAATTTCATGGGAGTTAAAAAGCTTCTATCTAATACTTTTTCACATCTCAATTCATTTTTATTAAAGTATTGCTATAATCTGAAATACTATTTTGCTGAAAGATTTAATTAAAATTATATAAGTTTGTAGCTGGAATCACTATAACAGTAATGGTTTAATGTTTACTTTCAGTGTTATTACATTGTGGTTGACACTAACGTACTCATCAGAGAATTGGATTTAATTAAGGAGATTAAGGAAACTCCATTAGATGGTAAGCATTCAAGTTTAGAATTTTATTTATCAATTATTTGAAATGTTGACTTAAATTAATTAACTCTTATTTGAATTTTAGGTTGCGGTCTGCCACATATATTTATCCCGTTAGTTGTTATTCAGGAGATTGATAAATTGAAAAGCAAGAAAAAACTCAAGGTACTTTTAGATATTTTAGTGATTACTATATTTATTTTATTTCATTTAAGATAGTTCTTCATTCGCAGAATATTCAGGCCTGAAATTTTCAGATTTTTTAAAGGTTATTCTGATCACGTGGTTGTTATCGCAGTTTTTAGATTCACAGTGTTTTATAACAGCAAATGACAGCTGGAGCAAAATAACTTCAGCATTCACTTTCAGCATCTTGTTTTACAGCAGGATTGGTCACACCATCATTATCTGCAATTTGTTTGCACATGTGATGTGATGTAGTTTTTGTGATTTGCTAAATTAGTCACTCCTATGAAGAATTTTGTTTTGACGAATTTATATATAATTAATTAATGATGGGCATAAAGATCATGAAATAGATGATCAGAAAAACAATAAGTTTAGCTTTGCTTGGCTGAATAAGACTGTGAAATTAGAGGGCTAGAAGAATTAGCGTCTGTAGGAAATTCTATCGAAAAAATAATGTTGCCAAAAAAGAGAAATACACACTGTGCGCAGACTTAATATATTATGGAAAAAGAGATTTCAGTGCAATTAAAAAAAAATTTAATCAGACAACATTCTGAAAAGGATTTTATGAAAAAAAAATTCACTTTGCATGCAGATTTTTTCATGCAATATCCAACTAAAGCAAGGAACTGTAGCAGTTTTCCCAAATTTGCCTTTCACTGACATAGTAGTTTATTTTTTAATTTAAAGATCATAAGTGGAGGTTCAACAATTTTTATGTTATTCTATTCCCCATTTAACAAAAAATTACAAAGTATTTTAAGAAATTTTGCATACATTAATGTTTTAATCTAAATTGTTGTCCCTGAACATTTAGTATTGATTCTAGTTTGCCTAATTTGGCTAAATCAGTTTAAAATTAGTGTTTTGTGGCTGTTTCAGGTATAAATATAGATTATTAATGTGTAACTTCAAAATCAGATATCAAAGATTTTTTTTTCATTTTTGGAAAATTTTATGAAAGTATTTTATTTGATAGTTTTTATGTATGTTAAAGTTCTGATGTAATTCGTTGTCTTCTGTTAGCAATATGTAGCAGGTATTATGTTTGTCCCTATGTGCTAAAATACTTAAATAGACTATCTTGTAGTTGTATTTCAGGTATAAATTTAGTTTAATATTATCTAATTGTAATATCATGAATGATAATCTATAATAATATTATAAAGGAGTAAAGATTGGTTGTTTGTTTGTTTGTTTGTGTGTAGGGGGTAATCTCTGGAACTACCAAACCGATTTCAAAAGTGATGGTGGCAAATTGATGGTGACAACTCCTGCTCCAACATAGGCTATATTTTATGTCGGTGCCACCAACCCCAGGGGGGTGCAGGAGTGAAAAACGTTCTAAAATTGTGATTTTTTGTATATTGAAGGAGCTAGAAATTTGAAATTTGGCATTGTAGCTACTTATAAGATGTAAATGCTCTCTAAGAACAACAACAAAAAAAAATGAAATTTAAAAGGGTGAAATGAGCGTAAAGCATTCTAAAAACATTCTAAATTACAATTTTTGTGGAATCTCCGGAACTATAGAACCAATTTCAAAAGTGATGGTGGCAAATTGATGGTGACAACCCCTTCTCCAACATAGGCTATATTTTATGTCGGTGCCACTAACCCCAGGTGGGGGTGCAGGAGCGAAAAACATTCTAAATTGCAATTTTTTTATACTGAAAGAGCTAGAAATTTGAAATTTGGTTTTGTAGCTACTTATAAGATGTAAATGCTCTCTAAGAACAATTTTTTTTTTAAATTAAATTTAAAAGGGTGAAATGAGTGAAAAGCATTCTAAAAACATTCTAAATTACAATTTCTATGGAATCTCTGGAATTACAGAACCGAATTTTAAAAGTGATGGAGGCAAATTGATGGTGACAATCCCTGCTCCAACATAGTCTATATTTTATGTCAGTGCCATTAATCTCAGGGGGGTACAGGAGCAAAAAACGTTCTAAAATTGCAATTTTTTTTTTATACTGAAGGAGCTAGAAATTTGAAATTTAGCATTGTAGTTACTTATAAGATGTAAATGCTCTCTAAGAATTAAAAAAAAAAAAATCGAAATTTAAAAGGGTGAAATGAGCGAAAAGCATTCTAAAATCATTCTAAATTACAATTTCTATGGAATCTTTAGAACTACAGAATCGATTTCAAAATTGATGGTGGAAAATTGATGTTGACAATCCCTACTCCAACAGCCTGTTTAATAAAAAGCTATGCGTTGCTGAAGACTGGGTTTTTCGCTAATTGTTGCCACAGATTAATCTCGGAAAATGAAACATTTCAAGTTACTGAAAAAAAATAATAGCTCAGAAATTATTTGTCAGAAAATTGTTAGACAAACTGCGTTTGAAAGGTAAAAACATGTATTTTTCTTGATATAAATTTCAAATCTAATGATTATGCCCTTTTTCAGATATTGAATTAAAAAAATTACCAAATTTCACAATGGAGTACCATAGCGAAACCTTCATGCGTAAAAAGATAATGATTAGGGCGACGTGTCCTGACGTGTATATTGGCTATAGCATGAGTCACAAATTATAGTAGCCTTATTATTCTGTTAAAATATAAAAGTGAATTATGAAATTTCAATATTTTGTTTGATTAAAAGTTGGTTAAGAGAAATTGAGCAGCGTAGCTTGCTAGTTAGTGATAATTGTTTATTCCCCCCTTCTCTTATATTTTAAAATTTTTACCGTGTTTTCAAGAAAAACAGGTTCTATTGATATTATTAGCTGTCTTACATGAACATATGTTATTATGAAATGCTGTTTGCTCCAGTTTCCCTAAGTGGATAAAAATGTTTTGAATATCTTACAGTTTTTAAGCACATAAATAGTACATAATGTTTAATTCCAATGTGCGAAATAAAATTTTGAAGGCAGCTGATTGCCTCAGAAGAAATTTAGTTTTAATTCTAAAAAAATGTAAGAATAAGCAGTTTCTGAAAATCATTGCATAATACAGTATTTAATGTGACAGCTCTAAAACTTAAATATATCTTGTATGCTTATAAATAAATATACATATATAATCCAAAAAGAAAAATTTGGGAATCATAGTATATTAAATATCACACAAAATGAGATTAAAATACAATTACTTGGAGAATGAGGCCCCTGATCTGCAGATACACTTGTAGAAAACGTTGCAAATGTCATGAATTCTGTATAGTATGTGAGTACAGTACATACGTTTTTAAAATAAACAAAACTTTAACGTGAATTGTAATCGTAGTTTTTAAAAGAAAAACTTAAAACTCATTAATAAACGATTGAGCAAATGTGGAAAGTTAGCCCTGACAAGTAAAGGTACTATCATGAACATGGGTACTATAGTCTGCTTTGGCGAATTTCGATTTTTATAGCTCATTCGATTTGTCTCATCGAACTTAGTAATTTTATACCTTTCGTATTCGTATGGGGTATAGACTTTTTATAATGACAGGGGCCGGGTCAAAGTTCAAAATTTCGTTCATGAAAAACAGATGTCTTTAAAGAAATAAGTGGAATTTAAGTTTACTAATTGCTTTTACAGTGCCATACATTGCCAGTAACTACTCTAAGGTTATGTTATTGCTGTTAATATAAAAATTTGTGATTGCAGATAAAATATTCGCATGCTATGTGGCAGGCAGGTTTTGGCAAGTTATGATGTCGATGTCCTCGTCTTGTTTTGTTCATCCTGTCAATACTTTTCCCCGAATTATGAACAAAAATCTTTGTAATCACACATTGTCCGTTCTTTTATCAGTTTTTCAGTCACTTCGTAACTGGCGAAACTGCTGTGTACGTTTGCATGCGAAAAAAATTTCTAGTACTGTTTTATTTGTAAACCCCCGCCTTAAGTTCATAACTTACGAAAGCTTGCCTGTCAAGTAGCATACGAATATTTTATCTACAATTACAAATTCTTATAATAGCAGAAATAATATAACCTTATAATAGGTATTGGCAATGTATGGTACTGTAAAAACAATTCGTAAAATTAAATCGCACTTATTTCTAAGCTGCCTTCGGCGTAGCATAGGTTAGCCCGCTGGCAACAGACAAACAAACACTTATTTCTTTGAAGGCATGTTTTTCACTGAACGAAATTTTTAACTTTCACCCGGCACCCAGGGCCATCGCTAAGACATTTTATTGAGGGGGGAGAGGACCTTAAATTGCCAAGTCAAATTTCAGTATTTGCCAACTCATTGAGAAGCAAAAATAAATAGTTTTCGCCAATTCAACAAGTTTGCCAACTAGTTTTATAATTTTGCCAAGTTACCACAATTAGAAAATGTAATGTAGATTTTATTTGTTAAAAGTTTAATAATATTCCCAATTAGATTTATAACTTTTTCCAAGTCTATCAGAAATAGAAAGTATATTGTAGTTTTTATTAAAGTTTTAAGCAAATTTGCCAAGTGTAACAGCATTCGGGAATGTTTGGTGGGGGAGGCTCTCCCCCCTTAACGAGGGCCCTGCCGGCACCCTGTCATTATAAAAATAAATAGCTGATATGCCAGGTATAAAAATACTAAGCTCGATTAATCGAATGAGCTATAAAAATAGAAATTCGCTGCCACAGACTATAGTACCTCTACCTGTGAGATAGAAGGATAAAAATTTACAGTTTTTACTTTTTCAAAAGTTCGATAGATGACTTCTGATTCCTTTTAGCTGCATTCCTCAATGACACACAGCATATTGAAGGTTCATAGATTGTAGCATATACACCCGCTTGCAAAGTAATTTGAAATAGGCAAAGTATGCTAGGCTATATTAGGCAAAGTAAATGAGGAAATAGGCAAAGTAATTCCTCATTTTATTATGTGATTTCTTAGGGTAGGCTGGTTAATCGGGAGTCTACTGTACTTTTAGTTTATTATGAATTTATTTAACAGTTCCTTATTAATTTTTTTTTATCATATCATGATGGAAACCTCGTTAATTTTTAAATAGTACAATTGTTTTAAAATTGATTACATTTGTTTTGCATTATTGTTCTGTTATGTAATTGGGTGTTGAAAAGTGACTATAAAAAAATGATAAAATTTAATATTCAGTTTAAGTGAGGCGTTAAAAAACATTGTTTTTATATAAATTGACCTTGAAAGTAGTGATATTTATTATAATAAATATATCATATTCCAACAGTACCAAAACAGGGAAATATAAGTAATGTGTTGTGTAAAAATAATAGTGGCTTATTATAACATTAAATTTTATCTCCCCAAATTAAACTGTTAATTTCTGTGAGCCTAAGATTAAAATTAATAATCAATATTTTAACATTACAAAAAGGAGAAGAAATTTATAAAATAAATATTTCAAGTTCTTTTTAAGGTATATCCCTTTAATAAAAATAAAAAAATGAACTCACCCAAAGGATACAGTTTGTGCAAATGCACATAAGAATTTGACATTTTTTTCACTGCTGAATTGTTTCTTTATTTTGAATTGTATATATCAGAGCTATTATTTAATAACTGCAGCTAAAAATTTCTCAACTTTAAATAATTAAATAAAAACAATTCTCGCATCAAACCATAGTGCAGTTGTTTCATTAGTCCTTAATGTTCCAGTTCCACTGATGACAGTTTTTAGATTACAATATTTTTATTTTTTATGATGAAATTCGTGAATATATACAGGGTGTTGTTAAATTCATGGGCCAAACTATAAGGGAAGGTAAAGTATACATCATTAAAATAGCTGTTAATACTAGTAATTAGTTTAATTGTGATTTTTTTTTATTATTATATTTATGTGTATTGTGAGTAATGGTTAATGCGAGGACTTGCTTCTCATATTAATTGAGTTTGACTCTATTTTGAATTCGATTCGTTATTTTAACTTTCTTATGATAATATTTTAGGTTAGTGGACGTGCTAGAAAAGTTATCCGGTTTCTTAATTCTGTGTTGGATAAACATCCTAGGTTCCATGGTCAATCACATTGCCATGTAGTATACTTCTGGGAATAAAAGGTTAACCTCCTACTAATTTTTTTGTAAATAACGTCTTAAAAAATAAAAGGTACCAAACAATTTAGAATAATGTCTACTAATTAATTACTCTGTATAGGTTATGCTTCAAAAGTTGTCTACATATTAAAAATTGTACCAATTTTCATTTTTCAATTGGTAATTGCCATTTTCAAATCTTTATTTCAGTTCCTTTGATCAAATCAGCTTGAAAAGTGTCTACGCACTTTTGCTTAGGTCTTCACAGAGTTAGAAGGGATCAAAATTTGTGGTCACTAATGTTAAAAATCTCACGCAATCCAAACAATCTTTAATTTATATCTTCCCAAAAAATGCATCTGGTTGAAAAGTTTCTTCCATCATGAGAAATATTGAATGAATCCAAAGATAATCTAGGCATTATTTTGATTCAAAATCAAAATTAAAAACAAATTTAAAATGTAACCAAAGTTTCGTCTTTATCCGCAAAGATATCTTAAAAGGTTTTTTACCTTATCTGTATAGTATAACCTTAAGGCCATAATAAGAGATTCAGTAGAGATTAGTTTGAGTAAATATGAAGTTTGCAATGATAACGTTTCATTTCAAGTTTCAAACATTTAGTTTAACAGTTTAAAGGAAATGCATTTCTAAAATTTAATTTAATTTAATTTTCCAGAGCTAAATATAGATGTTATGTTATGCTGGCAAATGGTGCCACCCTCGCTGAAGCAAGCGTTTTTATAATGTTTGTGCTTTTTCGTGGAAATGTTCATGCATTCGAACAACTGACTTCTTGGTGTATCCACACTGATCTCTGATACGGTCAAAAACCCTGAAAATGTCTTTGCAGATAAAGACCCAAACATTGGGTACATTTTTTATTTGTTTTTAATTTTGATTTTATATATTTATACACTGATGAGTATCTATGTATGTTTTAAATACTAATTTTTGTTTTTCCCTTTGTTTGCATCTATATTATTTCATTTTCATGGAACATTTTTCCCACTCTATTATAGGCTGAAGCTTGGTTAAAGTCTTGGTCCAAGAATAACAATGACAAGATCTTGGCATGCTGCATAGGCCTCAGTAATAAAAGTGAGCTTTTAATATACTCAACTACTGTAATTAATTCCATTTTAACAGAGTTTGTTCTAGGTGTTTTTGTGGAGCAGGCCGATGTATTTCCCATTGTCCAGACCACTATATTGCTCAAAAACTTGGCAAAATTAAAAACAAAACAAAAACCTGTCCTGTAAATTCTATAATTTTTTTCAAATGAACTTAAATCATTTTTAAACGTTACATCTTTCACCTCTCTCTTCTCCCCTCCCACACTACATCTACACAGCCAAAATATGACATAAATTACTCTCTACCCAGTCTCGGACTTGCACCGAAAATAATAATAATAATATCAACACTACAGAGAAAAAAAATTACAAATTATGAAAGGCTATTTTCTCACAAATTGGGGGGGAGGGGGAAGCATAGAACGGTGATCAGAATGGAAACAAAATGGAGGTGGTAAATCTCCGAGTTAAGTTTTTGAAAATTAAAGAAAGTCACCCGCATTGATGTCATAATTTAGTTTTGAAATGATTAATATATTGCCAAATTCCCAATAGCCTTGCATTGGATAACCGATTTTCATCTGACACGGGTCGGCACCAATTTTCTTTATTGTGTGTTAAAATTTCACTTTTAAAGTTTTTATTATTTATTACTTTCTGTGTATTAATCATCTAATATTTTGATTATGTTTACTCTATATTCTAAAAACCAACTGTAATGTCAAATGTCCAAAGAAAAGCATAAGAAATAAAGAAAAGGTGGGGAAGATGAGAACTAAAATAAAGATGTGGGGGACAATATGCTAGGTCAATGATGTGAGATGCAAATGAATGCCAGATACTAATATGATAATAAAACGGAGAAGGAAGAAAACTCTCTTCTAATAGAGAAGATGAGAACTAAAGCGAAGCGGAGGAGGAATTGATTACAGGTACTAAGTTTAAAATTGCATGAAAATCTGATAATTATCAGACAAAAAATCTGAAAAATTACAGTCTCAAATCCGGACTTCCAAAACTCTCCAAAATCCATACGTTTTCCGAACCAGTGTTTTTTTTTTTTTAAACACTGCATCATAACCAAAATAATTAGAAAAAACTCACTAAATTCGCTGAAATTTCAAAAATTACAGAGGACAAAAAGTACTATATTAGGCTAAAAGTTTGAAACCAAATTATTTTTATAAATGTCAAAAAATCACTGCAGCATGTGAAATTTTTTTTTTAATGCAGCGTGAATTCCAAATAAAGTTTATTGAAAAGAGGAAACCATTTACTATATTGGATTTAAAGAGTAAAATCAGATTCCTTTTACTAATATAAAATATCACTGCAAAACACAAAATACTAACTGAAATTTTTTCACAAATGACAGAAAATCTCTGCAAAATGCAAACAAATTCTAAAAATAACTAAAAATCACGTAGCACAAAATTTACTCTATTAGAGTAAAAGTTTGAAATCGAATTCCATTTATGAGTGTCAAAAAAGCTGCCGCAAAACAGGGAAAAATTCCAAAAATCACATTAAAAAATCATGACAAATTCAAAAATCGCTGTGCAATTTCCGAATAACTTTATTGAAAACAAGACAACATTTGATATAATATACTAAAAGATATAAACTAGATTCTTTTTACTAATGTGGAAAAATTGCCAAACTTGTTATAGCTCTTTTTATTTTGTTTCCGATATGAGATTTCAAGTTAAGAGAATATTATATATTGTGATTTGTAATAAGTGCAACGTTGTAATAACCATTCCTTTAAAGTTGTCAATTTCAATACTACACATTTGTTCTTGAATTTGTCTTTGTTCTTATCATCTCCACTATTTTCAAATAATGTACACCATTTTGTAATCAAATATAGATTATTTTCTCATTATACACTTAATGCAACTAGCACCAAATTTTAATATTTTGAGATATTTTTCTTTCAAAAATCGTATTACTGTATGACATTGCCATATGGCTGCTACATTTAATTGATTTAGAAGTATTTTGATTTTAAATATCCAAAATCAAAACATTTTAAAAATGATAGTCATATAAATATTGTATTCAAGCTCTTTTTAAGTATGTTTTATTGCTACTAACATGTTGGCCCACCTCAATCTATTAATACTTTTATTTGGTGTGAGATGACAAGTTAATTTTTGTTTTAATATATATGTCTTTTTTTTTTCAGTGCCTGCTGAAAAAGTCATACTTTTGACTAATGATAAGAATTTGGTCAGCAAAGCCCTAATTTGTGAGATTAATGTCCATAATTTTGAGAGTATGATAGAGAAAGTTAAGCCTGATACAAAGTTTAATTGTAAGTACTGAATTTTTTGCTTACTTACTTAATAATGTTTTTAATCATTATATTCAGAATTAACTCTAAATTTATCTATATGGCACAAAAGTTACCTAACAAACAACTTTAAACATCAATTTCTCATTCAGTATTAATTATATGGTAGTCCCTTGTTGCAGTCTCACATAATTGTATTGTCTCACTTAGTTTTTGGTTAAATTTCGCCCAGACAAACACACAATAACAAACTAACTTGCAGCTGTTGCTCAAACTGTGACAATATTTGGGGAACTTGTTTATAGGGCTCTTGGCACAATAGAAAAAATGGCAAGATGAAATTTGATGAGAAAAGCAAAGGTTTAAAATGCATTTTATAGCAACCTTTATTTTTCATTTTTAAAACCTCGTCAGATTACTATATCTTTATGAAATAACTATCAATGTATCTGTGATGTTGAATCACATATGTGTACATAATTTTTAACTTTCCCTATTTATTAAATACTTACAATATTTCCACTAAATTTAATCTTTAATTAACCTAGATTTCATTTAAAATTGAAAATAAGTATGAATTTTATATCCTTCTTTTTATCATCTGCAATTTTCAGTCGATAAAAAAAAATATAAAAAGAGAAACTTTATGTTTTGATTGCAATTAACTTTCACTGTAGAATACTTTATCGCATAAGAGTACAATTTTATTACATTATCTCAAGACTGAGTTATTAAAATATGAAATTTAACTTTTTCTATTGGCCCCTTTTCCCATAAACAATGAACTTGAGTTATATAAAAATGTTGCCCTGCTTCTAAGATGGATATTTTACAAAATCCCATTCTTTTATGATAAAATCGTAGTGAGTTATGATGTTTAAATTTTATGAATTTCCAGAATTTTTCTGATGAAATGTATATCTTTAAATTTTTAATGTCAGAAAATTTCTAAAACTCAAAGTATCATAACTCAATAAGTTTTTGTCATAAAACAAAATTGCAGTTCTGTGTACAATAGTATTTCATATATCAGGGGTGCCTTTGATGGCTATTATTATATTTTATTTTATCCTCTAATTCCAAGCAAAAATCTTTGTGGTAGATTCCAAAGCACGTGTACAAGAAAACAAAGTATAAAAAATTTATTCCAAACATTTTAGTTCAAAAAATGCAGTTTTAGTAAAATCATTATAATTTAACTTGAGATCTCTCTGATAGTCTTCAATATCGGCTAACCAAGCAACGAAATTGCCAGCGAGTTGGCCATTTTTGGCAAATTTCAGAGATTTATTTATTTTAAATAAAGCTGCATAAACTTAACCGTTTTAGACACATTATTAAAAACAAAAATAGCTTGATGAGCTATTTCGAAATATGTATATATGTCGAGGCAATTTGATTTGAAATTTAGCTAATCCCATGAAGGGATTTATTTCTTTGTGATTTAATAAAATAAGGACCATGTGTACGAAATAATTTTGCTTATTCACACAAAGCACGTCTGCAAGTCATATGCTATTAACCAACCAGATTTCAGAACATGCAGCAATGACATTTTTTCTTTATTAGAAATATCAACAGTTTCTTTTTTTGGATCAGCGAGTCATGCTGTAAGCAGTGGGATCTGATCAATTTTCAGAATCTCGGATAAGAATAAAATCCTTTCATTCAATTTTTCTTCCTATTGCTTTTGGAAAATACTTTTACAGAAAATATATTTCTTTATTCTTTGTGTTTGGCAGTTTATAATGGATTATTTTAAACAAATAGATGCATGTTTTATGTATTTTTTATTTAACCCAAGATTGGACACAGCATTCCTGACAGGCACGCTACCAAGGCTTAGTGAGAGCTGCCTCAGAAATTGCTGAAGGTTTTATTTGTTTTGAGATGAATAAATGAGGATTTTTTTAAATAAAATTTCGAATATTCTCTCTTTGTAATTCCTAATGCAGGTCACTAATCACTTTAATAGTGTTAGATTTGAGTGAGTTAGGAGCAAATGATGATTTTAAAATAGGTGCCTGTCAGGTGCACTGTGTGCCTGACAGAGGGAAATAAAGAAAAGAAATAAAGGACTTTTTCGATAATTTGTGTTTTGGTCAGAAGTTAAAGTGTCATTATTTGTAAATGCTGCGATTGTGCTTGCCATATACCTTTAATTTCAAGATTTGCAGAATAAATGTTAAAATTTCATTTTTAAAACTTACAAAAAAATATTTTTTTTTGTAGTCTATTAGCTATGATTGTTTAGTCTAGTAGTTACAATGGTGCTAATATGTATGATTAATCGTAGGTAGCTTTCTCCATGAATGGGCCTGGGTGCAACTTTCTGAAGCACATTTTTTTGTGGTAGTGGTGCTGGTGGTTGTTATTATTGATTATTTTTTGCATACCACTATACAGCTATGTCTGGACTCTTAGGGGTGTGCTTGAAGCTTATTAAACTAATGATTGAATCGTAAAATAATGAAAAAATTAAAAATAGTCATGTGAAGCAAAAAATGTTTAAGAAGGATTTTTTCTTACCTATGTAAATATTTTGCATTTTATTTTCCATCTTCTTATGTTAGGCGTGATAATGAGTTTTTGCTGGGAAACATCTCAACATTCATATGTAAATCCAATGTTTTTTTTTCTGATTTTTTAAAGTCTGAAAAGTTATATTAATTTATTTAAAAAGAAATTAAAAACTCAATACTTTTAAGTATTGTCAAGAATAGGAAGAGAAAGCAATTCTAGTGCATTTATTTTTAGCTTAAGACTAGAACACAAGTTCATTGAGAAGGAAGCTTTGAATGGAAATAATTGAAAGTGTTTTTTTAAGTATTATTATGTTAAAAATTCCTATTTGTTTAGTTTCTGTATTTTACATTTCAATCATTATTATACGTGGTATTTTTTTTTTATTTTTACTCTGAAACTGTTACATAAACAAAAATTAATATTAATACCAAGTTTATTATTGTTGTTGATTTTACATAAAAAATTAAATTTGTTTTTGCCATTTTAAAAATATTTGTTTATTTCCAAGATACTCTTTTTTTTATTGTTATTGCAGTGGTAGCTCATAGCAAAAATTAGTAAGAGGATTGCTTCGAAAAAAATTCAGCCATTATATCAATATTGTGTAAAAGATTCTTACATTTCTGTAAAACTATCATTAAAAAGGACTTCCTTTCAACTTTATAATTTAGAGTTAATAATTTCATAAGCTTTCTTGAAATAAATAACAGATTAATTACTGATAAATGAAAGCAAATCTGCTAAAGCATAAAATAAATGAAAATGTATAATTTTTTTAATTAATTTTAAGCATTAAATTTAACAGACTATGAAGACATTGCATAGAAATATTTCTATATCTAGTTTGATATTTTTTTGCTCTATGTTGTCCTTCCAAAATAAATATTCAACATTTTATAAGAAAAGTTTTAAGAAGAGATTCTTTTTTTAGAAAATGTAGAATTTATTAAAAGAGTCTGATAAAAAATAAAAAATATTACTTATCTACTCTTAATAAATACTGCACTTAAAATCTCATAATAACGTATCTTTTTCCGTAGCTCTAGTTCTGAAAAAGGTACTTATAACTATGAAAACAACAGTGCTTATCTTGTCCTAATAAGCTGTATTTTGTCTCGGGCATGTGCGTGTACATAAAATAGTCAAACGTATAAAGCATACAGTTCAATACACAGATTTTTGTACTTTTTCATGAGCTATGAGATGGCTAATGATATCATGCTTAAGGAGTATGTAACGTACAAGTATATATGAAGAAGAAATTTTATAAGGAATGTTATAAAAATAGTTCAATTATTATTGTTATTATTTTGGTTTTCTTTTTCTCAAGTGTTGCAATATTTTAAATAAATTTTTAATTATAAATATTCTTTACTTTATAGTTTTGTTGGATCAAATGCAAAGTCCATCTGTTGAGAAAATGTCTGAGGATGGTATGTGTAATAATATTCTTCCACAATCAACAAATGAAATATCAATAACTGATATTCAAAGGCATCATGTAAGTATATAAGATTTTATAAAATTTATTACATTGCATAAAATTTTACTTTAGTTTTAAAAAAATAAAGTTATCTTTTGTATAGCTTAGGTATCGCCTAAGTTGCTTGATTATATGACTGAAAAAAGAAAACTGTATTTGATATTACTGCTGTAAGTTTCTTTACTTTATTTATAACCCGCTATAAACTAAATATACTAATAAACTATTAATTAACTATTAATAAACTAAAACACTAAATTTTTTTTTTTTAAATTGCTTATTTCAATACTCTGATGTTATGATTTATGTCGCTTATTTCAATACTCTGATGTTATGATTTATGTCACCCTTTATGTATATGAATTTTACCATAGCATCCTAGAATACAGTTTTCAGTAGCAATTCATTTAATATTTTAAGGGTGAACATTTGCAAAATCTTTAGGAAAGAATCTATGATATCTAAGTACTTTTTTCTCTAGAATTACGAAAATGATTTTAATAATGTTTTAAAAATAGTTTTGGAAGTAGCTTTATAAATTGGTCGTTTCGAAAAAAAAAAATTACATTTGTTACACATTTTTAATTCTAAGGTTTTTTTTAATTCATGTTTCTAAAAAGAATTCATTTCCCAGAAAAAATATTAAATATAGTTAATTTTTAATTAAAAAACAAAAGGAAATTGCTCTTCTGTAGTCACTTTCATGCATGATTTTTCTTTCCTGTTTAACATATTGTCAATTTCTATTATCTTCTTGCATTGTCTGCATACGGTACTTTTTCTTTTTTATTTTGAATTACATTATTATTAGTGGTATTAAGATTTTTTAATCTATCAAAATTAACTTTGCTGAAGTCGATATAGATCTAATTTTTTTTTCTCATGTTCCAATTAGTATATAAATTTTTTTAATGTAAATTGTATTAAACTAGAACGCAACTGCAGAAAAATCTAAGTTTTGGAGCATTATAACAATTTATACATCATTCGAATGACAATGTTGTCTGTGGGAAATTTAAACAGGTGGTCTGCCTGAATTCTATCTGACCTAAGAGTATAGCAGACAGACCTGAAGTTCGACCTACATTATATCTCGCATGGAGTAGAATCTTCCATAATTGCAGTACAGTTCGATTTTAAATGGTATTGTCCAGAACTTTGGTTACAGAAAATTAAAGTCAGGAAAAATGTTAAAACCTATGTTTTTTAAATTGAGTACCAGTTAGATGATTTTCCCATACTCGAATTAGAAAATAAGTCTTATGTCATGAAAATCATCCCAATCGCATTTTAAATTTTAAAATTTTACATCAGCTTTTTTTATGCTAGGTTTTTACTAACCTGTCAAAATGAATTTTAACAAAATAGGAACTTCTAGAGACTATTTTCTTCTGCTCTAATTTGTAGTGAAGGCAAATCTCCTGTAAATTATTATCCTACCTTCGATATCACCCGTAATCGTGTTGCTGATCAATGATCAATAGTATTGCCAAGATTACCGATTACTGAAGATTGGTTTAAAAAATTGCTTAAACTTTTAAAAACGAATTTTTTCCATGTCGAGACACCTAGTTAGATCGTATTCTCATATTCAAATAAGGTGAATTTCATAAAAATCAACGGAAATATTTTCAATTTATACCATCATTTTCAGCACTGAGTTTGTTTTAATCCTGTAAAACAAATGTTCGCGAATTAGAGACACTGTTTCAAGCTGTTTTCGATAGAGTAGCATTTTCAGAGTTGGGTTTGTTTTAGCCTGTCAAAAAGAACTTTCCGGTATTCCCGAGCTAGCTGGATCGTTTTTTTATGCTAAAATTAGTATAAAAGACACATTTTGTGTAAATCATTTGAGGATTCTTTCGATTTATAGCAAGTAGCATTTTAAGCGCTGAGTTTGTTTTAACCTGTTATAACGAATTCTCTTGAATTCAGGAACTAGCTAGATCGTTTTCTCGCACTCAATGCTTTAGTACAGGAAGCAAGTTTAGTGAAAATCATTTCATCCATTTTAGATATCATACGTAATCAGGAAAATTGCTTGCTTGTTTAATATACATGATATTACAAAAGTATTAAAATATAGCTTAGTTAATAAATGCTGTATAACTTTTAGTAGTTGTTTCTTATAATTTTTTTTTCAATACTGCTTGGCATGAAAAGATATCGCCTTTATAATAATACTAGTATATAACCCCGTCAAAAATGACGGATTGTTGATTTGCGTTTCATTTGCATAAGACTTCATACAAACAAACAGCATGAAGATTTATTATTGAAAGGTTTGTATTGTAGAAAAGTACATTTTAAAAAGAACAAATGATTTCTACAAATAAAAATAATGAGGATATATATATATATATATATATATATACTGATACATATATAAATATATATACTGAGTAAACATATATATATTTACTCAGTATTAAATTTCTGAAATAGTTCAACGATTGGACAAAACATTCAAATTAAATATTAACAAATAATCCATGTGCAAAAGTTTTTGTAAAAAAGTGTTATTAGTGAGTTTTTAAACAGCTTGACCCACCATATAACTCATTGTTTGATTACATGAGCAAAATTAAATGGAAATTACGCTGTACTATGCATTTCTTTTATTTTAATTATGTTTGATAAGAAAGAATCATTTTACAGTACATGATCCATTATCCAGAAATCCAAAATCTGGAAAGACCCGAAGTCCGGAAAGAAAATTTCAAAAAATTTCAAAATTTGTAAATTTTTACTAAAATTTTACATTTTCTGAAATTTTTCGAAAATTTTACAGATTTCTAATTTTTTTTCAGTCTATTGTGTATCAATGTTTAATCACTAAAATATTGTTACTTCAGTGGAGGGTGAACACGGTATCCCCCCCACCTTCTCTTCCCGAAATTAAAAACAAATCATTTTTCTCTCAAATTTTAGTTTAAAATTAATTTATATTACGATTCGTTAGAAACAAAAAATAGTTATGTATTTATTTCATCAGTGTTGATTGTGTTCAAGTTTTCCTAAAAATAAGGTATTCGATTTCGAAAATTCAGTCAAAATTTTGAACATAAATATCTCGAATTTTGAACGATACTCGCCGAAAAAAAACAATTATGTCTATCGTTCGCAGAAAAAATAGACAATTTCTTTAAAGGATTGTGAAAACAACGTGAATTTCGTCAAAGGATCGGGTTGGGTTGGGTTGATTATTGACGGCCAATTATCTACACATGGGATATAGGCCCGGGAGGAGTGCCCTTCGTGGGGGTCTTTCTAAGGGAACCTAACCCGTATTTACGCATGGATAAATCCACGGCTCGAAGAAAACCACGAAAACTCCGAACGATTAGGCCGACGGGCGCGATTGGGATCGAACCCAGCACCTCCCGTCTACCAGCTTCGAGGGCAGAACCTCTCAGCCACTGGTGGGGCCGTCAAAGGATCGGAAAAAAATAAAAATTTCGTTGCAGGATTGAAAAAAAAAAAAAAAAAAAAAAAACGCTAATTTTGTTAACAAATTGCAGAAAAACGCGATTTCCGTCAAAGGCTTACGAAGAAGACACAAATTTCTTCCAAGGACTCCGAAAAAAAGATCACAAAAAAAAAAAAAAAATCGTTAAAGGATTGCAAAAAAACCCTGCGAATTTCGTCAAATAATCGCGGAAAAACATGAATACCTTCTCTAAAAAAAACACAAATTTCTTCAAAGCACTGCGAAAAAATTTCTAATTTCGTTAAAGGATCTCGAAAAAAGTGAAATTTCGTCAAAGGATCGAAAAAAACCCCCGCTAATTTCGTCAATCTCAGAAAAAACTCTAATTTTGTCAAAGGATCGTGAATAAAAGGCAAATTTCGTCAAAGAATAGCAAAAAACGCAAATTTCCTCAAAGGATCACAAAAAGAAAATATATAATACTAAAGCAAATTTCTTCAAAGGACTACGAAAAAATGAAATTTCGTCAAAGGATCGTAAAAGAAAAATGCAAATTTTGTCAAAGAACAGCAGAAAAAAATGCAAATTTTGTCAAAGAATCACGAAAAAAAAACATGAATTTTGTCAAATAATCGTAAACTTCGGGAAAACCCGAAATCCGGAAAATTCCAAAACTCGGAAAGCCTTTGGTCCGAAGGATTCCTGAAGGATAATGAGTCTGTATTTACGATGGAAGTAATTTCAAAATCCGCCAGTAGATGGCGCCACTATACTGAATCAACCTCAAATCTCTCCCTACGAAATAAATCACCGCTGCTTCTGAAAAAAAAGTGCTTACAGGAAAAAAATGTTTACAGAAATGTTAATATACTTTTTTTTATGAAATTTTTTTTAAGGTTTTAAACAAAATTAAAAGATTTAAAAGCTTTAATATGCTTTTAAAAATATTTAAACAGCAGAATCTATGTAGCATAAGTTTTTCATTAAGCCTAACATGGCGTTTAACTATGGTCGATTCGCAAACCAGAGTGGTCATGCCCGAGAGAGTTACAGTTTCTTGCCTTCGGATTTTATTATAAGTAAGATAGAACTACATAATATTAATTTATACACTTAATTTATTTTATACAGTTGTTCAGAAAGTTTTACTTCTGTTTGGGAAAGTTATTTCCTACCAGAAAATTCTATAATTTAATTATTAGACATTAATTTCGATATCTAATGTCTAATAAATAATTGACGGACAGAATTTTCCAGTACTAATCGTTTTTCCCTAATGGATGGTACTTTCTGAACAACTCAATATTTCCTTATTTTGCATAAACTGTGCTAATTTCATGGGAGTTAAAAACCCAGTATTTAATATTTTTTCACATCTCTATTGATTTTTATTAAAGTATTGCTATAATCTGAAATACTATTTTGCTGAAAGATTTAATTAAAATTATATAAGTTTGTAGCTGGAATCAATATAACAGTTATGTTTTAATATTTACTTTCAGTGTTATTACATTGTGGTTGATACTAACGTACTTATCAGAGAATTGGATTTAATTAAGGAGATTAATGAAACTCCATTAGATGGTAAGAATTCAAGTTTAGAATTTTATTTATCAATTATTTGAAATGTTACTTTAAATTAATAAACTTTTATTTGAATTTTAGGTTGCGGTCTGCCACATATATTTATCCCGTTAGTTGTTATTGAAGAGCTTGAGAAATTGAAAAGCAAGAAAAAACTTGAGGTACTTTTAGATATTTTAGTGATTACTATATTTATTTTATTCCATTTAAGATAGTTCTTCATTCAACAAAATATTCAAGCATGAAAGTTTTCTGCTTTTATTAAGGTTATTCTGATCATGGGGTTGTTATCGCAGTTTTATAAGATGAATCGAATGAGCTATAAAAATCGAAATTTGATGCCATAGACTATAGTACCTTTACTTGTGAGATAAAAGGATCAAAATTTACAGTTTTTACTTTTTCAAAAGTCTGATAGATGACTTCTGATTCCTTTTAGCTGTATTCCTCGATGACACACAGCATATAGAAGGTTCATAGATTGTAGCATATACACCCGCACTGTATGCAATGCCTTCAAACAGCCTTTTAGCATATAGATCTCAAAGCAATCTCTTTCAAATGTCAAATGCAATGCCTTGGCAAAGTAATTCCTCATTTTATTATGGGATTTTTAAAAGTAGGCTGGTTAATCGGGAGTTTACTGCACTTTTATTTTATTATAAATTCATTTAACACTTCCTTATTAATTTTTTTTATCATATCATGATGTACACCTCGTTAATTTTTAAATATCCCAATTGATTTAAAACTGATTACATTTGCTTTGAATTATTGTTCTGTTATGTAATGGAATATTGAAAAGTGAGTATAAAAAAATTGATAAAATGTAATACTCAATTTAAGTAAGTCATTAAAAGCATTGTTTTTTGTATAAATTTTCCTTCAAAGTAGTGATATTTACGATACATAAATATATCTGTGTTCCAACAGTACCAAAACAGGGAAATATAAGTATTGTATTGTGTAAATAATGATAGAGGTTTATTAAAACATTTAAGTTAATCTTCCTAAATTAAATTTTATACGAGCCTAAGATTAAAATGAATAATAAATATTTTAACATTACAAAAAGGAGAAGAAATTCATAAAATAAATATTCCAAGTTATTTTTAAGGTATATTACTTTTATAAAAATAAAAAATGTATCCAAGGGATACAGTTTGTGCAAATGTGCAGATAAAATTTTACAGTTTTTTCACCACTGAATTGGGTTTTTTTAATTGTTTATATACAACATATAATTTAATACCTTCTTCTAAGAATTTCTTTCCATTAAATAAATAAATAAAAACAATTCTCACATCAAACCATAGTGTATTTGTTTTCATTAGTCGTTAGTGTTCTAGTTCCACTGATGACAGTTTTTAGATTACAATGTTTTTGTGTTTTAAGAAGTTCAAGAATATATACAGGATGTCCCTGAACTCATGGGCTAAACTGTAAGGGAAGGTAAATTATACATCATAAAGTAGCAATTAATACTAGTAATTAGTTTAATTGTATTTTTTTATTATTATATTTATGTGTATTACGAGTAATGGTTAATAGAAGGAATTTTCATATTAACTGAGTTCCACTCTATTTTGAATTCGATTCGTTATTTTAACTTTCTTATTATAATATTTTAGGTTAGTGGACGTGCTAGAAAAGTTATCCGGTTTCTTAATTCTGTGTTGGATAAACATCCTAGGTTCCATGGTCAATCACATTGCCATGTAGTATACTTCTGGGAATAAAAGGTTAACCTCCTACTAATTTTTTTGTAAATAACGTCTTAAAAAATAAAAGGTACCAAACAATTTAGAATAATGTCTACTAATTAATTACTCTGTATAGGTTATGCTTCAAAAGTTGTCTACATATTAAAAATTGTACCAATTTTCATTTTTCAATTGGTAATTGCCATTTTCAAATCTTTATTTCAGTTCCTTTGATCAAATCAGCTTGAAAAGTGTCTACGCACTTTTGCTTAGGTCTTCACAGAGTTAGAAGGGATCAAAATTTGTGGTCACTAATGTTAAAAATCTCACGCAATCCAAACAATCTTTAATTTATATCTTCCCAAATAATGCATCTGGTTGAAAAGTTTCTTCCATCATGAGAAATATTGAATGAATCCAAAGATAATCTAGGCATTATTTTGATTCAAAATCAAAATTAAAAACAAATTTAAAATGTAACCAAAGTTTTGTCTTTATCTGCAAAGATATCTTCAAAGGTTTTTGACCTTATCTGTATAGTATAACCTTAACGCCATAATAAGAGATTCAATAGAGATATTTGAGTAAATATGAAGTTTGCAATGATAACGTTTTATTTCAAGTTTCAAACATTTAGTTTAACAGTTTAAAGGAAATGCATTTGTAAAATTTAATTTAATTTAATTTTCCAGAGCTAAATATAGATGTTATGTTATGCTGGCAAACGGTGCCACCCTCGCTGGAGCAAGCGTGTTTTTAATGTTTGTGCTTTTTCGTGGAAATGTTCATGCATTTGAACAACTGACTTCTTGGTGTATCCACACTGATCTCTGATACGGTCAAAAAATCCTGAAGATGTCTTTGCAGATAAAGACCCAAACATTGGGTACATTTTTTATTTGTTTTTAATTTTGATTTTATATATTTATACACTGATGAGTATCTATGTATGTTTTAAATACTAATTTTTGTTTTTCCCTTTGTTTGCATCTATATTATTTCATTTTCATGGAACATTTTTCCCACTCTATTATAGGCTGAAGCTTGGTTAAAGTCTTGGTCCAAGAATAACAATGACAAGATCTTGGCATGCTGCATAGGCCTCAGTAATAAAAGTGAGCTTTTAATATACTCAACTACTGTAATTAATTCCATTTTAACAGAGTTTGTTCTAGGTGTTTTTGTGGAGCAGGCCGATGTATTCCCCATTGTCCAGACCACTATATTGCTCAAAAACTTGGCAAAATTAAAAACAAAACAAAACCCTGTCCTGTAAATTCTATCTTTTGTTTCAAACGAACTTAAATCATTTTTAAACGTAACATCTTTCACCTCTCTCTTCTCCCCTCCCACACTACATCTACACAGCCAAAATACGACAGAAATTACTCTCTACCCAGTCTCGGACTTGCACCGAAAAACAGGTTGTAATATCAACACTACTGAAAAAAAAATTACAAATTACGAAAGGCTATTTTCTCACAAATTGGGGAGAGGGGGAAGCATAGAACGGTGATCAGAATGGAAACACAATGGAGGTGGTAAATCTCCGAGTTATGTTTTTGAAAATTAAAGAAAGTCACCCGCATTGATGTCAGAATTTAGTTTTGAAGTGATTAATATATTGCCAAATTCCCAATAGCCTTGCATTGTATAACCGTTTTTCTTCTGACACGGGTCAGCACTAATTTTCTTTATTGTGGGTTAAAATTTCACTTTAATAAGTTTTTATTATTTATTACTTTCTGTTTATTAATCAAAGTTTATTCAACATCTAATATTTTGATTATGTTTACTCTATATTCTAAAAACCATCTGTAATGCCAAATGTCCAAAGAAAAGCATACGAAATAAAGAAAAGGTGGGGATGATGAGAACTAAAATAAAGATGTGGGGGACAATATGCTAGGTCAATGAGGTGAGATGCAAATGAATGCCAGATACTAACAAGATAATAAAAAGGGGAAGGAAGAAAACTCTTCTCTAATAGATAAGATGGGAACTAAAGCAAAGCAGAGGAGGAATAGATTACAGGTTCTAAGTTGAAAATTGCATGAAAATCTGATAATTATCAGACAAGAAATCTGAAAAATTACAGTCTCAAATCCGGACCCCCGAAACTCTCCAAAATCCATACATTTCGTAACCAGCATTTTTTTTTCTTTTTTGAAACACTGCATCGAAACCAAAATAAATAGAAAAAACTCACTAAATTTGCTGAGTTTTCAAAAATTACAGAGGACAAAATGTACTATTTTAGGCTAAAAGTTTGAAACCGAATTATTTTTATAAATGACAAAAAATCACTGCAGAATGTGAATTTTTTTTAATGCAGCGTGAATTCCAAATAAAGTTTATTGAAAAGAGGAAACCATTTACTATATTGGTCTTAAAGATTAAAATTAGATTCCTTTTACTAATGTAAATAACCACTGCAAAACACAAAATACTAACTGAAATTTTTTCACAAATGACAGAAAATCGCTGCAAAATGCAAACAAATCCTAAAAATAACTAAAAATTCAAAAATCACGTAGCACAAAATTTACTCTATTAGGCTAAAAGTTTGAAATCGAATTCCATTTATGAGTGTCAAAAAAATGCAGTAAAACATGGAAAAATTCTGAAAATCACATAAAAAAATCATAACAAATTCAAAAATCGCTGTGCAAATTCTGAATAACTTTATTGAAAACAAGACATATTTGATATATTACGCTAAAAGATAAAATTAGTAAAACTACATTCCTTTTACTAATGTGAAAAAATTGCGAAATTTGTGATAACTTGTTTTATTTTCTTCTCCGATATGAGATTTCAAGTTAAGAGAATATTATATATAGTGATTTGTAATAAGTGCAATGTTGTAATAACCATTCCTTTAAAGTTGTCAATTTCAATACTAATCATTTGTTCTTGAATTTGACTTTGTTCTTATCATCTCCACTATTATCAAATACAGATTATTTTCTCATTATACACTTAATGCAACCAGCCCCAAATTTTAATGTTTTGAGATATTTTTGTTTCAAAAATCATATTACTGTATGACATTTCCATATGGTTACTACATTTAATTGATGTAGAAGTATTTTGATTTTAGATGTCCAAAATCAAAACATCTTAAAAATGATAGGTGTATAAATGTTGTATTTAAGCTCTTTTAAAATATGTTTTATTGCTACTAACATGTTGGCCCACCTCAATCTATTAATACTTTTATTTGGTGTGAGATGACAAGTTAATTTTTGTTTAATATATATGTTTGTTTTTTCAGTGCCTGCTGATAAAGTCATACTTTTGACTAATGATAAGAATTTGGTCAACAAAGCCCTAGTTTGTGAGATTAATGTCCATAATTTTGAGAGTATGATAGAGAAAGTTAAGCCTGATACAAATTTTAATTGTAAGTACTACATTTTTTTTCTTAATTATAATATTCTTAATCATTATATTGATAATTAACTCTAAATTTATCTATAGGGTCCAAAAGTTACCTAACAAACAACCTTAACGTCACTTTCTCACTTAGTATTAATTATATAGTAGTCCCATGTTACATGGTCTCACACAATTGCACTGTCTCATTTAGTTTTGGGTTAAATTTCGCCAAGAGAAACACACAATAACAAACTAACTTGCAGCTGTTGCTCAGACTGTGACAATATTTGGGGAACTTGTTTATAGTTCTTTTGGCACAATAGAAAAAATGGCAAGATGAAATTTGATGAGAAAAGCAAAGGTTTAAAATGCATTTTATAGCAACCTTTATTTGTATTTTTAAAACCTCAGCAGATTACTATATCTTTATTAAATAACTATCAATGTATCTGTGATGTTGAATCAGATATCTGTACATAATTTTTAACTTTCCCTATTTATTAAATACTTACAATATTTTCACTAAATTTAATCTTTAATTAACCTAGATTTCATTCAAAACTGAAAATAAGTATGAATTTTAATCCTGCATTTTCAGTCAATTTATTTTTATTTTATTCGATTATTCACCTCTTTCACTTATAAACAAAAATATAAAAAGAGTAACTTTATGTTTTGACTGCAGTTAACGTTCACTGTAGAATACTTTATCACACAATAATACAATTTTATTACATTTTCCCGAGTCTGAGTTGTGCCACGGCACTTATAAAAATGAAGTAAAATATTTTATACTTCAATATGAATTACTTTTATTTTTTCTCATGATCATCTAGAATGAAACTTGTCCTCTTTAATTAGTTCACTGTGTTTGCTTATTGTGTCTTTTTTATCCCAAACTTAACTTGGATGCTCGTTTCATTCATTCTGAGCTTCTGGTTCTACAAATGAAGTCTTTGATGGTGAAAATTTACTGTTCATTGTTGTAGGGACTGTTCATTGTTTTCACTGTTTCATGATTGCAAAATGATATAAAATGTATGTTAAAAATAAAGTCCTGAAGCGATAAACTTATCACAGAAATTTCAAATAATTAAATTTAATACTAGCTCAAAAATGGATGTTTTTTTAGATGGGTTTTCCTATATCATATCTAATGGTTAAATTATTGTATATTATACCGTTATAAATTTTTGTTTACTATACTGGGTGATTCAAAATTAAGATTAAAAAGATTATTCTTTAAATCACAGATGACAGAAATAAATATACTTTCAATTATCAAGTACAGGTTTTAGACATGGCATTTATTTTACAAGGGTCGGTATATGTATTAAAATATGAAATTTAACTTTTTCTATTGGCCCTTTTTTCATAAACAATGAACTTGAGTTTAGAAAAATGTTGCCCTGCGTCTAAGATAGATATTTTACAAAATCCCATTCTTTTATGATAAAATCGTAGTGAGTTATGATGCTTGAATTTTATGAATTTCCAGATTTTTCTGATGAAATGTATCTTGAAATTTTCAATATCAGAAAATTCCTAAAACTCAAAGTATCATAAATCAATAAGTTTTTGTCACAAAACAAAATTGCAGTTCTTTGTACAATAGTATTTAATATATCAGAGGTGTCTTTCATGACTATTATTATAATTATTTTAACAACTAATTTCAAGCAAAAATCTTTGTGGTATATTCTAAAATACATGTACAAGAAAAAAGTATAAAAAATCTATTCCAAAAATTATAATTTTTGAAATAGAATTTTCATATGAAAAATATGAAAAATTTTACAATCTTATATTTTTGCTTGCTGTACTCTTATCTCGATTGTAAATGTAATAAACATAAAATATACAGGATGCCCCAAAAAACATTGAAACATGCTTTAAATTTTTACCATTTGATGATACGTTTTGATAAATTACAAAAGGGTTTAAAATAAGCTAGGAGATGAAGATTGTGTTTATGAAATAGTCCTGACATTAATTTTCAAAAAGGTACTCTTTTTAAATTTTTATACGATTCCTGGGTCCTATGACTTAGTTATATTTAAAAAAATTCCTCCATCCTTTTACAAGATATAAACATAATGATTCCATTCTTCTATGATCAAAATTCTCCAAGTTATGATGCTTTGAATTTTGTGAAATTTTAGAGACAACTAGCTATCAATATTTTTTACAAGATTTTTACACGGTCTGTAATATATTTATAACAAATAAATATTTCAAAGAGTTCACACAACAAGAACTATTACTTTAAAACTATGAAATGATCCTTTATGGAAAAAAAAACAAATAAAAACAAGAAAATTTCTGTGCTTTTGTCACTAAATATCAATATTTATTTTTCATTTAAAAATATAAATTCATGCAAAATTGTTTCAAGGATATAAAATCACAAAAATTTGAGGTCTATTTAAGGTTATTAACATGTGCCTGGTAATGTTGATTGGGTCAGCTAATAAAAAATAAAACTGGCTTCAAATATACGCCAGTTGTTATATTTTAGTGAAAATGATTTACCACAATTTTTTTTTTCTGTGACAACACTTTAATTGTTATCCGTATTCACTTTAATCCACATTATTAACTGCATCGCTCATTTTTGAAGTGAAATATACCATCATCATATGAAAATTTTTAAGTGTCTGTAAAAAAAAAATCATACATGATATGGTGACAAATTCTAAAATACAAAGTAGCATTGTGTACCTTAACAACATATTCAAATTTTTTGGTGATTGGAGAATTTTTATGAAAGTTAGAAGCTATATAGACAAAAAACACATAGGCAGAGAAATAATTCATTTTTAGATCTTGATAAAATTTATAACGAACCACCATCAAAATGTACCATTTCCAACAAATAATATAATTATCTAAATTGGAGCAGTCAAAATATTACAAATGAATTGTATAGCCTCTATTGTTTGAAACTTTAAAATTCCAAATGTTAAAAATAGTTGTAAAAATGTCATCCTTTATGCTGTCTTTCTCTATTACAGAATCTCCAATGCTGTGAAAAATGCTCAGCCTGTAAAGTCTGCAGTCGAAAAACTAGCCGGGGTTCTTTGCTAGAATTTATTCCATCATTACACTTGCCAGTAAGTTAATATTCTGTATTCATAATTTTTAATTTGTATTGAAATTTAGTGTTTGATTCTATACATTTCCATTATTGTTATTAATTGATGAGAAAAACTGGTAAAATTTACTTTTCCTCAAATTAAATTGCTATCGGGTAAAACTTACATAAGCACTGTAACCTCGGAGGATAACACCTCTATAACAAACACTTCTGTATAATAGTCACCTTTATTAAGCAAACATTTTTCTGATTACAAGTCCTATATTATTTGTATGCTGTACCTCTGAATAGCAGACAAATCCTGTGATTCTGAAGTGTCCAATATTTAGAGGTTATACTATATTTTGCAGATAAACAAAAAATAATATATATACATAAAATGGGATTTTACTGTTTCTTAGAAAATATAATTGTATGATAATAAATAGAAGCAAAATAAAATAGATCGTTTCTATCTAAATATGTGTTGTACAATTACAATAGTTTTGAACCACTTGTTCAGAGGTTTAACTAAGTCTTCATAAAGTACATCAGCTTTTATTGTTATTATCATTAAATTAGTCAGTGATTATTTGTTTACATACTTCATTACAACTCATCTAGATTTAAACTATGAAACAAAAAGAAGATACATTTTTTTTTATGGTATTTATAATGTGTAATTCCATGATACTATTATTCTACTATTTATCCGTGATTCTAATATTTCTATGCTGAATAATGTAATTTAGCTTTTTCTAGTTTCTCTATATTTTCTTTTTACATAAAAAAAATATTAAAAACATTTGTTTAAAAATTTTGTGTGCTGAAAAAAGTTTGCATTTTTAAATCCATTTATGTAAAATATTTGTCAGTGTAATTATCTTGGCATTTATCCTTGTCTTTTACGATAAAAGGATGTAGAGACCTTTATTTTATTTCAAAATTTATTTTTTAATTCTATTTTGTGAAAATACTTATTCGCCATGGTCTTTTACTTATTTTGTCAAAAACTGCATACGCAGAATCTTGTAGTGGGTGTAGAATTGTGTAGTCTTGGCAACTATATTATGTTAAATTCTGTCAAAAGATTTTTTTTTTGTGTGTGTGTGGGGGGGGGGGGGGGAGAGAGGGGTATACTTTTTGTGAGAGAAAATATTAAATTATATTTTTCTCCCTGTCCTTTATTTTTTTATGTTCTCTGTTAAATTTGTCCTTTTAATTGCTTCATTCTATTATTCTTATGGCAACATGAAAGATTTATCCTAACTTCTCCTCTTATTTTCTCCTTGACAACTATAATTTCATTATTATTATTTATTAATTTTGTGTGTGTGTGTGTGAAAGACAATGATATATTAAATATGATATATATGGACTTTGATTTTACTTTTTATTTACTATGCATTTGAAATTTTTATTTTCAGTATGAAAAGAAAACTTATCTCTTTTTCAACACAGCAGTTTTAGAAAAGTGGCTTACATTTCATCAAAATAGGTAATATTATATATTATGAAATAAATATTTCTATCATTTTAAATGTATTAAAATTTTAATTACATAATTCCATTTCAATTAAATATATCATTACATAGTATAGATAATTAAAATTTTTCCCAAAATATTTTTACATAGCTGCTAACCTTGACTGAATTTTTTGGCGACTTTCAAATTTTGAAAGTTTGTCTCTTCAATTCCTTAAACTTGTCAAATTTATTTTTATAAGTTCCCTACTACATTCATTAAGAATTGTTCATGATTATTATACTTAATCAAGGGAAAAAACATAGCACAGTAAAAGTGCTTACCAGCCACAAAAGTTATGAAAGTTGTGAATTTTGTTAATACGTTATCAAAGAGTTATGATTTTCGGCAACTGGTCATGAATTTTCCTCTCCATAAGGATGCGAAATTTTTTTCTAATGGTATTTCCATCAATATCTAATGCAATATGTTACAATATTCAGCCCTTCTCTATTTACAACAGAATTGTCAGCATTTATGTTATTTATTAAATTCTAATATCTAAAAAAAAGAACTGTAAATATGTTTTTACCGACTGTAAATATATTTTTATCTGTATTATCTTCAATGTGAATTTGAATTTTATGTTTTTCAAAAAATTTTATTTATTTAAGTTATATAGTTAAGCTTTTTGCAGATAGAGAAATTTCTTTCAAAGTTAGATGAAGCATATCTTGTTATTGTACGCCCTCCATCAAACATAAGTCTTGAATTTTCTTGATTGACTGTCAATTTGAATTCATATTAAAGACTAAATATGTTTTTATTGACTGTAAATATGTTTTTACGGACTGTAAATATATTTTTATCTATATTATCTTCAATGTGAATTTGAATTTTTATGTTTTTCAAAACTATTTTTTATTTATTTAAGTTATATAGTTAAGCTTTTGGCAGATAGAGAAATTTCTTTCAAAGTTAGATGAAGCATATCTTGTTATTGTATGCTCTCCTTCAAACATAAGTCTCGAACTTTCTTGATTGACTGTCAATTTAAATTCATATTAAAGACTGTAAATATGTTTTTATCAACTATAAATATGTTTTTACCAACTGTAAATATATTTTTATCTGTATTATTTTCAATGTGAATTTGAATTTTTATGTTTTTAAAAACTTTTTCTTATTTAAGTTACATAGTTAAGCTTTTGGTGCATCTAATCTTTAAAACATGTATGGATGTTTAATTCAGTCGTTCTACATTATTAGACTCAAATTGAAAAGATTAAAAAATGGTTTAATTAAATTCAAGTTCTGTCAGCTTCCTCAAATTTCGAAACCTAGAATTTGTTTTTTGAAGTTTGCAATATCGTCTCGTAAAAAGAAAATTACTTCTAAATTGTTGAAAAAAAATCTATATTTTATTTGATTTGTCTCTTGTATTTTGTAGTCCTAAAATCGCTATGCATTTAACTTGATAACAAATTTACAATTGTTATGAATCTTTAAGTTAATAGGTACGCAAAATCATATTGCTAAAATGTTTGAAATTTTGCTTTGTTTTTCATGATAAAAGTAGTAAATTCAGAATGAGACTCAAAATATTACTTGTGTCATTAGATGTATAGGTCTATCAACTATTCTTTGCACCTATTCTTGTCCTAGCATTTTTTATTAAAAAACTTAATAAAATGTTTTAAATCTATTAATTGTTTTTTGTATTTATCCAAAAAATAGCTAGAATATTAATCTATGTTTTAGTAGTTCAATATTTTGAGATAATTGTAATATATATATATATATATATATTCATGGTAACAAAGAGGACAAATTTGCTATGCCATACAAATTTTTGATATTGGTAATTTAGGAAACAAAGCTGAAGAAAAAATGGCTTAAAAAATAGAATGTGAACTGATAAATAACGTTTCTTAAACTTTATTTATTAATCTAGTAAGCATGCCAAATAAAATTTTGAATTATATATATATATATATATATATATATATATATTAATATATGTGTGTGTTTGTATAAATATATGTGCCTTTTGTGCAAAGAATAATTGATTGATCCATATTTGACCCATATATGTTATCTTTCTGGAAAATTCCTATTTATAGTTATTTTTTTAAACATAATAATAAAACATTTTTAATAATTTAAAATATAGTTAATTACAATGAATATTAATTTTGAATATAGTATTAAAGAACGTGCAATCAGTTACTTATCTGTTAATTAGTTAAATAAATCTATGATGTTTATAAAAAAATTACAAATTTACCATTCAAATGAAATTTTTCTGCTGTTAAATTTTAATCACCAGATATGATAGCCATATGTTTGTCCTAAAAGTTAATCTTATATTGTTAGAAAATTAATAATCTGAAAATTTATCCTTTTTATAATTTAAACATTTTTATAGGAATTATTTTTTATGAATTATTTTTTTTTCATATGGGTCTCAAGTGGTGCATTCACTGTTGCAGATTTGTTTGATAATAAATAAGTATAATGTATTTATATACAATTGAACATCAGTTATTCAAATTAAATGGAATTTCCTTGGAAAATTGATAATCCAATAATCAGTTTTTTATTTATTTTAATTTTTTAATTTTAAATTTTTATTATTATTATTATTTTATTTATTGTGTTATTTTTATTTATTGTGTTATTTTTATTTATTATTTTGTTTTCATTTATTATTATTTTATTTATTATTACATTTCTTAAAATAAACCTTGTAGCAGGGCTTAAATTTCATTTTTTTTTCTATTTGAAGAGTCTTCGCACCAACATTTGTAAATGATAGGGAGTAAAACTGCTTGGGAGAGACAGAAAATTACCTGAATTTATTTTAACATGTTATTTACAAGGTAGCCATGATTAAAGTATGAGTAATTAAAGCTCAATTATAAAAAATGTAACAGTGCAAATGCGGACCTATTTAGATCATACTTATTTAGTTCCATATATGTGCTTAGGGGAAATTTATTTATATACAAGGTGTCCCAAAAACCTTGACTATTATTCCTTATATATAGATCATAGACATATATTATAAATTACAAAGCTGCATAAAAAAGGATAAAGAATTTCATGAAATCTATTAAAATTTTCAGGGAGTTAAATTTGAAGAAATACAAAATTTATATTTTTATACTACAGTCCCCGTACAAAAAAATACCTATGAGTAAAATGTGCCCAATACACGAATAAGGTTATGTACAAAATTTCAGCATTTTATCATAAAAATTGCAGAGATATGTAATTACATAAATGCTGATTTAAACCATTTTTTGATACCTGGATATGAATTTGCAAATTTTGCACAAATTGCAAAAATAAACAATGATTGCATAAATAAATAATAATTGTGCTATTTATTTGTACAAACTTATCTAAATCGCATAGAAATACTTTATGCAAAGATTACAAAGCTTGTTCAAAATGTTTTTATCCATGCCAATACAAAGCTGTTTTGATGTTCATTGACAATGTCATTTCCAAGTTTTATTCTGTAATTCTTCATCTTGAATTTTAAGGTATTTTTCAGGAAGTAAAGTTTTGTGAATTTATAAATAAAACTAAAGATAATAGCCATATTTTATTTGCTTATGATGGATTTTTGCATCACATTGTCTGCACTCTAGCTGTAAATATTTACATTTTAATTTATGATTAACCCCTCACCAACTTTATTTAAACATATCTCTGTAACTTTGTATCATAAAATGCTGAAATTTTATACATGACCTTATTAGTGTATGGGGCACATTTTACTCATTGGGAATTTTTTGTACGGGGAGAGTACAGAAATCTAAATTTTGTATATCTTCAAATTTAATCCCCTGAAAATTTTAATCGATTTCATAAAATTCTGTAAATTTTTTGTAAGTAGCATTGTAATTAATAATGTATGTTTATGATTAATATTTAACAAATAAAACAAGATGTCAATGTTTTTGGGACACACTGTATATAAATATGTATTGTAGTTTATATTTTTGACACCAAGGACAAAAGGGCTGCTTTTGGGCAATAAAATAGGCATTTTTTAAAGACTATTTTACATAATTGACTAACATTTAAGAAAGTAACATTTTCGTTTTTATGTCTACTTTTCTTTTAAAAACCAGTCTGACTTTCAGTGCTTGTTCAGAAACTGTAATCTATTTCTTTTCTTTACAAATCAATTTCCTGTGATCTAAATAATATATATGTGAAATGGTGTTGTGTTTGCAGTAGTACATTCCTTATAATTGAGCTCTAAGCACCTATACTTTAATTACGGCTACCCTGTAAATCAAGTAGAATTATATTAACACTTGGAAAAGTATCATTGCAAGAACTTATGCCAACAATCCAGAAAATTTTAACCAAATGTTATGCACCCTTAATAATTCAGTTTCAGTCAATTTTTGGAGATCTTTATTTCAAAGTACATTACAATATTTCTCAGCCTTTCTTTTGTCAAACAAATAAGCAGAGTATTTACTACTGATATCCATTTAACAAGATTAGAGTTTCAGAGTAGAAAATATGTGTGGTATAATTAGGAAAAACAAATAAACATATTAAAAGACTTAGAAATGTACATGCTTTTCATATGAATATTTGCTTTGTATCTGTCATTATATTTTTTCTGTATTATTGTTATTGTTTAAATTTTAAAAAAGATGGTAAAATCAGCAATCTCTAGAGTTATAAAAGTTAAAAAGAGTTTAGCAAAATAGGGTTTCCTCCTCATCAGTTGGAACATTCAATGTTAACATGGGAAATGAAGAAATTTAAAAACAGAATAACCAATTATCAAATATAATTATAAAAATTTATCTTTTAGCATCAAAAAAGTTTGATGAATATAGATATACTATGCCTTCAAAAATTATTTTCCTGATTTTTAAAAATTTTAAAACAGAATTAAACTTTAAAATTTTTACTTGTGAATTTTTTTTTAATTTATCTTTTTATATATACTTATTTTATGGAAGTGATTTTTTAAAAATGAAGTACATTGGCCTCAGAAATTTTCCTTTTGATTGTAAAACCAAATTTTGAGACTATATTAGATAATGAAAAATTTTGTATTTAACTTTCCCCAAAGGTTAACTTATGACTTCACGATTGGTGAGGAATCAATGTAGCAACCTTTTAAGTAGTGTCCTCAGTATTTATATATGCAATCGACTCTTTAATGAAAACTCATATAGTAAACAGTGAATTAAAAATTCGAAAAAAGAAGTAGTGATATAAATTAGTTACCAATACAATGTGTCTGTGATATTTTTCAGTTGAATTAACCTCTTTGGGGACCAATGAAGCATATATGCATTTTCACAAGATGCTTACAACCCTCTTTTAAGTACTACTTATTTTTATTTATAGTAATGTTTGTCCTATTTAATTGCAGAATTTCACTGATTAAATGAGGCAAAAATTACTATACGAAAATAGAGCCAATTAGAAAATAAAATCTTTTACAGGATGCTGGTCCAAAACGAGTTAAGATATACATACATATATGTATGATACTATTAATATTTAATAAAATGCATACATTAGTGTAAAAGTGTGCCAAAAGAATTTATGCAGCATATTCAGTAGATTTTATTTATTTTTTATTTTAGTCATGTATAATTATCTTTTATTTATTACAAATGTAGTGTAAAAATGTACTTGTGTTGTTAATGAAGTATTGCAAGTTAATTGATATGAAAATCAGTGATATATTTAGTTTCAAATGCTTGTGAAAGGTGCTATTTTTGTAAACATTTCTTTCTGTACATGTCTTGAATGATATTTTTTGCTCATATGTATATGTTTTCATTTTTAAAAGAGAGCAACATTATTGTTCATCATCTGTGATTGTATAATCTTGTATAATGCTTATTGATATGTATTTTTAATGTTATAAATACTTTTAAACAAATTTTTTCTAGTCCTCTGTTTGTATTTATTAAAAAGCAAAATTTAAAAACATTTATGTTATTAAGAGTTATCATCTATATTATAACAGTGCAAATCATGTGACTGTGATAAACAGATACAGGCTAATAGTAGGGCAGCTATTCTGAAAATTATTCAAAATAGTTGCTTTAGTAGCCTTCAAAGCCAAAAATAGTTGCATTACATGCCCAATTTAGTAGCAAAATAGTTGCACATATCTAAATTGTGTAACACTGTATTCAGATCAGGGTGGCTAGCAATTTCACTTTTACACATTTTTCTAACTTTTGACTCACCTTTCCTTAAAATGATAAAAGTTTTCCTGATTATAACACTCACAGATTTAATACTGTTTTAAAGTATTATCCAGTTATTATCCAACAAAATTGTTAAAAGTAACTTTATTCTAGTTTTCCTGACATTTGAGTTTTTTCAGCTTTTGGATCAAAACATGATACAGATCTTGTTAGATTTTCTAACTATTCTATTTCTAACATTTTGATGATAAACTTCATGAAAGCTTTCTTGCAGTTTACCCTAAACTGCAAGGAGGCAATAAGGAAGGTGCAATAAGGAAAGTTTTCATTTTCCCTATGTTTCTGCTAACTTTTTTAATGACATCTTTTCTAGCATACTACAACAGAGTTATTGGTGATGCACTGTACCATACATTATATGGAAATCGGTCTGAAAACTTATTTATAAATGGAAATTTTAGGAGAAAAAAATTTAGATGACTGACATTTATAATTACTAAAGTATCAAATAGAACAACAATTTTGAAATCTTTAAAATTCAAATTTTTAAAAAGTTTTCTATGTTGGAAGCAGAAAATTTGGAAGAAAAGGGTATTTTATATGATTGATAATTTATTTATGGTTATTAGAGAGCAATGAACATGCAGTTTCCTATTTTGGAAAGGTTCAATTCACCATTTAGCCTATTAAATGTAAGAGATGTTGGGGGGGGGGGGTTGTTAAATTAGTAAAAATTTCACCTTATCCTTTGCCTTCAGGCACAAAAAAGTGCAAATTTTCCTATGTTTGGCAATGAAATTTTGAAAAACAGTGTGTGATTTCAAAGAGACTATTTTTTAAAGAACAATTATAGTTGCTTATTTCTCAGGTACTGCACTTATTTATGTCCAAGATGATGAAAAAAAATCTGCCATAATAAATGCAACAAAATGTTTTGTGTGTGTGTTCCCTTTACCCAGCAAGTATGGAGAAATTGGAAGAGTGAAGAAGAAACAGGAACTGTGTGAATTTCCTTCCTATTTCACATTTATATGCTGATATTAGCCATTCTGCAAAATTTATTGTTTTCACAGATTTCAAGATGAAATCGCCCACCCCACCCTTTCAGGAAAATGAGTGGATTTTTAAAAAATTGCCTCCTTACTCTGCCCACTCCTAACATACTATGGTCTTCGTTCAATTTCTATAAATTTTAAGATATGATAGTCGGCCATCAAGTAATATGATAAAAAAAGTAAAGAGATAAAAGATCCAATGAATTAGCATTTTGGCCTTCAAAGTTTTAAAAAAGATGTTCAAAACATTTGACCTAAATTATTGGGATGCTGTATCACACAATCACAATATTTATTCATTTTTCTCATCTTTTCCCATCAGGAAACAAATGGCAACATAAAGATGAAGTTAAAGAGAGAAACCAATGAAAATGACTGTTTTAGTGAAGAAAAGTGCTGTTCGGTGCAGGTCTTGAACATCTGGATTGTAATGGAATGGTCAAAGTTTATGATCAGTGATTTGTATTTCCTCCAGATATTGTAACATTTATTGGGAAAAGCTAACATAAAATTTTCAAAAGAGTCTCCTACATCATAAAATAGTTCCTTTTGATCCCCTTTTCACTTAAAAAAGTTGCTTTAGTCTCCTGGAGCTAAAAATAGTGGCAAAAAGTAGCATTTTAGTAGCAAATGGCAGCCCTGTAATAGCTTCATTTTTCATATGTGAGGTAGGTGGTGGTCATTTTTACTAAAAATTATTTTTTCGAATAGAACTGCGTAGAAGTTACATTTTTAGAAAGATAGTTGAAATATTAATGTTTGAGCGATGAGTAACATTCAAATATATATATACATTTTGAGATAACTTCAATTGAAATTAGGTTGACAGCCCGATATCTCATTTGATCGAAGTATACACAAGAGATTTGTCCTTTGTGAATGATGAAAATATTAAACCATGAATTATTGGCAAAGCAAGTTTTCCAGCAATCAATTTTGCAGTTCTGTCTGATATGAAAAAATAATTTAGGCCTGTAACCAATCAAAGTTTAGCATAATTATGTTAGTCGAAGTGACCAAATAGTAATAGCTAAACTACACCAATTGGCAGTGGATCCAATTATGGAAGATTACTTAAGAAGTGTAAGAATCTCTGCATTAGAGAAAGTATTGCAACCGATAAACAAACAGACATGAAACATAAATGCCCAATTAAGTTAGTTAACCGATTTTTTGTCAAGAAAGATGAAATACAAAACAACAAAACATATACCAAATGCTGCCATGCTCGCAAAGAGTTCTTGATCTTTCTGTCAGAGTAATCCAATTTACTGAAGAATTAATGAAATCAATTAAATTCTGAGTAAAAGTAAGATGTAGCATTGCTTAGCATGCATTTAAGAAAGACCAAACTGGTCACCAGAGGTGGCTAGTTTATATAAGAATAGCGATTGCTACAAATGTTTGATTATTTTTGCGGAACTTTTCTTTATAAATGTTTAAATTTCGTATTATTACACATGCCAGTTTTAATTGAATGTGCCTTTGGTTAGTGTTCACTACAGAAAAATAAGAGCAGGATGCTAGTTACTAAAAAAGGCTCTAATAAACTATAACATTTAAATATATAAAAATATAAAACATTTTATGTTTTATGTTTTTGAATAATCCGAGGGGGTACCAATACGTTTTGCCCTCACATAGAAATAATTGAGTAAAATGTATGAAATTGCCACATTGTATTTGTCCATTTCTATATAGTTACCATGTACAGTAAAACATTTCTGCAAATGGTATTTCAAAAAAAAGGGGGGAGGATGTATTCCATATTTTTCATCATAAACATATTTTTTTAATATTTTAAACCGAAATTGAGTAATGAAAAAATAGATTTTTTTAAAAGTGCCCAGAGGATCATTTTACCCTCACCAAAGGGCAAAATGATCCTTCATTTAAAAATAATTGTAAATTGTTTTTTTATCAGCAAAATAGAGGATATAAAAGTAATTATGACAATACATAAGTGTAATTCACTTCTAAAAATATACTCCATTAAGTAAACCAAGTCATATTTCTGTACATGAAAGACTGTAATCTAAATAAATATGAAAGTTAGTGCCTGCCTTATGAAAGATGCTATAAAAACCAATTTTTCAAAGAATTCTATTCAGATGCGTAATCTGCAATCGCCTGAATACCCCCATTGCTTCTTCTTTATTTATCACACCTAGTTTATGTGTTACCCAATAGATAGCGCGACCTGTCTGGAAGAAAACACTTGTGGGTCGTTTTTCCCATTAGGATTACTTTAGACCACCTTCCCCTATATTAGTAGATATTTTATGCTTCAATAAAAAAAGTATGTATTTCTTTGTGAAAATACAATTATAGGTATGTTAATAAGTGTGTTATGGTTAAAATTTGTATAATTCTGCCAGCATTGTATACAAATAAACAGAATATTTTAATGTTTAAATTACATTTTTTTACAACATTATTAATATACATATATTTAAAGAGATATAGTTTTTGTAAATTATATTTCAATATATTTAAAATGTTTTAAAGATGTGTTAAACCCATGTTTGTAATTTTTTGTTGTGAGATGGCATTATATAAAGAAATAAACATACACCAGAACTAAAAGCATATCAGGTGCGGAATATCCGATTTATCCCTAGTTTTGAAATCAGTCTCCAATCTTAAATTGCAAATTAAATTGAACCAACACATACAATATAAAACAACACAAAGTACTAAAACTCACTCAACATGCATTAAAAGCATGCACAGAAACTGGTAACAACATTATGAATAAAGATGTAAATTAAATATATATATGTATAATAATATGGTAGTATCCGTAAAACTAGGACTTCCCTCAAAGGGATTAGTCTGAGTGATATTGCTGAGAACATAGGGTTAATAATTACAATATAAAGAAAAAGAGCAAATTAAATGATAGAATTACAAAATATCATATATAAATTCATATACACTGTTAAAAAAATAAAAAAGAAGTACCGTTCATCAGATGTGTTGTCATACTTTTTTTTAACATGTGGCAAAGAATCTAATTTTCTTAAGCGCGTATTGCGCAAAACTTAAAAAAAAAGAAAACGCCGGATCTTTTAAAACGCCAAGCTTTTTAAAGTTACGTAATTGGATTTGCAGCCAATAGATTCTACTATCAAGCATGGCTTAACGCAAATTTAATTTCATTGTTGCACCTTTTTTTGTGTGTGAATTTAAAATTTTTCTTCCTTGATTATATATCTACCAGAGGGCCCGTGCGAGGATTTTGCACTGAAATCTAATAAATTTTAGGTACTGCTCTATTATCCCGTCGACCACTTTTCATAACAAAAAACTATCGCCAAACTGTAAGATTAAACGCCAAAAATGCAGTCCCATTTACTTGATATCAGAAGCATTATACGTGTTTGTTACGTCATCAAGTGGTTTTTAACGCGACATTTGCGTGTATTTTTCATTATGTTTAATTTATTAATTATTTCATTCATTAAAATAACAATTGTGTCCTTAAATTCTTATATTTTATTTATTTATTTATTTTGATATTCCAATGGCAACGTACTCCCGTTTATTTGGCGATAGTTTTTTGTTATGAAAAGTGGTCGACAGGATAATAGAGAAGTACCATTTTTTATCAAAATGTAATATTTCTTGTAAGCAGGTTTAAACATCTAAAGAAAAAGTAAGGATAAAAATATCTGCAAACAACATTTAGTTTTTAGTCAAGCTAGAATATCATCTAATTTATTCCATCAAAGTTATAGTAAAAACTGATCCAAGATTGCAAAATGCACGCGCGAGAAAAAAAAAATTAACAATCGTATTGTAACTGCATTAGAGATGACGTCATCCGCTTATGGAAAACATGGGACATAGAAATATAAATCTAAACATTTCAATTTCGCTTTTTAATCATAAATATAAAATAAACCTGTGCGGTGTTTTTTATAATAATTGCTGAGCATCATATAATGTGGTATTTTATTTTTGTGGCAACGATACTTTGAAGAAAACCTTTCATTTCTTTTATGAAAACAATGCAATTTAATTTTAAATTTCCAGCAAATTTTAATCAAAAACATGTTTTAACGAATTGTGAAGTGTGATATGTCAGAAGCCAGTTCAAAATCCTTTCATATGCCATCTCATTCGTCGTTCTGCGTTTCGTATTTTCTGAGAAAAAGGGATGTTGACAGGAGAAATAATATATATGATTATTTGTATAACTGTTTATAGAAACTCTTACACTTCAAACCACATTGATAGCATGCTTTGCTACAAACCAGATTGCAAAACTATAGTCTAAATTACTATTAAAGTATACAAAAAATCTTTCGATGACTTCTGTAAAATAACTTTTACATTAAATCTCCATATCGGCAAAATTGAAAAATTATATATATTTCAAAGTTAAACTTAACAGATACTTCTTGATTATTCTCTAGGAAGCTCTGCCCACTGCGCCTTTACTGCGCCAATTCGCATACTTTTATTTTGCCTGTCTGTCTGTCTCTCCACAATCTGTATGTTTTCCTATCCGTTCTTCTGCCCGTCTCTCTAACCGATTGTCTATCTCTCTACACGTCTCGCTACATGTCTCTATATTTTTCTACTGGTCTCGCTACCCGCCAATCTATTTCTCTAACCGTATGTCTATCCGTCTAACTACTTGTACGTCTAGCCGTGTCTCTATCCACTTCGCTACCCATTGGTCTATTTGTCTCACAACTTGTCTATCTGTCTCTCTACCCGTCTGGCTATACGCCTCTCTACCCATCTTCTTACCCATCTCCGTACCCATCTACTGTCTCTCTATTCGTCTGTATACCCATCTCACTATCCGTCTGTTTTTGAACCCAACTCGCTACCAATCTCATTACCCGTCAGTCAACTCGTCTCTGTACTCATCTCTCTACTTGTCTCTTTATCTACCACGCTACGCGTCTCGCAAACTTTCTCACTACATTCCTGTCTACCGGTGTCTCTACCCGTCTCGTGGCCCATCTCGCTACCCCTCTGTGAACCCTCTTTTTACCTTTTTCTCTAGCCGTCTGTCTATTCGTTTCGCTACCTGTCAGCCTACCTATGTCGCTACTCGTCTCCCTACCCGTTTGTTTACTCGTCTTTCTACCTCTCGCCACCTCTTCCCAATATTTAAACAATTCATTTAATATACAGAAGCCGTTTATCAGTTATTAAATGCAAACAGAAGTAATTTATCTAATAAGTGTAATCATATTAATTTTTTTTTAAATACATACATAAACCTGAATAATAATTCATCAATTTTGTGTTCATAGTTGTTTATATCATTTGACAGTAAATCTCAACTTCTTAAACCTGAATTGTCTCAAGCTTTTTAAAAAACCCACAAGGTCTGTATAACTGCAAAGTACCCTGAGGGCTATATTAGCTACATGTTATTAAGTTAAGTGAAAGTTTTGTTATCGCGTTTGCAGCCAATTGCTTATGTCAGAAAGCGTGCCTTAAAGCCATTTTAAATTCATTACTGTAACTTTCTTTTCTTTTCTTTTTTTTGGGGGGGATAGGGAGGAAGGGTTTCAAATATATACATTTAAATTAAAACTTTTGCCTCCATGCCATTAGTGTTGTTTGTATTATTAACTAATACCTTGTAGAGCGAGCTTCATTTTAAACAAATGTAAAAGACTTCTACAGTTTTTTTTTAAAAGAAACTTTCGTAATTGGGCCCAAAGCCAATCGGAGTATTTAATATCATTATTGTAACTCTTATAGAGTTAAAACAATATTGTTGCTAGCTTTACTCTTGTTTGAGACCAGCCTTGCCTGTGTATCTGAATGGGGAAAAGTTTCGTATCCTATGTCGGTTGGCAAAAAAAATGTAAAATGGTGCCAAAAGGTAGTTTTAGCATCTTACAAAATTTTTCAAGAGAGCAGTAAAACACGTTTTTCAAATATTTGCAAGTATACGTTTATTAAAGCATGTATTTGCACCATCTTAAAAATTTAAGCACGATGCTAAAATAAAATTTTATCACCATATTCGATATTTTAATAAGTAATGAAAATACACAAACAAACTTATTTAACAAACCGAAGCGGCATTTTTGTGATAAATAATTGTTATAGTCAGTGGGGTAAATTGTAAAAATTAATAAACGGCTAGTAAATAATAAATAGCATTTAAAATCTAAAAATAGAGAAGTGGTCCGTATAAAAATGCAAAACATAACATTATACCCTTGATATATGTAAATCTTTTTTTATTTTTTAATATTTCCGCAGGCACAGATAAAAAGGTAAAAATCTCTTTTCCTAATAGAAAAATATCTGCAAAAAATATATTTACATACTACTACATCTGCAAAAAAAAAATAAGATTTAGAAAAAGTAAGCCAAATCCTGCAGATCCCAACAATCACATCGAAAAACTTATCACCAAAAAAGAACTCGCCAAATCTTACGGCACAGGAGATGGATTTTTCCCTCTAAATGCAGAATATTAGTTTTTTTCTTGTACGATGGGTGATTATAATATAATTGTTTCATTTCACATACTACATACCGTTTGATATATTGGTACTTTTATGTTATCCTGGCGCAGTTGATAAATCGCCAAATATTGTTCCTATAACATTTTTTCTTTTCATTTAAATATAAACCTTTCACTCATTTAATTTAAAATACATGCCTTTCATTAATCCCATTTAAAATGCTAAAAAGAGAAAAAAAAGAAATAACCTTTTATTTAAACGCCAAAGAATTTTTTCTTTATTTACACACGCGAAATAAAAAAAGCTGCTATTGCTGAGATTTGCGCCAAATCTCTAATACCAAGTCTACCAAGTTATTGCGGGGTTTTTCTTTCAAACAGAAAAAAATCCAGATTAATTTTCGATTTCTACTAAATTGAAATATATTTTATTGTGCTGAATATTAGTGCGTACATATTTTTTTGCTCCATGTACTCCATGAACTTTTCAATTTCGATTGTCTACGAAAATCTCCCGCCGGTGAAAATGACGTACGCACAAAATGTTCCTGACGTATGTACTTTAATTGTGCTTTTTTATCTATTTTTTTAATATAATTTCCAAACGGTTTGACATTTATTCTTGGTAATAAATAGACGTCGTTGTCACCTTTATAGGTAACCGCTGTAAAAATTTGAACGAAATCCGTTAAATATTTTTTGAGTTATGCTTGACGAAAGGTTTTAATATCCATCGTAGCTATATATGGGGCAAAGTAATACTGCGCTGTGTATGAGTCTTCGTTGCACTCAGACAACTATACATTTTGTGCAATTAAGAATGAAGATAACTTCATGAATGTGTTAGAAAGTAGACAATTTGATTTTTTTTTTAAACCTATATTTATTCGATGAAATTTTTAGCAATATTCGGCTAACTGGCCTTCAATATTTGAAAAGAGCCAAACACCGATTAGTATCCGATTATTTGTCCGATCCCTACAGTAGAATAAATAAAATTAGTAATACTAACCTTTTATTGCATTCTCCAATGCAGATGATGGCGGCGACTGCTATTTGTTGTTGTCAGTTATGCTTCCTGCATGTCCGCTTCTTCTTCGGAGGAACTGAAACAGCTACTACGCATGTGCATGGTGCAACAGAATGGAAATCACCTGTTTACTCAACTCAACTAACTGCGCATGTCTTGTAGCTGGATGCTGGAATGTGCAATCGCAAATTAGATTCTTTCAAAGTTTTTTTCAAAATATTCAGAGAAAAGGAAATATTTAGTTAATTAAATTTAGAAATTCAGTAAGGGGCAACCAGTGGTGGCTCGGGAGAAGATTCCCCCACGGAGCATTAAAATGTCCCCCACTTCACCAGAAGATTTGAGATTTTAATCTTATGTATGATCAAAGTGCAAATTCCCCCCCAGAGAAAAATGTTCGAATTCAGCACCGAGGCAACGCCCCCTCCCCTCCCCACATCCACATGTCGGCGTCCATGGAATGCAGTTCATTAGTTGCAATATTGCTTCAAACGTTATCTGAAAAAAAAATCGCAATTTACAATTTTTTTTTTTTCAGTTTTCTTTAAATATTTGATACACTACCCCACTGATGATGATGCCCACAATTTTTATCTGAAATGCACGGAGCTAACGTCATAATAAAAAGAATTTTTTCATCTTTTAGACGATCGCAATCTTTTCTAAAAATTCAGATTTTTGAAAGAAATCTCAAAAATCCATCTTTCTTATAAAATATTTTATTCCTCCTGAAATTTTCGTTGGAATTGTTTTGGATTTTAAAGCCAATCGATTCAATTTTTTTAGCAGAAATTGTAAAAATCGTGCGATTTTCTATTTTTCTGTTTTAACATATTGAATATCTCCGTAAATTTTCAACTGAAATGCCAAACATTTATGTCAAATGAAAGGTAATGTTAGCGATTGTTTTTTTTTTTTTTGGGAAAGATTGCGATTGGAAATTTTTTTTCACAAAAATTCATAAAATCGCTCGCAAAAACCGGTGATTTAAGATTTTTTTGTTTTGTTTTCCATGAGCATTTCGGGATTCTTTGCGATTAATTTGTTTCTCGAGAACTACTTTACCGAATGGGAAGAACATTTTTTAGGAGTTTATAAATATGAAGTGATTTTTGAAGGTGCCAAGGAAACACGCAGTCGAAGGCAGCGGGAACTCCCGTCTAGACAGGTGAAGCCCGGTTAGAATATAAATAAAATCCGTACAGTAATAAAATATTTCAGACTAACTTAGTTTTGTTAATACAGATAAAAAAATTTAAAATACTTTATTTCCTAAAAAAAAGTCTTTGTCTTGTATTATTTTTTCTTATTCTTAAAATTAAAACCTCAACAAAGAATTAACTATGCACAGTACACATTATTTTGATGTAATTTATCTTCTAAATATTCTGAAGTATTTAAAATCACAATTTATTAAAAAAGTCAAGAAAAATAAATGGGACAGGGTGATTTTTAAAACTACCTTGGGCCGTCCCATTTTAAAAAGATGTGATTATCCAAAAATTATGTTAATCATTTAATTACAAGTGAAATAAAACAAGTTACATGAGAGAGTTATGGCTACTACTCAACAATTTAAAATTTTCAAAAACAACAAAATTTTGCTGGAAATACAAATTTAAATTACAATTTTGGAAATTTTGCTTAAAACAACCAAAATGTACTCAACAAAACATGTTTTGTAGTTTTAATCAATTCCTTTGTTTGGGTGCATCACTTCAAGGGTTGCCGTACACCAAGGCGGTGTTACCAGCTTTTTCCTTACTAAAAAATAATTATTTTACGGTATAAATACCGAGTTTTTACTGAAAAACAATCATTTTACGGTATAAATACCGTTTATAATCGAAATGGCACACATACTGTTTTTTTACGCTTAATATACCTTAGAAATACGGTACTGATATCGTAAAGAGTGAAAACGGTACAAGTACCGTAAATTTAGGGTAAATCTACAAAACAGTGTAGAATTGAACATTCTTCAGAAAATGAGAAAATATTGGTCACCCTATATTCATTGGCCACTATATGAAGTTGTTGTACTAAACTTTGAGTTCGGATTTATAAAACTGTGAATGAGTACTTCATCAACATTGTGCAATTTTTGTGGGGTTTTTTATTGTTCTATCTCCCAAAAATGAGATACTAGCAAGCTGGATAAGTGGGTGGACGCTAAATCGCACAACGCTCTGGGATCAACAAGCAATAGACTCCTCCCACACTAGAAACGAGCGCCCTCTACTGGCCGGTAAACTGTAAACAAGAGCACGTCTGCCACGTTTGAGCAGCACTAGATGCACCGCAGAAGACTTTAAAATGAAGCTGTATTAATTCATGAATTTGTGATTTTCAGTATTCGCTTTTGAAATGAAATCAACGTTTAAAAAACTTCTGAGGAGGGTAAGATACTCGTCAATAGAAGGAATGGATACAAATATGAAAAATCGGGATTGAAGTTTACAATACAGACTACAAACTATCTGTTTAAAACATTTTGATGTAAATGCAAATAAAAACGTGTTAAAGTCAAGTGAACTTTCCTACTGCACAAAGTCTGATTATATAAAGGACAGTGCAGTATGGGAAGTTTTCTTATACTAAAACGTGTAAGCAAAATGCTGGTAAGTAGTTTTAATGTATCTATGGACTTCACATTTTTTACTCTAATGTTTCTGAAGCATTGCTTATTATATAATAAAAATAAAGAATCCCCATTAAAATAGTAATTAAATGTTTTTTCCTGAGTTAGTAAATGTAAAATTTATACAGAAGGCAATGCTTCTAATTACGCCATAAAATAAATAAATAAGTAGCATCATAAACAGGATTTCGTTAATCTGAGATGCCTTCTTTTTTTCAAACTGTTTGTATTTTTCTTAGGCGGGGGGGGGGGGGGGAGGAGAAAGATTCAATTGAACTATTTCAAGACTTTATTTCTGTAACCTGTAACTGTTAGCCCTTTTTATTAGTAGTTTTATTAATTAATTTGATATCCAGGCAGTTTCATTCATACATGCAGGTATATAGCAGATTTTAGTGTAAAGTGTTTTGTTATTCTACATGAAATGAAATGAGCATCTTGTTCTTTTTTTAAATTTATCTATAATGAAACAAACAAACAACAACAAAAAGAATACTCAGAGTTCAAGTTAATGTGTTACTGAAAAATCCCTAATGTTTAATTTAACTTTTAAGAACCCTTCTAATTAATAAATTTTAGATCTGCTTCCTATAAAGTTCCCGAATTTCTGTTTAAAGACAGTAATTCTTTTTGATGCATGCTACAGATTTAAGCAGAAATTTCTATTAAAGAATAAAAAATAATGATTTTTTAGCTTTTATGAAATTTATATGGGATCACCCACATAAAATATTTCAAACTGGTACCTGCCTTACAGAATTTTGCATTAACACTGAAAAAATAAATTTTGCTTAGTGACACACTATATGTACTGTTAGCTTGATTTTGAATTAGTGCTTTCTTTAGGCAATTTTTTAAAGACACATAACCCGCTCTTTTTAAAACTGGCAAATTGCACACTACCTTTTTTAAAAATAGTGAAACTCACCTTTAGTTGTACCAAGAGATTTCTTGTAAAAAAAGTTTCCCCATACCACAGTAATTTTAAATTAGTGTGTCAAGAGTTTGCAAAATTTATAGAACTCATATCTTTAGGAAACAAACAGGAGATTATTGAATCATGTTTTATTTTCTGTTTTTCAATTTTCAATTGAAAAAGTCATAAAAAATTAATGCAACTTTATTTATTATACTTAATTAAATTATATAATTTTTTTTTCCTTATATCGTTATCGAACACATTACTATACATTCCCTCATGAAATAATGCCTTTTTTAGAAACTAGCACCCTGACATTTTTCTTTCTAGAATGAATAGTATTCTAAAAATGGAATGTCTAGCTTAGTATTGTTTGGATGTGAATGGTGGCTATTTCACATGCAAAGACCCATAAATCATCAATAGCCTTTATGTAATTATGTGTCATGAAATTTCTTAAAACTTAGTAAAGATAAAAACATCTGGCTTTAATCAAATGTTTTTTTTATACATTTATTAAAATAATAAATTTACCCTTTTTAAAAAAAAAAAAATGTGAAAAAGTACTGAAATCTGAGATGAACATACAATATTTACTTCTGTTGGTGCCACTCTTGGCTTCTAATATCGCTTGGCAATAAATTTAAAACCAGAAGTAGTTTGCCATTTACATCGTGCAGTAGTCTCCATGGGGAGATCCATAAAAAATCATTTGTTAATAAAAACGGTTATAGTAGTTACATTTAATTAGTCAAATTTTTTATAAATCGTTAAATTCATAATCGGTAATGACCTAATCGTTAAAGTACATTTGCCTTAACATTAAACAACCTCTATAATGCAAAATTATTTAAAGTATCCAGGATTTTTAAATTGTTTACTTAACATATAATCAAACTTTAATTAAAATGAATCCATTAATTGATAATTAAGTTCTAAAAAATTGTACTGTTATTGGAAACATACATCTGTAAATAATTTCTAGAACTTTAACTCATCGGTAAGTAAGTGAAAAATCGATTACAAAACTCCATCTTTACACACATGAATCAAGTTAAATAAAAGTGTGTAATAAATTATATTATATATTTATTTAAAATAATTTTTGCATTACATACGCAATAAAAGCCAGTAAAAATTCAGTCGCTCAGGACCAGAATTTTTTTTGTCTTAGTGCGTACAATTGTATGCTACTGTTTTTACAGAAACTGTGACATTGTCCATATGACAGGTTCCATTTTTACAGGTTTTATTGTAGTTTAGTGATTGCAACTTGGATCCCAATCCTGAATTATACCAATCACAATATATAGATTCTTCAGAATTTCAAGCAAGTTCTTTGAATAAAAATCTTCAAGCCTTTGAAGATCATCAATCACTGCTTATTTTGGTTCACACATATTATCCATACTAGGAAAATATACCTTGCCAACTTTGGTGCTAATAATAATAATTACAGTGGCCTTTTCTTCCTACGTTTTAACTGCAGAGTTAATATCAATTCGTTAATACTTTTTATCACTAAAAACTGTCATCCGATGTTATGTATGTAATAAATTTATACAAAATTACTGTTTTGTACTATTTTATTACTTTTATATTGTTTATAATTTTTAATGATATAATGTATTTAATTAATGTAATGTTAAAATACTAATATGAATGTAATTGGTAAAGATAAACTAGAGTTTACAATTTTATGTTTGCCACCGTACCCAATAAACCCTGTTCTAACTTTTTAAATAAAGCACAATGTGAAAAAGTACTGAAATCTGAGATGAACATTCAAATCACAAAATTTGAAAAACTCCTGTAATAGTCAAGACATTAGAATCAGTGGAATAAATACAAATTCTATCATAATATATGTAAGTGTGATCATATAAGTCTGATTACATTATAAAATAAAATAGAGAGAAAAATATGAATGTGAGACAAAGGAGAACATGACAAATAAAACTTCTTTGTTGTATCATTTTTATTTTATCATAATTTACATTGCATTATAAAGAAAAAATAAATTTACACAATTCAAGTAAAATCATACCATAATGGTTACTAAAATGATTTTTATAACATTTTAAAGAATTCATTAAAAAATAAAGATTATTTGTCCTATATTTGTTTATTTCTAAGATTATTTATACTTCATTCATTACAAAGTATTCCATACCTTACATAATGATTTGAATTATATTACGTTTGGTGAGTTTAAATATTTGGTACTTTTATGTTAACTGGACGCAGATGATGAATTGCCAAATATATTTTTCTCTATCACCATCATTCTTATTGCATTCATTTCATTTAAAAAGCAAACCTTTCACTTATTTCATTTAAAATACACAGGTATATTCAGACGTGTATAAAACCAAAACATGTTAAAAACAAATTTAAACTAACAATAAATGCATAGGATCGTTGAATAAAAAAATAAAATTGAAAACAGTTTGCTCAAGGTGTAAATCCACATATATTTGATCAACTTATGTACAGAGGTTAATTTTTCAAAACGTTATTCTAGATGGTTTGTCTTCCAAAAGAAAATTCTCCATGTTAAATATATACACATCAAATCAATTTTTGCTTCAGAAATATATCTTCAAAAATGCATCATTGAAATTACCCAAAAATGTTGTATAAATATAAATAGGACAAATTTTCTTTTACAAAAAGAACCTTATAGTAACTTCTTTTTCCTTTTAAAGTCTAACTTAAATACACTCTGGTAAAACACTTCAAACAATTTCATTTACATGACTTTCAAATGCTTATAATATAAGATCAACTTTCATTTGATGGCTCGGTTGCACAGCAATTCAGAAATAAACTCCAAGAATTTGAGTAGACAAAATGTCTCATTATTAAATTTTCCAGGACCCCCCCCCCCCCTTCCAATATTTTCTTTGCATTTTTACATCAATCCAGAGAATGCCAAAAATTGCTTTAAAAAAGGTAGAATTCTTCCTTCAGGAACTTTTTCATGCCTGGCATCAGTTATTAAAGAGTTGTAGCTTTTAAATAGTATAAACACGGTACTTAAAGTAAAATTGAAATAGTGAATTGTATAAACACAATACTTAGCAAAGTAAAACTGAAATAGAGAAATGTATAAACACGATGCCTAACAAATTAAAATAGGGTAATGTATAAACACAATGCTTTGCAAATTAAAATGAGATAGAGAAATGTATAAACACGATGCTTTACAAATTAGATTGAAATAGGGTAATGTATAAACACTATGCTTTACAAATTAAAAATGAAATAGAGAAATATATAAACACGATGCTTTACAAATTAAATTTGAAATAATGAATTGTATAAACACGATGCATCAAAAAAGTTCACAATTTCTCGAACAACAATCCATGCTCCACAACCTTGTTTTTTTTTAAGTCTGTATATTTTTCTTGCGAACTTTGTCATAATCATGATCAAGCTGAAATTTTTAAAAAATTACATAAAATAAGTATAACACAAATTTCACATACAAGTGAGAAATACATACAGCTCAAATATCAACTACTTAAAGATAAATAAGGTTGAAAAAGAAAATTATCTGTATAGTTACAGAATTTTATGCATATTAAACTTTGATCTGACATTGATTGTATTCCAAAATTTAAATATAAAAAATTGAATAAATATATAATTTTCAATACAGGATACCAATAAAAATTTTAATGTGTATTTTTCTGAAGATGTAAGTGTACAATTTAAATTTTCTATCTTCTTATGAACATTTTTGTAATTTTCATTATTTATCTATTACTTATAGACTGGAATTCAGCAGTAATTCTTATGTTAAAATTTATATTTTTTAAAAAATAAATTAAAAAACTTATACAAAACACACTTAATAATCAAATTTCTTCAATAACACAATAACAATAAATAAAATGCAAAAGAATAAATTTAAAAGAATAAATGCTGTTTTTTGAAAGAACACCCTGTCACATTTTTATTCGTGAAAAATCACTAACAATAATTGAGTTTATTTTCAGAAAATTCAAATTTAACTATACGTTTATTTAGAAACGATGCTAGCAATGTAGAAATAAAGTTATCTGGTAAGGGAAAAAGAAAATCAAAGTCTTAATCTTAACAGTATAGATGTGATACATGCTTGCATTTGCAAATTGGCAATTTTTTTTTTTTTTTTGGTGGGCGAAGTTACCACTTTTTGGTTTCTGGTTAACTGGACACCTTTTAATAGTTAATTGTCAACAAGTATACTTTTAACTGTTGCCAAGGGGGAAAATATTGTCATCTAGGCTCATATCATTTCTGTTTCACCACAACACTGGTTCTACACCTTTATAAAAAATATCAATAATTTACAAACACAAGCATAATAATTGAAATAGATAAATATACAATAGCTTAATATATATAATAAAATTATGAGAGAGTTTTGAACAAGGAGTCATTACGTGATGACAGGGAACTAGCAGTCATTTTCACAGATCACAAGGAACTTTATTTAGAGATTGACCGAAATTTCGGTTTCGGCACAAAATCGGTGTTTCGCTGAATATTCGTTTTCAGCGAAACTGCTGTCAAAATTTCGGCCTGACCAAAACTATCTGTATTTCAAAATATCTTTCCTTCTTTTGGAAATTTTCAACTTTACTCATTGATATGAGTTGTATCGGCTCAAATACAACGCTGTTTATTGCTGTGAACTCCACTGTTAATCATCCGTCAGGACTGTTTCATGATGCGAGTGTAAATTATTAAGCACACAATGCATATATGACTAAACTTAAAAGACGCTTATCACGTAATTTTTAAAAGCTGCAGTAATAGAAAATTTTTACTTTGAAACTCCAGATTGTTTCGAATGCTTTATGTGAAAGATGTTGTTAAAACACCTTTCTTATAAAGCATTCGAAACATGAAAATTTACGAAATTTATTAGAAAAGATATATCGATGTATGTAAACTTAAAATATTTTTTTATTAGATGAAATTCGTATAATTGGAAACTATTTCTGTTTTATTGATAAATTAATTACGTTTTATTTTATATGAAAATAAATAGCTTTGGATTTGGATAGAGGCACAGAGAGTCAACTTGGCACTGGAAATAAAATTTTCAAACAGGGGTGCCATTTCAATACTTTCTTAGGTAGGCAGGGAGTGGCAAAATTTTGATCTTATTGTGCACATCCTAAAAGAAAATTAACAACTGTTACATTTTTATCCTTATATATATATATTTAAAATTAGCTAAAGTACAAAATAATGTTAAACATGTCTCACTTTGAGAATATTGAAATGGAAAATAAAGTTTATAATTAATAATTTGTAGGCTTAAAATGTTGTCTTAATGCTAATTTTTATTGAACAAATTATTTTAGCTTTTGTTCCTTTTACTTAAACTAACCTATAATGACTCATACATTCTTATCACATTCTTTGAGGGGGAAACTGCCCCCTCCCCTAACCTTCCCAAATGACACACCTGTTTGTAAAAAATCACACATATGGGTGCATAAAAGGTATTAATAATATTGATTAAATGCATTATTTTAAATTACATTATTTTATATTAATTTTATATGTTTAGAACAACTTATATTTAATTAATTATTTTCGATAAATAATTTTTACTTAAATTCATTTTTAATAAAATTAACAATTATGTATACTATTCTATGCAAAATATTGTTTAGATAACATGCATAGCAAAGTAAATGCAATATTCCGCATCAATTTAGACAAAAGTTCTACATTATAGTTCTATATCAACTCTAAATCTTAAGAGAGATCCTTTTAAATTAAAACAAATTTGTAAATTGTTTTAAGAGATGTAAATTTCAAAAGTATCCATAATTTTATGTTTGAAACTGTAATACAATGTAATATTTTTTTCAAGAATTATACAATTAAATTATATTAATATAATTACATTTTTTATTTTTTTTGCACACAATTGTTTATTATAATAAGGAGATAGCTGTCAAATTATTTCTCGTAAAAATAATTATTGGAAACTGGAATGTTTTATTTCATGTGACTGGTATATTATTATGCAAAAATGTACATGAATATATATAAATATTAGATAGGTTAATATAAGTATTTAGATGAAATTAAAATGTTTTATTTTATGTCATCGATATATTATTAAAAAAAAAAAAACATGAATATATATATATATAAATGTGAAATAAGTTATATAAGTAACGTTAGGAAAATAAAATATTATATTTCATGTGAGTAACATAATACAAATCTTTTTTATTATCAAAATGTTACTTTGATATATAAAATCATTAAATATTTTATACAACTACTGTCATGAAATTAAAATAATATGTTTCATCTGAATGATATATTATAATTAAAATATCACTATTATAAAAAATTTACTTGGATATATAAAACTATTAAATATGTTTTAAAAATATTGTGACCTAATTAAAATTTTTTTGTGAGTTTTTTATTCATAATTCAAATTTTATAAAATTGCTTATAATATAATATAATGTAATGCAAATAAAAAGTTACCGTATGAATGCAAAAAAGAAGTAAAGTAAATATGTTAAGCATGTTATTTAAATATATGTACCATAAAAATGTTTGTACAAAATTTAAATAATTAATAATAATATTCATTAATATTTAAATATATATCTATATTTAAACGTCTATTAAATTAATAATATTTATAATTATAAAATGATTAAAACATATTCAATGTTAATTTCCTAAAAGACAAACTTTTAAGTACTTTGATTCAATCAATTTAAATGCAAAATATTAACGATGAACTATCCATGATAAGACAGGAAAAAAATCAAAATCAATAAACGGAAAATTAAAGTGCAGTTCAATTATAACAATAAACGATTGAAACGGCTTTGTCAAGCAGCAGTGCTCTTGTTTACAGTTTACCGGCCAGTGGAGGGCGCTCGTTTCTAGTGTGGGAGGAGTCTATTGCTTGTTGATCCCAGAGCGTTGTGCGATTTAGCGTCCACCGGATAAGTGTGTTATACTAGAAAGTGGCATACATTAAAAAATACCGTATGTGTATCGTTAAAAATGGAAATCAAGGAAATAAGATAAAGTTAGTCAGGGAAATCATTGAACTTTTTTTCGCTATTTCTGTAGCCATGCTGTAATAATTGTATGAGCTGGAACGATATTTACCATAATTTCACGAACCGGAACAATATGTCCTCATTTTAAGAATCGGAATATTGTTCCGGTTTTTGAAATTTAATTGGATTTTCTTTAGTTTCGACTGTTGTGATAAAACAGCAAACTTAATTTTTGCCAAATGGCTTCAAATAATTAAACACTAAGAGAAAAATCATGATTAAAAATATTATTTTATTTAGTACTAGCTGATCAGTGATAATAATCTTAAATAAACCTGAAATTTGTATTATGTTATATCATTAACACTATTTTGCATTAATTTATATTTTTAAATAAAACATTCACGAAAAATTTTGATATTTAGTGGTAAAAGAGCTCGTAAGAATATTTTTTTTTTGCACATACGGTCGTTTTATATTAAAAAAAAATAATAATAATAGTTCTTGTTGTCCGAACTCGTTGAAATTTTTATCGATTATAAATATAACGGTTTTGCACCCCGTATAAAAATTTCGTGAAAAAATATTGATATCTAGTTATAAAAGAAATGTGTTGTTTCTCTCTTTCTTTTTTTTTACATGGGTTTCTTTAACATAACTAAAATAATAGCTCTTGTCGTCCGAACTCTCTGAAATTTTAATCGTTTATAAACGTAAGTGTATCCAAGCTCTCTTTGAAATTTCGTCAAAAAATATATGCCTATATAATAGTGATAACATTAAGCTGAGGCCGCACCGACACATCCCTCGCCTTAGCGTTTTCATAGAAAAGTTGATAGGTTTTTTTTAATTTTCTCTTCATCCGAACATTTTAAAATTTCTGTAAGCAGCCCTGCTACTTTTTCCGCAGAGACGGGGAATTCCGCCTTACGGCACTAAATTTTATCATTCTTGGGTTCGATGCAAATCTGCATTAAAATGTATGAACCTTTATTTTAGGGCGTGTGTGTGTGAGGGGGGAGGGGGTAGCGGATGAAATAAAACAACAGCGCGAGAGCTTTTGATAAAGAAACACGCATTTATCGAATATTGGGAAAACTGTTACCGTAAAATCTACGAATTTTGTCAATCGCTTATAAAATATAACCACGAAGTTTGTCAATCACTCACGAAATAAAAGTGTAAATTTCGTTAGGCGCTCGAGGATTAAATCCGTAAATATCATCTATCGGCCGAAAAAAACGCGACTTTTATTAATGGAATGCAGATAAAATTGGGAATTCTGTCAAGCTCTCATGGGGAAAAAAAGCGAACTTCATCAAATGGTCACAGAAGAAAAAACGAATTTCGTTATCTGGTTGCAGTAAAAAGCATGAATTTAATCACTCGGCGCTGGAAAAAATTGAGAATTTCATCAATTGATCACGGTAAAAAAATCACGAATTTTAGTCAATTATTCACGCGGAATAAAACTCCAAATCTCATCTATCGATCACGGAAAAAAATCGCGAAATTCATCAATCGGTCATCGAAAAAAATTCGCGTATTTCGTCAAACAATCGTGAAAAGTATTGTGAATTTTTTTAAACAATGCTGAAAAACATCGCATTCTCTTCTCCATCACTTCAACACCTAAGCAAATGTCTCAATAGACTTTTTTTATTTTCTTGGTCAAAGAATAAAAGAAAAGAAGTCCTTTGTTTGTAATAAATACTTTATTAGCAAAGCATCCACTTTTAAAACAGGATTATCCACATTGCAAATGGCCCGTGATTAGTTGCAATTTGTATATGCTAAGAATGAACTGTCCATATGGTTGAGTGTATTCTAGTTTTGAATTTCTGCATTTAAGTATGTTCTCAAATCTAAAAGAGCCACTTTCTAACACATTTTTGCATTCATTTTTGCTCAGAAACTCAGGAAGTACGTAGATGTATTTTCAAATTCAGCAATTATGTAATTGGATGGCATTTTCCAATTTTTGGTCAAGGTAAAAGATTTGTTAGAAAATACTATGAAAGTATGCGTTTTGAACCAAAGTTCCAACGTAGCAGCACTAGAAAGGGAAAGACTTGTCGAAAAGTGACAGAAATCGCTTATATAAGTAAATTATTTATAAAAATTTGTAAACGTTATTCGAATCCAATCACTTCAGAAGCTATTCCTGCCAATTTTATGCCTTTACATTTAAAAATGTGCCTGAAATTTTTGAATTTGAGCAGGGAAATTGAGAACCACTTTAAGGACTACACATTAAGTTCTTAACTTTTGAATTTTCAATACTTTTATTTTGTCACATTAGATGGCTCAGAAATATATAACGCGCCGAGTGAACTATTTTCAAATTGGAAAATATATGAGAAAAGGTTCATAATTATCATATGAATATCTGTGAAAATTATCCAAGTTTGTATGAAAAATCCATCAATACCCAGCCACATTGTTTTCTTTAAATTGATAGCTGAAAAGTTCCAATCTTTTTTAATAAGATTTCAAAGCTCAGGACCTCGTTTCATATACCTTTATGCAACGTTATATGAGATAACTAAAAACCTAAACCTTTTGGATGAGGCAACAACCTACCTCAAAAATAAAGAAAATTTCATAAAATTGTTTTCATGATTAAATTTCTTAAAAAGTCAAAAGTCAGTAAAAATCAAAACATGCTTGTTTCAAAATAAAATCCAAATATTTTATTGTGAATATAGTTTTTAACATTTTTGATAGGAGTCCTTTACAAAATATTCTTAACCCTCTGACTGACAAGGCATTTGAGCGGTCACGGAAATGAAATGATCATTCAAAGAAGATAAAATAGTATGCCAAAAAACCAAAGTCTATTTACAGAACCGTTTTCAAAACGGGCCGTATATTTTGACCCCCCAATCCAATTAGTTACAGCAGCAGAGATCCCCCAGGAGGGATGGGGAGTTTGGAAATTCTTAGAAGTCATTCTCTCCCCTGACCGCCTCCTCTGTGAGTTACTTTTCCCTTCTATTATGACCAGTGGAAAGTTGAACGCGTGTTTGCATGGTAGTTTAGTCTTTGCAAATGATTTTAAGACCTTACAGATTAATCTAACAGCTTATAAAATTGCTGGGTATAAAAAAATCTACCATAACATTCGTTAAACTTCTAAGTTTATTATAATTTTATATTTTTCATAATATTTTCTTTGTAAATGAAAATTTTGCTTATTTCATGGGTTATTTATACTATTAATTCTTATCATTATACAGCATTTTGGGTTGTTTCACATTGATACAGAATATTCTGCTATTGGAGTTAAGGCTATTCTCAAATTCAAATGGGGTACTTTCAGACACATTTTTATTTATTTATTATTGTTTAGAAACGCATGAAATGAGCAGTTGTTATTCAGAAAATTTGTAATCGAAACACGTTTTGCATATTTTGGTAAAGGCAGAAGATCTATCAGAAAACATTGTGAAAGTCTGAGTTTTCAACAGAATGCCCGAAGCGTCAGCACCTAAAAGAAGAAAAACCTGTTTTCACGTGACACGAAACGCTTATAATTCGATAAGTAATTTATGGATCAAAAAATGGAAAATTCATTTCGGTTCCAAATCGCTTCAATAGTCATGTCAGCCAGTTTTATGCCTTTGCATTTAAAAATGGGTTGGAAATTGTGTCAGAAAGTTTTGCGTTGTTCAGCAGATCATTAGAGAACCAACTTAATCCAATTGAATAGTTAGGTAAATTTGAAAAAATGAAAAACCAAGAGCGAATTTTCGAACTTGATTTAGAGAATTATTAAATATTTATAAACTATAATTCTTGTAACTAATTCTAACCTATTTTAGAAATAATTTGTTTTAAATAAATGTGTTTCAATGACATTACTAATCAAAGAAATATTTTTTTTTTCAAGAAAAATCCTTTTTTAAAAAATAGTATATAAACGTTTGTATTTTAATGTTAGAATGTCGTGTATCTTGCATCAGTTCAATTGTATATTTTTTCTCAAGACAGTTTCAATGAATTTCTTCCCTGTGATTTGAAACTATTTAAAAAAGGTTTAAATATTATATATAAATTAGTGAATGGATTGAAAATTAATAACAACAATAAACACTTGATGCATTATCGAATTAACAGAACAAAATTACTCAAAATTAACCATTTCTTGGCTAAGAAAACGAAATATTTAATTATACTGACGTATTTTGAATGTATATTGTATGCTACAACATCATTTGGAATAAACTATTGGAATTAAATATAATTTGGAATAAATTTGGAAAAAATTTCAGTAATAGTGCAGTCTTTAACTTTATTAAAATTTAATTATTTGTGTTAACAGCATGTTAAATTATACTAATAAAATTATGTTAAATCCGCACATATTTACCCATAAAATAACAGATGAAACTAAAGAAGAATGGATGACCTAAATAACTAAAGATTCAATATAATAATAATCGATTTATAAAAGAAACGGAGAAATAATGGAATAAATGTGTACAAAAATACAGAGAGCGGGAAAAAACTGCAATAATAATAATAATAATAATAATAATAATAATAATAATAATAATAATAATAAGCCTGAAAACAGATTTACTTTGTATGGTTTATTCCTGTCTAACCTTTGACCACTTTTGAATTCTAATTATTCTGCTATATCTATTGCTAAAAAATTTAGTATGCAATAATTACAAAAAATTAAATTTTAATATTAGAAGAACAGTATTGATTTTAATCCGTAACAGATGGAATTTAAAAAGTTTAAACTTTTACAGTAAAAATTAATTGGGAAAGACATATATTAAAATGGTGCAATAAAATATCTTTAATTAGGGAGGCGGGAAAAAAACACCCGAAATTAAACCGTGCTTTTTTAAAAATCGGTCTTGTCTAGTGAATAGGTCGCTGGATGCCAGTCGAATCTTGGTTCCGGTTTGGATGTTCATAGTGGGTCGAAGTTCCGTTTAAGCGGAACTCCTGGTCTGTTTAACCCTCGCGTGTAAAAGATTACCGTATAGCGCTCTATAGCAAACCAGAAAAAAAAAACAGTAAAAATAAAACACCGAAAAAAATAAATATAAGAATAAAAAGTACACGGGAAAATAATCACAAAATACATGAATAATTGTCTTATTTTTTTTCTGTTTAAGATATGTTTACTTTATAAATGAGATGAAACCAAAGGCGGCGCTTGAAGGGTGAGGGGGAAGCTAGCGTGCCAATCTCTCCCCGTTGGAATCAAAATTTAATTATCACCGTTATATGTACTTTGACTTGGGTGCAGAGTCCTGCATCGGGTCGGGAGACCCGATTCTCCCTGTACATGACCCAACCTTAGTCGAGTGTAGGTTAGCTTTTAAAAAATGATACAAGGCTAGTTGATAAAAAGAACAACCCGCTAGTAGGTTGACGCTGATTTTTTTTCTTTGCAAGTCGGGTTTGTTCTAATTGCTTCGGTTTCGATTTAAGTTTTTATTCTTACGCGTTTTTTCGGATTAATCTGATTTTACAAAAATTGTTCAGAATTTATTTTCATAGAGTCATCTATCAGATCCGGTAACTCGATTTTACATGAAACCCAACCAGGCAGTGGTTCGGTAAATCTCACACTTCTAATTCCCACCAATATAATCTCGAAATTCAAACCCTCACCCATAAGTATCTATATATTTAAAACACAAGTTTTTTTTCCATCATCTGCCCTAAGCTTTCTACTGAACAAATTTTGATAGTTATTTTTTTAAGGCTGTTCTCAAATCTAAACAGACTGACACATTTTTTAAGTTATTTGTGTTCGCAAACGAGCATGCCAAACAATTGGTAGGTTTTCTTATTCAGAAACTATGCACTTTTGAAAAAAATATTATTTGAAAAATGCAGTTAAATGTAGTGATTTTTAAATAATTTTCAATCATTAAATATTTTTAAAATCTAATTCAACACCGAGCATCTGTTTGCTTCGATAATGTAAAGTCTACTGGCAAAGTTACCACAGTTGGCAACTACACAAGTTACTTTGGTTCCTATACCCATTCAAAATAAAAATAAACAAGTGTGGTAAGTGTGATCAAAGATCGCTCTAAGGGTTTCGTTTAATAATCCTTTCAAAACACTTTACCCTTTCTTTAATAAATCCAAATAAATTTCATTTAGCAACCAAAAAAAAAGTTATGTTTTTTATAAAGTAAAAATTTACCGGTCTATTTTTCTCGTCTTTTCGAATATCTAAACCAGCTCGATAGCGGACGAAGCCCGCTTTTATATTCTGTCATAATAATATCTGTCATGTGGACTAAATGCGATATTAAAAAAAAATTCAAAATTAACATGTTGTACACCTTCAAAATGTTAAAAAATGCGAATATTTCCGTAATCAGGTTTTTATCGTGATTCAATACGTTTCTCAAACATATATATTTACTACATTAAAGACGTGAGTATAAAACATCACAAATTTACTGAATGGTGTATATGTATACAAACGTTTTGTATACACCATTCAGTAAATTTGTGATGTTTTACACTCACGTCTTTAATGTAGAAATGTTTCATGGTGTAATCGTCCACCATTTATATCATATATTTACTATTCTCTGTTATTCATATTGATACTAGCTTTGTATTATTCTGAAACATTTGAAAAATCCGTTAAACTTCCGATATGACGTCATATTTTCTTTTTAATTCTCTAATGACGTGATATTAATCTGCTTTGTGTACATTACACATACTCATACTCCTTGTATTATTGAGAAATCTTACAGTTTTATTACCACTATGATGACAATCAATTTTATTTCATATTAATCTTTTTTTCAATGGGTGAAACTTTTTATTTCATTTTTCCCGTGGAAATCGTCAAATAGAAAATGATTATTGTAGAAAGAATTTCATCGTGGATTTTTAATTTTTGGCATCGGCTATAACGTAAAATGTTGCAATTGAATAGGAAAAGACTGTTAGAATTTTGGTTTTTTATTTCTGTTTATTAAAATAATACGAATTTTTCAAATTTTAATATTTTGAGTTCTTTACACCTGTTATTCAGATTTATACACTAAGTTTCAACTCCGTAAGTTACATAGTTTTTGAGAATGACTCTGTGACAGACAGACAACGAAGCGGGAATAATAGGGTTTTGTGAGATGAACGAAACCCTAAAAAGCCGATTAATCATAAGATTAGACTACCCATAAGATACAGCACTTGGACACTAAACTGAAATTTTTGAACGAAAAGGCAGATTTTTATTTTATGTTGAACATAAAATTAATATGAAGCTAAATTGAATTGGCTAAGCTATATGTGCCATTGGAAATGTGCTCGGAATTGTATTTTATTATTATTATTATTATTATTATTTTAAGATCGATTGTGCATCTCACTTTATAAGAGAAAAAATATCCTAGATCATGGAAAACGAGGCATACATCTCGATTATGGAAAAGGAAAGAATAAACCATACAATATAATAAAAATCTGTCTCATCTGCAGACAGATTTTATATTATTATTGTAAATAGAAAAAAAAGTCGTATCAAAAGATTTGAATTTGAAACTAACGATTATTGAAGCGGACATTTTTAAAATATATTATTTTGTTAAATTTCGAGGGGTTCCATCTCGTTGCCATGAAAAAAAAAAGAAAGAAAAGAAACAGAGAAAGAAAAAAAATTAGAAAGAAAATGTATGAGCCAGAAAACTATAAAATCGTTTACGACTTAAAAAACACAATCAAACATGCTTATTCTATGCATTCGTAAATTTTAAATTTTACATTAATCTCTTCCAGGACCTATGATGCATATGTGAACATTTAGTATAAATGCTATAAAAAGAGAACTTTTTCACTAGTGAAACCTTTACAAGATTAATTGTACAATATAACAACGCACATTTTATCAAACAATTATGTACACTAAGCCAACTTGAGTGAAAAATTGACCTAGGCCAGGACTCGAACATGGGACCAATGAAGGTCCCAGGTTCGAGTCCTGTTCCAGGTAAACTTTTTATTCATGTTAGCTTAGTGTATTTAATTGTCTGATAAAATGTGTGTTCTTATATTGTAAATAAAGTAATCAGACGTAGAGTTTATATGCTTTAATATATAACTGTACAATCTTTACTTAATTTTCTAAACATAAGACAGATCTGTCGTTAGGTAAATTAAAGCTCTTTATATATTCTTTGATTTCATAATTCAACTAGCGTCACTATTTTGTTTCTTTAAAAAAATTGAGTATTCATTTTTCTGGAAATATAAAGACTTCTGAGTAATAAGAAAGCTGGAATGCGTAAATATAAGTTTTCATTTGTTTCGAAAGGAAATATTTCCTATACATTATGGTCTACGAATAAAAGTCATTTACGGTCTGTTTTAATGATGTTACACTTTTACAAACATAATGAAATTAGTATGAATTTTTGAGGCATACTAAAGCATGATTTCTCTAGAATATGGAATGAAAAGCAATTATCATTCACTTACAGGGTCACACAAAATAATTCTGTTATAGAATGGTTTACGGAGAAAAAAATGTTTGCAGAGTATTTTAAATTATGTTGCATTATTTCAAACATAAAGAAATTAATGTATACTACTGAAGTTTACTACAAGATGCTTGCTGTAGAATATGACTTGTGTAGCATTTATAGTTTATTTATAGGCACACTCGAAAGATTTCGAATACAGTACTGTATTATTGGAGTAGTATCAGTCTATTAGTGATAATTGCTTTCATCGTTTTCAGTTATGATATGCGCTTTTAAGTTTAACTAAATTTTTGAATACTACGCGGTGTGTATAAATTCTATAGATCCTATACAGGGCTGTAGAAAAGTATTCGTAAGCATTACAGTGTTTGAGCGTGATTAGCTTGAAGGTGTATTTAAATTGAGTTATGCATTTTGAAACTCATTGATATTGAGTATATTAAGAGATGTTTGTAGAATATAAATAAAATCGTATACAGGTCTATCCAAAGAACTGTATACACTGCCGCTTTTATAATAATTACTGGAAATGTGATTTTATTAGTTTTCGGCGTATTTTTGCCCGAATTAAATTTTAGCTTAATATTTGGGTGTCTAAAACTGCAGGTAATATACAGAACAATTCAAGGGCATTTCCATCTATTGGTATAAATGGCTAAAAGTGAATTTTCAATTGTGTTATGCGTTTTCTTACCAAGCTTAATTTTAGAATACTGTATAGCTTCAACATAAGCTTCAATTTCATACGAATAATAATAATAATAATAACTGATTGTAAAACAAGTAGTAAACAGAAATCGAGCCGCACACCGACATGGTACATTCAGTGTCAAAGGTCTAAAAAAACAAGTCATCAAATACATGTTGAATTTGATAACAGAAGAAACTGCTAAAGGTCATTTTCTTTTCGATGAGAATATTACTTCGTTTGGCCTGTACTATCGACAGCTGACCGGTGAGATTTATATTACTGGGAAAACATTAAACCACACGGGACTTCCTTATTCCTAATAGTAAAAGGAGATGCGTTTAGTCCCTTCTCCCCCTGACTTCTGGGAAAGCTAATGATTAATTCTTTGTGATCATTTCTTCCTACATGCGTTACATCTGCGTGGAATCCATTCCAAATACTAATAGTTAAATTTAATGCGCATGCAAGTTTGACCTAGTAAAAAAAAAAAACCCTTGGGAATGAAAGTAACAGAGATCTTTAATTGTACCCCCCCTTCCCCCAAATTTCCCCTTTTCCATCAGTATCTATAAAAAAAAACTTTTAGAAGTAATGTTTTAGATATTTTCTTACTTTTTAAAACTAAGATAAAGAAAATACTGCTGAAATGCACACAAAAATTATAGCAAAAATTTAGAATGCAATGGATTTTTTCCTTCGAAAAAATAATAGTATTATATAGCATTATATAGTACTTAGGATGAATTAGCATCATAAAACAAACTTACAAAAAATTTAAAAATAAAATTAATTACATAGGTTTGGGATTTCTATTTGAAAATATGGTGGTGTGCTTCAAAATTTTATTTGGAGGGGGGAGGGGGTATCATAAAATTCTGGGAGAGTACTAGGGAGTGTTGATAAATCCCTGTGTTCCTCCATAAAATTTCATTAGAAGCAACGTACCTTAGAAAGACTATAGTATACTAACTACTTAGAATTAAACTAGTAAGTAAAATTTAATATTTACCATTAAATTAACATTTAAATAACAACGCTCGATGTCAGAAAAGGGCTGAAAGACATTTTTCATATTTATGATTTTATTAATTTACGTTTAAAAAGATTTTTTGTGTACATATATATTTTTCTATTATTTTAATTGCCTTAAATGTACATAATATATTCAAACATCTCATTTAAAATCACAGACTATGATCATTATTACAAATGGTTACGGCTAAATAGAATAACATTACTACATTTTTTAATTTGTAACCGAACTATTTTCTATTTTAATTTACGTCGTGCATCGATTATGGTACAACTGCCAACTTATATTTTATGGTAGCTTCCGTTAAAAATTTCGCATTCCACAAATATTAATCAGATGAAAATAAAATATAAAATTCATCGTTCCGAAGGAATGATTTCTTTTTCAGGGAAAAGGACATGCTAGTCCAGAAAGCTAGAGCAGAAGCGGGGCTGAAATAATAAAATATTTGTCATTTAACTTATTTTATCATTTTTTATATTTGATCTGGTTGACTTTTTTTTATAATTTATTTATATTCATTTTTATATAATTATTTCAGTACTATTATTTAATATTTACATTTTCCCCACTACTTTTATCTAATTTTTATTTTTCCATTCTTTCTTATTCTATTTGTTACAATCATTTGTTTTCGGATTGGCATATCTTTTCCTTCTAGTTGTCTTTCTCATATATTACGCATTATTTCCTTAAACACATAATTTTCTCACATATTGCACATTATAGCCCCATCACTGTAAAAAAAAAATCCTGAGGTTACTAAATTTTTTTAGTATATTTGTATTCCACAGATTTTTTTAGTAACCGGTACTAAAAACCGGAATACTTGCTAGCTGTTTTCTAGTAATGATGATAGGTGTTTTCTAGTAATTCTTACAGATTTTCTTGTAACTGAGTAATAATACAAAAAATTTTTTTAGTAATTGCAAAAATCAATGAGAAAAACTAAAAATTTTTTAGTAGATCGAACCATTTTTTTTAACAGTGTAACCATGTTCTTTGTGACATCTATAATCTTTTAGTTGTGTTCATGCTCTAATAGTAACAACATATAATTTTGCCTGAATAAGATTTTATGTCTTCGAAACGCTTGCGTTTTCTTTATTTGTATGGTGTATTTAAGAAGTTTAGCTAATTATTTAATATCAATAGTGTGCTTTTATTTTCTATAGTTCATTTTGACAATATTAATTATTTCTTTTAACACGAAGATTGACCAAGAAGAGTGAATAATTACTTTCTTTTTAAAATAATAATAATAATAATAATAATAATAGTAATAAAAAAATCCCTGACGGTTCGGCTTACAGGCACAGGTAGATTTTGAAGACGCAGACCGTGGGGCGCCTGTTTGTCGGGAATTGCAGAAGAAATTACCTTTTTGCGATGATGCGGCAGTTGGAACCCTAACTTGTTTGCAGGCGTTGCCAGCAGGGATTTTTAATTAATTTTTTTTTTTGCTATAAGAGTGGTCCTATAAAAAACTTGCCAGTATAAAAGTTTCAGATAATATTAAGAGGATCTATAATAAATTTAAGCTGATTTGAAATCTTGGGAATTGACGAAGTTATGAATTTTTTTTCTTCTAAAACCCCCTTCCCCCCCCTTAAGGCAATTTTTAATTATATCAAAAATCTGTCATACATAAATTTTCGGCCCTTCTCCTAGAAGTAATAATAACTTCAAACGGATTCGATACATATCATAATTAAGAAATTATGGGTTTTTTTCTATTTTCACAAAAAGGCCCCCCTCCCCTTTTTTTGATTTTGCCCATTAACGAACTTGACCGAGATTTTATGTCCCTTGATTTTTTTCGAAAAGATGCAGGAGTTGGAACCGCCTACTTGTTTGCAGGTGGAGCCGGCAGGGATTTTTTTTTGTTTTTAATTTTTTTTGCTATAAAGGTTGGTCCTATAAAAAACTTGTCCATATAAAAGTTTTAGATAATATTAAGAATATTAATAATAAATTTACGCGGATTTGATATCTTGTGAATTGACGAAGCTATTATTTTTTTCTTCTAAAACTCCCCCCCTTGGGGCCATTTTTAATTATATCAAAAATCTGTCATGCATAAATTTTTGGCCCTTTTCCTAGAAGTAATAATAACTTTAAACGGATTCGATACGTATAATTAAGAAATTATGTTTTTTTTTCTGTTTTCACAAAAAGCCCCTCCCCCCCTTCAGGTTCGATTTTGCCCATTAACGAACTTGACCGAGATTTTATGTATCAGTTTGGAAGAGATTTATGCCGAATTTTTCCAGTTATCGTGTCCATAAAAAGTGACATAGATAGACATAGATAGATAGATAGATAGATAAAGTTTTGAACTGGGGGTGGTTTTGGGTTCTGGGAGTCATGATCGGCTTAGATGTGCAAAAAAAATTCAAAAATTCCAACTTAGGTGAGAATGTAATAGGTAGTATTTCTTACGAAATCTACCTAAAACGGGCTGTGTAATCAAGAGATTGATCTCCAAACTATAAAATACTATACTGTAATATTTTTTCTTTTCAATTTAAGCAATTTAGAAAATGGTATTGCAAAAACTTACAATGTCTTCTTTCAAATTAAATTTTCATCACATTAATATTTGTGCAATGCAAAGTAATTTTTCTGTCATTTGAAGCATATTAAATGCGTAATTAAAGTTGATAACTGTATAATATACTGCGCGGAATGTTTTCTGTTTTGTTTTCAATGCAAATATTACAAATTATTTTAGACGGTTAGTTGATAGCTTTCCACAAGTCATAAAATAGCTAGAAATTCATGTATATTGTGGTAGGAATTGTGTGAAGAGAAAACTGAACTCGGGGAAAAGTTTGGATTCGGTGCCTTCACCCCCAAATTTGAAAGGAACAGGAAACTACCCCGTGTCGCCTGAGATTGTAGCAATTATCTCTATTGTTGACAAGATACGGCGCATAATGAAAGGGGGTAGGCATATTTCTTACACACGTGCATGCCAGTATTGGAGGCATTTTCTCCAAACGACTTATCACGGCTTCGCCGGTATAGAATCCGTTCTAGGAGAACGACTTAAGAAGGTCTCGCCCTTTTCGGAAGACAGTTTGCTGAACGTGTTAACACGGTCTTGTCAGTGAGAGGGTTAAAAGTAGAAACAGCGCAAGTCTTGCCTGGATGGTGACCAACAGTGATATTCCTGTAGCTGCAAAACTCACAAAAACTGAAATTTTACAAAAGGTTTGCAAAGAATAGAATAATGTTCATAATCAGGAAGGCGATAATAGTTAATTTATTGAAAAAAAAACTTGAATTGTGGGAATAATAGCGTGTTAAGAAAATTTTAACAACATTGTTTGGACAATTTTCAACCATAATGACTATCATCAATTCATTAATGGTCATTTAAACATTTAGAAGCTAATTGTGAACAAATAAAAAAAAATGTTCAATAAATGTGTTTTAATATTTTTTAAAAGTCATAATTTCATAAAAGATAGGTTATAATTTTCTTACCAATACAAGATGTTATTGATTTCCTAAATCATTTCTTGTTATTAAAATCTCGTGATTCTCGTCACATTAAGCAGCATCTACTATATTTCAAAGCTTCTGTCCCCCCAACACCGATCCTAGTTTATAGGAGAACTTTTTTTTAAGAGACTAGACTACAATTCTCTTTTAGAAGGTGAGTAATATCTATATACTCAAAATTCTCAACCCTTCCACCTTTTCCTGAAATTTTCTATAATCTTCACACACTGCATATTAACAAACATACTATGTATAATGAGTAAAAATTTCCAAAATGGTTCCTTAGCAACATGCCAAAAAAATCTACGAAAACAAAAATTTTCTTGGATATTGTAGTCCCAGGTACCTGAATGCTTCAAAATACAGAATAAATTATCAAACATAAACAGAAATTTAAATAGAAAATTATTGTGTTATTATTTAATAACTTTTATGACCAGAAATAATAAAACTTAATTCTGCATATAACTTAAGTTTAAATATATTTAAATTACTAATATGCTTTTTCTTTAAATTTACTTTTTTTACTCCTTTTTACGTTGCAAACATTTCAGATGAAAAAACGTAACAGATTCGTTTTTGTGTGAGTAAAGAACCTAGTGCAGCGATAAAACAACACACGTTTTTTCTTCGGTCTAAAACATAATAGTGATTCAAAAGTTTGTATGGAGTTGTAAATTTTTTTTAATTCTTCCACTCTATAATATGTTAAAACACAGCACTCTTCTACAATCAGTCAAAATTATCATAAGTACTCATTTGAAGTTATTAAATTTTCTATAAATATGTTATAATTGTAAAATAGAAATAATTAAAAATATTTTAAAGTTTTTTATATAAATATCCAAATTAAAAAAAAATATTTAGGCCAAATATTGGACCAATATTTGCCACGAGTTTGTAAAAAAGAGAAAAAAAAGCAAGTTGAAAAATATAAGGACACATTCAGAGTAAAACAACAATTTTATTGAAGGAAATATTTTTAGCAATATTTGAGATAAAGTAAAAAAATACAATAGTTATATGCAATTATCTGAAGAAAAAAATTAAGCCAAAATACATTCTTGATTTAATTTATGTAGTTCCCAAATGACATTGGATTTTCCAAGTGTATCATATCTTCCACAAAAATTACATATGTGGCCTCAAAACAAAATAATTTTCTGCAGCAGCTTGAAGCAAAAATGAAATAGGAAATATTTTCCCACTACTCGTTTTAACTTTTCTGAATATAAAATAAGATAGATTAACACTTAATTATTTACATCCAAAGATATATTGCAAATTAAAAGTTTTATAGCTTATAGGACTACAAATTAAAGGGAGTCGACTATATTTATTAAAGTTTATGGATTTTCATATGTAATTTCCCCCTGTTCCAATTAAATGAGAGAATAAGTGCTCATGATTAGATTCTTGCTATTATAAATAAGAAACCTCGTTGATTATTTCTAAAAGAGAGTACATACTTAATTACGTAATCTGAGAAATGACATTTTACTCTACATACATAACTGTATTTGACATTATGACAAAAAAGAAAGAAATCATGGCAAGCATGTACCTACAATATATATTTAATTTTTCTTTTTTTTTTTAAATTTAAATTTAAATTTAAAACAGATGTAGGAAAGAGCATAGATAAATAATAAATAAAATAAAGATAAAGACAATTTTAAAATTATACTATAATTCTATCTGTTGTATACAATGTAACAAATCTGTCAAGAAAATAATTAAAAAAAAATCTTCCTTGTGTTTTTCTTTTTTGTCACATAAAAATGCAAATTCAGATCAAAAGTTCAAATAGTCTTTATTGAGTTACACAAGTACACAACAGCTTAACTGAAATTATTTTTATTTCACTGTTCATAACTATGATAAAAATATCATGAAACAGAGAAGGAATCTGAATTAAGCTTCTCCTAGATATTATTTTTGTTACATTTAAATAGTTATCTAGAAAAACAATTAGCAACATATATTGATCAGAGGAGGGTATTATAAATAATTTCAATATACCTCACAAAATTAATCAATTTAAATTTATTGATTAAAACAAATTATTCTCTAACCATAAAGATCCCACTACTTGAATCTGTAGCATGGTTCCTAAAAAACATGATTTTATTTAAAATTATATATACATTTTTTGTATAATAATATCAACCTAAAAATTTCAAATGCTGTTATTTAAATTTTGGTTAAATTTATTATGATTAACACTAATAATTAAGATTTTATTAATTTATTGACATTTATATATGGTAAACTACATATAATATACATGAAAATTTTGTTCTTTTATACATTTTTAATGAAACTCAAGCAAACTGCAATGGTAGCTATAACTCTCTCAGTTACTATCAAAAGTAGAGGAAATTAACTTTTATCATTTGAAATAAAACAAAAGTTTTCAACAAACTTGCAATGTTTCTCTTTGTCAGAAAAAGATTTCTTTATTATTTAAATATACAGTTCTATTTAGAAAATTATTTCTTAAAACATTACAAATAATTTTTACAATTGCTGTTAAAATACTATCTTCCATCTTCGTATTAATTCAGTCAGGAGTTAGAAATTTAAACTTTGAAATGAAAAACATTCAAGTTTGTATTTTTCTTCAGCAAGCCTTTTGCAGTATGCTCCACAAACAAAAAGGATTTTTTTTCTATAGATGAAAGTGGAGTTGAGCTTTTAAAAGATCATATTCAGATAGAAACTTTACAAATACATTCGTACTTTTGTTATGAATGAGTTTTTAAATGTTTCTTTAGTGCTCGATTATCAGAATGTTTTTTTGAGCACACTTCACAAATATATGGCTTTTCACCTGTATGTATACGGAGATGTTGCTTTAGATGAGAGTAACGAGAAAATGCTTTAGAACACACTTCACAAATAAATGACTTTTCTCCAGTATGGGTAAGTAAATGGCTCTTTAGAGTACCACTATGAAGAAATCTTTTGGAGCATAAATCACAAAGGAATGGCTTTTCACCTGTATGGATGCGACGATGTACCTTTAGATATCCGTGATTAGAAAATGCTTTAGAACACACTTCACAAATAAATGGCTTTTCACCTGTATGTATACGGAGATGTACTTTTAGAGAAGTGTAATGAGAAAATGCTTTAGTACACACTTCACAAATAAATGACTTTTCTCCAGTATGGGTAAGTAAATGGCTCTTTAGGGTACCACTATGAAGAAATCTTTTGGAGCATAAATCACAAAGGAATGGCTTTTCACCTGTATGGATGCGACGATGTACCTTTAGTTCTGCATTACGAGAAAATGCTGTAGAACACACTTCACAAATAAATGGCTTTTCCTTAATATGGGTGCGTAGGTGTATCTTTAGACCATTACTATTGCTACATCCTTTGGAGCATATCTCACAAATAAAAGTTTTTTCTCCTGAATGTATGATAAGATGTTGTTTTAGATTTGACTTTTGAGAAAATCCTTTGGAACACACTTCACAAATAAACGTTTTTTCTCCTGTATGGATGGTAAGATGTCGTTTTAGATTTGATTTTTCTGAAAATCCTTTAGAACACACTTCACAAATAAATGGTTTTTCTCCAGTATGAATTCTTAGATGGCTCTTTAGACTACTAATCTTAGAAAACACTTTTGAGCATATATCACAAATGAATGTCTTTCGATTTGTACGATTTGTCTGATCATTATGTTGAACATATTTTGAAGAGCCCCCAACATCACTAATAATAGGCTTTTCTTCACTCTCAATAAAGAGGCTTTCTTTTGCTTGACACTCTACAGAGACAATTTTTTCAGACATTCTACAGAATTGCAAGATTTTTCTAGTATTTTGTATTTGTATCACGTTGAAGTATTAGTTTTTAGTCAGTTTTTCTGAGCTGAATTTATAGAAGAGAGCTTTCTTCTATAAATGAAGAAAAGAGTTTCATTTATAGGAAAGACTTACAGTTTGAGAAAATCTTAGAATATAATTTGAAAATAATATTCACCTGTTTTGGTGTGAAGATAAGTCAGAGGAATTTATCACAGAAAAAATGATTTACTTCAAAGTTCTTTTTTACACTACTTTTAATTTTTACTGGAATGCGTACGTCTAAAAAAATCTTTTTTAATCCTTCAAAGATGAATGAGTCCTTCTTTTCCTTTCATATCTGAAATAAAAAAGATGTTCTATTAATGGGCCTTTTTATCTGCAATTATTAATTTACTTCAATCCCAATATTTTTTAAAATTTGTAGAAAAATTTAAATATTTTAAATTATTAAAAAGGACATGTAACTGTACAGTAAGTGTGATAAAAGAAAACATATTTTAAGTGCCAAAATATCACAAAAAAAAGAAAATTTGAAAGGATTTATGTTTTTTTCAATTATGTTAATAAAATATGTTTAGCGGAGGAATCTCCATATTCATATTGTAACAGACATGAAAATGTTCGGTAGTTTGTTTACTTTCTATTCTATCATTTACACTCAATAGAATCTGTTGCCAAACAATGTGATTAAAAGTCAATAATGGATAAGCAAATTTTTACATTCACTAATGATGTAACAATGTAGTGTGCAATGTTACCACAATGTAGTATGCAATGCTGCGACAATGTAGCGTGAAATGCAGCACATAATATGTAATGTACAGTCATCCAAAATAAAAGAAAAAAGAACACCCCATAAATTTTAATTATCAAATTGTCTCAGGAAAAATGGAAAACTACCGGAACAATTTTCAACTGGAAATGATGTCATCTTCCAATTTATGTTTAAGAAAGATTTAGGGATCGTCTTCAAACTGAAATTGTAACATTTCTGAAATTTTCAATAAGAACACCCAGTTTTGACAACATTTTTGGCTTTTTTGTTAAGTTTTACTTTTGAATACCAAACAAGAAGAAATTCAATCAAGCAGTTTAGGAATTATGCGTTTTCAAAATTTGGAAGTCCTATTGTTAAATTCACTCTTATTTGTTGAAAAACAGGTTGCAACACAGTTATTTTTTTAAGCATATCTCAAAAACTAGTTGACTGTAGAGCTGTCATTTTAGATTTGCATATTTGAAGCTTTTAGAAATCGATTTCTTAAAAAAATTCACACGTTACAATTTAATACGTTTATTCGAAAATTCATTGAAAACAAATATTTTTTTTTATTTAATTCTTGAAAAAAAAAATACATAACCTACAAATTTTATAACCAAAACTGATTCTAAAAACTTCAAATATGCAAGTCAAAGATTACAGATTATTCTGCCAAGTAGTTTTTGATTTATGCTTAAAAAATTACATGGATTGCAATCTGTTTTGCAATGAATGTGAATGAATTTAACATTAGTTATTTGCAACTTTAATCTTTAATAATTCCTAAATTGTTTGATTGAAAGAGTCCCATTTTGTATCTCAATAAAAATTTACCAAAAAATCTAAATAGGAGAACAAAATTAGATGTTTTATATAAAAAATTTGAGTTTGGTACAATTTCAGTATGACACTTGTTCTGTTTCTGCTTTGTAAGTTTATTGAATTTAGCTTTTTTAATTTTCCGATAGGATATTCCATGATCAGATCTACTATCATTCCAGTCAGTAACTGAAGGAATAGTCCTAAAATTCCACCAGCAGCAACAGTCGGCCCCAACCAACTGCCTCCTACCATTGTCAAAAGCAATGAATAACCTCAAAGTCACTTCAGTCATCTGATGCACTAAACTCATTGATTGATTTGTTAAACTTATTGAATTTAGCTTCTAAATTTCTCTGGTGGGATCTTCTGTGATCAGGTCAACTATCATTATGGTTAATAACTCAAAGGGACCTCCAATTCTGCCATGCTGCCTGCTCTGTGAACAGCAGCAGTCGGTCACCCATAAACTTTTATTTTAGCATTATTTTTTTTTTAATCCAGCCGAACTGCTATTTTTGTTCTGTATTTCAGTAACAATTTGAAGATTAAAATATTTAGAGGGCTCTCTTCTGTTTGGGGGTCAATTGTGCATATTCCATATTTATTTATTTGGGGGAAAAGTCAGTTTAGTTTTTGAAATGAAGGATACAAATTTATTGCTAATTCTCTTAATTTGCAGTAAACAAAATCTGGCACTGAACAATGTGATTTAATGCCACTATTGTACAATAATAGAGTCACATTCATTGTTGTCAATTTTGCAGATCAGCAAGTTTAGTTTTTGCAGTGAAAGACATGTGTCAACTGCTAGTTCTCTGTTTTCCTGTTCCATTTTTAGGTAGCTTTCAACACAAAAAGCTACCTATTGCAGTCATTTGGAGGAAAGCAATTCCAAAAAATTTTGGTATATTTTCACCGATCATGACCCCCAGACACTCAAACCACCCTCCGTTCAAATGTTGATTTATATATATATATATATCTGACATACATCATGCTCTAACTCACTTATTTATGAACCGATTTGGATGTAACTGAGTATGTATATAGGACATACCAAGGTCTCCACCGAGTTCATTGGCCAGCTTCAGCCAGTTAAAAAATTTTAAAAATTCAAAAATATATACAAAAAAATTATAAATTGAAAAATTGTCTGTGAAGTGTTAGAACATGATACAAGGATTCTGAAACTGTTAGGGGAACCGTCGGTAGCGTAATAAATTTTCTTATTTTTATAAATAGTTAAATCAGTCTTCAAATTTAATATACATTTTCATCTTTTGATATGTTAAAGAAGTTTGTTCAGCTTACCTGAAATTTTCCTTTTTGCGCCAAGTGATATCCACAGTAATCCAAAGTGTTGTAGCGATATTTATCTTATCCATTGATTCACTTATATTGGGGTAATAAGAAGTAGTATTAGTAGAAAATAACAATTGTGTGAAATCAGCAGAAGATTCATTTTCCTTTGAATATAATATTATAATTCTTGGCTAGATGTACATGTTTAAAATCGCGTTTTGGAGGCTGCGTATAAGTGCTCCAATTTTACATTATATTAAAATATATTTACATCATATATATACAAGAGCATCTTAACTGCTCGGATATATTTTGGAAACTGAAGGGAGATTGTTATTTGAGTTCTGTGCACACGCGCGGGACAAACAGCTGTAGATTTAAGGAGGGATATCTGCAGTATTTCTCCAGTTAGTTTCGACAGTCTCTGGTTTTATTCACTGTTTTGCATCTGCGGTTGTCACTTAAAGTACTTATAGTTAATTGGGGTCTGGTTTTTAACATGTTTTTCAATCGTTCGCTGCACGTGGAGATTAATTAACTGCATAAAAAAGGTTTCTCCGTCACTCCCCCGTAATCTCCTGTGTGGGGAATGGTTGAAGATTCAGTTTCTTACGGTGTTTTTCATACACCAGCTTGGGAGTGGGCTTCGTGAGAGTGTCGGCTATCATTTCTTCACTGGGGCAGTATTGTAGATCGATTTTTTCTTCTTCTTTCATAGGTTTGATGTTGTGGAAACGTATGTCGATATGCTTGGATCGCTTAGTATCTTTATCGTTTTCAGTCATTTTTATACAGGACATATTATCCTCAAATATCGTGATGGGTAGTTTTTGTGGAATGTTGAGGTCGCTTAGCAAGTTTGTTATCCAACTTAATTCTTGTGCTGCGTTGCTAGCTGAAACGTATTCAGCTTCGGCTGACGAAAGTGCAATGCAATTTTGCCTTTTTGTAATCCAGTAAATCGGCAATTTTCCTAGCATGAATAGATTTCCTGACGTTGATTTACGTGTTTTCAAGTCACCAGCCCAGTCTGCATCGGCGTATGCTGTTAGGATGGGCTTGCTGTTTGCGCTAAGAGTTAAATTCAAATTTTCTGTAGTTTTGAGGTATGAAATGATTCTTTTTACTGCTGACCAGTCCTTTTGGCGTGGTGTTTCGTTTCTACGACATAATATGTTTACTGCTGCAGATATGTCAGGACGCGTGATTATGATATGTAAAGTAATGTGCCTGTCGCTTGTCGATATTTCGTGTTATTAGGTAAAAGATTATCGTCGTCTTCAAGTCTGTTGAATCCAGCAATCATGGGTGTGTAATGAGGTTTCATGTCGTTTAAATTCAGTTTTTTCACTAGTTCCTGTATTTTATTGTTTTGATTTAGGTAATATGTATCGTTGACTTTATTAATGTTTATGCCTAGGTAATTATTCACTTCTCCTAAGTTTTTTAGTTCATATTCTTTCTTAAGTTGGTTTATTGTTTCTTCGATATCACTGTCCTTTCCTGCTATCAGGATATCATCTACATAAATGATGATGTATATCGGATTTTCTTGATTTGATTTAAAGTACAGACATGGATCATTTTTGCTCTGTATGAAATTATTGTTTGTGAGTGTTTCCGATATTTTGGTGTACCAGGCCTTTGCGGCTTGCTTAAGACCGTAGATGGCTTTTTGAAATTTACAAACTTTTCTTTCATCGCCGAGTTTAATATACCCGTCTGGTTGACTCATATAAACAGTTTCAGTTAATTCACCATGCAAGAATGCTGTGGTTATGTCAACATGTTTCACGTTCAAATTTTTGTACAATGCAGAGATGAGAAATGCACGTATTGTAGCGTGCGAAACTACAGGTGCGAAAGTTTGATCATAGTCAATCCCGAATCTTTGACTATATCCTTGTGCTACTAAACACGCTTTATAGCTTTGAACATTTCCTAAATTGTCCTTTTTTAGTTTAAAAGTCCATTTTGAGCCGATAATTTTTGTTCCGGGTGGTGGATCTGTTAAAGTCCAAGTGTTATTTTTTCTTAGGCATTGTATTTCATTTTGTGTTGCTTTTATCCAATTTTGTTTATCATTAGTATTTTTCATTTTTTCGATATCTTCCCAATTTTCGGGAATGTTTTCAGATGAACTATTTATGAGACAAACATATCTGTCAGGAGGAACGCCTCTATTTGTCCTATTAGACCTTCTTGGTTCAATTGGTTGCTGTTTGGGCACGGATGGTGTCTCCTCACTGTCAAGTTTTATTTCTAAGTGATTTTCATGTCTATCCGGTAATTGTGTATTGTCATCTGATGTTTTTGTGGTGTTTTGTATCTCCTCAATGTTATCTGAGTGTACATTTTCATTTTCAAGAAATTTTACCGTTCTCGCTATTATAATTTGTTTTCCTTGTGTGTGAATTCTATAACCAGTCGATCGTGTGTCATAACCTACGAACGTTCCGGTTTGAGCCCTGTTATCGAGTTTTCCTCTATTTACTTTATCGACGTAAAATAGCGCTTTACAACCGAATGTTCTTAAGTGTTTTAAATTCAGTTTAACTCCTTTCCATAATTTGTAAGGTGTTCTGTTGTTGTTTGCTTTAGTTGGGAGTCGGTTTTGTAAATATGTTGCAGTGTTTATGGCTTCACCCCAAAAATGTTTGCTTAATTTTGCTTGTGATAGCATGCTTCTAGTCATATCTAATAAACTTTTATTTCTTCTCTCTGCAACTCCATTCTGGCTCGGATTATGCGGGACAGTCAATTGGTGTAAAATTCCGTTCTGTTTTAAGTATTCATCTATCTCTTGATTTACATATTCACGACCGTTATCCGATCTAATTTCCTTAGGTTTTTTACCGAACTGATTGTATATCATCGTTATATACTCTTTTATCTTTTCAGCAACTTCGCTCTTTTTAAATAATAAATATATCGTAGTATATCGGGAATAGTCATCAATAAGAGTCATAAAATAAATTTTCCCGCCTAAAGTCGGTGTATCTAAAGGACTACATACGTCACTATGGATCAAATCCACGATATTAGTAGCTCGGTTTGTTGCTGATTTAGGATACGGCATGTTAGTTAATTTAGTTTCGATACAAGTTACGCATGTTTTATTTTGATGTTTACATTTTCCTATCTTTATTCCGTCCGCAAGTTGATTTGTTATTATAGATTTAATCGCGTCATAATCTCTGTGACCGAGTCTGCGATGCCAGAGATCTATGCATTGTTTGCTGTCACAGTTATACGTTATGTTTACATAATTTTGTGGTTCTTCCACATCGTCCATTTCCTCAATAATGTATAAATTTTTCTCATTTTTCGCCCTAATATATATTTCTTCATCAAAAATCAAATCGCATTTATTATCGTCGAAGATTAGTTTACACCCGTTTTTTGCGGCTTTACTAACTGAAATTAGGTTTGACTCTAAGTCTGGGACATAAAGCACTTCGCGTAATTTCGTTAGTTTTTCTTTTCCTTCGGGGGTTAATGTTTTTATAAAAACTTCTCCTGAACCTAACGCTGTCAGTTTATTACCATTCGCGATCGTTATTGAAGTTTTATTATAATCAATAAATTTACTAAATAGGCTTTTATCATTACAAATGTGCGAGGTAGATCCTGAATCGAGAATCCAGTTATTTTTGCCTACTTTTTCGGTGATTAATGCTTTATTTTGCGTTTGATCATTTGCGTATTTTCTTTCATTTGGAATTTTATTTTCTCTACGAGTTTCGGTCTTTTCATAACATAATGAAGATGAGAAATTCTTTTTATTTTTGAATTGATTGTTACGAGGATTTCCGGATTGTACCGTGTTTCTGCTCTTGTAGTGCCAGCATTCGTAAGTGGAATGATTTTTCATTTTACAGTTGTTACAATATTTTTGTTCTCTTCTATTTTCAGTGTGTGTATATCTCCAATTTGTTTTAAATGCTCTCTCGTTGTTGTTATATCCGCTATGTGATTGTTCTGACATTTCATGTCTACGATTATATTCATCCGTTAATTTGGTTTTGATAAAATCAGGGGTGAGCTCATTTTCTGGTCTCGCCTCCAACGCAGTTATCAAAGTATTGTAACTGGGGGGAAGAGAACACAGAAATAGCGCGGAAATATGTGAATCGCTAATATTTTCTCCAATGGCATTAAGTTTATCTATAATTTGCAAGATATTAGTGATATGCGTGATCATGTTTGCACCCTCAGCTAATTTAGTACTGTAGAGTTTCCGTAACAGGTAAAGCTTACTAGATAAATTGCTTCTCTCATGTATATTTTTCAGAGCTTCCCATGTTAATTTGGCAGTATCTAAGTTTTTTACATTTACGATTTGAGAATCATCGATGCTTAGGTTTATTAGAGCTCTAGTCTTGCGATCTTTTTTGTGCCATGCGGGATCTGCTGGATCTGGTGGATCTTGTACTATTATATCGTCGAGTTCCTCTTTAATCAGGAACATCTGCATCTTGAACTTCCATGTACTATAATTCGTAGAATTGAGTTTCTCAATAAATTGAGTATTTTCTTTTATCGCATTCATTATTGCTTTTTTAGTGTTCTTTTATTTTTTATTAATATTTTTAGAAATTTGAATTATAGTTTTTTTTTTTTTTAATACTGGGATATTCTTTTTTCAGTCTCATAATCTTTGTTAGGGGAACCGTCGGTAGCGTAATAAATTTTCTTATTTTTATAAATAGTTAAATCAGTCTTCAAATTTAATATACATTTTCATCTTTTGATATGTTAAAGAAGTTTGTTCAGCTTACCTGAAATTTTCCTTTTTGCGCCAAGTGATATCCACAGTAATCCAAAGTGTTGTAGCGATATTTATCTTATCCATTGATTCACTTATATTGGGGTAATAAGAAGTAGTATTAGTAGAAAATAACAATTGTGTGAAATCAGCAGAAGATTCATTTTCCTTTGAATATAATATTATAATTCTTGGCTAGATGTACATGTTTAAAATCGCGTTTTGGAGGCTGCGTATAAGTGCTCCAATTTTACATTATATTAAAATATATTTACATCATATATATACAAGAGCATCTTAACTGCTCGGATATATTTTGGAAACTGAAGGGAGATTGTTATTTGAGTTCTGTGCACACGCGCGGGACAAACAGCTGTAGATTTAAGGAGGGATATCTGCAGTATTTCTCCAGTTAGTTTCGACAGTCTCTGGTTTTATTCACTGTTTTGCATCTGCGGTTGTCACTTAAAGTACTTATAGTTAATTGGGGTCTGGTTTTTAACATGTTTTTCAATCGTTCGCTGCACGTGGAGATTAATTAACTGCATAAAAAAGGTTTCTCCGTCACTCCCCCGTAATCTCCTGTGTGGGGAATGGTTGAAGATTCAGTTTCTTACGGTGTTTTTCATACACCAGCTTGGGAGTGGGCTTCGTGAGAGTGTCGGCTATCATTTCTTCACTGGGGCAGTATTGTAGATCGATTTTTTCTTCTTCTTTCATAGGTTTGATGTTGTGGAAACGTATGTCGATATGCTTGGATCGCTTAGTATCTTTATCGTTTTCAGTCATTTTTATACAGGACATATTATCCTCAAATATCGTGATGGGTAGTTTTTGTGGAATGTTGAGGTCGCTTAGCAAGTTTGTTATCCAACTTAATTCTTGTGCTGCGTTGCTAGCTGAAACGTATTCAGCTTCGGCTGACGAAAGTGCAATGCAATTTTGCCTTTTTGTAATCCAGTAAATCGGCAATTTTCCTAGCATGAATAGATTTCCTGACGTTGATTTACGTGTTTTCAAGTCACCAGCCCAGTCTGCATCGGCGTATGCTGTTAGGATGGGCTTGCTGTTTGCGCTAAGAGTTAAATTCAAATTTTCTGTAGTTTTGAGGTATGAAATGATTCTTTTTACTGCTGACCAGTCCTTTTGGCGTGGTGTTTCGTTTCTACGACATAATATGTTTACTGCTGCAGATATGTCAGGACGCGTGATTATGATATGTAAAGTAATGTGCCTGTCGCTTGTCGATATTTCGTGTTATTAGGTAAAAGATTATCGTCGTCTTCAAGTCTGTTGAATCCAGCAATCATGGGTGTGTAATGAGGTTTCATGTCGTTTAAATTCAGTTTTTTCACTAGTTCCTGTATTTTATTGTTTTGATTTAGGTAATATGTATCGTTGACTTTATTAATGTTTATGCCTAGGTAATTATTCACTTCTCCTAAGTTTTTTAGTTCATATTCTTTCTTAAGTTGGTTTATTGTTTCTTCGATATCACTGTCCTTTCCTGCTATCAGGGTATCATCTACATAAATGATGATGTATATCAGATTTTCTTGATTTGATTTAAAGTACAGACATGGATCATTTTTGCTCTGTATGAAATTATTGTTTGTGAGTGTTTCCGATATTTTGGTGTACCAGGCCTTTGCGGCTTGCTTAAGACCGTAGATGGCTTTTTGAAATTTACAAACTTTTCTTTCATCGCCGAGTTTAATATACCCGTCTGGTTGACTCATATAAACAATTTCAGTTAATTCACCATGCAAGAATGTTGTGGTTATGTCAACATGTTTCACGTTCAAATTTTTGTACAATGCAGAGATGAGAAATGCACGTATTGTAGCGTGCGAAACTACAGGTGCGAAAGTTTGATCATAGTCAATCCCGAATCTTTGACTATATCCTTGTGCTACTAAACACGCTTTATAGCTTTGAACATTTCCTAAATTGTCCTTTTTTAGTTTAAAAGTCCATTTTGAGCCGATAATTTTTGTTCCGGGTGGTGGATCTGTTAAAGTCCAAGTGTTATTTTTTCTTAGGCATTGTATTTCATTTTGTGTTGCTTTTATCCAATTTTGTTTATCATTAGTATTTTTCATTTTTTCGATATCTTCCCAATTTTCGGGAATGTTTTCAGATGAACTATTTATGAGACAAACATATCTGTCAGGAGGAACGCCTCTATTTGTCCTATTAGACCTTCTTGGTTCAATTGGTTGCTGTTTGGGCACGGATGGTGTCTCCTCACTGTCAAGTTTTATTTCTAAGTGATTTTCATGTCTATCCGGTAATTGTGTATTGTCATCTGATGTTTTTGTGGTGTTTTGTATCTCCTCAATGTTATCTGAGTGTACATTTTCATTTTCAAGAAATTTTACCGTTCTCGCTATTATAATTTGTTTTCCTTGTGTGTGAATTCTATAACCAGTCGATCGTGTGTCATAACCTACGAACGTTCCGGTTTGAGCCCTGTTATCGAGTTTTCCTCTATTTACTTTATCGACGTAAAATAGCGCTTTACAACCGAATGTTCTTAAGTGTTTTAAATTCAGTTTAACTCCTTTCCATAATTTGTAAGGTGTTCTGTTGTTGTTTGCTTTAGTTGGGAGTCGGTTTTGTAAATATGTTGCAGTGTTTATGGCTTCACCCCAAAAATGTTTGCTTAATTTTGCTTGTGATAGCATGCTTCTAGTCATATCTAATAAACTTTTATTTCTTCTCTCCGCAACTCCATTCTGGCTCGGATTATGCGGGACAGTCAATTGGTGTAAAATTCCGTTCTGTTTTAAGTATTCATCTATCTCTTGATTTACATATTCACGACCGTTATCCGATCTAATTTCCTTAGGTTTTTTACCGAACTGATTGTATATCATCGTTATATACTCTTTTATCTTTTCAGCAACTTCGCTCTTTTTAAATAATAAATATATCGTAGTATATCGGGAATAGTCATCAATAAGTCATAAAATAAATTTTCCCGCCTAAAGTCGGTGTATCTAAAGGACTACATACGTCACTATGGATCAAATCCACGATATTAGTAGCTCGGTTTGTTGCTGATTTAGGATACGGCATGTTAGTTAATTTAGTTTCGATACAAGTTACGCATGTTTTATTTTGATGTTTACATTTTCCTATCTTTATTCCGTCCGCAAGTTGATTTGTTATTATAGATTTAATCGCGTCATAATCTCTGTGACCGAGTCTGCGATGCCAGAGATCTATGCATTGTTTGCTGTCACAGTTATACGTTATGTTTACATAATTTTGTGGTTCTTCCACATCGTCCATTTCCTCAATAATGTATAAATTTTTCTCATTTTTCGCCCTAATATATATTTCTTCATCAAAAATCAAATCGCATTTATTATCGTCGAAGATTAGTTTACACCCGTTTTTTGCGGCTTTACTAACTGAAATTAGGTTTGACTCTAAGTCTGGGACATAAAGCACTTCGCGTAATTTCGTTAGTTTTTCTTTTCCTTCGGGGGTTAATGTTTTTATAAAAACTTCTCCTGAACCTAACGCTGTCAGTTTATTACCATTCGCGATCGTTATTGAAGTTTTATTATAATCAATAAATTTACTAAATAGGCTTTTATCATTACAAATGTGCGAGGTAGATCCTGAATCGAGAATCCAGTTATTTTTGCCTACTTTTTCGGTGATTAATGCTTTATTTTGCGTTTGATCATTTGCGTATTTTCTTTCATTTGGAATTTTATTTTCTCTACGAGTTTCGGTCTTTTCATAACATAATGAAGATGAGAAATTCTTTTTATTTTTGAATTGATTGTTACGAGGATTTCCGGATTGTACCGTGTTTCTGCTCTTGTAGTGCCAGCATTCGTAAGTGGAATGATTTTTCATTTTACAGTTGTTACAATATTTTTGTTCTCTTCTATTTTCAGTGTGTGTATATCTCCAATTTGTTTTAAATGCTCTCTCGTTGTTGTTATATCCGCTATGTGATTGTTCTGACATTTCATGTCTACGATTATATTCATCCGTTAATTTGGTTTTGATAAAATCAGGGGTGAGCTCATTTTCTGGTCTCGCCTCCAACGCAGTTATCAAAGTATTGTAACTGGGGGGAAGAGAACACAGAAATAGCGCGGAAATATGTGAATCGCTAATATTTTCTCCAATGGCATTAAGTTTATCTATAATTTGCAAGATATTAGTGATATGCGTGATCATGTTTGCACCCTCAGCTAATTTAGTACTGTAGAGTTTCCGTAACAGGTAAAGCTTACTAGATAAATTGCTTCTCTCATGTATATTTTTCAGAGCTTCCCATGTTAATTTGGCAGTATCTAAGTTTTTTACATTTACGATTTGAGAATCATCGATGCTTAGGTTTATTAGAGCTCTAGTCTTGCGATCTTTTTTGTGCCATGCGGGATCTGCTGGATCTTGTACTATTATATCGTCGAGTTCCTCTTTAATCAGGAACATCTGCATCTTGAACTTCCATGTACTATAATTCGTAGAATTGAGATTCTCAATAAATTGAGTATTTTCTTTTATCGCATTCATTATTACTTTTTTAGTGTTCTTTTATTTATTATTAATATTTTTAGAAATTTGAATTATAGTTTTTTTTTTTTTAATACTGGGATATTCTTTTTTCAGTCTCATAATCTTTGTTAGGGGAACCGTCGGTAGCGTAATAAATTTTCTTATTTTTATAAATAGTTAAATCAGTCTTCAAATTTAATATACATTTTCATCTTTTGATATGTTAAAGAAGTTTGTTCAGCTTACCTGAAATTTTCCTTTTTGCGCCAAGTGATATCCACAGTAATCCAAAGTGTTGTAGCGATATTTATCTTATCCATTGATTCACTTATATTGGGGTAATAAGAAGTAGTATTAGTAGAAAATAACAATTGTGTGAAATGAGCAGAAGATTCATTTTCCTTTGAATATAATATTATAATTCTTGGCTAGATGTACATGTTTAAAATCGCGTTTTGGAGGCTGCATATAAGTGCTCCAATTTTACATTATATTAAAATATATTTACATCATACATATACAAGAGCGTCTTAACTGCTCGGATACATTTTGGAAACTGAAGGGAGATTGTTATTTGAGTTCTGTGCACACGCGCGGGACAAACAGCTGTAGATTTAAGGAGGGATATCTGCAGTATTTCTCCAGTTAGTTTCGACAGTCTCTGGTTTTATTCACTGTTTTGCATCTGCGGTTGTCACTTAAAGTACTTATAGTTAATTGGGGTCTGGTTTTTAACATGTTTTTCAATCGTTCGCTGCACGTGGAGATTAATTAACTGCATAAAAAAGGTTTCTCCGTCAGAAACATTTTTTGTTTTTGCTATATCTTAAAAAATAGCTGAGATATGGCAGTTTGAAATTCCTAGATGGCTGAGATTTTGAAACAATCTGATATTTGTTATGCTGTAACACTCGTATTTATGATCCGATTTAAATGTGACTGATAATGTGTACAGAACATACCAAAGTCTCAACCGAGTTCGTTGGCCAGCTTCATGTGCCATCTTGTTTCAAAATGGTGGCAAGTTAATTTTTTTTTAATTTTTGAAAAAATCCAAAAACACGTATAAAAATTATAAATTAAAAAAGTTGTTTCTGTTAAGTGTTAGATCGTGATACAAGGATTCTGATTTTTTTTTTTTTGGCTTTATCTTAAAAAATGGCAGAGATATGGCAGTTTGAAATTCTAAGTTGGTTCATATTTTGAAACAATCTGATTTTTGTTATGCTGTAACTCTCATGGTGAAATGCACATTCAAATTCAGTATTAACGAAAACTGGGATTGAATCTTCTATAATCTGGTTCCAAGCAATTTAGCTTAGGCTGTTTGAGTAAAATGGGTTGAATTTTTAAAAACATGGACTATGAAAGCTACCTTTTTTTCCTGGTACAGGCCAGAAAAACTTTTTAGAAATGAATCAAAGTTTAAACATTTGAATGTGATGAAGTATTTTCAAGACTATTGAGTTCTACCCTCATAATAAGTGTGCATACATGGCATTCATTTCTTCTATTACATGAGAAAAGTAGGTTGACTGTAAAATGTCAGGTCCTAATTTCTGTGAATTGCAAAGATCAATTAGTTTGCTGCTTTTTAAATATGTTTCCTTGGAGTTCAGAAAAAGTTTTCTTCAGATGCACCACAAGATTTTTGCAGTTCCAATCTCCTTTTTGTTTAGTGCTGACTTTAAGGCAATTCGGCAAAGCACAAAATTTGGTGGCCCTTACTGCCCTTATGTTTCTTTTCCTTTTCCCATCACAGGAATGAAAATCGCAAAATACGTCCATCATTTGTTGGGGAAAAACCCGTGAAATTTACCAATCTTTCGCGAGAGAAAAAAAAATCATAAATTTCATGAATCTGTTGCAGGGGAAAAAAATCCCAAAATTTGTCATTCGGCTGTTAAAAAAAAAACCCTGTGAAGTTTGCAAACCAGTCGTGGGGAAATACATCAAAATTCATAGAACAGTCTTGGGAAAATATTGTAAAATTTGTCAAACAGTTCTGGAGAAAAATCGCAAGATTTTTCTGTAAGATGCAAGGGAAAAAACGTGAGTTTTGTCATCAGTAGCTCGAAAAAACACCCACTCACCAATTTGTTGCAGAAAAATGCAGCAAATTTTGTCAATTGGTCTTGAGAAAATATCCCAAAATTTGTCAGTCGGTCGTAGAGAAAAATAACAAAACTGTTCATTTGGACTCGAAAAAAAAATCGTGAATTTCATCACCTGTAACAAGAAGAAAATGACATGAAAAAAAATCAGGAAATCTGTCAATCGGTTGTGAAAAAAACCCCTAAATTCATCGATCTTTCACCAGAAAAAATCCCCACAAATTTTGCCAATTGGTCACAGGAAATTTTTGCAAAATTCGTCAATTGATTGTGGGAAAATATAGTGAAACTTGTCAGTCTGTTGCTGAGAAAAAGCACAGAATTATTCGGTCAGACGCAGGGAAGATTCATGAGTTTTGTCAATTTGTTGAAAGAAGACACCAAGAAATTCCCAAATCAGTCACGGAAAATATCATGAAATTCGTCGGTCAGTTGCTGAGGAAAAGTGTAAAATTATTCGGTCAGATGCAGGGAAGATTCGTAAATTTCATCAATTTATCACATGAAATTCCCGAATCAGTCGCAGAAAATATTGCGAAATTTTTTAATTGGTTGCAAGATAAAATGCGAGTTTCATCGATCCGTCTCGGATACCCCACTGTAAAATGTATCAATCGATCAGGAGAAAATATCTCATTATTAGTCAGTCGGTCGTGGGACTTGATCATTGTTTCAAAAAGCAAATTTCTCCAGAAAATTATGAAATTATTTGTGCAGGAGACTCCTGCCAATGATATTCTTTTGGGCAGAATTTCAAAATTTTGGGTCTGAATCCATCATCCCACCCTGAAATTCAAGCCCTGATTATACCCAATTACATTATTATAGTAACTTTTCTGATAAAAGAGGGACATCCTTGGCACAAAATAAGGCACCCACAGAAGCTAAAGATAATACAGTTGATTCCCTTAAATCTGCATAGCTAAAAACCAGAGGTTGTGCGGATTTTAGAATTCTGCAGATTTCTGGCAACTGTTTTGTTTACATTTTAAAATTTAATAATGCACTTGAAATTATAGTAAATGTTTATAATTTAAAATAACATAATAAAAATTAAGAAATTTTTTTTTAATATTAAAAGTAAAGGTCAAGTAAATAATATTAGTGCATAACTAAATATGCGGATGAGATAATTTTTTCTTGAATTATTCAGTGAAACGCTCCTTATAAATATACACTAATATTTCACATCAAAATCTTAAAATTACAAAGTTTTATTTCATGTTTAACCATATTTAATAACCAAAAAGCTTGATTAATACATAAGTGTATTTGATGAAAAGATCATGATCGCCACTGATATACGTGCTATTTTGAAATTTTTCAGAAATAAATTTATGCTTCCTTCATGAGAAAACATGAGGACAATCATATTATAATGTGTACAAAATGATATAAAAATTTTTAAAAACTTAAAATTTTTGACCTACATCTTAACTGTAAGTTTCATTGTTTACATCTGAAATGATGTGTGGATTTTAGGAGTTTGCAGATTTTAGGGTTGTGGATATTATTGTCAAACACATTTCTTAAATTTTAGCTGTGCCATTAATGTTATTTTGAAAATTCAGGCTGTTTTCCCAATAAAAATTTCCAACTGAAACAATAATTGTTATTTTTATGAATACACTCCTCTCATATTTTACTTTCCAATGAACAAATTTCTATGCTTATGAAGTATGCCATAAGAGTGATGTGCAGATTATCCTCGATAAAACTTTTGAGAGAAAAGTCTCTTATCATCATGCTGATAGAAAAAACTGTGCTAAAAGTTGTAGCTGTATTCGTAGGAAGCGCTGAAATGTCAGAAAGTATGGATATGGATGTACCCAAACAGAAAAACAAAAATTAAACATAAAAAAGGAATAAATATTTTAAAAAAAATTCCTTTACAACAAAAAGAATATATGCATGATAATCGGGAAGTAAATTTAATAATAAAATATCGTGATTTTCCTCAGAAAAAAAAAAATTGGAATAACTTGATTAATTTTTTTAATTAAATTTGGTTTGTATGATTTTTTTTTTCTTATGTAAAGTTATTGAATGGCTGTCACGTGCCAAGCATCATAAGTTTACTTCAAAATAATTTAAAATTTAATTAAATGATATTAAGAAATATAATATATATTATTACATATTATGATAATTAAAACTAATAATTACAAAAATACATTTACACTGCAAATTCTTCCATGGCACAAGTAATAAACAAAACAATAAAATATTTCCCAGATTTCCAGAATCAAAATATGTAAAATCACTTTAATAGTTTAAATGTATGTATAGTATTTAGACAGATGTATGTGTATGTGTTACAATACATTTAAAATTCTTGTTTTCTCATTTTTGATATGTATGGTAGAAAGCTGCAGAGGCACGAGGCCTGTAACCGGCCTGGCATAATGAAGGCAAATTTTCAAATACAATGGACTGGCTGAATAAAGACAAATTTTTTAACAGGCCAGGCCAATAAAAAATAATAAATTATAATTTTTCCGGGGCGGGTTGATAATAAAAATTAAATGGGCAAGCCAGTCTGACAAATCAATTAAGCAGGTTAACCACCCCAACATAACAAATTTAAAATTATCAAACTAAGCTGATAAAATATGAACAATTTTGAATGGATGTGAGTGGGATGAGAATAAATATAAATGTGCTACATGAGCCGCTGCTAGCTTGACAACACCAATACAGAAATATAACATGTCCAGCATAGAAATCTGTATTAGTCAGTTACATCGTGTCTCAGTTTAGGCTTAATATTTAGGCAAATCTATGGCACTGTTGAAATATCTAACAATTTATTATAGTAAAATCTTATATCACAGTCACAAAGTTTATACTAATCCATGAAACCAGAAAATAGGGGGAAATAGTAACTGTATATAGCGAGAAATTACCATTGTATGCACTGCAAAAATAGAAGCTGCCTTCACTTCAAAATAATAACATTACTAGCATTTGAAAGTTTACCTATGGTGTTATGGTTTGATTATCGCCCAGGCTAAATCTTCCTTGCTAAGCAAAAGAGGAAAGCACAGTTCACTCAAAGGGCTCAGTATTAAAGTATAAAAGAAAAATTAAAACTTACAAGGTGAGCACTATTTAATACAGTACTCTAATTATCAGAATTTTAGGAATCCATTGATTTGAAATATTGAGTGCTATTTTAATAAATTTTAACACACGGAAAAGAAAAAAGCTCTTTTTTTTTCTTTGGAGACTGAGTCTTCACTATACAATAAATAATCAAAAACAACTATGTACAAAAGAAAAAAAAATGTAATACTTATATTTAGATTGGCAAATATAAAACATACCACGCCAACACTACACAAAAGAAAATGGCGAAAAGAATGAATAGACGCCCAAAATGTTTCGATTAAAAATCCATATTCGATTAATTGCTTTCAGAAATTTTTATCAAAATCGACAGTTATATTTCAAGGTTCATCCCAAGGAGAAAGAACCTGGAGGGGAAACTAGAATAGGCGAGGATATCGAAAATGCAAGTCATATTTTTTTAACGAAAGAGGGCGCTGTAAAATTTGGCGGCGGCCTTTAAACAGAATGTCATTAGATTTACATGTTAAATTCCGAAAGTATTTTACTCGATTATTTTTATTTATAGCAATTATATGTCATAAATTTAAGATGGGGTATAAATGTTTTATTCCGGGATGTAGATCGGGCTATGATGATGAGATAAACAAAAGAAAAATCGAAGGAAAAAAAAAAAAAGTATGTGTTAAAGTAAGTGATTTTATATTTATTGTTTGGCAACATCCTGTAATAAGTTTTACCTTTCATGTATTGGCAACACTTTTTAATCTGTATCTCTCTTACCGCCGATGTTGGTGTTTGTAGCTGTTTATCACATCCTTAACGCGATGCTATTATAATAAACCTTTTTATTCTAATAACCTGCTAACTCTGACAGGTTATGGGCCCAGGAGCCCATCGCGTAAATTAAACAACACTTAACGACGCTTTGAAAATTACGGAAAAGTGAAAATTACTTATACCGGCGGCGATCGTTAGGCCTAGTTTAAAAACGTGCTAAAAAAAATTGCGCGATGTCTACACATACAGTTACTATACCAAGTGCAGTTCCTCCAAACTTTGAAAAGCTTAAAGGTCGAGCTAATTATAGCGAATGGAAATTTAGTATACGATATCACCTTGAAGATCGGGATCTTTATGACGCTTGTACTAAGGAAAATGCAGAAACTACAGTTGATCGTCGGGCAAGATCCGCAATCGTAAGTAGTGTTTCCAGTATTGTCATTAAAGAATTATTGAACTGTGAAACTGCAAAATCCATGTGGGATAGACTCCAAAATCTCTACGAAGATAATAATCCAAATCGTTTTATTACGTTAAATCAAGAAATGTTTGCAACGAAATTTGAAAACTGTAGAGATATGGCAGAATACATTGAAAAGATGCGTTCCATCGGTATTAAAATGAGAACGATTCTTCCCGCATACCCCGACCAAGCTGTAGCTGCAAATATTTTAACGAATTTACCGACATATTTTCGTCCTTTAACGATGGCTCTGGAAAATAGTGTTCAAGAGTTGACTACAGATCTCGTTTGTGAAAAGTTGCTCTCGGAATTTGCTAAGATGGGAAATCAAGAACAAAATGCCTATGCAACTAAAACTTCCAACCATGATTCAAGATTTTATGGTAAATGCAACTCATGTGGCAAAAATGGTCATAAAGCAAAATTTTGTAGATCAAAGAAGTCTAAATTCAACAATGCAAACAAGAGAGATGTAAAATTTAAAAAATCCGCAGACTACAATTCCAGAATAAAAGAAGCTTGGGTATTATGTTCAGGATCTGAAATCAAAGCCAGAGATGAACCATGGATTATAGATTCTGGAACAGACAGACATATGACATCACATAGAGACTGGTTCACAGATTTTGTTGAATTAGCCCCATGCCCAGTGAGAACAGGTGGAAAAATTATTCATAGTGCAGGTGAAGGAAGCGTTACACTCAGTATAAAAAGAAATGATGCAATTGTTGAGGTAACTCTAAATAATGTTTTATATGTTCCTGATTTAACTGCTAATTTAATTTCTGTAAAATATCTTGCAAAAAAGTTGAATATCCTTACTGTATTTGATGCTAATAATTGCAAATTAATTGAAAAGCATTCAAGAAAAATTCTCGCTACAGGTACTTCAAAAGATAACACTTTATACTATCTGGATACTGTAAGAAGCACAGCCTTGATTTGTTCCAAAAAGGATTCTGTCAATACGTGGCATAAAAGAATAGCCCACTTGAGTTATCCTGGACTTAAAAGACTGAAGTCAATGGCTAATGGTATCGATTTTGATGACGGCTCTGAAGATTGTGTGTCCTGTATAAAAGGAAAAATTCATCGCAAGCCATTTCCTAATCAAAAAGCCAAAAGAGCAAAAGAAATTCTTGAGCTTGTTCACTCCGATTTATGTGGACCAATGGAGGTTCAGTCGCATGGAGGGACAAGATATTTTCTTACAGTCACTGATGATAAAACCAGAATGACTTTTGTTAGTTTCTTAAAAACCAAGGATGAAGTTTATCAAAAATTTGTTGAATTCAAAACTTACGTTGAAAAACAAACTGACAAGAAGTTGAAAATAGTTCGTAGTGACAGAGGTAAAGAATTCCTACCACTTAAAGAATTTTTCAGAAAAGAAGGCATCTTTCACCAAACAAGCATTGCATATAGCCCCGAACAGAATGGAATTTCTGAACGTTGCAATTGGACACTTGTAGAGAGAGCACGTGCTATGCTCAATCAAGCAAATTTAGATAAACGATTTTGGGCAGAAGCTATCAATACTGCAAATTACTGTAAAAATAGAAGTCCTACAGTTGCTGTAAATGGGAAAACTCCTTTTGAAGCATGGACCGGAAAAAAGCCAGATTTGCAACATATGAAAATTTTTGGATGTAAAGCCTTTTCTCATATACCCAAATGTCAACGCAAAAAATGGGACTATAAAGCTAAAGAAATGATATTTGTTGGGTACTGCCAAGAAAGCAAAGGTTACAGGCTTATGGATCCTAACACGTTCAAGATTACTGAAGCCAGAGATGTAATATTTTTAGAAACAGAAAAGTGTACTCCTTCTTGTTCCTCAGAAAACGAGCAAAGTCTAGAGTTTTATCAAGATGAAATACTGTTCCCCATATACCAACAACCACAAGAAGTTGTTTCTATAAATTCAGATTTAGATGACGGAAATTCAGACATCAAGGATGACACTCCCACAGACCCTTGCGAAGACGAAAATTCAGAAGTTAAAGATGTCACTCCTGTAAAACCTTGTGAAGACTCTAATAGTGATGTTGGTGCAAGAAGACCTAAACGAGAAATAAGGATGCCATCTTGTCTCAAAGACTATGATACATCCTCTGAAGAACATCAATGTCACATAATATCTACAATATTAGAAGATGAGACAGAACAAACTACTGATATTCCAACATCTTATACAAATGCTCTGAATCATGCAGATGCTGTGAAATGGAAAGGGGCAATTTCTGAAGAATTAGAAGCACACAAACGAAACATGGCAACTTGTGTCACTTCCTCCTGGCTGTAAACCTATTAAGTGTAAATGGGTATTTAAAATCAAGCACGGTGCTGATGAAAGTCCTCAACGCTATAAAGCCAGATTGGTCGCCAAAGGTTGTTCCCAAAGAGCTGGCATTGACTACACAGAGACATTTTCTCCAGTTGTGCGCTATGAAACACTAAGAGTGTTAATAGCCATGTTTACCCTTTATGATTGGGATATTGATCATCTTGATGCTGTTGTTGCATTCCTTCAAGGAAGTATTGAGGAAGAAATTTATATGGAGCCCCCAGAAGGTTTGGAGTTCTCCAAAGAAAGGGGAAGTAAGAAAGAAGAGAAGATAGTTTGTCGACTCCAAAAAGGACTTTACGGTCTAAAACAATCCGGTAGAGCCTGGTACACTAAACTAGACAACAACCTCAAAGATTTAGGATTAACTTGTGCTGACTTTGACTGCTGTGTTTACTATAAAATCACAGGTAAGAAGATTTTACTTATAGCAGTTTATGTGGATGACTTGTTGATATTTTCAAACTGTCCTAAAGATAAAAGCAGCATTAAAGAACAATTATTCAAGAGATTTGAAATGAAAGATCTTGGTGAACTAAAATATTGCTTGGGAATTGAAATTGAAAGAGATAGAGAAAGAGGAATTACTGCTTTAAATCAATCAACATACATTGAATCAATTCTTAAAAAGTTTTCCATGCATGATTCAAATCCTGTTTCAACACCATCAGACGTCAATCAAAAGTTGTCAAAATCCTCTGATTATGATGAAAAATTAACATCTATATACCAATCAGCTATTGGTAGTTTACTTTATGCTGCAAAGGGAACTCGTCCTGACATTTCATTTGTTGTAGGTTTGTTATGTCAGTATTGTCAAAGTGCATCAAAAATACATTGAGTTGCTGCCAAACGTGTGATGAGATACCTTCATGGAACAACTAAAACTAAATTAAAATATGATCGCTCAGCTAACAGTGAATTTTTAGGATATTGTGATTCTGATTTTGCTGGATGTCCTGATGACAGAAAGTCAACAACAGGTTTTATCTTCAAACTTGCTGGAGCTGCAGTAACATGGCAAAGTAAAAAGCAAACAACTGTAGCTAGTTCCACCGTCGAAGCCGAATACACAGCTTTGGCATCTGCCACAAAAGAAGCATTGTGGCTTAAAAAGTTTCTGAATGAATTAAACTTAGTATCTAAAGATAAACCAATCACAATATTCTGCGACAACAAAGGTGCTATTGATCTAAGCAAAAACAGCCTTTTTCATGCTCGCACCAAACACATAGATGTGTCTCATCATGTCACTCGTGATTCTGTTAAAAAGAAACTCATAAGTGTTGAAAAGATTTCAACTGATGATATGGTTGCTGACTCTCTTACTAAAGCTGTGCCAAAACAAAAGCACGAATGGTGCATGAATAACATGGGACTCTGTAAACTTTAAAAAAACTGTTTTTTTTTAATTTTGAACTCTAATTTTACTTCTTTGTTTATTTTATAATATATAAAATCAGGGGAAGTGTTAAAGTAAGTGATTTTATATTTATTGTTTGGCAACATCCTGTAATAAGTTTTACCTTTCATGTATTGGCAACACTTTTTAATCTGTATCTCTCTTACCGCCGATGTTGGTGTTTGTAGCTGTTTATCACATCCTTAACGCGATGCTATTATAATAAACCTTTTTATTCTAATAACCTGCTAACTCTGACAGTATGTTTAGAGCTTCAAAGGTGAGTGCTTTTTATTATACTTTAATTTAAAGTTATATGCATGTAATCATTTTTAAACTAAAATTTTTATTCTAGTATATCGATCTTAGTGTATATGTTTTTAAAATGTTATACTTAATGAATGCTAATGTCTGTGGCTAATTGACATGGCCATTTAAATTGTCTTATAGAGTTCTATTTGTTTGGCTGTAATCTGAAGCTGTTTTTTCAAAATTACTTTTAAATTAAGAGAATTGTCTCTTTATGTATCTTACTGTACACACACACACACACACACACACACACATATATATATATATATAATGTATTTTGTTTGATGAATGCTAGCAGTTGCTTTGGCTTATTGATCACGGTCAAAAAACATTTAAATTGTGTTTTATTTCCCAAATAATTAAGATAAAAGTTTGTTTTTAAATGTACATAATATTATTTGCATAGATATAAAAAGTTATGAGTTATTAAATTATTCAAAAGTTATCGATATATACGCAAGATTAAAATTTATTCCAGAAAATTTGAATAATACTTTTAATCTCTAAAAATTACGTCCATTCCGTATTTCTTCGCAGTACAATATCCGTGATATTTATTTTTAAATGACTATTCAGATGTTTTTGTCAGGATAAACTCTTATTTAAAGAGTTATAAAAAGCAATCCAAACGCCAAATATCTATTAAAATATATGCATGGTGTGAAGAAAACTTTATTTAATGAAATTTCGACTTGTTTGACTTTTTTAAATTTCAAATTTTCAATCAAAAACATTTAAAAAATGAATGCTTTTCGCATTGAAAAGCAAGCTAAGATCGCCGTCAGTTTACCGTAGCGCCATCTATGAGGAGAAAAACTGTATTGTAAAATTTCAATGTTACTTTCCCCTCCATCTTCCTCCCTGGTTCATCCCGTTGGACTTGGTTGTAAATGTGTAATTTGTAAAGTAATTTTCTATATGTTTATTATAGCATTACTTTTACATGAGATTTTCAAAATTTTAACAGCCAAAGTCAGGACTCTTTCCTATCCAATTAATTTAGTTTAAATTTGATACCCGACATAGCAGGGAAATAATAATATTAAAATAAGCCTACTTCAGGTCCATATATTTTAAATTTATGTAAGAAATAGTTCGGTTAATATTATTTATTCATAGGTATGTTTCTTATTTACAAATTTCAGTTTTTTTTTATCATTATTATCTCTTACAGCTATCTGTTTAGTTTTTAATAATTTTGACAATTGCAATCCCCAGCGCCGAAACTAGCCTTTTTGACGCCCGGGGCAAACATGGATTTTGGCGCCCCCCCCCCCCTCCTCCGAAAAGAAAATTTCAAAGCAAATTTTTTCTAGGTTTCTAAAATCTAAAGTATATAATCAGATAATCTGTAATACTGAACTATAAGTAATCAGCTTTGTCAAATACTGATTCATTAAAACCTTGAAAATGGAATCGAAAGAAACCGAAAAATATTCCACTTTATACAGGTTTTCATCTTAGGAAGTATAATTATTGATATTCTCAAGGGCGGATTTAAGGGGTCGCGATGGTCTCAATCGCGAGGGGCCCCGCATCCAAAGGACCCCCAAAATCCTCTTTTGAGTTCAACTAGAAAAATTATTTTTTTATCAAAGGATTTTCTTAGCACTTTTTTTTTTAATTAGTATTACTACATAATTTTCATATAATTTAAATAGAATATTTTTTATACCATTTGCTATTCCCAGAAATGTTTTAGTTACGTTTAAATGTTTTTCCTTGTCTATTTCCTTTCTATTAGCAATTATCAGAACTGTGAACGGTTGTGGAGGGTTGGGGTGAGACTCAAACTTGGATCTGAGCTGAAAGGAACCTGTTACTGTTAGAGACTTTTATGACGATTTAATTACATAGATTCAGAGTCTAATTAAATCAGATCTGATAAATCTAAATCGGGACACTGGAGCCCCGGATTCAGGGGTCCCCCACACTTGGTATGCTGTTTACATAAAGCTGATATTTAGAATGCATTTGACTTTGTTACTGATTATAATCGATATTTTGCATTTTTAGAGTAGGATAAGATTAAAAATAAAAAGAAATTGAACTTGACTATTACAGGGGCACATGATGTATTTGCCCCGGAAATTTACATTTGGATAAAAAAAAATAATTACAACAAAAGAATGGGGTGGCAAAATACGTAAAAGTGAGAAAAATACGATTTTTTTTTCTTTTTTCAAAGATAAAGACAGAGACGACTTTATTAGCCATGGCACCCTGTGCGAGGTTCTTTTCTGCGTCTCTACAAATGCTACATTCTTAAAAAAGAAAAAAGGGGAGGAGAGGTTACTATTTTATCTGGCATATGTTTCACCCCCTTAGTTTTTAGTGTCGTTAGCAATAGCCAACTCGCGCCTTTTAAAGTCGGATCTGTATGTAAAAAAGTAATTGTAACAAATGGTATAGCGGCATTTTTCATTTATCTGGAAATGCCCAAAGGACGATAAAATAATTTGGGAGGATAAAGGCAGGGGCGGCTGCGGTTTTATTAGTCATAGCATCTGTGGTATGGTTTTCTCCCTGCACCCCTACAAATGACATTTGTTTTCAAACAAAAAGTTTTAACAAAGAGTTTTATTTTGCGTATTCTTCAAATTATCCTTTCAAACATTATTTGTTTTTAGTTTCCCAGGCAGTCGCCCAACCTCGCCCCCCTCTAATAATACTAGATTGGATCTGGATAAAAAAGTAATTTCAGCAAAAGTAACAGGCCGGCATATTTCTCCCAATTTGTGTTTATTGTCCAGGGCAGTCAACCCTCGCCCATGACAAAATGGAAAAAGAAGAAAGTCCAAGCTGTGAGAAAAGGGAAAAATAGAACAGCCTTCCTGGAATATTTTTATCTAATAGAAAAGTCAAAGATAGGGAAACGTTTGCCAATTATCCATGCTGAACAGTGCAGTACCTACCGTATCTTGACGACGTTGAACAGTGTCATACATAGACTATAGACATGAGTAGGGACTGACCTTGAAAAATGTTAGTGATTCTCCTAAACCACAGGAAGATATTTTAATGATAGACGGCATAGACATGATACATTTGGAATGGGAGAAAGAAAATAGCCTAAGAGAACAGTTCGTTTTTTATTCATTTGCTATTTTGTATTGTAGACGAATCTTTTTATCTATTTGTCTATTTTAATGCATTTGGTTCAGTTTTTCTTTTGGACTTTCCGGCTGCGAGACTTTTTATACAAATTTCATATATATATACATTTCTATATCAAACAACAAACAAAACCTACATTTGGCGCCCCCTTCGCCTTCTGTTCTGCTGGCGCCCGGGGCACGTGCCCCCTCTGCCCCCCCTTAGTTTCGGCCCTGGCAATCCCCAGTTTTTTTTTATCATTATTATCTCTTACAGCTATCTGTTTAGTTTTTAATAATTTTGACAATTGCAATCCCCCCCCCTCTTTTTTATGGTAAGTGTTGTATTTTATTTAAATTTTTACTCATAAACTGTGTTTTGCTTTTGTTTATGAATTTATTTTTAAATATTCTTTTGAAATCATAAAGTATTTTATTCGCAAAGATATGTTTTAGACATTCGTTGTCAGATCCAATTAATCGGATAGAAAGATAATTTTGGATTCTTCGTTATCATGTTTCTATTTGTACACCAAAAATATAATTATCCAACTGGAGATGTTGGAAAAGATGTTTCTCATGGGAATCTAGTCCACACCATCCAAGGGATTTTTTTTAAAAATCACGCTGTCCTAAAAATTATTATTATCAATTATCACTGTTAATAATTCATCTGAAAAGAAAACTGTGTAGATAAAGAAATACTCTTTACAATGTATAAATCTTCAGATCAACAACCTCAATGTCAGCTCTGCAAATCTCATTTTTATTTTGAGGATATTTATTTGAAATCCGATTGTTTGTTTTTTACCTTATTAATATTGTTAAAAAGTTTCAGTGGTTTTAACTCTTGCAAATTGTAATGCGAAATGCAATTCATGTACTGGTATTTTGTGACTTTATATTTTCTGTAAAAGCTTATAGTATTAATTTCAAATTGTCTTCTTTTTTTTTTTTTTGGTTAAAATTAGTCTTTTAAGTATGTGTTTCATCATACTAATTAACATTTTGTGTCACGGAAAGGAAATACATTGTCTTTATTACCTACTTACCAAGCTGCACATAGTAAAAATTATATTTCCAGAATTCAAGGTCACTTTTAAGTGTAAAAAATTTTTCTTTTTCAACTCAAGTTATGAAAGCATTGATTTGACGGAAACAGCTTACATATTAGCCCATGCTCTGCCATCTTATTGTTTTTTCTTGGCATAAAAAACCTATTTTTGCTAAGCCATCATTTATAGCCACTTTAGGATTATTTTTTTTTTTTTTTAAATATAGAGATTAATCATTAAAACAAAAAGAAAAGTAAAGCAACCAAAATAAAGAAATTTTCAACAGAAATTGGCATTACAAATGTTATTTCTTTTAAAAGAGAGAGAGAGAAAGAGCGTGGGGGGGGGGGGAATTTGTAATGAGCAAACATAAAAAATAGAAATATACTGTGATTAATAAATTTGAAACAGCAAAATAAAGCAAAAATTCATTGTATAAATATAGTTTGCAAAATTAAAGCTATTAAAATAATTAAAGCATATAGAAAATCCATTTCAGCAAACAAAGTTAGAACGTTATTCGAAAAAATAGAGGAGGGGAGGGCACAACAGCAATTATATAAAAATACTGAGATTTAAAAATATAAATTGAGAATTTTTTCAAAAATAAGTTTTAAATCAAAAGTTAATATCTTAAAAGATAAATTGTTAAAATATTTTTGGAATTTAATTTGAAAAGCATACAATTTATAAAAAATGCTGCAATGTGCTGACACAAAACTTTAATATTTGTAAAACGAAAAATTGTAATTTAGGGATGCACAACCTGTGGACCGCAATGAGTTTATTGGTGGCCTGCTGATCAATTTCGCTGATCGGGTGTATAAAAATTGCGAATTTTACCGATCGAGTGCATAAAAATCACAAATTTTGCCGATCGGGTGTATAAAAATCGCAAATTTCGCAGATCGGGCTCGTAAAAATCGCAAATTTTGCCTATTGGATGTGTACAAATCGTAAATTTTGCTGATCGTGTGCGTAAAAATCTCAAATTTCGCCGATCGGACGCGTAAAAATTGTAAATTTTGCCGATCGAACACGTAAAAATCGCGAATTTTGCTGATCAAGCACGTAAAAATTGCGAATGTTGCCGATTGGGTGCGTATAAATCGTGAACTTTGCAGATCGGGCGTGGATAAATTGCGAATTTTGCCAAGCGAGAGCGTAAAAATCACAAATTTTGGCGATCGGGCTCGTAAAAATCGTGAATTTTGCCTATCAGGTGTGTATAAATCGTAAATGTTGCCGATCGGGTGCAAAATATCGTTGAACAGGTGCACAAAAATCGTAAATTTCGCCGATCGCAGACTCTCTCTTCAATGGCAAGAACCAATTTTGACACAATATCTCAAATCTTCAGTTCAAACTATGTCTAGATACCAAATTTCATAAAATTCCTACTGTTAGTTTCAGAGAAATCAATTATTTTAAAATGAGCAAATTTTAGGGGCTGTATCCAAATTGAAGCTTGGTACTCAATTGTTAAAATTCTACAGAATGACTAAGTCACTTCTATTAAGGGGGACGGGTACCGACTGGCATTTGACAATGAATCTTCTATACACATTTCCATAATTAAAAGATTGATACATATATACTACAACTAGCATTTAGTGAACTTTAAACTCTAAATTTTTATCTAACATGTGTTATTTTGTTAAATACTGAATAAATATTTAATAATCTTCAATTTTATTCATTTGATCAAGTAAAATTAACCAAGCTTACATTTGTGAATTATTGAAATTAGCGTTTGCTGGTGCTGCCATCTGCCATTCAAAATAGAAATTAATATTACATCAAACACGTTTCACATACTTTTGTAATTTTAAATGCTGGTAAACAGCTCAAAAAAAAATTAATCGGGTCGCAAAAATTCAGTTTGGTACCAAGCTTTAATATCCTTAATGAACAGCATTTATATTTAAGAATCTTCGTAAATTTATTAATGTTTTATCATGATATCAATTAGATTACACATTGGCGATATTTTGGCGAAGTTTTTCTGACTAATTTCTTTGGCAACCTTTTCCAAGGGCGGAGCCTCCTTTGCTGACACTGGAAGATTGATGTTTTCCTGTACTATTTCTGTATAGAATGTTTGTAAATTGGAACCATATGATTGGAATTGTGGAAGCCTTGTTGTAAAAAATTATGGATATAATTCATTATTCTATTCTCATTTGAAGTTTGCAAATTTGAATTGGGATTTTTTTTTAATTTTTTTTTTTTATATATATTATTTGAAAATAGGGTCTGTTAATAATAAGTAGTATTTGAGATTACAATTTAAAAAATGTAACCTTTTTAATGAAAGGTGTTATGACAGTTCGATTTATCCTCTATTTTTAAGTATTTGTTTATGTTTATAGTGTGTGTGTGGGAGGGGGGGGGGAAGGTTAGCTCAAAAAAAATTCCTGTGAAGTAAGGTTATGACCCTGGTTGAAAAAATTAAAAAAAAACTTCATTAGCGGATTTTATTTACACAACAGAGAGAAAAGTCTATGATATCTTTTAAAATAAAAAGTAATAATTTTATTTTATTTCAATGTGGTTGATTTCCATTAAAGATTTAAGGTTTTAATATGTGTTTCAGATAACAAAAATTTTAATTTAAAAATTAGTTCCAGATATCCAAAATTTAAATCTGCCATACTAGTTGATTTATTTTTGGGCCAAAAGATCGAAAAAAAGGATTTTTGGAATTTTTGTATAAATTAAAAGTTTTGCTTCAATCTCAGTCACTCTGGAGATGTGAAAAAAAAAATCTGTCAATAACTTTTTTTTTTTTTTTTGACAAATTAGTTTATTTGTTCCATGGAAGTTAGATTAGTTTACCACACTATTTTATTTTTAAGAAAACTTACAACCTTAAAAGTTTTGTAAGTAGAAAATATCAATTTTGAGATTTATACAGCAGAGGTGGTGCCAGAATCTGCTTGACGGTGAGGATGGGGGGGGGGGGGGGGGGGACGAAATTAAGGGGGGGGGTTTAACACGAAAGTTTTTAATACATTTTTAAATGCAAAAGTATAAAATTAGCAGGCTATTCAAGCGATTTGAAATCAAAATAAGTTTTCCATTTTTTGATAGATAAATTACTTATTGAGTTATAAGCTATTCGTGTCACGCGACAACACTTTTTCCCTTTTCTCGTGCTGCAGTATCGGGAATTTAATTCAGAACGCATATTTTGACAATATTTTTTGAAAGATATCCTGACTTTACCAAACTAGTTCGTTTGGGGCCACCGTAATACTTACCCATCATGCATATGCATAATAAAAAATATGAAAATAAAACATGTGTACACAACTTATAAAATGCATTGCAATTCGAATAAAATCATGGCTTGATGACTTCATAAACTTTAAATCTTCTATCACTAATTTGCATAAAAGAAACATTCTTATAACTCCAAAATGTTAATCATATTAACTAACAGTTTATTGCGCCGGACTAAGCATCTCATTTCCAATTTAAATATATCTTTGAATTGAAATTTGGATGAAATACAGAGTCTTAAAATATCGAAGAGTGTTGAAAAGTTGTAGGATTACAAATATCTCGGCAATTCATTATCGAAAATTTTTACAGACATTTTATCAGAACGAATATTTTGAGAGTCCGAAAAAAATAGTTCCAGATAATCGAGGTTACTGAAATTCAATAAGCTTCTTCCCATTATTACATACTAAGTACATACAAAATTTCAAGTCTCTATCTCAATTTGTTCAGGAGATAGAGCATTTACAGACACACAGACAGACGGAAGGCAATATTTTTTTCTAAAAATGTTTATCCGAATCTCCAGTGTCTGAAACGTGTAAATCCGTCAATTTTTTTTTTTTTTCGATTTTCAAAACAAATACAAGACTTACCCTATACTACGTATGATGGGTAAGTAAAAATGGAAATAGTGTTTCGATTGCATATTTTTTTAATAAGAACACCTGCCATTTCCATGCCTTTCCGAAAACATGCCTGTTCTGAAATCCAAAAGAGCTACTTTCTGACACATTTCTAATTTGAAAACCCATGATATTGGAGTACTTTTGAGAGTACTCAAATTACTCGTATAATACAGTAATAAATTTCACTAAAACAATTAGTGTATGTATAATTATATAATACGATGTATGTATAATTTCAAAAGAATGAGAAAATGTTTTTCTTATATTCGTTTAAAGGGCCCTAGTTCCTCATAATAAAATCTTTTTTTTAGGTGCGTTCGTAATTATATAAATACGTAGCACCTATAGTCGTCGTTTGGTCCGTCCGTCTGTCTGTCTGTCCGTCCGTCTGTCTGTCTGTCCGTCTGTCTGTCTGTCCGTCCGTCTGTCTGTCTGTCCGCATATAACAACGCAAAAACTACCCAAACAAATGGTTTGCAATTTAAAATATATTATCTTTGCATAATTTTGTCGAGACATTTTAAATTTTATGAAACTCGAATCAAAACTTTAGGAGATATTAATAAAAATATTTATTAAGAAATTTGAATTTTTTTTTAAAATCGGTGCTTTTTTGTTATAGGAGCTTCGGAAGTTTAATCGTCAAGCGAGCGAGATACTTATTTTAATACAGAAATTAATATGCAGACGATATAATTCATTTCACAGAATTAAAAATCATCAAGATCTGAATATTTATATAACTAGCTGATACATATATATCTGAATATTTATATAACTAGCTGATACATATATATCTGAATATTTATATAACTAGTTAAGATATTTGTATGAACAGTGTCATAAAATATATACTTAACTAGCTGTTTAACCCGTTCTATGCACGGGATATCATGAATTTAATTCTAAAACGTGCGTACGAACGCACCTCGTTTGTAACGTTTGACGTACAATTTCCAACTTGTTTTCCTCTCTTTTCACTAGAATTTTTTTTTTTTTTTTTCTTTTTTTACATACGTAATTTTTAAAATGCCACTGAAAGGAAGTTTTCAATTTTATAATTGAAAAGATTCCAATGGTCCCCACTTGGTACCATATTGGTTTCAGGGGCCCCAGCTGTCCGAAAATAAGTTAGCAGGAAAACAGAAAAAAATACGGAAATTTGTAATGAATGACTTTGAGTGCGTATGTCAAATGTACATTTATTTTAATCTGCTAGCAGTAGGATTGTGTTTTTGATACGCATTTCGAGAAAAGGAATCATCTAATTTATTATTTGTATACGTTGCCAATAATTATTTTGATTCTAGCTATAAAGGGAAAAGATCAAACTCCCTTTTTTAGTCACAAAAAAGTTTTAAAATAAGAAATTATTTTCTAAAAAATTATTCTCCTCAAAATTCACGAAGATGTGTAAAACACACGCTTCTTTCTTAGAGCGCATTCCTAAAGATAAAGATAAGATATCACTTTTCGGGCTACCCCAACACAGGACACCACTCACCCCCACTCTAGTACTTCTATACTTGACCCCAACTGCATTTGACCTCGGGGAAGGAAGTCCTTCGCTTTCAGCCATTCACAAACAAACCTGTTTGTGACCAAGCTAAGCTTTTAGTTGAACAATTACCAACATTTCGAAAACTACTGCTAGACTTCAAACATCCATTTTGCCGGAAAGATTCTTTTCTGTGGCATTAGCTTCCCCTAGAAAATAAAACGAAAAAAAAGCAAATTTTTATTTTTTCAAATTTCTAATGCATTTTATTTTTCGGTAGATGATTATTTTTCTCAAATTTCACCCCCCCCCCCCTTTTTTTTTATGGAAGTTTGAACTCCCGTTGTCAAAAAATCTAAATTCTGAAAAAAAATATTATTTCAAGTTAACTTTCATTGTGGAAAAAAAAAAGTATTAGCGCTGTTTTGACAGAAAGATTAACCAAACTTATAAATACTTTTTAACAATGTTGAAACTATTAAGAATATAATATTTCATTAATTATTTTCTCATTAAAAAAATCAAATGTACTAGTTTTCTTAATAAAGTATGTTAGTATTACACATTTTGCTAACACTCTTTAAAATTTTCTGTTACATTTTCCATTTTTTACACTTTCCTACATAGTTGAAAAATGTTTATAAATTTGGTTTGTCTTTCCATCTGTTCATGCTCTAACTTGCGTAAATGTACTCGGATTGCCATGGAATTGACACATGTTTATTTACTATGGGGGGGGGGGGATTTTTATCAGAATCACTCTTATTCAGAAACTATGTAATTGAACTGTTATTTCTTTTTTCAGTAAAAGCAGAAGAGTTTTTCAAAGAATGTAGTCAAAGTTGGTGTTTTGAACCGAATTTTCGAACACAACAGCGCAGAAAACGAAAAAGAAAACTGTCGTTCTGACACAATAATAGCTAATAACTTAATATGTAAATCATTTATCGGGAGAAAAGAACTATTCAACTGCAAATTACTTTAAAAATCATGCCTGTGAATATCATGCTTTCATGTTTAAAAATGAATCAGAAATTTTCGCGTTATTAAGAAGGGGGGGGGGGTACATTTATCAGAATCACTCTTATTCAGAAACTATGTAATTGATTTGTTTTTCCGTTTTTCAGTAAAAGCCGAAGAGTGTATCAAAGGATGTAGTCAAAGTTTGTGTTTTGAACCGAATTTTCGAACGCAACAGTGCAGAAAACGAAAAAAAAGAAGAAAAAGAAAACTGGCGTCCTGAGACAATAATAGCTAATCATTTAAGATGTAAATGATTTATCGGGAGAAAAAAACTATTCAACTGCAAATTACTTCAAAAATCATGCCTGTGAATATCATGCTTTCATGTTTAAAAATAAATCAGAAATTTTCCCGTTATTAAGAGGGGGGGGGGGGGTACTTTTATCAGAATCACTCTTATTCAGAAACTATGTAATTGAACTGTTTTTTCGTTTTTCAGTAAAAGCAGAAGAGTTTTTCCAAGAATGTAGTCAAACTTGGTGTTTTGAACCCAATTTTCGAACACAACAGCGCAGAAAACAAAAAAAAAAACTGTCGTTCTGAGATAATAATAGCTAATAACTTAATATGTAAATCATTTATCGGGAGAAAAGAACTATTCAACTGCAAATTACTTTAAAAATCATGCCGGTGAATATCATGTTTTCATGTTTAAAAATGAATCAGAAATTTTCGTGTTATTAAGAAGGGGGGTGGGGGTACTTTTATCAGAATCACTCTTATTCAGAAACTATGTAATTGATTTGTTTTTTCGTTTTTCAGTAAAAGCCAAAGAGTTTTTGAAAGATTGTAGTCAAAGTTTGTGTTTTGAACCGAATTTTCGAACACAACAGCGCAGAAAACGAAAAAAAAAAAGAAAACTGTCGTTCTGAGACAATAATAGCTAATAACTTAATATGTAAATCATTTATCGGGAGAAAAAAACTATTCAACTACAAATTACTTCAAAAATCATGCCTGTGAATATCATGCTTTCATGTTTAAAAATGAATCAGAAATTTTCGCGCTATTAAGAAGGGGGGGGGGGTACATTTATCAGAATCACTCTTATTCAGAAACTATGTAATTGATTTGTTTTTTCGTTTTTCAGTAAGAGACGAAGAGTGTTTCAAAGAATGTAGTCAAAGTTTGTGTTTTGAACCGAATTTTCAAACGCAACAGTGCAGAAAATGAAAAAAAAACTGTCGTCTTGAGACAATAATTACTAATAACTTAAGATGTAAATCATTTATCGGGAAATGGAAAGAACTATTCAATTGCAAATCACTTTAACAATCATGCCAGTGAGTATCATGCTTTCACATTTATAAATTAATCAGAAAGTTTTGCGTTATTAAGAGGGGGGGGGGATTTTTATCAGAATCACTCTTATTCAGAAACTATGTAATTGAAATGTTTTTTTTCTTTTTTCAGTAAAAGCCAAAGAGTTTTTCAAAGATTGTAGTCAAAGTTTGTGTTTTGAACCGAATTTTTGAACACAACAGCGCAGAAAACGAAAAAAAAAAACTGTCGTTCTGAGACAATAATAGCTAATAACTTAATATGTAAATCATTTATCGGGAGAAAAGAACTATTCAGAACTATTAGGCTTACGAAATGTCAAATCTTTTACTTTAGAAAAACATGTTTCAAATAAAATCACACATATTAAAAAATATATATTCAAAACGATATAATTTGTTCCCATGTGAATAAACAAAGTTTGGGGATGAGGCATATTTATATTTAAAAAACAAAATTAGAGACATATAATTATTAAAAAAAATAAAAAAAATAGTAATTAAAAAAAAATTCAACTACTTTCTTCTTTCCTGCCTGTAATTGCAAATTTAAAATAATGAGGTTATATGTTCTTTCTTTTCTTTTTTTTTTTTTTTTTTGTAACAAAGCTTTGACAGTTGCCTAAAAGAAATAGCTCTCTGTCACTAATAAAAATATGAAAAAACAATTTAACATTTATAAGTTTACTCTACATCCTCTCCTTTGTGTATTTGTGTGTTGCTGTGTACATCGTCAGGCTCAATCCATTTTATCCTACTCAAACGCAACACATTGTTTTGTTCATGCAAAAACCAGACCTGAAGCAAAACCTCTGCTTTAATCTAGCACAACAGATATATCATAAATTCATTCACTACATCTACCTACATTCGATATTATTGGAGAGTTCTGGCTCGTAAATTCCACCCTCAAAGAATTTCAGGATTGTAATATTTTGGCGCGAAAGCGCTTTTTTTTCGATCTTTTTTTGAGTTTAAAAATTCTATACCGCCAAATCTTCTGACGACCTGTTGCAATCAGAGCCATATATCGGACATTTTCGCTGCCAAAAGTGACTACTCGTTACTCTTAATGAATTATTTCTTGCCAATATGACCATTTTATTCATTGTTTCGGCTTTTGTTATTATAAGGTAAAATCCTTTTCAATATTCATTTTATAATATTTACAAAAGTTGAATAATCTGATTTTAAAAAGTATAAGTTTATCGGCAATTCAAGTAATTTTCGATTATGTAGATGTGATTGAAATTTTATAGGTGTTTTTATAATGCTTTTTCTCAGACTTTGAATTTATGTTACTTGCTCTTTTCTAAATTTATATGTGAAGAATATCATCAAAATACAAAATTTAGAATAAAAATAATATGTCAATATAAGGAAAGGGTGTAGAAAAAACCCAGACAAATTGCTTTTCAGTCTGAACATAAATATTAATTTGTTTCCTAATGGCACATTTTATAACTTTTTCAGAAAATACGCAACATATGGGTCATTCTGACGAAAATGGTACATTTGTTTCTTCAATAATTTTTTTTCAAAAATCATGTAACCCAAATAAAATTGATGTCAAATGTCAGTAAATATATTGAACTTATCTATATTCTAAAAATTAATTTTCTCCATTTAATATTAGTACAAGTTTTTTATGGCTTTTTACTCGGTAATGGGAGATTTTGTCCACTCTGTTACATAACTAAATATTGCATTAAATTGTATAAATTAACTTTTATTTTTTAAACTTTTTTGTACAACATAGACAAATGAATATCTATTTCATATAAATACATTAAAAGTTTATGGTAAAATGTAAATTTAATTTATATTGCTATTTTTCTTATTCTAAATACAAAATTTAAAAATATTGTGTGTAAAAAGTAGATTTTTCACATCAAATAAAAATATTTAAAATCACAATCATAATATTCTATTTACACATTTAATAGTTCTAAACTAATTAAAATTTCAATTGAAATTTTTTTGCTTTTTTTTCTTTGAAATGAGAAAAAACGCTTTTGTAACAGAGTGGAGACAATTGTAACATAGTGGACACAGTTATAATACAGAGAACAAATCTGTCACTGTTACACAAGAAAAATGAAAAAGAAACAGCATTTTACTTTGGTAAAGTTCCTATTTAATATTACAAAATTAAATTAAGGTTATTGGAATACATCTATAGCATATGGGAATTCATAAAAAGACGGTCACCTTTCATATTAAACTCTGGTTCTGGTAATATTTTCAAAATCTGATCAAAATGAATGTATGAAATATCCTCATCAACTGTTTTAAATAATTTCCTAGCATCATTTATTGCTCTTAAAGTCATCACTTTAACTTCTCCATCTTCTTCAATATCACTTTGTGCCATAACAGCATACTTATAAGTTAAATTTCTTCTTCCATTAGTCATAAATTTCACAAGCATGTATGTACCAACTTTAATATTCTTTTCAGTTACTTCTTTGCTGATTTTCATTATTTCTTGAATATCTTCATCGCTGGATAACTCTGAAGAAGTAGAGGAATAAATATCTGAAAATTTTGTTTTACATCTTGTTTAGTATAGCAAGGATACACTTTCTTATCAAAACAGCTACAAAGATTATTTTATCACATAAAAACCTGATGCCTCTCTATAAAGAAGTATTCCATTTCCAGCAGTAGACATTTGGTGAACAGCCATGGTACCTTTGAGGATAGGTATATTGCTTGGAATGGTGTAGAAATAACATTTAAAACTATATTTTAGTTTAATTGTCAGTTTTATTGCAATACTGTCCACTCTGTTACACATGTAGTGGACAACTAAACCTTAAAAAAAAAAAAAAAAAATCCTGTAATCTTGAACAAAAAAATAATAAATAAGAAACTATCTGAAAAAAAAAAAAGTTCTTGAGTTGCTATTGATTTTAAGTAAAAGCATTATTTTTCCATAATTAACTTAAGTATAACATAATGGACATTCAATAACACAAATTAACTATCAAAGAATGAAGTGAAAATTAAATTTTGCATAATGCATATTTAATTTTACAACTTTAAATAATTCAGAGAATATATGGAGCAGAAATAACATTTACAAAACTATATTTTAATTTAATTATCAGTTTTATTGCAATACTGTCCACTCTGTTACACTACATGTGTAACAGAGTGGAAGAGTGGACAAGTAAGCCTAAAAAAGGCCCTTCTAAGCCTAAATAAAAAGTAATAAATAAAACATTAATGTTATATGAAAAAATAATTCTTAAATTAGTATTCAATAAGTGATTTTAAGTTTAAACATTATTTTTAGTAATAAAAATAAGTGTAACAGAGTGGGCATTCACTAACACAAATTAACTATCAAAGAAACGGAATGGGTCCTACATTGGATGTTGACTGTAAAATCCAAAATAGCTGATTAGGTATGAAAATTGTCCCCTTCAGTCATCTCCAAAATGTTGTCAAATCCAATCTAGTTTTAAATTTTATTTTTTAAGTAGCTGTAACAGAGTGGACATAGCAAAACACAAAACTAGTCATTGGGGGCCACCGTAATATTTACCCATCATGGATATGCATAATGTAAAATATTAAAATAAAAATGTGTAAACTACTTATAAAGCACATTGCAATTCAAATAAAATCGTAGCTTGATGACATCACAAACTTTAAAGGCTCGATTACTGAATTGCTTGAAAGAAACATCCTTATAACTCCAAAAATAACAATCCTATTAACTAACGGTTTATTGCATCTGATGAAGCGTCGAATTTCCAATTAAAATATATCTTTGAAGTGAAATTTGGATGAAATACAGGTCATGAAAAATCGAAGAGTATGGGAAATAGGATTCCAAATATCTCGGCAACTAATTATCTGATCGACTTCATGCTTTATGCAAAATTTATGTGTTTTTATGTCTTTTATATTCATTTCTTAAAATAAACAATTTCGAAAATTTTTATAGACCTTTTATCAGAACAAATATTTCGAGAGTCCGAAAAAAATTGTTCCGGTTAATCGAGGTTATTGAAATGAAATAGACTTCTTCCCATTATTACATACTAAGTACATACCAAATTGCAAGTCTCTATCTCATTTTTTTCGGGAGATAGAACGTTTACAGACACACAGACGGACGGCACAATTTTTTTCTAAATATATGTTTTTCGGAATCTCCAGTGTCTGAAATGTGTAAATCCGTCAAATTTTTTTTTTCGATTTTCAAAACGATTACAAGACTTACCCTATACTGCGTATGATGGGTAAGTAAAATGTTGGGACATTAATAAACAACAAATTTTCTTATTGAAATTATTTTTTTTTAAATAAATTTTTCTGTTAAAAATTTTTTTCTGTAAGAGATGTAATATATTTGATGTTTTATATTAGTATAGAATTTACACAGTTTCTTTAAAAACTTTTTATCTGTTGTTGATTTGAAGCTGGGACATTAAGATTTCTCCTTTCTGTTTCAAATAACTTTTTTTTTAAAATTCCCAATTCTTCAAAGTCAAAACAATAAATACCAGATTATAAAGAATTAAATCAAGAATAAATAAAAATATATTATTAACTGGTAGCAATTGTGAATTTTTGTTAAAAAAATAACAAAGTGTTGGACATGATTTGTACCATTTTCGTCGGAATGACCCATATATGCATTTATGAGAAACTTTACTTCAAAGATATGTTTTACAGCAAAGATAAAATAGGTTTATTAGACTGAGAAAGAGTCTAGAAATTCAATTAAAGGTAACAAAAATAATGAGTAAGATTTTTTTTTCTAAGGTAGGACTGTTCATTTTTTAAAAATGAGCTTTGTTAATTTAAAAATAAAAGCGAAACTAATTCGCATAACTGACGTAAAATTCTTCATCATGCAAATACGATTTACGTAATTTTAATAAAAAATTTAAAAGCAGACACAAAAAAAGTACAAAAATAATCTTATTCTAAACAAATCAAAATGAGAGAAATATTTTTTGTAACTGTGCTTTTCTGTACATTATAGATGGCCCCTTTAACCAGCATCTTTTAAGTATAATTTGAAAAGTACTTGGAAGAATTTTTTTTTAAATGCACATGATAAATATAAATCCATCAAAAAACTAGGTAGCAATTCATATTTTTTTCGAATATTAATTTCATAATTTATAATTTATATTATAAAATAAAAATACAAATTCAACATGTTTATGTTTTTCAGTATTATAACCAATAAAAAAATTAGAACATTAGGATTATAATTTCAGGAGATATTAATAAATATATGAAAATGTGATTTAACATTAGAAGCTCTAAATTTTGAATGTTTATAATTCAAAAACTTATCATCCAAATGACTTGAAATTGGGTATCTAGGCATAGTGTGAACCTAAGATTTAAAATATCGTGCCAAAATTGGATGTTGCTATTGACAAAAATAAAGTTTTGCCTGGTTTTGATATGTAGATGGTCCCCAATCAAATTTCATATCCATCATTTAAAAGTAGACTTTATTTCAAATCATTTAGAACCAATAATTTTCTTCTGCGATAATTTGTTGCAGAGTTAGTGGTGGGTGTTCAGTTTTTTTTCCATGACTGTACCTTTTTCATACTTTATATTTGATAGGAAAAAAATCTATGTAACCAATAAAATGTTTAACAAAAGTGATTTCTATGAGTTTCAGACACATGAATCCAAACTAACAGCTGATTATGCCAAGTAGTTTTTGAGTTATGATTAAATGTTTCCTTGGTTTTATGTAATCCAGATCAATTTTTCAAAAGTTAATCTTTATAGTTTTCTGATTCATGTCCTGATGTTAAATAAAATTTGACAACAAAATGTTTGATTTAGCTGAAATAACGAGAGAAGTATGAAGGAAGATATTGCTCTATATTGAGTCAGAAAATGAACAAATACAAGTAATAGATATAACTTTTTTTTTTCAGTATTGATTCTTTTTTCAGTAAATAGACCTTAATAAGTTACAAATGGAATTTTCGAGCCATTGAACCTTGTTGCTGTATTAATTAGATTTGTTTATCACACTATTTCACACTGCATCACCATTGTTTATCCGTTTTTAGTCAAAGCCTCATATCAGGCTATGTATGCACACTTACTATGAGAATAGAACTCCATAGTCTTGAAAATACTTCATCACATTCAAGTTTTTAAATCTTGATTCATTTTTAAAAAATGCAACAGGAAAACAGAGAAATAGCAGTTAACACATGTCTTTCATTGCAAAAACTAAACTAGCTTATCTACAAAATTGGCAACAATGAATGTGACTCTATGATTATACAATAGTGGCATTAACCCTTTAGCGGGCGGTGGTCACAAAAAAGGACACCTAATTTTAATTCCAAAACTGGCAAACGACACCAAGAATATTTAATTAAAATTTTCCTTTTTTAAAGTAGGGGAAAATAAGCAAGTTTCTATTATCTAATGACTTCGTTTTTAAATTCTGGTGTCAGTTCATCTTTTCATCATTTTACAAACAAACTTACTCTGCGCTGGAAAGAGTTAAATCACATTGTTCATTGCCAGTGTTTGTTTACTGCAAATTTTGAGAAATAGCTATAAATTCATATCCTTCTTTTCAAAAAATTAACTGACTTTTCCCCCAAATAAATAAAAATGAAATATGCACAATAAGCCCCAAAAAACGAAGAGAGCACTCTAAATATTTTATTCTCCAAATTGTTACTGAAAAAACAAGGAAAATAGCAATGCGGCTGGATTTCTTTTATAAATTTATGTTAACATAAAAGCTTATGGCTGATCGACTGCCGCCGTTCACAGAACAGGAAGTAGTCCCTTTCAGTTATTAACCTGAATGATAGTTTACCCGATCACAGAAGATTCCACCAGAGAAATTTAGAAGCTAAATGCAATAAGTTTAACAAATCAATCAGTGAGTTTAATGCATCAAACAACAGAAGTGACTTTGAGGTTATTCATTGCTCTTGGCAATGGTAGCAGGCAGTTGGGTGAGCGCCGACTGCTGCTGCTGGTAGAATCAAAGGACTATTCCTTCAGTTACTGAATGGAATGGTAGTAGATCTCATCATGGAATATCCCACTGATAATTTTAAAAGCGAAATTTAAAAACCGAAAACAGAACAAGTGTCATACTAAAATTGTACCAAACTCAAATTTTTGATATAAACAACTAAATTTGTCCTTATATTTACCTTTTTTGGTAAATTTTTCTTGAGATACAAAATGGGAACCCTTCAATCAAATAGTTTAGGAATTATGAAAGATTAAAGTTCCAAATACCTAATAATGTTAAATTCATTCACAGTCATTGTAAAACAGATTGCAGTGCATGTAGTTTTTTCAGCATAACTCAAAAACTACTTGGCAGAATGAGCTGTAATCTTTCATTTGCATATTTGAAGTTTTTAGAATCTGTTTCTGTTATAAATTTTGTAGGTTATATTTCTTTTTATTTCAAAAATTAAATTAAAAAATTTTTGTTTTAAATGAATTTTTGAATAAATGTGTTAAATTGTAACGTGTGAATTTTTTTAAGAAATTGATTTCTAAAAGCTTCAAATATGCAAATCTAAAATTACAGCTCTACAGCCAAGTAGTTTTTGAGATATGCTTAAAAAAGTAACTGTGTTGCAACTTTTTTTCAACAGTTAAAGAGGAATTTAACAATAGGGCTTCCGAACTTTGCATAATTCCTAAACTGCTCGACTGAATTACTTCTTATTTGGTTTCTAAAGTAAAACTTATCAAAAAAGCCAAATATGTTGTCAAAATTGCGTGTTCTTATGGAAAATTTCAGAAATGTTACAATTTCAGTTTGAAGACGACCCCTAAATCTTTTTTAAACATAAATTGGAAGATGATATCATTTCCAGTTGAACATTTTTCCAGTTGTTGTCTGTTTTCTCCTGAGACAATTTCATGATTAAAATTTATGGGGTGTTCTTTTTTTTTATTATTTTGGATGACTGTACAATGCATATTATGTGCAGCATTTCACACTACACTGTGGCCACATTGTTGCAGTGTTTCACACTACATTGTGGCAACATTGTCACAGCATTGCACACTACATTGCTACATCATTACTGAATGTAACCAGTGCTTATCCATTATTGACTTTTATTCACATTGTTTGGCAACAGATTCTATTGACTGTAAATGATAGTAGAGAAAGTAAACAAGTAGTACCAAAAATTTTCATGTCTGTTACAATATGAATATGGAGATTTCCCCGCTAAACATATTTTATTAACATAATTGTATAAAAAAACACAAATCCCTTCAAATTTTCTTTTTTTGTGATATTTTGGTGATTAAAATATACTTTTTCATTTATTATACTTACTGTACAAACAGTTACATGTACTTTTTAATAATTTAAAATATTTAAATCTTTCTAGAAAGTTAAAAAATATATTGGGATTGAAGTAAATTAATAATTACAGATAAAAAGGCTCATTAATAAAACATCTTTTTTATTTCAGATATAAAAAGAAAAGAAGGACTCATTCATCTTTGAAGGATAAAAAAAGATTTTCTTAGAAGTAAGGCACACAGATATTTCACTGTACGCATTCCAGTAAAAATTAAAAGTACCGTAAAAAAGTAATTTTGAAGTAAATAATTTTTCCTGTGGTAAATTTCTCTGACATATCTTCAAACCAAAATAGGAGAATATTTTTTTCCATTCAAATTTTATTCTAAGACTTTTTTAAAACTATAAATTTCTCTTATAAATGAAACTCTCTTCTATAAATGCAATGCTGAAAAACTGATTAAAAAACTAATACTTCAACGTGATACAAACAAAAAAAAATACTAGAAAAATCTAGTATTTCTGTAGCATGTCTGAAAAAACTGTGTCTGTGGAGTGTCGAGCAAAAGAAAGCCTCTTTATTGAGAGTGAAGAAAAACCTATTATTAGCGATGTTGGGGGCTCTTTGAAATATGTTCAACATGATGATCAGCCAAATCGTACAAATAGAAAGACAATCATTTGTGATATATGCTCAAAAGTGTTTTCTAAGATTAGTAGTCTAAAGAGCCATCTAAGAATTCATACAGGAGAAAAAACATTTATTTGTGAAGTGTGTTCTAAAGGATTTTCAGAAAAATCATATCTAAAACGGCATCTTACCATCTATACGGGAGAAAAAACGTTTATTTGTGAAGTGTGCTCCAAAAGATTTTCTCAAAAGTCAAATCTAAAACAACATCTTAGAATTTATACAGGAGAAAAAACATTTATTTGTGAAATGTGTTCTAAAGGATTTTCAGAAAAATCACATCTAAAACTACATCTTACCATCCATACGGGAGAAAAAACATTTATTTGTGAAGTGAGTTCTAAAGCATTTTCTCGTTACTGTACTCTAAAACTACATCTCCGTATACATACTGGGGAAAAGCCATTTATTTGTGAAGTGTGTACTAAAGCATTTTCTAATCACGGACATCTAAAGGTTCATCTTCGCACCCATACAGGCAAAAAACCATTCATTTGTCACTTATGCTCCAAAAGATTTCTTGACCGTGGTGATCTAAAGAGACATTTATGCACACATACTGGAAAAAAGTCATTTATTTGTGAAGTGTGTACTAAAGCATTTTCTTGTTACTCTACTCTAAAACGACATCTCCGTATACATACAGGTGAAAAGCCATATATTTGTGAAGTGTGCTCGGAAGGATATTCTGATAATCGTGCACTGAAGAAACATTTAAAAACTTATCCATAAGAAAAGTACTAATGTAATTGTGAAATTTCTATCTGAATATGATTTTTAAAAAGCTCAACTCCACTTTCATATATAGAGAAAAACCTTTTTGTTTTGGGAGCATACTGTAAAAGGCTTGCTGAAGAAACATACAAACTTAAATGTTTTTCATTTCACAGTTTAAAGGATCAGAGTCCATATGCCATGTTTTTGGCCCATGAAATAAGACTAAAATTCAATTTTGTTATACTGACTTAATTATTTCACTTTTTAATATTACAAAGTTTATCGTGTATGATTTCAACAATAGTTTTTGCATTTTTTTCGGATTTATATGACTTACGCAAGCTCAAAGTTCGTATTATTCATAGTTTTTTTTATGAGAAATACGCAATTTCTCCCAATTTTACCTCAATTATTTATATGAGCAATATTGTGGAACACTTTCTTCTTTACATGTATTAGAAAATACAGCAAAATACACAATATATGAAAAAATAAAAGTGTTGCAAAGCTGCGCTCATAGTAAAATATTAAAAATAGGGAGTTAAGTGACTGTATTCCCTCACGCCATTAAGAGACTTTAGGGTGCAGCAACGTGTTTAAACATGCTAAAATGAACGTAACGATTATTAATGTGAAGGAATGCAGTTATTAGCAATAGTTACGTTCATTTTAGTATGCTTAAACATCTTGCTGCTTTGTAAAGTCTCTTAGTGAAGTGAAGAAATGCAGTCACTTAACTCTCTATTTGTAATATTTTACTATGAGCCTAGCTTTGCAACACTTATTTTTACATATATTGTACATTTTGATGTGTTTTATAATATATGTAAAGAAGAAAGTGTTGCACGATTGCGCTGATATAAATAATTGAGGTAAAATTAGGAGAAATTGTGTAATTTTTCATCAAAAACTACGAATAATTTGAACTTTGAGCTTGTGTAAATCCTATAAATCCAAACAAAATGCGAAAACTATTGTTGAAATCGTACAGGATAAATCTTCTAATATTAAAAAGTGAAAAAAATATGTCAGTGTAACAAAATCGAATTTTTGTCTTATTTTATGGACCAAAAACACAGCTTATGGACCCTGATCCTTTCTAAGTCCTGACTGAATTAATCCGAGGATGGAAGATAGTATTTTAACAGGCAACTGTAACAATTGTTTGTAACGTTTTAAAAAATAATTTTCTACATAGGATTGTAAATTTAAATAATAAAGAAATCTTTTTCTGACAAAGAGAAACATCGTAAGTTTGTTGAAAACTTTTATTTTATTTCAAATGAAAAAGTTAATTTCCTTAACTTTTGAAAGTAATTGAGAGAGTTATAGCTACTGTTGCAGTTTGCTTGAGTTTCATTGAAAATGTATAAAAGAATCAAAATTTCATGTATATTATATGTAGTTTATCATATGTAAATGTTAATAAAGTAATAAAAACATAATTATTAATGTTAATCATAATAAATTTAACCACAATTTAAATAACATCATTTGGAATTTTTAAGTTGTGATTACTATACAAAGAATATTGTATGATTTTTAATAAAATCAGGATTTTTAGGAACCATGCTACAGATTCAAGTAGTGAGATCTTTATGGTTAGAGAAGAATTTGTTTTTATCAATAAAATAAAATTGATTAATTTTGTGAGATATGTCCAATTATTTATAATACACTCCTCTGATTAATATATTTTGCTAATTATTTTTCTAGATAACTATTTAAATGCAATGGAAATAATATCTAGAAAAAGCTTGATTCGAAGAATGCTTCTCTATTTCATATTTTTATCATAGTTATTACAGTGAAATAAAAAGAATGTTAGTTAAGCTTTTGTGTACTTGTGTAACTCAATAAAGGCTATTTGAACTTTTGATCTGAATTTGCATTTTTATGTTACAAAAAAGAAAAAAAAAAACACAAGGAAGATATTTTAAGATTATTTTCTTGACAGGTTTGTTACATTTATACAGATAGAATTATAGTATAATTTAAAAATTATCTTTATATTTATTTTATTTATCTATGCTCTTTCTTACATCTGTTTTAAATTTAAATTAATAAAAAAAAAGAAGAATTTAAACATATATTGTAGGTACATGCTTGCCATGATTTCTTTCTGTTTTGTCATAGAGTCAAATACAATTATGTATGTAGAACAAAATGTCATTTCTCAGATTACGTAATTAAGTATGTACTCTCTTTTAGAGATAGTCAACGAGGTTTCTTATTTATAACAACAAGAATCTAATCATGAGCATTTATTTTCTCATTTCTTTGGAACAGAGGGAAATTACATATGAAAATCCATAAACTCTAATAAATATAGTTGACTCCCTTTAATTTGTAGTTTTATAAGCCATAAAACTTTTAATTTTCAATGCATCTTCGGATGTAAATCATTAAGTGTTAATCTATCTTATTTTGTATTCAGCAAAATTAAAACGAGTGGTGAGAAAATATTTCCTGAAAATAATTACGAAAAATTTATTTATTCTGAGTAAACATATGTAATTTTTGGGGAAGATGTGATACACTGGGCAAATCCAATGTCATTTGAGGAACTACACAAATTAGATCAAGAATTTATTTTGACTATTTTTTTTTTCAGATAATTACATATAACTATTGTGTTATTTTTATTTTATATTATGACAAAAATTTTTTTTGTTCCAATTAAATTGTTGTTTTGCTCTGAATGTGTGTTTATATTTTTCAACTTGTTTGTTTTTTCCCTTTTTTACTGATTCATTGCAAATATTGGCCCAATCAGTGGCCCAAATATATTTTTTTATCTTGATATTTATTAAAATTATCAAGAATAATTAAAAAAATATTTTTAATTACTTTTATTTTACTATCTTAAACATATTTATAGAAAATTTATTATCTTCTTTTAATAATTTTAACTTACTGTAGAAAAATACTGTGCCTTATCATGTTATTAAGTGGAAGAATAAAATAGTTTATTTGGCAACGCCATACAACTTTGGAATCAATACGCTATCGAAGTGTGACGTCATTTATCACTTGTCGTCTGCTCCGGCCACGCGAGACACGTAGACGTATAGGGAAATTAATTTAAAAAATCATATTAAAACAAATATTATTTATCTAAAACTTTTATCCCTTGATTAGGATACTTTGATATAAGAAGTATCATTTGCGTAAGTGTAATTAACGTATTTTTAGCTCAAATTTGTGTAATTTAGTTTTAAAATTTCAAAACGGTAATGTCTTGATCTAAGACAACGTGAAATACGGTTCAGGAGTGGCGCCATCTATGATCAGTAAAGGTAATCATTCTCTTATTTATGTGATATTATTTTAAAATAACTTATTTAACTAGATTTTTATTTACTAAATATTTATGATTTTCAATCATTTAAAATGTTTTATAGAGTAGTAGAAAATTAATATTTTTATTAATCTGATCATTAAATATAATTTATTTATCTTGTGTACTGTGCAAAATTTGTTGTTTATTAAGAAACTCAGAAAATTAAATAGTGATAATTATATATAGAGACAAAGAGAGTAAGAAAGAAAATAGTTTGATAGTATGTCATAATCTTTAATTAAAAAGTGAAAAAAATCTATTTTATCCAAAATATTCATAAAAAAAACTTTATAATTTTTTTTTTTTTTTTTTTTTTAACAAGCGAATTTTTAATTTAACAATTTAACGTGCTAAAAAAAATCATGTTTGCTTATAAAAAAAATATCTTCGGGATACCTGTATCAGATTTGAGCAATAGAAATAATAATTAATTTACAGTACAGAAATATGCCTCAAATATATGTATATAAACTGCTAAAACATTTTTAAAATCTTCACACTTTAGAACCTCATAAACACTTTATCCCCCTCCCCTCTCCCCCCCAAACTACCGTAACATAAAAAATAATTTACTAATGTCATAATCTTTAATTAAAAAAGCTAATAATCTACCCAAAATAACTATCAAAGGAAATTTTATAAGCAAACGTGATATTACAAAATATAAAATAATCGCTGAATTTTAACATTCTCACATTTCTAATCTGACTGTCATATTTGTAAATATATGTATGGAAAAGCAATATGGCATTAACACTTTTTAGTTCCTAAGGTTTTTACTAAATACAAAATTTTCTATCATTGCAAAGTAAATAAATTTGTATTTTATGATTAGATCATTAAAATATTAATTCTGTTCTATAAAAATTTTAAATGATTCAAAAACTTAAATATTCAGTAAAAAAATATATATGTAAATAAGTTTTTAAAAAATCATTTAAATCCATCATAAACAAATTAATAAATACATATAATGTATAAAAATATGAAAAATATCCAAGATTGATTGTACTTTCTTTGAGATTACTGATCCTAGATGGCGCTACCCCTAAATCTTAAATTGCTAGGAACTTCGGCGTTTTTAAATTTTTAAACTAAAAAACATAAATTTGAGCTACAAATAATTTAATCACATTTCAGCAAACGATACCTCTTATATGTATGCAAATCAAGAGATGAAAATGTCAGAAACAAAATATTTATTTTAATACGATTTTTTAAAATAATTTCTCATGTTATCTATCACTAGAAACTCAGCCATTTGTGGCCCATAGCAGACGAAAACACATGAGTGACGTAATCACTTCGGTGGCGTATAGGTGTTTTGGATTGAAAAAAAGTTGTGAGTTATTTTCTTGCTGTACGAAGCTCTTTACTCACATGAAAAAGTAATCTGTTATGTTTTTTCTCATCTGAAATGTTTGCATTTTAAAAAGGCATAAAAAAGAAAAATTATTGAAAGAGTAATTTAATATTTTAAACATATTTAAACTAAAGTTATATGCAGAAGTAAATTTAATTCGTTTTTATAAAAATTATTAAAATCTGACACGATGGTTTGCTGTTTAAATTTTCGTATATGTTTGATAAATTATTCTGTATTTTGAAGCAATCTGGTACCTGGGATCATAATATCCCAGAGCACCTTGTTCTCGTGGATTTTTTTGGTTACGTTTCTAAGGAGCCATTTGAAAATTTTTTACTCATAATATAGTGCGTCTCAAAAGTATATAGACAGGCGATTTTTTGAAATAACGGTTTAAAAAAGGAAGCAATAATCATGAAAAAAATAATATGCATATAGTATCATAACATAAATTTATTACAGCAAAACAATAAAGTATAAGTTTTACAGATTTTTTGTAAAAAAATAAAAATAAAAATAGGCTGTCCCAAAAATATATGGACTTTTCGAATATTTTGCATTTAAATTCAAATTTTGTATCTATTCGTTTTAGTTATCTTGAAAACCCTATCAGGCATGCTTCCAACTAGTGTTTGGAGTATGTGCGGTTGTAAAGAGAACCAACTCTGCTCTACTTTTTGCTGTAATTCCTGAATAGTAGAAAACTGCCGACCATGAGCTTGCACATCTCGTGCAAGTACTCCCCAAAGGTTTTCAATTGCATTCAAGTCTGGACTGATGGCTGGCCAGTCTATAACAGTCACTTGATTCTGTTTAAACCAAGCTGCTGTTGAGTGGGACGTGTGAATCGACGCATTGTCCTGTTGGAATTTCCAGTTTTTCCCCCCTTAGATGTTTCCGATTGGAAGTAGATTGCTTTTAAGGACATTTTAATGATCCTCAGAGCACTGTCGACTATTAAGAAAAGCAATATCCGTTGTTCCATTGAAACAAAATGCGCCCCACACCATTTGTGACCCCCTCCTTTTTGCCGACTAAAGAACTCGCGAGGTTCTTTTCGTAAGTCCTGCCAATAGTATGCCCAGTCATCAGGGCCATCCAAATGGAATTTTTTTTCGTCACTGAAGAAAACATTTAATTATTCATCCGTCCAATGCATGTGTTTTTCAGCCCAAAGAACTCGAGCCTTTCTATGGTGCACTTTCAGCATGGGTGCCCGACATATTCTGCGATATTTATGATTTTCGCTTACCTGTATGCGACGGTGAACAGTAGATATAGAAAAAAGAAATGCCAAAGTCCTCGCAATTTCACGAACAGTCTTCTTTTGTGTTGAAACTGCTCGCGAAAAATTATCTATCTTGTCTTAGAGATGTTTTTCTTGTTCGACCTGAACGCTTTTTTGCAATATCAGAAACTTTAACATTTTGAGCCTTTAAACGCCAAATTTTAGCAATATCAGCAGCAGAGAATTCAACGTTGCGAGGCATTTTCCAATTATTCGACAGTTGATGAATAGGCAGTGATTTCATATTTCGAAGTGGTTACGTCACATGTACAGAACGCAGAAAATGCACATTTTTCTGATACGGTTGTAATAAAAGCAATTCGTTTCATTGTCCATATATTTTTGAGACAGCTTATTTTGAATTTTTTTTTTTTACAAACAATCTGTGATATAAACATAACATTTCTGTATCGTAATAAACTTATGTTATGATTCCATATACTAGTTATTTTTTTTTGTGATTATTGCTTTATTTTCTTAGCTGTTATTTCGAAAAATCGCCTGTCCATATAATTTTGAGACGCACCTTATAGGGTATGTATGTCAGTATTCAATATGTGGGAGTCGTAACAATAATATTCAAGAAAAAGTGGAGAGGAGTGAGACTTAGGTAGCACAGAGATATCGGCCAATATGTCGCTGAATGTCGTACGTCAAATTTACAACATCTGCCGATATTCACAGACATAACTTAAAATTAGATTTAAAAAGAAAGCATTCAAAAGAGCTTTTTGCATTACTTATGACATCATAATACAGAAATAGTATTATAAAAATTAAAATTTAATAATTTTGCCCATTTTAAAACACTTGACTTTTTAATGCCTTATTTTTAATATTTGGTTACATTGGCCAATGTTGTAAAAATGATATTACTATTACAACATTCAGGGATATCTATCGACATTCGTAAAAAAACAATATCATTTTTCGGACATTTCAAGATATCTGTCGACATTCAGTATATCTGACGAAGTTTGTAATCTTGACCGAAGTGATCGGAAAGTTCTACAGGACCACCCATTTGTGTGGTGTAGTTTTCGTCAATGTGCATTTGATGGAGGCGTTGGGCGTGAAATTTGCACAGAAAGAAAAAGCCTATATAAAAATTTTCTGTAGGAATCTATAGTTATTTTTATATATAAAAAAGCATGTGAAAATTTGTGTTTTATAAAAAACTAAAGATGATTTTATACTATGTATTTTATACTAATTTTAAAAATGTTTTTACAAGAAAAACATTTAATTTATATAATTTTTAAATGGATGCTTGTTTATATTTTTAAAATGCTTTCGGATTTCCGACTTTTATAAGAATTTTATTTTTTATTATTGAAACAATACAAGTTAAGTTTCAAAATTAGATCACTGAACTTTTAATTAGGCACTATTAATAATATATATTTTATACAGTTCATCTAAGTAATTAATATTATTATATAATAATAAGCTTTTGGGCTAATTTATGTGCATGTTAACTTATGTGTAGGGCATGAATTTTTGAAAAAATATACACATATTTCTGACTTAAAATTAATAAACAAATATATATATTTAATTTCTCACAAAGCAAAATTCAAAGTAATGGGGTTATTAAAACTTTCTTTATAGTTTTGTGCAAGGGGGGGGGGACACACACATGATTTTTAACACAGAAAGCTTTAAAATTCCTTATTTCCTTTAAATTTCTTACCTATTTTAAAATATTTTTTTACAAAATTTCCAACAAACTCAATAATAAAAAGTGATATTTAAATAAATCTTTGCTAAAAGAATGCAAAAAAAATATGTCGATTGTGATTGAAAAATACAAGTTAAATGATAGTTTTGTCATTTGTTAGACATTTTTTATTACAGTAACAGAAAAATCTACTCGCACCAGCTTTTGTTAACAGATCTTTATAACATGTTTTTCCCTGCGTTTCTTTCGATCATGCTTATTAGTACTTGGGTTTGTCTTGTTACATAATGGGACTAGACGTTCCTTAAGCAGAGGTCACGCGTTTTACAATGAGGGATTTCTGTCCACCACATCTGGGGTGCAAAAAAAAGAGATTGTTATTCGGTAATGAAAAAATAAGTCATTTAATATCCAAAAATGTTATTCAGGACCAGGAATATTAGAAAAATATATCGCTCAATATTAAATGATAATATTCAGCAATGTCAGAAAAAAATATCGCTTAATGTCAAAAAATGATATTCAGAGATGTTGGAAAATATTGGCCAACAGTCACAGATGTCAAAAACTAATATTCACAAATATTATTTTAGGGGGGGGGCGTCATTTAACGTTGGGCAATATCAAATATTGATATTGGCTGATGTTAAATTTTGATATTGGCCAATATCTTTGTGCTACCTGGGGAATAGATGTTGCTCACCTCCTAAAAGAATATTTTTGTCTGGAGTCTCTTAAAAAAAGTTCTCCTATAATCTAAGATTGGTGTTGGAGAGACACAAGCTTCGAAAAATAGTAGATGCTGCTTAATCTGTCGAGGACCATGCAGTTTTGATTACAAAAAGTGATTTAGGAATTCAATGATAAAATCTAGTACTGGTAAGAAAAGGATCATTACCCTTTGATGAAATAATGACTTTTAAAAAAGTTAAAACACATTTATTGAAAAAAAATTAATAAGTTTTGTTTCTTTATAATTAGCTTTTAAATGTTTAAATGAATTTATAATATTCATGTTATTTTTAATATTGTCCAAAGTATGTTGTCAAAAAAATTTAACATGTTATCATTCCCTCATTTGAAGTTTATTTTCAATAAATTCACTATTATCGTCTTCCTGATTATGATCGTTATTTTACTTCTTCGTAAACATTTTGGAAATTTTCAGTTTTTGTGAGCTTCGCAGCTGCAGGAATATCACTGTCGATCACCATCCAGGCAAGAATTGCTTTATTTGTACTAAGTACCACAATTTCTAAATAGTATTCTTCACCTTATTTTATAGCAGAAATAATCCAATTAAATAAAGTAAAGATTACTATTCAAAAATAACTTTAACAAAAGTAGTAACTGTGCAAGCCCTACACCAATAAGTCATAATCTTCTTTCGTCATATTATCAGAGTCTGAAAAAGCGATAAGGTTAAACGAAAAACTGATGACACAAAATAATTCCTTTTAGTGTAGGCTTGAATATAGGTGGTCATTCACGACTGTTTTTGATAACAATAAGCTATGGATAACAGTAATCGTGATCGCATTAAGCAGGATTCAGTGTTTATGCAGAAATTTCTGGTGACATGATTACTTCGCCTGGATTTGCAGTGCTATACTGAGGGGCCTCATAGCATTGATCATTTTAATTTAATAAATTTATTTTCAAATGTAGCAGGTTTCCTGACAAATGCATTAAAAATGGATAGCTGCAATAGACAGCAGACTCTGCTTTCATCAAGAGTTAAAAGATTCTACTATGGAAAAAATATCCAAGAATGATCTTCCTGGTGGCTATGAACATTAATCGCTAAGAAGTTTTACCTTTTTTTGACCAAACAAGCTATTTTAGTTCATAAAATTTCTTTAACTGTTTAATTTTATAATTCTTGCTGAACTTCAAATTGTACAACAATAAATTATACTTTTTGGGAGATATGCTAGTTTTGCTATAAACTTGTGCCTGTATAAAAAAAAAACCTACGAGTGATTTCGATTTGCAAACGAAATTCTCGATCGCATGCCTGACGAAGGAGGTTTTTAAGTGGTTAATGTGTTATTGATGGGACATGATGTCCAAATTTGTGCATGTACATAAAAGAGGGATCCCATGATTTTCTAAGCATAATCCTTAATGCTATGAGACTGGTAAACATAGCTGGTAATGTGCTGTCTGTGAGAAAGCTGCTTGAACGGAAATTTTCAGAATCTATTTTTCGACTACAACATTACATATTTAGTTTTGTTAATGCATCGCTATTGAATGATTATCATTTACATTCAGTTTATGATAAGTAATTATCAGTATAATTTTATTTTAGTTTTACAGCAATTTCTAAAAGTTAGCCGTCTCACAGACAATACGTTACTGATTGTATATAATATTTCATGCTTCTGGTTAAGGGCAAATTTAGCTCAAATTTTCTGAGCGAAATTTAATTAGTTTTTTTTAAGAACCTTTTCAAAGAATAATTGTTATGAACTACAGTGAAATATGATTCACTGTTTTGACCATGTCGGTCATTTTAATTTCAAAACTGATTATCGAAATATGTTATGGGTTAACTATTTGCCTCAAGGGTTTGAAGTATGTTATAAATATTTAATCATTTCTCTGGTTTTAGATTTCCTGCAAAATAAATTCCACCTGTTAGTAGCTTCGCATTTCATCACTTATTGATGCCAATTATTACCATTATCTTTCCTTCCCAATGCTTTCCATACATGTATTTTTTTTTTACTTAAAAAATCTCAATAGAGATTTTGATTATAGTAACCATGAAATAATGTTATACACTATCTTAATGTGAAACACATTTCCATGAATATTTATTTCTATACGGGACCAAGTGGAACCTGCTCTACCGCATTGCCATACTAAGCAAGATCTCGTCAAATTGGTCAGGTTGCTTAGGCATAAAATCACCCTTTTAGCGGTAAAAATATACTCCGGTGCGTCTACGACATCTGTACCTTATTGAAATATACAAATAGAAGTAAACTGTACATAAATAATATTTATGCAGATGTCACAGATGCACTGCGATATATTTTTGGCGTCAAAAGGGCGATTTTATGCCTAGGCAACACAACGATTTTGGCGAGATTTTGCTTCGTATGGCAACACGGTAGAGCAGATTGCGTGTGCTTTATATTAAATTAAACATTGTATGTTTCATAATAAATTATTTATTATGTGTGTTTTATAAAATAATTTGTGTGTGTTTTATAATTAAAAAATGGGTACTTACGTATTATACGGGCCAGGTCAAATACAATTGCGCCAAGCATGGTGCCAATTTGTTAGTTATAGTAATCCTTATTTTTCTATAAGTATGTAGTTTATTTATTTATCATAGTTTATAGTTTATTTTTTATTAAAATGTACAGCTTATTTTCTTTTAACCATACCTTATAGTTTTTTGTTATTGATTTAATATTGTTCATTAATTATATTTTATTTAAAAGCATAAAAAACTTCTGAATAACACCATGAAATAACAGATGCACAAGACTTTTCGAAAAAACATTTTCTTTCTTCGTCAGGCGCAAAGAAGACGTGCAACCACTTTGAGGGCAGAAGCAAGACAGTCTTCAGTCTTGCTCCTGCCTTCAAAGTGGTTGTATGTCTTCTTTGTGCTTGACAAAAACAGACAAAGTTCTTTCGAAAGGTTTTAAGCATCCCTTATTTCATGGTGTTATTCAGAAGTTTTTTCTTCTAAACGTTTCAATTTCATTTTACCTGTTTTGTACTATTTATTTATTATTTTTTATAATCATTGTTGAGCATCATATAATGCAGTATTTTATTTTTGTGGCAACATTGATTTGAAAAAAGCTTTCATTTCATTTATGAAAAAACACGCATATCATATACATTATTTTTGTTGTTAACATCCCTTTTAATATGCACATACAAAACATGCAACGATGAATGAGATATCATTCGAAAAGTTTTTGAATAAGCTTCTGACATAGTACACTCACATTTCTTAAAACATGTTGTTGGAAAAAAAATTAGTCAATTAAAAATTAATGCTAAAACGTACCAGGAAATAATCTCAAAGATTGCAGTTCAAAATCTTCGCATGGGTTCTTCTCGTTATATTTAATGTTAGCTTTAATGGTTGTTTATTTAATTATCAAAATATTCAAATCAGCCCAATGGAGAATTTATATTTGGAATTGAAGCACTTCCAATGCTAAGTCCATTCCACAGATAAGGATTATGTAAAATTTGGATCTCCTTGAATGGAAACTCACAAACATATGACAGAGCTGTAAGTCCCAATTGACAATATGTATATGACATTCAGAGCAGTAATCTTAGAAAAAAGCAGGTATATGCTATTAGCTATATGCCTATAGTTTACTTGAGTAAAAGGGGGTATATAGAGATTCTTAAAATAAAATTTAGAGGGTATACAGTCTATAGTATACATCCACTACAGTCTTAGTGATGTCACAATAAGAATAATGTGATGAAAAAGTGGCAGTCTGTTTAATTGTTTACATATTGCATAAAATAAAAATTCAGATAAATTCATTGACAAATTATTTTAGATTTATATATACAAATTACTATTTTATAAATATACGTAACAGAATATTCATCACATACTAGTTAATGTTTTATTATAAATAAAATGAAGAATATTCACAGAGTTGCATTAAGAGAAAGAAAAGAATTTGCATATTGTATCTGTTGCTAGGAAGTTCTAAATCAGTATAAAAATGAAATATATACGTATTCTTTTTAAACCAGTGGTCACCAATTATTTTTCCCGTTGGTCCATTTCAAAACATAGTCACACTTTCGTGGTCCGGAACACTTAAGTTTCCCCCTACACCCCACACCCCCCCAATCATCAAGCTACCAACCTCTTACTTTTCTAGGCCACCTACTTTGATTAGCAAAACTTTTCTTTGAAATTATTTGTTTTCTTAAGTATTTAACATAATACATACCAGTGAAATGAAGTGCATTAATACCAAATCAACAATTTTTTTATTATGATTTTCAAAATTCAAGACGATCAATACAAAGTACATATAAATTCAGAAAGATTGTTTAATAAAGTTCATTGTAATTGATGTTCAATGGGAAAAATGGCACGCTTTATTTTTCACAACTTGCTTGAAATTTGGGGTCAAGTTGGTGCAACAGATTCTCATCAAACTGTTAAGGTGGCCATATGCGAGTCGAGATCTGTACCGATTCTTAACCCCTTGGGGACGAGCAACACGTATATGTGATGCATAAGATGTTCAGAATCCTCGATTATTCCCACCAGTTACTTTTTATTGTAAGCTTTGCCTTATTTAATGATAGCATTTCTGCGATTCAATTAGCCGAAAATTTCTGTTTTGAAAAACCGGTGGTAAAAGATTAAAAATTCTGTAAAGGACGCTAGTCGCGAAGGGGTTAATGAAGTTCATTTTTGAGAATGCTGCTTCACACACATAAGTTGAGCCAAACACGGTACACAATTTTATGGCTAAAGCCATAAAATTGTGCCATACTTCTGGATACTTTTTTACACTATTTTTAATTCAAAATTCATCACTCCCAAGAGTTTTTAGAACTTTATCAAAAGCGTTCTTTAAAACATCTTCTTGGAACTCAATTAAACTGTAGGGGAGCTTTGTTACTCTTGAAAACATCTGCCGCTTCACTCGTCCATTACGCCATTAGGCGTAAGTGAAAATCAGTTGCACAACGTTCTTAATTTTTTCAAAGTCAGAAAATCTATCTTAAAATTCAGATTTAATTTTTTTCAAAAAAAACTTCGAATTGATTAATGTCAGTACCCTCATTACTGTCACAAAATGACTTAAGTTGTGGAAATTGTAAACGTTCTCCTCTAATATCATCGGAGATGAGGTCAATCATTTTTGAAAAACTTTATTTCTGAAAGAAGCTGACACGCAAGTTTACCCTTGCCTTGTAGTTTGAAGTTTAAGAGATTCAGATGCCGAAATAGATCGGTCAAAAAATGCGATGGTTGCCACATTTTCATCAAAGTCATTGAGAAAACCTAAATGTTCACTTTCTACTTATTGATCATTATTTGAAAGAAACTCTTTGATATCCTCCAGTACGGCAAAGAATCTTTGAAGCATCAAGCCTTTACTTAGCCATCTCAGATTGTTGTGAAGAAACAAGTCGTCAAACTGAGCTTCAGTCTCTTCAAGAAGTGTTTTAAATTGGTGGTGCTTAAGAAATGATTTTTACCGTATGAAGATTATTATTTGTATCACCATTTGCATTTTATTCTGAAGAATGGGATTCAAACTTCAACACAACACAATTTGATGAATGATGCATTGGTAACATATCAAATTTTCATTGCATTTTTTATTACTGCTGAGTCGCTGAACCAAGTATTTCCTACACACACACAATGCCCGGTCTGTTTTTACCGACATAACGTTTTTTATGTTTAATCCAGCTTGGTGGAAATTCTCGGTAACAGCCTTGTACAATCCTCTCCTGTAGTGGTTCACAACATAGGAAATAGTCAGTAGTTCTTCAAAAAATTGTTCACGGGTTCTGTCCACCAGATAGCGCACAAAAATTATTAGATGTGCTGTATCTTTAATATCGCAAGATTCGTTCAAAGCAAATGCATAGCAATCTGTGGTAGCTAAAGTTGGTTTCAAAGTTGTATAATTTTCTTCTGACAAAACTTGTGTATTCATTGTACTTGAAGAAGCAGTTTATGGAATATGTCGAATACGTCAACGATATCCTTTCTGTTCTGAAATAACGCATTCCCAGCATCCTGCATGCACTCTTTTACAATATCTGCATCATTATATGGCTTCACATGTTTCCCGTGTTGGGCTCGAGCTTGCACTGAGCCCGCTTCATCTCTAGAATTTTCACGTTTCGGGCCGCGTCTGTGATTACCGCCTGTATATTACGCGTTGTAGGCAGAAACATTATATTATTTTCCGTTATTCACAATTTTGCTGCGGTCCGTACAAAACTTGCCGCCGGTCCGGATCCGGACCGCGGTCTGCCATTTGGTGACCAATGTTTTAAACTATGCTTTTTGATGCCTTAATTCTCAATGTGTTTCTCAAAGGACATTTTGTAGCCTCAAACTCAAAGTAAGTATATTGATTGGGAAAAACTTACATTAACTATTGTGTCATTTTTTGATTTTCAGAATAAGGTATTAAAATTTTTAATTTTGAAAGAAAAAATTACTGGCAAATTTTTAATTAATTTATTAAAATTAGAAAAAAAGAAAATATCCAAGAGAATTTTTTCTGAAAATACAAAACATAATTAAAATTTTTATTTTAAAGCAAAATAATTGATAAGATATGTACAATTAAAAATAAAATGCCTTTTTGGGCAACACTTGGAGAAAAGTTTCATTTAACTTTATAGAATTTTTCAGCTTGAACATAATGGATTTCTTCAAAATTTCAATTCAAAAAATTAGAAGAAAAAGAATACTTCTAGAAAATTGCAAGTTATTTTTTTTAAATGGGAAAAACAAATCCATTAATATAATTAAATGAAATGTACAAGAAGGGAAATTCAATTCTTTCTTGAAAACCAGGACTTGCCATATAAGGTATGTACAGAGAAGTTTCACTTCCTCTTTTGTGAAAGTAGCGGTTTTTCATAGTAACATTTTCACAAAATGTTTAGAAGATACTTTACAAATAAATATTTTTTCTTCTCTATGAATTAAAAAATATGATTTTATATTCTAAAAATCCTTTTGGTGCACATTCTACAAGCTGTCCATTTCTTTTTGTATGATTAAGAAGTTTTTGCAGATTATCATATAAAGAATAGTTAAATTTTGCATTTGAATGATTTTTTGTTAGTGTGAATACAAATATGTATTGTTATATGACGATTAATGGGAAATCATTTCAAACATACCATACATGGAAATGGCTTTTCTCCTGTATAAATGCATATTTTACTTTATAATAAATCTTTTAAAGTACATTTCACAAATAAAGGGGTTTTTCCTCATTTGTATGGCTATATTTACAGTCTGTGTGTGATAAGTGCGTTTTCAACTTTGGTTTGCACTTTTAAGTTTAACTAATGTTTTTCACAGTACGTGTGTGTTTATAAACTCGGTTGATAATATACAGGGCTACACAAGGGAATCCATTAGTATTACAGACTATGGGAATAAATTGCTTAATTGTGTTACGCATTTTCCTGCTGAACTTTATTTAGTAGAGAGATAGACGTTTGTGGAATATAAATAAATTCATATACAGGGCTATGCAAAGAAAAACATACATTGCACTGCTGCAAGTGAGTTTTAGTTTGCCTTTTAGCTTAATATGTGGTGTGTACAAAAGTCTTTAGATAATACACAGGGCTGTACAAAAGATTTTGAGTGCACTTCGATCAAGTGGCGAAAATTGCTGAATGTGGATATTCTAACTGAACTAAATTTTAACATGCTATATATCCACATCTATTGATCATATACAGGGATGCACAAAATAATTCGACTACTTTTTTGACACTGGAAGGTGATTTCAAACACTGTTTTTTTCAATGTATTATGTGTTTTCTAAACTGTTTACTTACATATCTTCTTTCACCTTATTTAACGTTGAAGTTTTGCTACAGTTTTCTGGCTATGTTGGAAAGTGCTTCATAATCTATGCTTGATGCACAACTTTTCAATTTTTTTATAATAGATTTATGTAAAGTTTTATAGGATTAGAAAAATGGCATAGATTCCATCACAATGTTTAAATATATTTCCAATGTTTGTATGGCATTACTGTAGAATCCCACTTGTAAGCTCTCCATTTTTCAAAAGCAAAAATAGTTAAATTTGGTTGAAGGGTTTATAATTGTGATTTAAAAAAAAACTGTTTTTATTGTTAATTTAAAAGTAAAAATGATAATTACAGGGGTGAGAATCTTTTGTATTTTGGTAGATTTCTGTTAAAAAAAAAGAATCATTTTCTCCCATCTAAAATCTCTCCCCAGCACACAAAATTTAAATTCCTTAAATATCTTGAATACTGTGCTTATATTTGAAAATGGAAAATAAAATCAAAATTGCTTAAAAGTGGGTGGTGGCTTACTTTTGAGAAACAGGGGACTTACAACTGGAATTTTACAGCAATAGTTTTTTGTTTTTGTGATTATCTTCTAAAGCATATTTCACACTTTAAACACTTTTTCTCTTCCATAAAAAATGCTGATGATACTTTAGAAATAATTGAACAAAAAGTCTCTTCTAGCATACTTTAAAAAAAGTATATTTTTTCAAATGAATGTTTTTTCATTAATATGTGTGAGGACATGTTTTTTAAGCTGATGTTTTGTACAAAATCCCTTAGAACACATTTCACAAATATACGGTTTTTCATTTGAATGAATCAGAATATGTCTCTTAAGAGTATTATTCAGACTAAATCCTTTGTAGCAGACATTACAAACAAATGGTTTTTCATTTGTATGTTTGACAAGATGTCTCTTTAGCTCACCACTTAAGCGAAATTCCTTGGAGCATACTTCACATTTAAATGGTTTTTCATTGGTATGTGCACGTATATGTAACTTAAGTTCACCATTTGTGTAAAATTCCTTGGAGCATAGTTCACAAATGAATGGTTTCTCATTTGTATGCCTGCGCTTATGTACAATATAAGCACACCTTGTACCAAATTCTTTGGAGCATATTTCGCAAATATATGGTTTTTCATTTGTATGTTTGCGAGTATGTATCTGTAGAAGATCATCACTAGAAAAACATTTGAGGCACAAATCACAGATAAATGGTTTATTTGTATGAGTGCTTAGATGTCTCTTTAGATGACCATTTGTAAAAAATCCTTTTGAACATACATCACAAATGAATTGCCTTCCTTCTGTATGCTTGCGAGTATGGTGGTTAAGATTACTACTTGAAGAAAATTCTTTGGAGCATGCATTACAAGTAAAAGCTTTTCTTTCTGCATTAATGAGATATTTTGTTGATTCATCCATATTGAGAAAATGTTACAGAACAAAAATCTTTAAAAAAGGTTCTGGAAGTAGATACTTAATTATAAGACATAGTAACAATCTTCTCAAACGTTCTTCACAAATACAAGTTTTTTCATGCAATTGTTTTTCATTGTATGTTGGAAATATATGTTTTTTTTTTAGAATTTTTTTAAATATACTGCACAAACCACGTTTTTACTCATAGCAGTGTGAAAATGAATCCATATATATATATATATATATATATATATATATATATATATATATATATATATATATATATATATATATATATATATTATATAATAGGGAACGCGTGACTGTTTATGAGTGAATCTAAATAGAGCTTTATGTGCAAATTAGTTCTGAAGAAATCTAAAGGTACTTCTGTAATAATGGTCTACATGCCTGTTTCTGCAATCCATGTCTGGTCACCTGCAACATACAAATTTCATTTAATTAATGAATATAGTTTTTTTTTAATTAATATACTTATTTTATTCTTACTTAGAGATGAAAATGTTTAAAAAATAGTTGTTTTTGCAAGAGGGGTGCAAACGAGTTTTTATTTCCACTGGAAATTTTGGAAAGTTATGATATAATAATGGTATTTTGCAGGTTTTTACTAGTAAAAACTAGGTTTCTCCACATCTTGGTAGAAATTAGAATTTACTGTCCCAGCCCTGACTAGTACCTTATATAAAAGAAGGGAATCAAATAATATTATCAAATTTCAAACTATAATCATTTTTTAAATAAAAAAAATATGCTTATTAATTGAGGATGGTTTATGAGAAGGACAAATACAACCTTGAAATTTTGCATTATTATCACTGAGTTCTACCTATTACTGAAAATGGAAAAAATAATTCAAAATCTGAAATTTGACTATAATTACATACAATTGTTAAATAATTTCAATGACACTGAAATATTCCATAATAGTTATTATTAAAAATAATGTTCTATGGTTTTAAAAATGAGTCTTAAGGAAGTGAACTCAAAATAACACAATCAATGAAAAGAAGTTTTATGATTTTAATTAACTGGAAAACACTGTATTAGTATGCCCCTTATTTTAACAACTTGCATAAATAAGCCAGTTAGGGTTGCTAGATTGTACATTTTCAGGATTATTGTAAGGTTTATGCTTAACCCTTTCTTGTACAATGATTTCTTCAGCTGTCGAAAAACATATCGGACTTTTATTCCTTGATTTCAAGAATTTTTGTTTGCTTATCTTTCCAATTTTCTTCAAAAGTTTCCCTTTTGAAGTACTTTTTACCTAAAAAATGTGACTGCAAAATTAATGAAACAGTGTTATTAGAATAATGCAATACAAATACAGTTGGAAATTAATTAATGATTTGTTTTTAAGAAAAATTCTTTAAAGACTTTATTGGCTAATTCAACATAGTCCAGTATAATGCAGAAAATGATGGCAGTTTCATTGAAAAAAAAAAAAAAACTAGTGTCAATAAAATTTCTTCCTATTTTTAAGAAAGATCAACCTAGCAACCCTAGAGCCAATTCTGCTATTTGTATTTTGGATGCACAATCTTTGAAATAAACACTTGTGATTAGTTGGGAATAAGGATGGTAATTTGTTAAAAATATCTGAATTATCAAATTCTTATTTATCTTACTATTCTGTTTAACTCTTTACATTTCATATCTATTTTTTTTTCACTGCAGCAGAATTGCATACTAAAATGAAAACAAAAAAGTGTTAAACTTTCTATTTTTAATTTATTTGACTTTACAAAAGACATGACAGAGTCAAAGTTCTGCACATTAATATTGCAATCCCAGTTAGATAATCAAGTTTCATACGAAAATATATGAATTTAAAATTAGAAATATTTACCAATTAGGAATGCTTAAACTCCATTTTTATGGTGTGGGAAAAATTAACAGCCGTTTAAGATATTCATTATTAATTAGAAAAAGTTAAAATTATTGACTTCCTTTATTACTGATTTCCTAAAATTACTGACTATCCTCTTTACCAAATCCTACTGTAAATAATGAACAATTAGAGTGCGTCCTTAACAACCCAAATTTGCCAAACTACACTTTTTAATTTTATGAATGGTTTTGATATAATACTTATCGAAAAAAATCCCAGAAACAATGTAATCACAAAAAAAATATAAAATAAAATAAAATAAAAAAGAATAAAATCAAAATCACATTTTTTTTTGTAATAGTAAAATCTACTCAACAGATTAAACATCGTCATTTCATTTACGAAGTGCAGGATAGGACAATTGCCATCTTCTGTGATTCAAGGTTCTTTTATCATTTAAAATAAGAAAACATCATAAGTCTGTAAGTTGTAAATAAAGAATTTTTTTTTAATCAGACTTTTTTAAACAGTTAATAAAATAAAAAGATAAAAAACATTTAAAATACAATATAAAATAGACATTTTGTGCCACCTTATCAGTGCAAACAACTGCTGTTGAACGACACAGGAAAAGACTCAGAAAACAATCATAAACAGATAAACATTTAGTAAAATAGTGTACTCACCAGGTTTATTACAAGATTTGTTTATTGTGAAAGCCTCTATGTGGGAAAACGAACATTCAAGAAAAACTCTTTCATAATAATTCCTGCAACCAAATTGACAATACCTGCACTCGCAAATTGCACAATATCTCGCAAATTGCACAATCTGTCTCAAGAGCATGTTGTTTAATTTTCAATTCTGAAATCTTTTGAGACTAGAATTGGTGAGCACATATCTACATTTTGGAATGGAAAATTGAATAACCTTCAAAAATTGCACAACATGCTCTTGAGACAGACCATATTCTACAGTATTACATAAGTGCAGGTATAGTCAAAATGGGATGCACAAATTATTATGAAATGGTTTTTCTTGAAGGTTGGTTTACACGCACAGAGGATTTCACACTGAATAAATCTTGTAATATACCAGGTGAATGCACTATTTTACTAAATGTTTAACTGTCTATTGTAACAGTTTATGATTGTTTTCTGAGTCTTTTCCAGTGTCGTTTGACAGCAGAAGTTTGTACTGATGATGTGTTGTGATGCGGCACGAAATGTTCATTTTACTTAATTTAAATGAAAACTTAATTGAAGGTATGTAAGTAGTTCTACTAAAGAGTTGATATTTAGCTTAAAAATAAAATAAGAATCAAAACTTAAAATAAAATAGAAATAAAAAACAAAATTGGAAAATTAGTTAAGTTTTCCATACTTTAAAGCTTATATCTGAATAAATTGATCAATTCTTCTTAACCTGTTTTGAATCCGAAAATTTTATGCATGTAGAAAAAAACAGTTGAAAGTGTTGAAAATTATTTTGCTACTGTTTATAGCTATGTATGATAGTTAGATAGTAAATAACATGGATAAAATACCTCGTATATTGTAATTTAAATGTTTTTATACTTATATTTTACCAACTGTATTAAAAAGTCTGAATTAAAAAAAAAATCTTTGTTTTAACATTATCTGCTTCTTTACTTTTCTTATTATTACTTTAACGTTTTCACTTGTTTTTACCGATAAATAAATAATAAACTAAACAGTAAAAATATCTCTTTGGAATTATCTATGAAAAATGAATGCGTAAGAAACGGCTGATATAAAATAAGTGGAAACTATGGATTTACTATGTTCATGTACAAGCGTTCATTACGTAAGCAAAATATTAAATTACAGTACTGTATTCACTTAATATTTATCGTTGAATTAATTTACATGTTTATGCGATATAGTATGAATTTCTACGATCTTAACTTACTGACAGTAAAATCAGGTTTGATTAATAAATGGTTTTACAAATAAATTAAACGTTTTTTAAAGTTACGCATAAATGCACCCAAGGGACTAGACACAGAAATAATTACATACAATACCTTTAAAGACGAAACTACTGTGAAACTTAAATAAAAACTGATCTTATATGACCTATATGAATTGAAAAACGAAAACCAAATGAACTACTCATGGGCAAAGGAGACAATCGGATGTGATTCACAACGACACTGAATAGAAAAGTTCGATTATTATCATGCATTTAAATTTTGATTAAGGAATCCTGTAAAAATATTCGTTCACGGATCTTAGGGGAACTAGTATGCCTTGGTAACTAACTAATCTCACCGGTGACTTTGGTAACTCTAGGTTTTGGTCCAGTTATCTACTTGGCTAAACTGCAGTGAACATTGCCCTTGATTAATCAGATTGAATCGAATAATCGAAATTTAAATCCAAGATAAAAATCGAACTTTCCTAATCATCGTCATCGCTAATCGAATTCGAGTCGGCCGTCTCCTGTGCCTAGTATAATTTAGTTCCATGTATATTTAGTTCTGTGTTTCTATCCAAGTAGGATTTTGAAAAATAAACTTTTACTTGCGATTTACACTGCTTTAGACTTTAAAGGTATTGTATGTAAGTATAAAATTTTCTATAAAGATCGAAAATGTAGTGATAATCTCATGGCAATATTTAGGCCTAACTGTTGAAAAAAAAAAAAAAAAAAAAAAAAAAAAAAAGAGTCTTTCATTGTGTATACCACCGAACTTGTCCTCTTTTTTAGTGATGTTTTGCGAATAATAAAAATCATTGTTCTCACCAACCCCAATTTTTTTTAAAACTTTGGTGGGAGTAGATTGAAACCCCTTTGGAAGAGGATCTGCACATGGTTGATTTTTATTTCTTTTTGCTTTAAAACTTTTAATTTATTTTCTTGAGATTAGATTTTGGTTTAATTAAATTGATTTTAAACAATGGGTAAGTGGAATAAAAAGTAATAAATGTGTTTTTAAAAGTTAAAAAAGGGATTTTTAAAGTAAAAAAGCATTTTTAAATATGAAAAAAGGATTTGTTGATTGTGTTATATAAAGCACTGTTTACAAGGACACTCAAATCCAATTTTTAACATCGATTCAGAACAATAATTTTATTCCAGATACCATTCCATACCATGGGGAATCCAGCCTAGGTTATTTTTTTTTTGCGAAATCAGAACTGAAAGTTACTAATTCATTATATTGGCTTTTACTCATAATTCTTTTCAGGTAAACAAATTCTTAGTGCTACACTTGCTTGAACTGCAGTGATTAATTTTAAGTGTTAATAATTTTTTTTCATTATGTTCATAATTTTTGTTAAGGCTGCAACAAGAATAAACTGGGTTTGTGGTAATCTGATGAAATTAAAATATTATTACTAAAATATGTAGAGATGAGAACATTGGGAATCAATTTAATGGCTTATTCCAATTATCTTTCAAATTCCAGAATAATTGAACAGCTTTTATTTTATTTTATCATTATTATTAATATTATTATTAAACAATGAAGACTCCGTCAGAAAATTTTTTGGAATGTGTGTGATTAGTTGAAATGTGAAGCATGATAAAAATGAAAATCTGGTGTTCAGTTAGTAATGGCCAAATTTTTCAGTTTTTAAGAGCATCTGAGTTAATATTTTTCACCTATACTCATAGCAATATAAAGTACAAATCTGTATTTCTTTCACATTTTTTTTTCTTTCTAACTTTCTATCAGAATTTGCAAAGGTGAGTTTTTTTTAATGATTTCTGAAAGGAAATCTTGTAAAGTGTTTCATTACAGCTCTTAATTTTTTTAGCTTTAGTTTAAAAATGCGATATTTTTCTTCCTCTCTAATTTGACAGAAAACTAAAAAAGTAAACTATGAACTTAATTTGAGAAATCACCATTAGTAAAAAACTTACCATTCCTGAGACCTATAATAAAAGTGGTGTAATCTGTAAAACGTAAAGTTAGGCAGCATTGTATTTAGAATAAATTAAAAAACTGTAAATCCTTTGTTTTGTGGGTCCAGTCAGTCCTATTGCCTAGCATTTGGAAAATACAACATTCATAGGCAAAAGGCATTGCATGATTGTTTGGAATCAGAGTTAAAATATCTAAAATTTTTTCGCATGAAGGGAGGAAAATGATTTTGTAATTAGTACAAAACCATGTATGATTGTTAATTAGTAGAGATAACATCCATCAACTGCAAAAAAATAGGTGACAAAAATTAAAAAACAAAGTAAATTCTTCTTTTTTTTTACATAATTTTCATCTGCAAGCTGATGAAAACAAGCAAATTTCTCATATTTTTAATAACAAACAATTTGCTTACTGAAGAAAAAACAAATGTAAAAGCTGTTCTAAATATCCAAAACACTACTGTCTGATTTTTCCAAGTTATTTTTACTCTTAGACATATGAAATTAGCAAGAGCTGTATTCAGAAATCACAAAATAGAATAACGTTTTCTATTTTTTGATAAAGGCAAGGATCTTTAAGATAGTGTTGTAAAATTCATAAGAAAAAAAACAAAGAGTATTAGCTTTATTTCTTACAGATAAAGTTCATATAATTGTCAGGGATTCGATAGACTTGATGATTCTGAAAGTAAACATGAAAACAAAAAAATAAATATTTAGAACATTGTAAAGGATAGAAGACTTTACGAAATTAAAATTAATTATGCACATTAAATGGGAAAATAATGGTAATATGCATGCAATTTATTATCTATATTATATATTATTATATGATGTATGCAATTAAAAAATTTATTTCATTAGTTCAGTATTGCAGTAAATGTGGGCCCCACTAACTGCTTTGTCAGAGCCCCTCATTATGTTTTGCCGACCCTGACTCCTTCGATCCATTAAGATGATAAAATAAATTTTAAATCATAAATTGTACAAAACACTGTACACAAAAATTAAATGGGGGAGAAACAAAAAACGTGGTAGTAGAGAAATGCATTTCCAAAGAGCAGAATCATTTCATGTAGTAAAGAATAACCAGGTCGTTCTAAAATAAATTATTAACAGATATCGGCTTTCCTGAAAACACCTTTTTCAATCCTGTCCATTTTCTCATGTTGCTTTTTTTTCGCAGGTGCAAATCATGAATAGTTTCAGAAGTAACAATGTGGAACAACAGGGTTTGTACGGTTCTTCAAAGTCCTCAACTCTTTCAAAAGTAAATTTTGGTCCTTAAAAGTCTTTAATTTTATTCTCCTATTATTTCTTAATTAAGGATAAAAATCTATTATGTTTTGGCAGATTGTTGTTTTATGTAATTACATTACCCCTCCACAATACCCAAAGCCTAAAATCTTTAAAAACTTTTTTTTTACTGTTTGTGCTCTATTGGTTGTTATTTTAATAAAAAATAATTAGTCACGTAAATTCTGTTGCCAAGCACACAAAATTTAAAGTATCCTTTAAACACTAATTAAATTCCCCCCTGTTCTATTTGTTAACAATAAATATTTTTTTTATTCAACTCCAATCTACCTAAAAATTCTGTTTCCCCACCTTTGAGCAACCCTCTCCTCTTCACAGCTCAGAATGTTTAAAATCTTTTATGATCTATTTTTTTTCCAAATTTTATAGCTTTTTTTGTACTTTATTGTAACAATAAATAATCAAATATCTAAATTTTTTGTTCCATCTAAAATTGCTACTTCCATACTCCCCTTTCTACCTATTTTCTGGCATAAAATTTTATAGTTTTTATTATAGAAAATTCTTTCATTTAATTATCTTTCTAATCTTTTTGTACATATTTAGTAATGATAAATATATAATCAATAACCTCATCAGTTCTTTCCATAATATCTGCCTCTCTTCCCCTTTCCCCCCCCCCTCCTCTGAATTCACACTGTTTAAAACCCTAACTCTAATATTTTAAGACCTTTTCTGTTCTATTTGTTGCTTTAGTCTTAAAATAAATAATCACTCATCTAAATTTCTTCTGCTACCCTACCCCATTACGAAATTAAAAATCTTTGAAACTCATTAATTTTTTTCCTGTTCCAGTTGTAGAGCCCCCCCCCACCCCCAATCAACCTCATGTGATGAATTCTCAAAATAATCTCGAATTACAAAATTATGTCCAGTTTAACTTTTATACTATTGCTTTATCTTATAAAATATGCTATTTTATTTCCATAATGCTATTTTCAGTCTAAAGCTGAAGCTATTTATTGTAGCTTCTTTGACATAATATTTGAATTTCTATTAATTTCTCAGTTTCTTATAAATTCATTTGATGGAATTCCACACTAGTTCAGTGATGATCAATAAATTCATTTTTCTATCAACAGTAAATGGAAATTTGTTTTAATGCATTTTGGGACCTGCTGTAACTGTAATCCTGGGTTACTCCTAACTGCAACCAGACCCTGCCTATTTGTATCTTTGAAAAAGAGGCCTTGATTGAGTGTGACAACCCAGATTTATCCAATTGTGACCTGACCTGTCGGTCGGGCTGAGTTGATGCTAATGTTTACATTACAGATCGAGTTGACCTGAAATATGTCAGATTCGAGTCAATTTCAGGTTGAGTTTTAATTCTTTTAGGTCGAGTTAAGGTTAACCTGATTTTTCAAAAGAAATTCATGAATATTTCCACGCAGATGGGGATAACTTCTTTAGGTATTCAAGGGTTTTGCAGCCCCGGATACCCAAGTAATCTTTCTAAATTTCTCATTTCTTCTTTTGTTGTCTTCTCTTTGTTTCACTCTTTTTAATATTTTCTGTTTCGTTTCTTCTCATTCTGTGTTTGTCCTTGTTTTTCTTTTTTTCAAGTTTTTTGAATTAGTCTGTTTATTTACTCATACATTTTGTTCAAACTGTTCTTGGTTTTACCAAAACTTCTTCTCTCTCTTTTAATGTTTTTAAAAAACTACAATATGGAAAATGAAACAGAATGAAAAATTTTAAAGGAAACAAGTTATAAAATTAATTTAAAAGTGAGGAAAAATGCAACATAACTTTCAATGCCATTATCGATGTCTAAGGCTATTTTCTGCAATCATTTCTTCACGCTATGGACTGCACTCACTAACATATCACTGGTGGGTGGTTGCTTTTTTAAAAGCAGGCGGGTTTTATTTTTAATTTTAGTGTGTACTTTGGTTGAGCATGTCTCTAAAGGGAAATTGTGCCATTAAACTTTATCTAACTAACCAACCGAACTATTTTTCAATTGGAGAAAACTATATACTATTTGAATATTAATAAATATATATATTTTTTTTTTAAACAAAAAATATATGTAACATTGACATTGAAGTTATCGTTGTTGGCTACAAGTACTGTTAAAAATTTCTGTAAAAACAAACCTAGACTCTCTATAAATTTACACTAGTTCTTGGTTAAATGCATTCCATTAGGCTTCTCTGTCATTATTTTACAAACATATCCCTTTTCTTATATCAAATAATCTGTCAGGATTTTCATATCTTTATTTAAATATATTTTTATCTTTCTAACAACCTGTAATTCATAATACATCTTTTGAAATTCTTTTACAATTTTATTAGAATTATTGAAGAAGAAAACTAATTTTTAAAATTGTTTTATTAAAAAACAGAATACTTTAGGTAAGGAAAGTTTGTCTCTGCAGAGTAAGTAGAGATTTTTATTGCCTCTCATTTTCAACTTAAGGATTTACAATTTAGATAAGATATTTTTCAAATATTATTTTAGTCTAGTTCATAATTTATGTTACTATTTATAAAAATGTATAATATATTATTATTATTATTAGGAGTGAAACAATATTCTTTTCAAAAAGTATTCACACATTATGAAATATATATATATATATATATATATATATATATATATATATATATATATATATATTGTGTTACTATTTTTAAAAATTCTCAAATCATTATTAATATTGTTGCAAAAAAAAATACATTAAAATTATTTCATTTTTAAAAAACAGTCACAAAATTATTTGTTACATGTTATAAGTTAAAAAAATACATATAATGTTATGCACATTAGCAATGCATGTTATTCTAGGGTTTAAAAGGAATTCTAAATGATATATTACACGAGTTGAAAAAACAAACAGAAAAAGAGATATCAGAATATTTTTAAAAAGCGTAACTCGCTAAAGCATTTTGATTAATCATGAAAAGGGAACATATGAAGTTAAATAATAATCTGAAAGATGACAGCATCAAATATTATTTAAATCTAGTTAAAGACTAGAAAAATAAAAGATCTCTTAAGCCTCCATACTTATGACTAATCATCGCATTAAACACGATCATTAAACAAACGACGATAAACTTTTGAAGTACAATAGATTTTTTCCAACCAAATCATAAAATACATCCTTGGTAGACTACAGTAATTTTCTGTATCGTTTAGTGGTTATGCCATTTATCTTCCACCCAGATGACTCTGGTTCAACTCCCATCTATGATCAAAGCTATTCCTTTAAACATTAAGTGCTGCATTACAACTATAGTTGAAATTCACTTGAAAAATTCTAACTCACCTACATTTCTTCTAAGTTAAAAATAAAAGTTTCATCAATTATTTATAAATTATAATATTTTATAAATTTACAGAGTCTACTGTAAATTTACTGAATAATTTCTCTGTTATTTAACAGAATCTCTCTTTTTCTAATGTCTATAAGTTTATGTAAGACTTACGATAATGGATTATCAGTAGATTCTCTAATTTCAGAGAAAGTGTTTTAACAGTGTACTTTTCCATAATTTTATTAAATTTTGGATTAATTTTCTTTTACTTGCCTTCTGATTTTAGTATTTCAGGTGCAGGTTGAAGTGTGTCAGGTGATGGAATTTTTCTTTGTTGCATTTGTATCAGGTACAACCCGACCTGTGCAGCACTTTGTAATAACAATGCCAAACCAACCCCCCCCCCCCTACACCCCGCAAAAAATCCTCTGCCTCACTTTCAGCTCACAAATTTTACAATCTTCAAATCATTTTACATTTTATTAAATATTTTCTTCTGTATTTATTACTTTTTTTTTTGGTAATAATAAATAATCTTCTAAATTCCATCGGAGAGCCAAGGAAAGTGTAGCCTCCCTCATAAAACAGATTGAGAATAAAAACTAAATTAAATATTTGTAATATAAATGAAAATTAAAATGACGGTTTGGGACACAGGGATCATCCATAAATTATATTACACTTCAACAGGATGGGATTAACGGAGTGTAACAAGGAAAAGTGTGTTAACAAGTTGGGATGTCCATGTCACATTTAAAACATGAAAAGAAACTGGAAATTTTTTGCAAGCAGCATAATAATGCTTATTAAAAAATATCTATTTTTTGTAGTAGTTTTCTTTTTTTAAATTGCAACACCTTCAAGTGAAAGTGCCCAAGATCTTAACAATTTTACAGTTTTTATGTCAGTAGGTAATATATGACATTTTTTACATAAAATTAACTGTAAATTAAGTTTAAAATTGTGACATCACAACTGGGGAGGGCAGAATATTATTCTAGCATGACAATTTGTGACATAGGGGATATGTGGAGCAATCCTACAAGATTTGTGTAACATAATTAAAAAATGATCCCAAAAGAGAAAAATATTTTTGTTATATCACATTCTGAAAATGAGCCTTTTCATGTGAAGGTGAGTAATTGAATAGATATTGATGCTATGTTTTATTTCTGTTTTAAGAGATTTTTAAACAATCTGAATATTTAAGGAGTAAACTTCCTTGAAATGTATAATTTTAATTAAATAAATAGAAAAAGGTTCCTAAAATTGATTGGGAAATTTTATTTCTCTTCTTATTTATATTTATGTCTGTTTCTTCATATGCTTTTACAACTAACAATAAAAGAAGAGAAAAGCAAACAGATGAAAATAAAATTTATTTTTTCTTATGTTACTTTCTGTTTCGTGCATCCAGTATTAGAAACTTTAATGCAAAACTCTTTATGAGGAACAATCCTACAAAATTTGTGTAACATAATTAAAAAATGATCCCAAAAGAGAAAAATATTTTTGTTATATCGCATGCTGAAAATGAGCCTTTTCATGTGAAGGTGAGATAATTGAAAAGAAATTGACTCTGTTTTATCCCTGTATTAAGATATTTTTAAACAATATGAATATTTAATGATTAAACTTCCTTGAAATGTATAATTTTAATTTTAAAAAAATTGAAAAAAATTCCTAAAATTGATTTCAAAATTTCATTTCTCTTTTTATTTACATTTATTTCTGTTTCTTCATATACATTTATAACTAACAACAAAAGAAGATAAAGTAAACATATGAAAATTCTAGTTCTTTTTTCTTATGTTACTTAAGAAATTTTTATGCATCCAGTACAGTTGCCTGAGTACGTCTGGAGCAATTTTTTACAAAAAAAGCTAATGAATTATTTTTTGAACTTATTTTTATTAAGATTATTACTAAAAACTGTGGAAAAAGCAAAAAATATTTCATTCATTGATAAAAATTTGCCAAATGGGGGAATTTGTGGTAAAAATTAGTGAAATATGGCCCAATACGCTAGACACTCTACAGAAAAATATATTGTATGTATCTTAATTTCCTTTTTACTCTTCATACTTATGACATTGGTCAAAGCAATGAACTAAAATCTAAGAGATATTTTAAATGTTTTAAAACTTATACCATATCACACTTTTTTAGAAGCTGATTTTCATAAAATTCGTCGATGTCTTCCCATGAAATCATCAATAAAACAAAAAATATTTCTTCTAAAATTAAATATTTAGTTCAATAGTGTAAACAACATGCAATTTAAATTTCATACTAATATTCTAATAACTTTTTGAGAAATCATGTTTTGTGTATGGAATTTTCACCAAAAATTACATTTTCCAAAAAATGCATTTAAAGTTTAGATTTATGTTTTACTACAAGAATATACACAGTAATATGCATCTAAACTTCACTGTTTTTATGAGGCAAACACATTTTTTGAAGTACTGAGCTTTTGTTTATTTCTAGAAGACCATAGTTTTGCTTCCCCCCTCCCAGTTAATACCTTTAAACAGTACATCCGGTTTGAGTGACACAAGTTAAGTAGTTTATAAACCGCTACAACTCCGGTTCTATTTATCGTACAATAAAAATAAATACAGTTTTGGAAAGATAAAAAAGTTGGGCTTTAATAAAATGTAATAAAATCGTTTTGACAATTTTGGTCGAAAACTACTTTTTAAACGTAGTTAGATACCTTGAAAATATATGTAAAATTACTGTTTCATGATTCTGTATCACAAGTAACATATGATTGTATATTAGGGATATTTCCTCTTAATAGTTAATAAATGTTCACATACTTCTTGTTATAGATTTGTTTAAAATCTCTAATAAAGATTGCTCTGTTGCAAAGTATAGTGTAGTTGATGTAGAATGTATCTCGAAAAAAGTATCAGTATTACAAAATTATCACAACTTGAAAATTTAACTAATAATAGTATAATTCAGGTAGGATATATTTACTGTAAATTAAAAACTATCATAATATGAAAATTATCAAAAGAAAGAAAACTATTTTATGATGATCGTTCAATGTGTTTTTTAAGTGCTTGTTTTCAGTTAGATAATATTTGTTTTGAGTATTTCATAAAATTTGATATGCATATAGGAATATATGAAGTTCATATTTATATAAATATCTTTCGTTTTTAACCTTATCCTACTTTAAAAGTCTAAAATATTGTGTATAATCATTACAAGGCCAAAAACTGATTAAAAGTTTGATTACTTAATTAAATTCAGAGTAAAATTTGGGTGTCCTAAAAATCAAACACCACAGAACCATTCTGGTATAGTTAAATCGAGCCTTGATTAAAAAGGAAAATTATGTTTTTAACTCATTTTTTCAGGTTAATAACAAATTGAAAATGGTGATAACAACTTATACTCCATTTGTAGAGACCAGAAAGTAAAATTAAACAAATGCACATAGAGATATGTGATGATTAAACACCTGGGACTGTGCCACGAGCCCTAAACATACAGTCTGAGTTTTTCTTTTTTTTCTTTTTTTTTGAATTTTGGTTGATTGTTTATTGTCTATTAGTGCTTAAAATTGACTATTTTGTGGAAATGCGGTTCAAAACGACAACTATGACAGTATTTTCTAAAAGTTCTTCTATCTTTACCAAAAAATTAAAAACATCTTTCGATTACAGAGTTTATGAATAAGAACATCTGCCTATTTCATGCTTTTCTGATCAAAAATGAATTAAAAAAGTGCATAATGCCAATTTAGATTTGTGAGCAGCCTGAACAAATCAAAGAAAAAATAAAATTAGCAAACTAGGGATTTTGACGAAAAGTGTAGCTACTTCTCAGGCCCTGACTATCGCACGGGCACCCAGAGCCGATGCCCTGGGCACAAAATTTCTGAGGCACACGAAATTTTTCATAATTTCATCTAAATATCCATTTTTAAAAAGTCACAACTGTGCCAACGTTTTTATTTCTTTTAGGACTTTTGTTTGCACTCAGTGTGGTTTTATCATTTTATGTCAATAACATCATTAATAAGTAGACTTCTAGTAATTGATGTACTGTATTTATCAAGTCATTCAATTTTATCATATTGCACATTTATTCGAAAAGTGACGCAACTGAATAAATGGGATATTTGAGATATTAATGCAATAAAATGACAACAACATATCTTAATCTATGGTTAAAAGCACATTTCAATAAATAATAGAAAAAATATTTTATTTTTATTCCCGGAACTGTTCTTAAAATTTTCGGAAAACTAAATTTTTTGCGTTGACACTTTTCGAATAAGCGTGCAATATGTAAAAGAAAACTAGTATCAGTAAATCAACCAGTATAAGGGGCACAAAAAATTTAAAGTGACCTGGGCACAAAAACTTGTTAGTCAGGCCCTGTGCTTGGCGATGTCTCTGTAACAGTTTGTATATTTTTGTTCTCTCGTTTCGGCGATATGAGTATAGAATATTGCATTTCTATCTTACCATTTTAGTTGTTATTTAACTGACTGGTGTTTATAAAGACTCATTATGGCAATAATACTTCTTTATTTTATATAAATGTCTTTTGAAGAAAAGATAAGTTATTCACAAAAAAGTAGAAATCAAATGCATCTTTACCACTAAAACTCTTTCTTTTGACAGATTTTCTACATTAGTTTATTCATTTTTACAAAATGGAATTAAGATGTGGCTAAATAACATGCAATAAAAGTTTCTTGTTTGCAGTTAAAAAAACCTTATCGTAATGCTGAATTGCAAACATAGTATTCAATTTACTTTGGGAATCGCAAACGGCACTCTGATCATATACGTCATAGGATAAATTAAAAAGCATCTTGATTTTTTCAAAATATTTTGCGATTTTACAATAAAAGTACAAAAAGTGTTAAATTTGAATAGTAGCATAAATTGTAGAAAAAATGTATTTTTCTTGAAACAGTTTTGAGGAATGAATATAGTTTGTAATGCTATGTTCGAAAATTATTTAAATTCAATTTTCTTCATTGATTTTTGTTTCTCGTCAGAAATTCTTTGCTCTGAAATATGTTTTTGATGAATTGTAAAATATAATAGATTACCAAATTTTATTTATTGCAGATGAATATATCTATAAAAGTAGTTAAAGAGAAAAGATTAGATATTCATTGTATCACTCAATAACGACCAAAGTATTTAAAGTGGGAAATATGGAACAAAACATTGCTTTACAAGAGCATTTTGGAGAAGTACCTTCTAACTCGCATCAAGAAAAAACATTTGTTTGTGAAATATGCAACAAATTCTCTCAAAAGGGTGATTTAAACAAGTATTTGTTAACTCATTCTGGTGAGAAACCATTTGCATGTGAGATATGCCAAAAAAAATTTGCTCATAAGCAAAAATTAAGCAAGCATCTGTTAACTCATACTGATCAGAAAGCTTTTGTGTGTGAGAAATGCAACAAGAAATTCTCTTGTAAGGATAAGTTAAGTCAATATCTGTTAATTCATACTGGTGAGAAACCTTTTGTGTGTAAGATATGCAACGATAAATTCTCTCAGAAGAGTATATTAAATAAACATTTGTCAGTCCATACTGGTGAGATATGCAACAAGAAATGCTTTCAGAAGAGTAATTTAAATAAACATTTGTTAGTTCATACTCGTGAGAAACAATTTGTGTGTGAAATATGCAACAAGAAGTTCTCTCGTAAGGATAGTTTTAGCCAACATCTGTTAATTCATACTGGTGAGAAACCTTTTGTGTGTGAGATATGCAACAAGAAATGCTCTCAGAAGAGTCATTTAAATAAACATTTGTTAATTCATACTGGTGAGAAACCTTTTGTGTGTGAGATATGCAACAAGAAGTTCTCTCAAAAGTGTGATTTAAAGAAGCATTTAGTGGCTCATACTGGTGAGAAACCATTTGCGTGTGAGATATGCCACAAGAAATTCGCTTATAAGCAAATATTACGCAAGCATCTGTTAGTTCATACTGGTGAGAAACCATTTGTGTGTGAGAGATGCAACAAAAAATTCTCTCAGAAGAGTCATTTAAATCAACATTTTTTAGTTCATACTGGTGAGAAACCTTTTGTGTGTGAGATATGCAATGATAAATTCTCTCAGAAGGGTAATTTAATTAAACATTTGTCAGTTCATACTGGTGAGAAACCTTTTGTGTGTGAGATTTGCCACAAGAAATTCTCTCAAAAGTGTGATTTAAACAAACATTTAGTAGCTCATACTGGTGAGAAACCATTTGTGTGCGAGATATGCCACAAGAAATTCGCGTATAAGCAAATATTACACAAGCATCTGTTAGTTCATACTGGTGAGAAACCTTTTCTGTGAGATAAGCAACAAGAAATTTTCTAGCATCAATCATTTTAAAATTCCTTTGTTAATTCATGCCGTAAACCATCCGTTTGTGAATTGTGCAAAAATAATTTTTCTCAAAAGTAATTTGAAACCTTATCGATTAATTCATACTGGTGAGAAAACTTGTTTGTGAGTCATGCAATCAGAAATTTTCATAAAAAAGTAATCTAAGTACTAATGTACACTCTCATAGTTTGCGGTTTGCTATCAACTAACTTCGGTACTTCTTTTTATAAGGCCCTTGACATAATGACAACACAAGAGAGTGTGATTTCTTTCAAAACATTGCAAACAACTAAATGAAGTAGTTTTAAATGAAAAATATTTCTAATTTTATGCCGCTTATGTTTGTCATGATATGTCATATTTTGTATTATATTATTTAAAGATTTATTTATGTATTATATTAAATAGTCTCAGCATATATATAAAATTTTTAAATATTGAAGAAATTGCTTATGTGTTTGTTACATTGATTGTAATTGCATATAAAGTCATATGTAGTTTTAAAATGTAAATAAAAGTTTGTATAAAATGTTTGAAAAGTTTTTTTTCTCTGTCAGGCGAAATTTATTATGACGTCACTACCAATATGTTGGGTTAAATTTAAAGTTTCTTATTTTCAAGTTGTGTCAACTTTTATATTGAAGCAATTATGATAATGTTTAAATATCTTATAAATTATATGCAATGCTGAATTGTATTGAATTAGTGAAATGAGATATATATCTTTCTTAACCTTGTATTCCTTGGCCGTGGATGGTTAAAAAGGTGAGATAAATATAAACAACATGCTCATTTTTTAAAAGTTAGTAACCTTGTACCAGCCCAATATAACTCAAAAAGTAGAACTCCTGAGAAAAAGATCCTATATTTCATTCTTTTGATGTAATTTCATGAGCTTTGTATAGAGCTACTATCTGTCTCAGATTTCTTTCAGTCTTGGGGAATTTGTTGTGTCAGAAAAAGTAAATATAATTAAATTCAAAATTGGGAATTGTTTTACTTTTCTAAAATTTGTAATGGTAATTTAAATCTACTCTGTATGAAGTCTTTTTTGTCTGTTATATATTCTTCTGCAGTGTGCATTATCCATGACGCTTACTGGAAGTTTAAATTTATCTGTACCCCCTGTATTTGAAAAATATTTTAAATATCAATTAACTACTATCTATTTTTATCTTCAACTTATAAATATCTTTGTACTATGACTATGTGTGGTTACTATGCATATATATGGCAAGTTATTAGTAAATGAAATCTCCAAATAGTAGCATTTACATAAGCAGAAACTTTAAGAATTGGCGTTTGTTTTAAAATATCAGTTTTAATCATACTGCAAGAGAAGTAAAAAGTTTCCCCGCTTTCTGGATGACACTCTATTATTTATTTCGCTAGATGCACTGCTTGTACCCATTCATAAGCATATTTTCTCACCCTCGATCAATGCAATAACTTTAATGGTCACGCATATTCAAATTCAATGGATTTCAATTTTGTCCATTTAGTCTATTCTCACGGACTTTTTAAAGAAAAGTGGACAAACTGACAACACTGTCCTTAAAGGACTGCTTTCCTGGACCTCCTCGATTGTGAAATCCCATGTTAACCTATGGGGAAGCGTGATGTCTCCTTACCGAGTATAATGATCAAAATATGGTTTTCACCATCAGAAGGTAGACGTCAGATTCCGACGATGTGCGTTTTTAAAAATTGTCCCCTTAAATTTTAAATATTTCTAAGAGGATAATATTTCATCGAGTGGAAATTTCAAAGTTAATAGGGAATTTTTAAATAGTTAAAATTTAAAGTGACAGTTTTTTAAAATGCACATCATCATAACCTGATGTTTACTTTCTGATGTTGAATCTTGTATTTTAATAATTATATAAGGTAATGAGTCATCATGCTTCTAAGTTTTCCCATAGGTTAACATGGGATTTTACAATCAGGGAGTTTCAGTGAAGTGGCTCCTTAAGCAGTTTTAAATGACTGTACACTTCATCAACAGTATAAGAATTTATAATTATATTTCCAGGAGATGCAGTAGAGAAACTTAGGTACTTACTTTCTATAGTGGAGTTGGTGTAACTTGGGCTTAAGGCAAAGTTTCAAAAAAACATTTAACTCCAGGATATAACAAGTGACCTCTCTGTGTGAAGAATTGACACTAGGGGATTATGGAAGGGGAATAACACTAGGACCAGTGAGGAAAATGGTCGCCAATAAGTCTCAGAAACAATCCCTAATACATGCCATCTTTGGCTTGTTTCTGCCCTGTAGAATACTTTGTTATCATTCATTTGCATTTGAAATATAAAACAAAAAATAAACAATTTTAGCCAGATACAAATTGGACTTTTTTGGGGAGGCTGCAAAATATGGAATTAATATAATATAATTGAAGGGCGCTTCTGCTATAATAATGCAAGTAGAGTTATCTTGATTCTCAATATTCAGGTTTATGTAATGCCTTATTCAGCATGTAAGGAAATATAAATTTTATGATCATAGGCAAAGAAAAGATGTTAGAAAACTTTTCTTAATAGAAATATATGGGCAAGTAAGTTATACACAAGTCTAAATTAAAATGTTGAAAGTAGGTTCTATAAAAGGCAGTTCTATATTTGGTCAAGCATACATATAATATCCTTGTATCTGGAAAAACTATTTTTCACTTGCCTTGTTATTGCAGAGGGCCTCTCAATTACCTGCTTAGTGTACGTCTGAAGATGGTGTGATGAATTTTTATGTCGTATTTGAAGTTTTATTAGCAGGTTTCTTTGAATTTTCTTTGTGAATTGCTACGACTTACCTATCTAATGCAGTGAGGGATTAGAGAAGCACAAAGTTCTGTTTTCTTGTGAAAAATAGCTTGTGTAACAAAATCTCACAAATAGCCCCATTTTTTTCACATTAATATTGAAACATTAGATAACGTTAACTAGATTCTTTTTTACTTGTTCAACTTAATAAATATTAACAAAGAATAATTCTGTACCCTCTGTAATTTTCCCATGAATTTTGAGAAAATTTGTCATTTGTACTCAATAAAACTCCACAATTTTAGTTCATTTCATTATTTTAGCATAAAAATTTCAAAAGTATATCTAAGTACTTTTCAATTTGTTGATTTAAAAAAACTGTTTTATAAAATCGCAAACCTCCTACATTCGAAAGACGGTAATGCCAGAGAAAGGGGAGGTTATATTTTGGCATTTTATGTGTTAAAATTGTACGTGCTGTGAGTAAGATTTTACCACTTCTGGTAAAACTATCCTGTGCCGTCAGGGGCCCACGGGGGCACAGGCGCGCGTTAACGACCATCGCGCCCACGCCTTTAAAGGGCTTATTACACACCAGGAGCTTTGGCTCGCTCCGGCGCTGCGATCGGCCTGAGGCCGTTCCCCACTGCGGACCCCCAGGTCATTCTACCAGGTGTCGACCTCTAGGTCGTTGCGCCAGTAATCCCGCTCATGGGAAACTTCCGCGTGGAACATGTAGGCTTAAAGTTATATTTTTGTGTTTTCCCAGCTCCTCATTTTATTTAATAACCATCACCACCATATAAAAGCTTGCTTCTATGTTTAGTTTAATTTATTTTCTAAGTATCTTATATAGTTAATCATTTTTAATGTTTAAATTCAATAGTCTAGTACTTACAGCAAGTGTGCATGCTTGTTTACCTTTTTCAGCATATGGTTGGGTGGTTGGTAGTGAAGTTAACTTTCTGTTACTTTTTAGTTAACCTTTTCTGATTTGTTGTTTCTTCTGATGTCATTCTGACACAGTGATGTCATTTTGTTCTAGTGAGAGTGTCTATCACTTATTGAAAGTTATATTTACTAATTTGGCAACATTAAAATGCAGATTTTGTATTGTGTTTGAAGTATATATTTGGGAAGTTTGTAGTTTGACAAGTCAGTTCCACATGTGAGTAGCTTTTGCAAATAGGTCTTATTTTGAAGATGTTTTTTTTCTTAGTGTTTTATTTAGTAGCAGGTGACTACTTGTTTTTTAGTGTATAAAATATTCAGTTAATATATGCAGTATAAATGAACTATGTTTGGACTTCAGAAATTATTGAAAGTTTGACTTATTATGTGCCTGTGATGATGTATCTTCTAAAAGATGTGTTTGCTACCTATAACCTACAGTTTTAATAAACCTTTTTTGTTTCCTTCAGAAAATGTTGCAATTATTTTAGCCTCCATCCTGCACATAGTTATTTTACTTAAATGGTAAGCAGTGTGGCTCAGGATATTGTGGGGGAGGTGTTATCTAACCCTACAATGTGGTAGCAGAGCGTGGTTGGGCGCTCTGCTTACCTTTACTGCTTTACCTTTTATTTTGTGGTGCTGTATTTTGTGATAAAATGAGTAAGATAACTGAGCAGAATCTCTCTTTCCCTAAATTGGGTAATGATAATTGGAAGGCATGGAGGTTCAGCATGGATATGATGCTAATTAGCCAAGGCTTAGAAATTTATACTTCTGATAAAGAAAAAGGTAAAGCAAAAGCCGATGGAGGAAATATTGAAAAATTTGAGGAGTATATGAAGAAAAGTAAGAAGGCATTGGCATACATATGTTTAAGTTTGACTGGAGACATCAAAAGTGTAGATTTTAGTGCTGAATCATCTTTTGAGGCGTGGCAGTTATTAAAAAGTGCTTATGAACCTACGTCACGTGCAAGAGTTGCTCACCTTCGGAGAAAGTTCATAAATACAAAGTTTGAGGCCAGTGATACTATGAGTCAGTATATTGGAAAAGTTTTGGAAATAGTTAGAGATTTAGAGCAAACAGGAAAGAGTGTGCCTAAAGATGAAATTGCTTTTCAAATCTTAGAAAGTTTACCGCCATCTTATGAGACCCTTATATCTCGTCTTTATCAATTGGCTGATGATGAATTCACTGTGGAAGGTCTTCGACCATTTTTGCTTGCTGAATATGACCGTTTGCAAAATAAACAGATCGATGACCAAGATATATTCAAAAATCGAAATACAGCTCTAATGTCTTCTAGAAATTTTCCGACTGATACTATACCAAAGGTCCATCCTCCTAGTGCTGTGAATTCAACTGTGCAACAAGAAACCCGAAAGTGCTACCGGTGTGGTCGAGTTGGCCACTTAATCAAGAATTGTAGACATAGATCCCAAACCAGGAGATTAAATCAGTATAGACCAAGATTCAGATCAAGTTCAAGGAAATCCCAACTGCCTAATCAAGCTTTCTTCGCATCCGCCCTATTGTCTGATGGACCTGAACTCAAATTTATTTTGGATTCGGCAGCAACAGATCATTTTAGTTTTGATCGATCTCTCTTCTACAATTTCAGAGAATTAGAAAGTCAAGCTGGTATAGCAAAAGGAATTGCTGACATTTGTGGTATAGGGGACATTGACTTATGAGTGAACTGTGGTACTGTAGTAAGAACTTTTACTTTAAAAAATGTGTATTATGTTCCTGATATGGTGAGAAATCTTGTGTCTGTTAGAAAATTAACTGATAAAAATTTTAAAGTAAAGTTTGACAAATGTAAGGCTATAATTTTTAATCCTGATAATTCTGAATTTTTAACAGTGCCTTTAGTAACTAAATTTTATTGTATTACTGCTAAATGTGTATCTAATGAATCTTGTGCTTATGTTGTTAGAAATAGTAAGTTAAATAATTGTTCTAATGACTTAGTGCTATGGCATAGGCGTTTCAGTCATTTAAATGCTAAAAACTTGGTAAAATTTTCAAAAACAAATTATGTAACTTGACTTAAAAATTTATCCGGTGAAATGGGGCCATGTGAAGTTTGTAATTTAGCAAAAAGTACTAGAGAATCTCATCATGTTATAGATGATATTAAGACAGGTGGCATTTTAGAGTTAGTGCACCTCGACATTTGGGGACCAGCTCCTGAACCTTCTTTAGGTGGGGCTAGGTTTTTCTTGAGTTTAGTTGATGATTTCTCTAGGTATGCACATGTATACATTCTTAAATATAAAAGTCAGGCATTTGATTATTTCAAGCATTATAAAGCTTTAGTTGAGAAGCAGACAGGTCATGTAATTAAAAGACTTCGTTCTGATTGGGGTAAAGAATTTGATTCTAATCAATTTGAGAAATTCTTAAAAGATGAGGGGATTAAACATGAGCACTCGAATACGTATTTGCCACAGATGAACGGCATCGCGGAAAGATACAACCGTACTTTAATGGAGGGAGTTAGAGCTATGTTAATTCAGGCAAATTTACCTAAAGAATTATGGGCTGAAATGGTTTGTACTGTAAATTACTTAAAAAATAGATACCCTCACACTAAATTGCATGGGAAAGCCCCTCTGAATGTTTGGAAAGGTGGAAATTTTTCGGTTAAGTACTTAAGAGTTATAGGAAGTACTGTTTTTGTTCATATTCCAAAAAGGTACCGTAATAAATTAGAGGCAAGATCTAAAAAGGGAATTTTAATTGGCTACGCCAGGAGCACGAGAGGTTATAGAGTATGGTTTCCAGGGACTAAAGAAGTGCAGGAAACTAAACATTTGAAAATCATTGAAAATGATTTTATTTCAGAACCAGTTAAAGACTCTAGCAATAGAATGGTTAAATTTAAAGTGCAAGATGACCCAGTTGAAAATACTTCTTTTTCAGATTGGAAGAGAATTGAAAAGGTTAGAGAGTCGGGTAGTTCTGCAGGTCGTGTAGATGTTTACTACTATCCAGAGCCAGGTATTAGGTTAAGAAGTAAAAATGATGTGAAGGATTATTGTAAGAAAAAGGGTCTAGTTTTTAAATCTGAGGAATTTGATTTTAAACCACTTAAAACTAATTCAGATCCCTCCCAGCCTGAAGTTAAACTGAAAAGTTACTCTAATTCTAAACCTGTAATAGAAACTGATGAAGAGGACTTAGAATCTAACCCAGAAGCACATTGTGCTGAGATAAAAATTCCAATTAGTTTTAGTGAGTCCCAAAATCTTCCTGAGAAACAAGAGTGTGTTAAAGCTATGAGTACTGAACTTAAAATATTAAAAGATAGGGAAGTGTATGACCTTGTGACCCGTCCTGAAGAGAGTAAAGTTCTTGGTACAAAATGGGTATATACACTGAAAAAGGATGTGTCAGGTAAAATTAAAAGTTTTCAAGCGAGGTTAGTAGTGAAGGGATTCCGACAAGTTGAGGGAATCGATTATTTTGACACATTTTCACCTGTCATAGCTTTTCCACTTGTTAGATTTTTCTTTATTGTACTTGTGGTTCTAAAGGGATGGTTTAGCCAGCATATTGACGTGAAAGGTGCATACTTATATGCAAAATTAAATGAGCAAATTTATGTTGAACAGTCGGATGGTTTCCGGGAAGTTGATGAAAAGTATGTATGGAAACTTAACAAAGCATTATATGGACTCCACCAGGCTGGGCACGAATGGTTTAATGAATTAGACAAAACTTTTAAGGATTTAGGTTTTGATAAAGCATTGAATTGCAACTGCATATATGTTTATAAATTAAAAGTAGTAATTCTAGTTTATGTTGATGACTTAGTAATTTTTGCAGAGAATAAGGAAATATTAAACCAAGTAATTGAATTAATAAAGTCTAAATTTGAAATAAAAACTTTAGGTGAAATTAGAAATTTTCTAGGAGTTGAATTCGAGCAACGTGAGGGGTCTTATGTACTGCATCAAACTAAATATATTGAAAGAATTGCAGAAATTTTTAAGGTTCCCAGAATTAAATGCAAATTGCCATTAACACCAGGAACAGTGTTAAACTTAACGAATGAGGGGGAACAAATAGATGTTCCTTACAGACAGTTGATAGGTTGCTTGTTGTTTTTAGCTTCTAGAAGTAGACCTGATATTCAATTTTCAGTTATTGCTTTATCTCAGTTTTCTAATAAACCATCATGGGATCACTGGAGAAATTTGTGTCAGGTTTTGCAATATGTTATTGATACAAAAGAATTGAGTTTAAATCTATCTAGAATTTCAAATTGTAATATTAATGTCTATACTGATGCTACATGGGCTTCAGATTTAGTTGATCGTAAATCTGTTAGTGGTTTGGTAATTTTTGTAGACCAAGTACCTATTATATAGAACTCTTCTAAACAGAAATGTGTTGCCTTATCAAGTATGGAATCTGAATATGTTGCTTTATCAGACTCAGTCAAGGAACTGTGTTGGTTAACAAGAATAATTGATGACTTTTCCTTTTTGAACTTAAACTTAACTAAACCAACAATTCATTGTGACAATCAAAGTACTATAAGTTTTTCTAAAAACAATATAGAGAATACAAAAACCAAATATATTGATACACGTAGTTATTTTGTAAAGGAAAATATTGGAAATTTTGAACTTAAGTATATATCTAGTAAGTGTAATGTTGCTGATGTAATGACAAAAGCATTGTCAAGTGAGAAATTTTTCTATTTTAGAAAATGGTTGTTTGGCTAGGCAGAGGACCTGGAAAAAAGGGGGCATTTGTAGGCTTAAAGTTATATTTTTGTGTTTTCCCAGCTCCTCATTTTATTTAATAACCACCACCACCATATAAAAGCTTGCTTCTATGTTTAGTTTAATTTATTTTCTAAGTATCTTATATAGTTAATCATTTTTAATGTTTAAATTCAATAGTCTAGTACTTACAGCAAGTGTGCATGCTTGTTTACCTTTTTCAGCATATGGTTGGGTGGTTGGTAATGAAGTTAACTTTCTGTTACTTTTTAGTTAACCTTTTCTGATTTGTTGTTTCTTCTGATGTCATTCTGACACAGTGATGTCATTTTGTTCTAGTGGGTGTGTCTATCACTTATTGAAAGTTATATTTACTAATTTGGCAACATTAAAATGCAGATTTTGTATTGTGTTTGAAGTATATATTTGGCAAGTTTGTAGTTTGACAAGTCAGTTCAACATGTGAGTAGCTTTTGCAAATAGGTCTTATTTTGAAGATGTTTTTTTTCTTAGTGTTTTATTTAGTAGCAGGTGACTACTTGTTTTTTAGTGTATAAAATATTCAGTTAATATATGCAGTATAAATGAACTATGTTTGGACTTCAGAAATTATTGAAAGTTTGACTTATTATGTGCCTGTGATGATGTATCTTCTAAAAGATGTGTTTGCTACATATAACCTACAGTTTTAATAAACCTTTTTTGTTTCCTTCAGAAAATGTTGCAATTATTTTAGTCTCCATCATGCACATAGTTATTTTACTTAAATGGTAAGCAGTGTGGCTCAAGATATTGTGGGGGAGGTGTTATCTAACCCTACAGAACACACACCTGATGAGCCGCCGAAGTGGTAAAACAATTCCCATTCTGGCACCATATATACTAAAGCCATCACTGTATGGAAGTACCATTCTCTTCAGCAATTTTTTTTCAAAATCACTAAAGCCTAGATAAACGCTGTAATCAATTACATAAAAAAGCAAAAAACTAGAAAATATCAGATGTGACTGTTAATTATACCAAAATACTTCAAACATTTGTGGCTAGAAAAGTGGTGAAGGGAAAGAAAATTTGCCTAAAAAGAAAAACTACTTTTTGCATTTTTAATTTCATTTAAAAAAATATGTTAATCTAACATTGAATTTTGTTTTGCAACATGTTAATATGATCCGATTTTTAATAATTGTTACAACAAAGTAACAAATAGAACAGAATATTTAATACTATGTTCAAGGTAGGATGTGGGAAAAACAGATATTTTGATTGAGGTAATTAGGTATTTATTGTAACTGCAAAATAACAAATGCTAGAGAAAAGTTGAATAAAATAAGGTTTAAAGATTTTAAAACAAATATAGAAATTTGAGCAGGGGCAATTTAGATGATTTATTTTTAATTAAAAAGGCCAAAAAAAGCAAAAGATCATATTAAATATTGCAAACTTGATTAGTTCAGGTCAAAAGGGGGATAAACATTTGAAGGGTTAGAAGACTGATTAGTTATTTATTAAAGCTGCAAAGTAACAAGAAGTGCAGATTTTTGTTTAAAATACGAGTTCTATAGTTTTCAAAATTTGTGTGCTGGGAGAGGCAAATAGAAGAAGCAGAAATCAAATGAGGGAAATTAATGATTTATTTATTTATTGTTAATACAAAGTAACGAATAGTTCAGAGACATTAAAAAAAATCAGATTTAAAGATAGCACTTAGTAATCTAAGAGGATAAAACAGAGCAGTAGAAACTTTGCAGGTTATGGGGGGGATCTAAATGATTTTTAGAGAGGAAATATGCTTAAATATGGCATATTTTTATCAATAGTTGATGCAAAGATCCCTTACATGGCGATCAACACAAAATATTATTAAATTCCAGTACTTTTCTAGGTTTGCAGGTAGTATAGCATTCTTTGTGATTTTAGAGCCTTTTAAAAAATTAAATTAATGATTTTCCAAAATCACAACAGAACCTCTCTTAAATTATGTAAAATTTAATAGTTAAAAATTATAACTGCAGTAATTTAAATGATTAATATTAGATTTCAACATGCAGACAGAATAAAATAACTGTTATTAAAAAATTGTAGTAGTAAGATGTAGTGATTAGGTTTCTGATATCTTACTCTTATTCCAAATAGCTTTATTTTGTTTAAAAAGATGCAATCTTTGAATTAATTAGTTTAGTGTCAAAAATATTTTGAAAATAAAAGAATTAAAAGAAAATGTATTATGCATATTTCTTTATTTTTTTTGTCAGATAAATGTAAACAAATTTGTTTCAATTCAAACAACAACATAAATGTCAAACCATAAAACATAAATGAAAAAGAAAGGTAAATAAGTGAAAACAAAATCCATAATAAATGTAGTTGTGTTATTATTTTAAAAACGTGCTTATATGCAAATTGCATGACAATTAAAATTAAAAGGAAAATTATAATGTTAAAAAAACAAGTTTCTAGAAGCATAGCTCAGATTTATGTACTTTCTTATTTCATATCTTTATAATCTTATATATTTATGCAATTATTACAGAGGTATGGAAAACTGAAACAGAGAAACTGAAAAAGAAAAAAACATATGTTTTTCCTTCCTAAATAATACAGACTTTTTGCTTTCCTAAAAATATCTGTTTAAAAATAATATTAATTAATAAAATATTTTAAAAATATATTCAAATGATAAATATTACACTTTGCAGAACTAAAATATACTTCATTTCTAAATACAAATCTTTATAAAAATTAATTTAGCTACACATTTTGCAGCAACAGATCTACAATGCTGAAATAAAATGCCATTATTGGCTGAAAATAACCTTTTAATACATCAATGACTATTTTTCATTAAAATATTATAAAATCAGAATTTTTCGCTTTTGAAGAATACAGCTTCCTTTTGAATGAATGAAGCAATAACCAAAAGGAAAGTAAGACTCAGGTTAAGTAATTGGGAAAATATTAATTCATAATGAAAATACAGCATTGCAAAAACAATTTTGATTAAATAAGAAATTTGAAATGTCAAAATTTAGCAAATATTTTTTTTCATTGAGTATAAAGATGCATTGAAATACAATGCTTTCAGGATGTCCTTTAAAATAAGCTAAATGGAGTTGTCCATAAAATCTAGTATTCTTAACTTTCAATTGATTCTCAGATTTAATAATGATTTCAAAGTTTAAATTTTTAAATTACAACTGATTATATACCACCAGAAATACTTCTCAGATGTCATTTTTAAAGCTGCATACTTTTAACTAAAAAAAAGCAGTTTGCTGCAATGTTTACAACTCAAGTTAGAAAATCGTAGATATAATTATACAAATGTTGCAGTTTTCATGCACATCATTCCATCTTAGATTTTTCATCACTATTATTTATTCATTGTTACTATAAAATAAGAAATAATGCAGAATAAAAAAGATCTTTAATATAGTGTGCTAAAGAGAAAGGCAGACAAATTAAAGAAGCTGATATCTCATTGAAATGAATCTTGGATGAAACTTTTAAAAAATTAAGTAATCTGAAATGCAGATATTTACTTCGATTTCATCTACCCTAACACAAGATGTGAAATCCTGATAAATGAAGGAAGCTCACGAGCTAAAATAAAATTCAGAGGGAATAATTTTCACTATTATTCTAACTTTCAATAGCTGTAAGCAAGCAGAAAAGATCTATGGAAATAATTTATGTAAACAGTTTTAACTTGGAAGGCATACTTATATGAACAGTATCATATGATAAGGAGAGCTGTGCTAGTCTGACCAACACAACAGCAAGAGTGAAGTTTCTGTAAAAACATTGGTGACAAAGATAGCAAAACATTTGGGATTCAATTTATGCCAAGTGTGGCTAGTAAAGAATGTTTACCTATTCTAAATTTAAAAAACTGAGCCAATTACTGAACACTTCAGGGATTTTCTTCCTAATCCATATTTTCTTCAAGTGATATAATGAACTGATATTTGAATTATTTAAAACCTGTCATAAAGAGTTTAACTAGACAACTAAATTGAAGTATAATTCCACAATTGTTTCATAAGATACTTAAGTAACAAAAGATTAGAAAAGAAATGTTCATTATGTCTAACGTTATGAATCTATGTCAAGTTATGAACTCAGACTCAGACTCATTTATAACACCCATGTGTAAGATTTTCAGCTATTCTTATTCAAAATTCCAAAAATTAAATATTTATCTATATCAGGAAATATTCCAAAAGTAGGTATTTTAGAGTTATTCTAAGTGATTGATAGTCACAAAAATGTTGATTAGTTATCAACCATTTATAAATAGAAATATATTTTTCAATCATTTGGAACATAAATAAGGAAAACTTAAATTTTGGTACATGCATGAATGTAAAAATTTTTTTTAATTCTGTGTAAGATTCGAAATGCAGAATGGAGATAATTAAATATAGATTTGTTTCATAGGAACACTTTTCTTGTCAACATGCATAATTTGAAACAATTATAGAACATTTAACTTTTAACAAAATAGAACACAATCATGTACATTAATTATCATTCTTTTAAAAGTACAATTTCACAAATAACACATTAAAAATTATCAAATTAATTAAGGAAATAATCTACATTATGGTTATGGTAAGCACCAATGGCTTTTACAATTTCTGACATACATCTATTGGCAACAACAATAGGATGTGCTGTAAAAGTTTTAGCAATGCTGTCATTCACATAGACATTCTGTAATGACTTGCATGACTGAGTGAGGAAAATAATAGGCTCACATGTTACACAACAATTTCTGAGGCAGATTGTCTCTAAGTGAGGAAATACTGAATTATTAATGTTTACATCTGAGACCTGTAGATGAAACTTACACAAATATAATTCTTTTAAATTAAGTCCATGATAATGTATTGTTGTAAAAATCCTGAAAGTAGTATATGTGTAACTCAGATTCAACACATGCAACTGATTCAAGAAAGAATTGTCATCTTTAAACCAAGAATCGTTTATATTTGTTTCAGATAAAAGTAACTGTTTTAAGTAGGGCATTCTTGAGAAGGGGGGCTTATTGACATAATAATCATAATCAAGAAGTTCAAAGTAACAATCAGAGATATCCAAAATTTCAATTTTAGAAATACCGCCTGCATTATATTCACCTGTTAAACTACAATTAAGAAATCTAGAATGGCGAAAAGACAGGATCTTTACATCCTTTAAAAAGTGAGTGCATAAATCTATAATTGAGTGAAGGTTGTATGATAATAATACACCATTCAAAATTAATGTTTTGAGACAAGGGCATCTTCTTTGCAATCTCACACAAAGTTCTTCAAAATTCAATTGTTCATCCCATCTTTCAATCCTTTGATGAAAGTTTATTCTGATGTGAGTGACACAAGGTGGTAACATTTTGACAAAACACCAAGTTACAGTATTTTGGGATTGATGGCTCCAGTGAAAATTTACATCCACTTTTCTCCACAGAACTGGGCTCTTTGTCAATACATTCCATCTTCTACACACTCTGTAATAAGAAAAGAAAATATAAACACGAAAATGTCTGTTAGTACTTATACTTGATACAGTAATTTGAATTATGAGATCACATAGCATTGAAAATCAGAGAAGTATACAATATTTATATTTCATATATTAAATTCATTAAGTTTAATTATAAGAAACAGTTAGTTATAGAATCTTTCTTTTTCTCTTCTTGACAATGTGAAACTGTCATAATTAGAAAATGCATTCAGTTACATATATGAACTTTTCATGCATTTCCTCAGAGGTAAAAAAAATCCAACTGCATTATCTTATTTTGTAATTAATATCATAAAACTTTTACTGCAGTTGACTGCTAACTCATGACAGCATTTTAATAATTGGTGGTTGGAAAATCTATTGCAAACACACACTTTGACATTTTCTGAAGTAAAATAAAATATATTTGATTTTTCGATGTGGTAAACTGAAAATTTTAAAACCCTTCAAAAAGTACTTTTGGGATATGAGCATGTAAATTATATTTCGATTTTCTTTAAAAATAATTTATTGAAATGCAAAAAATTTAATAACAAATTACACAAGTAATATATAAGAGATCTAAATTACTTTATATTTTCTAGTGTTGGTCTGTAATCTTTTTTCATAATACAAATCTTTTTGAGACATTTAAAAAAAAATCATACTTACATACATGAATTATTCAGGTTAAAATATTAAAATGTAAAAAAAAAATAAAAATATTACTATTTTTTTATGAATGTGGCACTTCTATCATTCTAGTCAAGGGTTTAGTTACAGCAATATTTTCATTATTCTCATCTCCCATAATTCATTTAAGTTGTTTTATTTTTAGAATAAAACAAAAGAAATTCTGTTTAATTTCTTGAAATGTGAATAAGAATGAACAATTTACACAGGTACAGAAGTTTTCAATCAATTTTCAGGACATGTAAGTCAGGAAAATGAGGTCATCACTTTATAAGAGACTCTAATAAAAAATGTACAATTTTTAGAGATAAAGTTGTTCAATTCTTTAGGATTAGGAGTTATATTACCTAGAAATACCATGCATCTAAGAATGAAAGTAATTTTGTATAATTAATTTTTAAAAGGAGCAATTGAGTGAAGAAATGGAACATTTGACAAAAAAATGTAGAGTGGTGCTGAGACACCAATTAAAAATAAATCAACACTTTTAGCAACAAAATGCTATTTTTATTTTTTAAGACTATGATCAAAACATTTTTACCAAAAAATATAGATCACTTCTGCTATAACATCAGTTTTAGTTTATGATAATTTTGGGAAGTTTTGAATCAAAATTTATGATTCATTTGAAACATTAAATATCTAGTCAATTTTAGTTTCGCTTTTATTGACACACCAGAGTAAGCAACATATCCTTGAAAATAGAAACTAAATAGGATTTTACTTTAATGTATGTATATTGAATTTAAAAATAATAGTATTTGACTCTTCGTAAAAAATTGAAAAAATTAAAATCTGGTATCTTATTTGATATAATTATGTCAAAGTACTAAACTAGTATAAAAAGTTATTTATTTTCATAGGGGCTTTGATGCTATTTTAATGAAACTGGTAAAATTCAGGCTTAACCTCTTCGCTACTGAGGTCCACATATCTCAAACTTGGATCTTAGCTGTTTGTAATAAAACCATGCACAGTATCTAACTTTTGATTTTCAATTCACATTTGTGACAGTTTAACCTTAAAAAAAATCCAACACATGTCAGCATCTGACTTATTTTCATGGCTAAATAGTCGGTTGAAAGTGAGATTTTCGAAAATGCTGTCAACTCAGGGATTGCATAAAACAAACTAATAATTATCTATATTAAAATATTAATTAAAATATCATAATTTTTATATTGTTAAAAACATTATAAATATTCATTAGATAACTTAATTTTGTTTATTTGGTGACGTTTTTGATTTTGAAATTATCATTTTGTTGAGGTCCACACGTGTAGACCTCAGTACTCAATGACTATAATTAAGCTTTAACTCAAGGGTTACAGTTATTGTACTTAGAAATAATAATAAAGTCCCCTATATTTAATTAACACAAAATTCATGTGTTTTTTAAACTGAATATGCAATTTAAGCTATATGAATTGGATTTTGAATATTTATTAGGTTAATTATTAATTAATGCAGATTAAATTATGCAATTTTATTGAAAATATGTGGACATATTGGAGATTGTTTCTAGATATATAATGCATTTTTTACTGAAAATAGATAAAGATAATTATATTTACGTAGTTATATTTGTAAAATAATCTTTCTTGTAAATAATACATAAGAATAATAATAAAATATCAAAAGATTTCCTTGTATTGTTTCCTGGTTACTTAGGGCAACTTTTGATTTTTTTTTTATTTAACTTATATTAATAATGCATATGTACTTTTTCTCATATATTCTATTAAAACTACATAATGGGAATTTAATAGCTGTTTACTGTTAAATGTACAAAACATAGCTTAATACTGTTAAAATTAAGTATTTTCTTCAAACTAAAATTTAATCACCAGTTATGATTTTAACTGTTGAATAATGCATGTTTTAATTCAGATATGTGGACATAATTAAATTGATACAATTATTTTCTACAGTAAAAAATATTTATATCATACATAAATAACTAAATTAAGATGCTTTCAAATCCCCTGGTCAACAAAGTGAAAATGACTGACACATTTTCTGGGTTATTTTTAAATATAAATCCAAATATTTGGCAGGCTTGATTATTGTAGCGATTTGAAATCGAAGCACATTTTCCATTTTTGATAAATAAATTACTTATAGAGTTATGAGCGATTCTTGTCAAGTAACGACAAGTTTATTTTCTCTTTTTTGGCCTGATGCAATGGGAATTCTGTCCGAAACATCGATTTTAAGAGTATTTTCTGAAGTATCATCTTTGTCCAAAAATTGGAAGATGTATTTGAATTACATAGTTTCTGAATAAAAACACCTGTCAATTTTATGCACTTTCGAACTAAAATGAATTCAGAAATGTGTCAGAACTTAGTTGTTTAAGAAAAGTTTTCAACATATCTTATAAGGTAATCCGACTTGACAATGTAGGACATTTGCCAAGATTTTTAGACAGCAAATATGTGCCTAAGTGCCGTTTGAAAGGATGTAAATCCAAAACAAGGTATGTGTATAAAGTGTAATGTTTATTTATGTATTTTGAAAAATAATTGTTTTGAAAATTTTCACACTTAGTAAAAATAAAGTTGTTGTTGAGTTTCCTAGTCATTTCTTAAATATATTTCTCAACAAATGTTTAAAATGATTTTCCGAAATTTTGAACTTTTTTGCAGTTGAGTTCCAAGGTCCAAATATGTGGACCTCCATTTACTGGTACCCAGGCACATCAATTTTTAAAATTATATCATTATTATCATATTAGAAGCCAAAATAGGTAAAAAAACCTATTCCAGCAATTTTTCAAAAAAAAAAAATTTTCAGTAGCAAAGAAGTTAAGAGGACAGTACACATTTTAAATGTCAAAAGTTATGAAAATTAAAACACTTATTTGGACTATTTATGTATAATATGATAAAGAAAAAAATTAAACAATTCTACTCTTTATAATGTTAGTTTTCAGGAAATTAAATATATTTAATTTTATAATTTTTAAGTCAGAAATAGATGCAATTTTCTACACTGTAAGCATGATAACGCTCACATAACTTAATCATTTCAGCGATTAAAAAAAAGGAACTGGACAAAAAGTGTCTAATTAATATTAACAAAAATCAAAGCAAAACTTTGCATTCTTTCATTAATAAAATGTAAATATTTCATAGAAGTCAGAAGATTTATTTTAAAAATATAAACAAACAAAATTTTATGAATATCGACCAATGGACCAGAAATTTAGTCCATTTCATGTACATTCCTTTACTATACAATTAGCTAAAAGCTTCTATAAATACATTTAGCCATTTTTTAAAATTCGTCTGTACTATCTGCAAAATATCCCTTTTAATAAACTGACATTAATGACTGAGCATTCCCTATGGAGTATATTACCATTAATGAGGTTGTTTTTATTAGTTTTTTTTCAATATAAAATTTTCAAAGCATATTTGATTAAAATTTAGAGAATCATCAAAATGTTAATAAAGTTCATTTAACATACATGCACTGCATATTTTCTGTTTTCTTAAATGTAAATGAAGAAAAAAAGATGAAAATGAATGATTTACGCTTAGATATTTAAGATATTAAATTCCTAATGAAGTAAAAGTTATTGTTTTGAAACCTATAACATCAATGCTTTTAAAACAATGAGCATAAGGTTAATTTCCATTTTGAAGTTGTTGCATCAAATGAATATTTTACGCATGGAAAATAAATTACATATTGGAACATTGAATATACATTCTCTGTCTGATATTTGAATTATAAATCCATATATAAACTTTACATACCGTGCAATTTCACCTAGTTGGTTCTGTTTTAAATAACCAAAAACTTTCAAAATAATTTCATTGGGAAAGGAATTAATACCCAAAGCATCATCATTTGATTCATTAACCTAGAAATAAAAATACAAGATTATGAGTGAAATACAGATGTAACTGCAAAATAAAGATGCAAGATTAGAGAAGAGATAAATTAATATGAAATAAACTTTTAAAATTAGGAAAACTTCTCCAAAAATGGAGTAATTCAGTTACTATAATTGTGGAAATGTCATTAAAAATTTAAAAAAAAATCAATAGCTCAAAAACTAATTCAAATTTTTAAATATGAGACAACTTTTGACATCCTCGGATCTATGTGGATAACTGGTGTTAATTTGATTGTCCAATGTTACATATTCAAGGAGTAGCTGTGAAATACAAACAGTCACTTTTTAATATAATAGATTAATTGAAAATCCTAAAATCATTTATGTTGATGGCTATGTTTGGTCTAATTCTATAGAGATAACTTCACTATACTAATGTAAAATTAAAGAGTTCTCCCAAGTTTAGAATTACAGGTAGGAAAATGGCACTTTTTAGAATAAAGGATTTTTTATAGGCACTTTTAACATTTAAGAATCAATGGTGGTTCATTGGGGTGATGAATCATTTTGGTGGTTTCAAAACATGACAATGAGTCATTTTATTATTATGATAACATCTTTTTAACACAAAATGAGGTAAGGAAAACATTTTTTGACTAGGGCAAGAAAAGTACTAATTTTTAACCAAGGGGCTGGGTGAAGCAACCTTCTGAAAGTAATTGGAGCAAACTCTGCCAAACAACTAAAAAACTTTAAAACACCTAAAAGAATTATTGCAAGCATGTAATCTCAAAATTTCCATTTTTTTCCTTAATAGCCTACGCTAGTCCCGCAAAGGAATGTGCAAGCTAATGTTAAGTCTATCGAAAGATTCTTGGCAGATTTCTCGCTCGCATTTTAATATTTTAAAATGATTTTTTTGCATAGGATAGCTGAGGTTGATCTCTAACATTGTTAGTTTTTACTTTTTCGATTTTGGTTACAGATTTTTTATAAGCGGACATTTTGAATTTTGGAACCAGTTCTGAAAGTGAAAGTGCCCATACATAAAAAAACTGGAAACAAAATAAAAAAAGTAAAAACTAACAACGTTAGAGATCAACCTCAGGAATGATATGCAAAAAACATCATTAAAAATTTTTTTAATGCGAGCGAGAAATCTGCCAAGAACCTTCCTATAGATTTAACATTAGCTTGTGCATTTTTTCACATGACTGATGTAGGCTCTTAAATTAATCATAAATGCATCTTATTTTCAATCATATTTCTCTCCACACAAAATAAAATCAATTACTTCAAACTATGAAAACTGAAATAAACTTTATTTTTTGTAAATAAAAAATTTTTAAAAATTTGTTATATACATAAACGAAACATCATTGAATAATATTATTATATCATGTTAGAAAATTAATGTTGTATCTTTTTCAAGTATGCTCTGCCTAAAAGAAATTTTCTGAAATCTTTAAGTACAGAATTTATACAATACTGAATAGTTAAATGCATTATAAAAGAACTACTATTATTATCTTCCTTTACACTTCGGTCACTTAGTATTTGACAAAGTTCCCCTCCATAATGGTAAGAAAATGATCGCAATTATATCATAAAACATTAAATCGATGAATCTGTTAGCCACTGTGAGAAGAACTAATCCTGTTGTTGTATAATAGTTTAGAAAGGCATTTTAAAATTGTATCCCATGAGATTTGCTTGGGTATTTTCAAAATTATTTATTGTACATAAAGGTGTGTTTTTCATCTAAAATGGAAAAGGAAGCAGAAATTTAAATTTCTATGTCCACAAAAATATTTTTGCTGTTGAATTTTGCATTACTTCAATCAAAGTAGATTTCAATAAAATCAATTTTAAAACTTTTGGTGAAGCTGCTCCTGGATAAATCTATGTGTAAGCATGTAAGTGATGAAAGATAAACATGATATGCTTAACATTGTGCCAAACAAAAATGAATTAATTACATATTGATAATGGTATAAGAAATAAAACAAAATTGAAGATATCAATCTGAAAATTAAAGAACAATTTGAGATTATAGTCATAAAAAAGAAGCTTCAGAAATATAAAGATGCTAGAAATAGAGTAAGCTTATGGATTGGTTGAAAATCATTATTACAAATTATAGGAGTCAGAGCAATGAAACTGCAAAAAGAAAATATTTGCTTTGTCTTCCATAATGTCAAATATCTACAAATCCTTCCTTTTACTGGAAAGAGCAGAATGCAGGGAGTGAAAATTCTAATGGGTAATTTAGATAATGCCATTCCAACCTTTCAACAAGCGGGGGCGCACCTCAACAAGTCATAAACAATGACGGGTGGCATTATTCACATAATTGGAAAGTGCAATAATATTTTTTCTCTTGCAATGTTAGTAGGATACTATGATTCTATATGTTGCCTTTTATTTTTATATTTATGCCTTTTGTCATATGGTTTTATATGGTATTGCTGACATACTAATGCCGCATCCTGTAAGAATAAAATGAAAAAAATAGCAAATTTAGCATTATCTTTTTCTGGTAGAAGTGGTTATTTCAAAACATTTGCTGGGTAAGGAACTAAAAACATAAATGTCACCTCTAATAAACCAGCATGGAAACAATCATAATTTTAAACAAATGTTATCTTTTAAAATGGATTTTATTTTTTAAGAAAGATAGTAAGTGGAAATATCCAAAGAGATAACAAGAAAACCTCAAAAAGTGTGCCATAGTGCCTGCAGGCATTGAGTTGGAAATCTCTGATGTATATTACTGATTACTCATTGTTAATTATTGATACTAGAAAACATACCAAGTCATTTATTTGTCGAGGTGGAGAAATGTCTCTGTAGAATCCTATCAACACAATTTCAGCACAACATAATAACACTTACAAGAAGAAAAACTAATGCAATCAAATTATAAAAAAAAAGCTTCTATTTTCCAAGTAGTCCAGTAAATACAATTAGCCAGTAGTAACTATCCAAAACGAAAAAGTAAATATCAAAATCCAAAAAGGAAAAGATCATATGCAAAAACAACTATGACCATTATCATACTGAAAATAACTCCAAGTATGATAAGAATAGGATTTTCTATAGATGTGAGTAGCGTTAGTAATCTTACAAAGAAAAGGCAGATTGCATATATAAGTAAAAGTTTTATGGTTTATATAATTAATCAATTCTTTTCATGCTGAGCCAATTTTTGAAAGCAACCTTGTTGACTAATCTATCTGAAGTGATAAATTACACCAATACCCAAAGTTCTTGAACTTTGCAGGGATATAAAGATCTTCCTGAACAATACTAATGATTTTTGAGTTATGACAATGATGTACTTAATGGCTAATTTATGTTATAAATTATAAATAAAAAATAAATATTCACTGACAACATTATTTGGATTTTTGTCTATGTGTTAAAAAGAAAGTTGTTAATTTAGACATTTATTTTCAAATAATACCTCAGATTCTAGTCACGGAGTTGTTTTTTGTGTTTTTTGCCAGGAAAAATGTCTATAAAAGAAATTTTATTACTATAATGATAGATGCAATCAATTCTCGTTTATTTTTTCTCTTCCATGGGAAAGAATCTCCCAGTTTGAAATTTCTTAAGCAGGGAATTGGATAGTTTCTGAAGGGAGTTCAGCCATACCGCTCTGATTTTTTGCCCTTGTTAGAGGAATGACAGTTATATTGGCGATTCTTTTTCACTGTCTGAGCATTTTCTTGTTGGCTATCCATTTTTTTAAATAAACATTTGTTATACTCTTAGTGGTCTTGAGCTTGGCTATGAGAATATTGGTTGTACAGTGCCCCTCTCCTCCAAATATTTCTTTCTTTTTTTTTTTTTTTTTTGCAAATTGTACACAATTTAGATGGTGACCTGAAACATAAATTATAAATTTCATATTAATAAAGGTACATTGATTGATAATCATAATGGAACTTCTTTTACTAATTTCAGTCCAATTTTTAAAATGTATATAGCACAAAAAAATAAAAATAAAAAATAAATAAAATAAAAACAAAATAAAAGCTAATCATTGCATATTGATAGAAAAATTTATTTAAAAACTATTAATATAGATAAACAAGATAATCATTCCATACTCATTAATCTTTTTTAACAAAAGCCAAACCCTAAATTAATAAAAAAAATAATTATCCAATAGAAAAACAAAAACTTATTATTCTGTTTTATTTTATATTTATAATTAATTTGCACATTTGAATTTTATTTTGATAGAATTTATGTAATTATAAAGGCATTGCTTCATAAGTTAAGAAAAATTTCTTCAGTTAAGGTCATTACATCAAGTAAATAACTGAAGAATATTTTTTATTTACTTACCTGCCGAGGTTGAAGAGCAGAACTATGTGCTGTCACTTCGGAGACAGCGTTATCATTTAATCTTTCTAGCAAGATGCTAACTTCTTTCTCATAATCAAACTGTAGATTAGATGGGGAAGTTTTTCTCTTTTGGATGGACATTTTCTTTGCCTGAAAAAAGCAAATGATTTTTTTAATGTTGTTACTCACTTATACAAATGCAGAATTATAAAACAAAATCATTTCATCCAACTATGATAAATATGACACATCTATCTCATCTTTTTCAATACTAAATTAATATTGTTTTTATGTAACTTTTAGTAAAATATCAGATTAGCATGTGAGTAGCAGCATCTTTTTAGAACTCTACTGATCACATTGTCTTTTTGTCGCCAGTGCTTTCCATCAGGAAATGGAAAATTTCAATTAATTTTCATTTAATACTCAAATATTTATTGTCAATTAAGTTATAAAATTGCAGTTTACTGTAATTACACAGTTTTCTCACAAGCTTTGGAATGTTGCAAAATGGAAATGATACCATCAGTCATCATGTTGGTGAGTTTTCAACAAATTTCAACCTTGTTTATAAATGTATACCTGAAAGAAACAGGAAAATCTGGTAACTTTACTATTGTGAAAAAGAAAGATGCATTAGGAGAAAATAACTGATGTGTGGGTAAAAAGACCGATACATGACTACTACCAGGTTTATTTTAATGAATTTGGAGCTATTGGAATTACTTATCTAATCAACATGAATTATTTGAAAGTTGTCTTTCTGCTATTTATTTGATATGTGGGCGATTCCAACGTTACGTGTGGGACTTTTAGAGTGTTTTTTTAAAACAATTTAAAAAAATAGTTATTATCTTAGACTAAAGGTGTCACTACAAAAATGATTCTGTATGTGTCCTGTAATAGCAATAAAAAAAGTAAAACGTTATCCACATAATTTCACTTCCAAATTTGTCTCAATTTGGACTCAATAAAAAAAAAAAAAAAAAAAAAAAAAAAAAAACTCTTTAAAAGTCACACACATAACGGTGGAATCGCCATATGTATCAGTGATAAATTCCAAGGATAGTCCGGGAGGTCTGGACATTTAAACCTGGAAGATATAGAATTTTATATTTAATGACCTAGAAGTGTAAAATGAAACTTCATAATCTTCCCCCTCCTCTCTGGCTGTGCAGAAAGCGCTCCTGAAGAAAAATGTCCCAATTCATCATAGAATGTTATTCTATATTTTATCATCTAAAGATGGCCATTCCTTTTTTTAAGGAAAAACGTTCATTTTGATTTATAGTTTAGTCTTAGAATGACTGGTTGCAATACTGAATCAAACTCTCATTTGTATGAATTTTTATGATGACAGTCAAAGTCCTTGCAGCATTAATCCTGATGATAATTGTTCATCATTTGATGATCTATAACAGGGATGGCAAACATACAGCACATGTGTCATAGATGACTTGCAGGAGATTATTTTCGTGGAAGCATAGATTTAGGTTCTAAATCAAAATGTTGAAAGGCTAGGGTATGAAACATATTTACTAATAAATGCCAGTTTTGATAGATTCTAGATCCAAGTTTCCTAAAGAAAAGTGCAAATCCTTTTATGATTGATTGCAGTGAAACAGATGATTTGTTAACATTGGAACTTTATTTAATTTATGTGCAACTTTTATGTCTGATAGATTTTTTTTTATTGGACTTACGTGCAAAGACTTTACATTATGCAAACTGAAAATTCATATGTAAAATTTATTCAATAAAAATATATATATTGAGTAAAACTTTACACTTTTAAAAGGTAGTCAGAATGAAGTTAAACAATTTTTTATGAAAATCAATCAGAAAAATTAAAAATATCAGTTACCATATTTTCAACCTGAGCCCTTCATATAGTGAAAATGCACAAATTGCATTATTTTTAATGTAGACTAACTAAGTGTTCAGCTGTGAAACACCAAACGGGAAGTAATTCGATCATTCACTTTATGAATTATGAAGGTTTAAAGTTTGAAATTTCTAACATTAATTTCATTTGTCAAAACAGATAGGAATACAGGAATTTTTTAAAGATATAATGAAGATGAAATATATTTCAGAAATGACTTTGCAGAATGAATTGAAATTTAGCATTTGCACATTTGAAGTACCTGAAAATTGATTTGTAATAAACAATTCATAGATTACAATTCATATTTCTTTTTTATTGAAAATTAAATTCTTTAGAAATTAAAAAATATATATCTATATATATAACCTATGTATTTTTAAAAACAGAAATTAAATACAAAATTACAGCTAATCACATCAAGTAGTTTTTGAGATACGTTTATAAAACTGCTCACATTGCAATCTGTTTTGCAACAACTACAAATGAATTTAAAATTAGGAATTCCAAACTTTAAACTTTCATAATTACTAAACTAACAGACTGAATGACTTCCTGTATGGCATTCTAAGATACAATTTACCGAAAAAGCAAATATGATGTCAAACTTAGGTGCTTGTATTGGAAATTTGAGAGTTTGGTACAATTTCCCTACGAAGATTTCCCCCTAAGCTTTAATAACATAAAATTAAAAAAGACATCATTTTCATTTAATGGCTATATCCATTTTTTTTTGGGGGGGGGGGGAATTTGGTGATTAAAATGTTTGGTTTCCCCTCCCCCCACTGTACATAAACCAAAAAGAAACAAAATTTGTACTTAAAAATAAATTTTCAACAAACAATCCCTTGATAACAAATGGAAAATATGTATCTGAATCGGAGTATAATTTAAAAAATATCAAAATAAATCGATAAAAAAAAATTTAAATCAAGGTTTTATCTTACAGAGGTTATTGAATGGCTGCCAAACACCTTAAGTTTCCTTCAAAATAATTAAAATTTCAAATAAATAATTAGTAGCAAGAGTAATAAACCAAACAACAAAATATTATGGCGGCTTTTTGACATCAGCAATTTGTAAAATCACTTTAATAATTTAAATGTATTTACACAATACCCATATCATACAGGGTGTTTCACAATGGACTCCTAACTTTGAAAATAAATTACTCGAAAACGGTGATAGATAGCATCATGAAACCAGTTGCAAGTTTATTAAAAAAATGTAAAAATCTGATACATAAACCTTAAAATTTTAATCACAAATTGCATCAATAGATGGTGCTGCAGATGGCATAACCATAATTAGGCTTTATTACATCCAAAGTGATTAAAAATGTGCACCTTTTCCCTAACACATGCCGCAAATGGAGAATGAAATTGTCAGTGACTCTTTGTAGTATGTCATCAGAAATTAACACACAAACTTGACAAATAGCTTCCTCCAGCTTGTCGAGTGTTAAAGGATTGTTGCGGTAAACCATGTCCTTCAGTATCACTTCAAGAATTTCTTTCCCTCTACGCTAAGAGCGATCACATTTCAATGCCGAAATTTTTAGCAACTGAGCATTCTTGGTGTCTGAGCTCTTTTTATAGCGATCCATAACGCTGCCTGGAGTACCATCTATTGGTACTATTGTTAACTAAAATGTTTAGATTTCTGTATAAGATTCTTAGTTTTTTTAATACACATACCACTGGTTTCATGCTTCTATCTATCACCTTTTCCGATTTATTTATTTTCTAAGTTAGGAGTACTTCATGAAGCACCCTGTACATTCCAGTATACTATAACATGCATTTTTGAAACTAGACAATTGGTCAGGTGTACATTATATGGCATGGCAGGTATAAAATTGAGGCATATGAATTGAGATTTTTATACTAATGAAACAGAGAAGAAGGTGTGACTATTTGGATGAATGAGAGTACAATTCCAAATGATTTGAGGGGATTTCCGCAGATATGCTTGGAGTAGCATTATATTATCACTTTGCATTTGCTTATTTTCTTTACGTTTGTGCCATACTTCTTAATGCTCTTTACTGTAGATTCATGCTAAATATCTCATAAAGTTTCTTTTGCAAAAAAGGGTTGCTCATAATACAGTGAATACTATGCCTAAAAATAAAAAAATTGTCTCTCGAATAGGAGGGGGAGAAGGAGAAAAGAGAGAGAAGTGGATAATTAAAGTGATAGATTATTAATTTAATGTTACTATAGAGTAATTAAATAGCTGAGAAAAAATTAAAATTAAAGAGCTAAACTATGCATGATGCATATTTGGTACTCAAGGGTGAAGGGGAAAGCTGTAATTTTGGGTGATGGGAGAAGATTTAGGTGATTGATTCTTTATTAATAGTTACAATAATGTAACAAATACAGCAGAAAAAAAAAATAAATAAATAAACAATTAAAAATTTTGTGTGCTCTGGGGGTGGGAGTGGGGAGATTTAGATTATTCTTTAATTTAAGTGGAAATCTGCCAAAATGTAGAAGATTCTCAAACTTCTAATTACATATTTTACTTCTAAATTAATTATAAAAACACTTATTAAACTCTCATTTGAATTTTAAATTTGTTATGGATATTCCTAACAGTACAAAAAAAAAAAAAATCTCGTCTCGATGTAAATGCTTGCTGTGTTTAATGCTGATTTCGAATCTGAAAGAGCTACTTTCTGACACCTTTTTCACTTCATTTTTGTTCAGAATCACATGAAATTAGCAGCTTTTCTTACTCAGAAACTATGTAATTGAAAGACGTTTTCCATCTTTTGGTAAAGGCAGAAAGTCTTTCATAAAATACTGCCAAAGTCGCCACTTTGAACCGAATTCCTGATGCAGCAATGCGAGAAAGGGTAAAATTTCTCATCATGTGACATCACTGCTTATAACTCAATAAGTAATTTAGTTATCAAAAAATGGAAATGCTATTAGATTCCACATCACTTCAATAATCAGGTCTGCCAATTTTATGATTTTATGTTTAAAAATGAGTCAGAAAGTTTTGTGTTGTTCAGCAGGGAATTTGAGAACCACATTAACATTTTTACAATATAAATATTTTATGTATATTTATTTTTATTTAAGTATTTATTTTTCTTATGTATTATTTTACAATATTGAAAATAGATCTAATTACTCTTTCATTCTCCTATAATTCCAGTTTGTTGTTACAGTACAGAACCCATTATCTGGAAACCTCGGGACAAAAAGCTTTCCGGATTTCAGGTGTCTCCGAAATTTGTCTAAATTTGTGCTACTGATTAGCCAAGTTATCATGGGAGGATATTTTATTTTTAGAGTCTTCTATATAATCAGGGCTTAATTTCTAAGAAAAATAATACCGGAGCCCTAATATTCTGCAGTACTAACACCCGTAGCATATCCCTTTCTCTGACGTCACTCCAATCAGCATATTTCTATTTCATACATTATTTCACCATTTACAGCATTGTTTTTTAATTTAGCAAAATAAAAATTTTAAATATATATTTAAATACATTTTAATTATATGCGTATAGTTATCTTTCAACTAATACAACTTTTATTTATTACTACTTCCAAATAAAAACCTTTGCCTAATCTTAATGTTATTTAATCACAGAATTCTGCAATTAAATAAGCTCAGGATTATGGTTCAGAAATAGTGTTAACATAAAAAAATAATAATTCGCAGCTATGCTGAATAGAAAAAGACTATTTCTGTTTACTCTTTATTCTGATCAAAATAGCATTAAAATGATTTGAAATGGAAATAAATAAAATTTTGAATTTAAGACAGATTAAACTCAAGCCTGCCCATACCCGAAAAATGATATAAAAATCGAACTTGTTTCCATCTGCATTTTTTACGTGAGAGACACATTATGTCACTTATAAGTGTTTCGATACAAAAGTAGGCAAAAGATTGGAGATGGGAGGGAAAGAAAAGGGTAATTTTGGATTAGATTTTCGGAAGCGTTATGGCACTGGGCTCAGGAGAGCAGTGTTTATGAGCTCCGGTGAATTCTGGCCAATATTTAAATATTTACTAAAAATAAAGAAGTACCAGAGCTGAGCTTTGGTGGGCTCCGGTGCAAATTAAACCCTGTATATAATAATAAATAATGAATAATCAAAACTGTCTATGTATCAAACAAATACAAAAAACACTAACGCAATATTTATGTTTAAAATTAAAATAATAACTATGAAACAACTTACCATAACCCAAAACAACACAAAAGGTAATGGCAAAGTGAACAAATGACACCCTCCTCTGTGAGCGACACACATCACAAAACTTTTCGATTTTTTATCTGTGTTCGTTCAATTGATGGTGAGTAACGCTGCCATCTATAAATCTGATAGAAACTTAATAATGTAAATTTTTATAAGTAAGCATTGTTAAATGTATTAGCCCCTTGAAAAAAGGGTGGTGGGATCAGGGATGTAGTGGAATGTATACTATAGTATATGCCATATACCCTCTGATTTTTTAAAAGAAACCAGAAGGCTATCACCATCAACAATTCCATGTACCTTCTGTTTCTCACATAAGCTATAGCATATATTCTGTAGCATATAATCTCTTTTTATTGCATATATCTTCTGGTTATTTTACGACTAAAACACTTAGGGGGATATTTTTTTACCACTTATTTTTAAACAAGATTTGTATCAGAATTTTTGAACAAAATTTTATTTTTACAACTGTGGTGAAAAAAGATGTAAAGTTAATTTTAATTACCCTAAAAAAAAAAAAAAAAGGAAATTCTGCTGTCAATTTAACATTACAGAAACATGATTCTTTCACCCTGAAAAGGTTTAACATGTAATTGAATTTGACGTATATTTTGAAAGTAACGAATCTGGCCTGAGGAGGTAAACCTTCCCAAGAAATTTACAGATAATTCATCATTTTAAAGAACATTAGATAGTTACTAAAATTTTAATTTTTAAAAGATGGGATGACTTTCCCTAAATTAAGTTTCTTGTAGCTTTTTTTTAGGAAATTTTCACAAAAACAGCCCTTTAAATGTAAAGCCTTTTGTTTTCAAATTTCTTAACTTTTTGCGGTAGAATAAAAATTATTGTGGGGAATACAAACGTTAAGTATGCATGCAATAGATAACTACTGTTCCAAATAACAATCCAGGTGTCATGACCAAATGGTTGTTCTAAGCGAATATTGTATTGGCTGGGATATCGTCCCGATAGCTCAAAGGAAGAGCATTGGCAATTAAATCCAAAGGTTCTTGGTCCAAGTCCCAGCATGGGCATATTTTCACTCAGATAGAAAAATTACTCTCATATATATTACAGAATTATTTATTTCCTTGATTTTAGCAAATATAAAGTATTCAACAGATGTATGGAACAGAAAGTACTTCAATCTTTTTTAAGAACCAAAATACCTTTTATATGTAAATTCTGTGATGTAAAAATAGTAGAAACTAAGCATATTTTTTTGTTAAACTGAAAGATATTTGGCCATCATTTGAATATAATACTTATTAGATGCAGTGACGGATCTAAGGGGGGGTTAGCCGGGGCAGCTGCCCCGGGTGCAAGACTTGGAAGGGTGCAAAAATGAGGAATCATTAAGATTAAGAATAGAGGAAAATTAAAAATTCACATGAAAAGATATTCAATTTTATTTTGTTCAACAGCGGTTTACTTTCGTTGCATAAGGATCAGAAATAAAAAATAAATTAATTTGTATTACATTATATAAAAATCACATTGCCACCAGTATTTTTAAGAAATTTTTATATATTTAAAATTCAAAGATTTTGTTTCATTTTTACTACCAATATTGTTCTATGTTGTTTTACATAGAACAGTTTTTTGCATTTAAAGATTACTATTAGAACCACGTGAAATTTTACTAAAATTTTATAAAAATATTTTATATCAGAATTTTTATTTAAAGCCATTTAACTTGCATATTGAATTTATTTTTGTAAAGCATACATGGTTGGGGCTTATTAAACTTTAACTCTTGGGTAGGCCTTCTCACCTAGCTGAACCTGGGAAACATACATTTAACTTATACTTATTTTATAAAGAGTTTCCTGATACGAATCGACGTGCATTTATTCGGTAATGATTTTCATCAATGACCCATTACCGCAGTTCTGTTATATGACTTTAAAATAAGCCTGCACATGTTGACTTGGAAACGTTTTATCAGCGCCCAAGAGTGGGGCGATCACCACATCGCCGCTCCTTCGAATCCACCATTGTTATACATAAAGTTACTGTTTCTAACTGATTTATTTATATTTATAGTACATTGTTTGTATAAATAAGAATATCATGTATATTTTTGAGAAATTTTGTAACATATAAAATGAAAAAAGACAAATCCAAGTGTCTTGAATTCAAATGGTTCATTAAAGAAATTTTTAAAAAAAGGCAAAAAAAAAAGTATTTTTAATTAAAAGCGATGAATTAGTTGAAATGTTTAAAAGTCAGTAATTCTTGGGAGCAGGTGGGGGGGGGTGCAAATCTACAAGCTTGCCCCGGCTAAAATTTACTCTAGATCCGTCTCTGATTAGATGTAACATGTAAGAAGATTAAAATAGATTTCCCACATTAAACTCTAAATTGAAATTCACTAAAAATCTGTATTTTGTTAATTTAGTCTAACTTAATTTAGTTTGACTTAGGTGACTTAAATACAGAAATTTACGGACTTGAATTACTAAATGCTAGTATGATATGTAAACAATGTAAAGACCAAATAAATTTAACATGATACGAAATATCTCTTATTCACAATAATAATACTTAATAATTATACAAAATTTCATCTATTCGTCTGCATATCAATCAATACCAAAGTACAACTAATGCAATATTTAGATTGATGAAAATAATTTACCACACCCTACACCCAAGCTTACAAGCAAAATGACTCCAGAAAATACTTCGATTAAAAACCTTGTTCGATTAATACTTACTCACTCTGTCATCTGTTGTCCACACTGAGTTTTATTATCTTATTTTTTGACTGCTAGTCTCTTTTTGAAATATTTTTTTAGTTAGTATGATTTGGTATTTCATCTTTCGGTTATTAACATAAGTCTTTTTATGTTCATGATAAAATTCAATGCAAAATTCAATGCCAGTGTTTACCTTGAATCGAACCAAAACGATCTAAGTAGAGATTTTCATAAATTGATTAAAGATATAAAATTCGTCTTGCGCAAAAAAAAAAAAAAAAACTTCTGAAATTTTATTTATAAAGATAGGATTTTTGTTAGGATGATAGACGGCAACAAATCAAATAATCGAAAGAGAATCTCTAATCGAAAAGTTTTCTGACATAATCCCGTTTATCAGGAATTTAATCATAAGATCTTGGTTTTTCCACTGAACTTCAATTTGAGCACCAAATCTGCGAGGATGCCTCAACCTCTATTATAGGAGCTCTAGCCCTGCCTAGATTGATACATAATTTTCAATTTTCCTATTATATCGCAACTTTCACGTGGTATTTTTTTTATTTTCAGTGTTAAAAGAATTTATCTTTTTCTGATTTTTTTTTTTTTTTCATTTGACAAAGCGAGAAATATTAATAATTAAGAAAAAGTATCGACTTATAATGTAGTTAGGTTAGGCCTAGTGATCATCATTTAAACAAGATTTTGTTTAAAGGTAATTTATTTAAAGGTATGATTTGTATCTATTTATTAAATTTTCTTATCACTGTTTTAATGTAATATTCATCTATTGGGCAATTTCATATGTGGCGGAATGACATTTTGAGTTATAGAATTAAATTAAAGCACTTATCTTGAAGCTATTTTCAAATGAAAATTGACTTTTCAGTTTGCACATGACTGTTATGTATTAAAAGATTACAAAAATATATATGAAATAATTTTTTTTAGCTATTTTATTCTTTCATTTTTAGCAATATCTTATAGCGTGACAGAATGACATTTTTTCTACACTGACTCTAACCTGGTATTTAAAACTGGAAACTTTTGTGAATTAAAAAGCCATTCAGTTTTTAAACTAATACATATCTTAAATATGATGTATAAGCAATATAAAATTATAATTCAGAGCAACCTACATGTCCTAGGGTTATATTAACTATCATTTGACATGACAGAATGACGGAAAGTTTCTTAAACATTTATTAAAATAAAATCGACTAAACTCATAAATTTTATATATTTTTTATTATCCAGAATGATCATAAGAAATTACATAATATAACTATTCACGTGTAACAGCTTTTTCAAAAGCATATCGAGCACGATTATGTAGTTTATTTTCCATGCATTATTATCAAGTATATGACTTTAAGACTATTGTAAACCATTAAATATTTTACTATATGCATTTACTTATTAAGAAAATAAAAATAAACAACAATTACATTCTTTTTCAGTTTTTTTTCAAAGATACTATTTGTACAAAACTGCAAATATTTTATTTTTCAGCTGTAACCTAAATGTTTTGAATCTAAAACATTAATTTGAAAACTTGGAATATATTTCAATGTATTTTTTAACTTAATTTATAAAAATTATTGAAAAAAAATTGATAAAAGTTGACACTTTCATGGAATTGCTCCATTTTAATCTCATATTTGCAGTAATTTCAATTATATATGCATAAAATGCATTTTTACTTTTATTAAAAATCAGTATACATATAAATAGGAGACATTTTCGATGCATAAATTGCATTTAATTTTTGTTTAACTCCATCCTTAAGATGTAAAATATTTGAACAGATTGAAATTTTCTTTAGACTTTCTGTTAATAGAATTTATATATATATATACTGATATTTAATATCAATTTATTGATTAAATTGACCTTGTTTTAAGACATTTACGTTACTGAAAGTGTTTCCTTGTTTTAGAATGAATTTATGTAATAGATGATGAATTTAACTCAGCGTTAAATTGTGCACAATAATTATATCCAATATAAAGTAGTAGGGGAGACCGGTACACACTGGACCTATGGACACAGTGGACAGCCTCCTAATATTTTATTTATTTAATTTTTTTTAAAGCTTCTCTTCTATCCTAATAGACAACAGCACTGCAATGATTATTTATAGCCTTCAGAAAATATGTTTAGCTCAGATTGAACTATTTTATCCTGCTTTGTTGTTTTGAGCTTCTAAAAGTAAAATTTTTCATCATCATATTTTTATTTTTTTAGTAATTAAAGGTTGTAGATAAATAAAATAAAACAGTTTTTTTGCAAAGCTAAGATACTTGTTTTTATTTTACTTTAAAGTTAATATGTTTAAAAGAAAGCTATAAACAATATTAATATGATTATTTATTGAACTTCAACATGGGGTACAGTGGTCCACAATCCACTCTGCTCCTCTAATGCAGAATGTTCAAAATATTTAACAATTGCTTATTTTCTATAAAGAAAGAGTGTTTTAAAGTAGATTTAACTGTAAAATAAAGTAAACAAATAAAAATAACAATTTATTTAACATAGTAAGAAATATTTATAATATAATTAATTGTTTTGTATTTACTGCCTTTGATAAATATAACTGTAATCTAATTGTTGATGATTCTATTCAAGTAAGATTCATGAGAAGCAAATTGAATGGAAATCAGTTTATTTCTCCCGAAACTGTAGATGAATCTGCTGTTGATGTCAATGATTTCATAATGTTGGTCACAGACCGAAAATTATTTCTTGAAAATTCCAGGCTCAATCTTACTCATAAGTACTTTGGAATTTCATTTGCAAATTTTAATGTGCGCTGATTTTTTTGTACTTAAGTAATAACTTCAACTAAATTGCAATTGTTCCTGCATTAATCTGTTATTATTTGCAAAATATAATTAATTTTTTTGTTTTTGTTTCAAAATTTATATTACTATGTTATTTTGCGGGTGAAGGAGCAACAAAAAATAATTAGATTAATGAAAAATAGATTTATATTGTATTTTAGATAATACCTAATTGTGGTCCACTGTACCCTGGTGGGTGGACCAGTGTATTACACTTCCAGGGTACACTGGTCCACTTTACAAGTGTATATGATTTTTTTTTTTTTTGAAAAATGTATTGAAAACTATGTTGTGAGAAAATTATGATGGATGTAAGAAGGTATAAGGAATATTCAAAAATATTTTCATAGAGATCGGTCAGTCTGTTAAAGAGAAAAAAAATGTTAACTGAAAAAGTGGTCCACTGTGTACCGGTCTCCCCTACCTTAAAACCAACTTTTCATCTGGTAAGTATGGTGGTGCTTTAGTCTTGAAATTCTTTCAAGAGAATAGTTCAAATTAACTTTACCACAAGAATCAATCAAAATACGATTTATTGATACTAAAATTACAGTAAGAATGCTGAATACACGGGGCAATGGTTATTTTACAGCACTTTATCAAAAATTTAAGAAACATGTACTATCTTTATTGATGAAATAAGATTTTAAAAAATGGGGGGAGATTTCATTGTTATTTCTCAAGATTATTAAGACTGCTAAGTTAAGTTGCTGTTTTCAATCTCAAAATACTAATAATTTCATAATGAATAGAGGAAAGTATATTCAACTAGGTAAATTATATTCAATGGTTGGAGTATCATACTTGAGATTTTTTCCAACAGAGCGAACCAAAGTACCCAGGTTCGGGTCCTTGTCCCACCATATTTTCACTCTGTTGGAAAAAAAATCTCTCATCTATGATACTCCAAATAATTTGTTAGAAGCAGGATCTGTGTATCACATGTATATGTGCTTTACACCTATGGAAGCAAAAAAAAAGAGGAAGAAAGATCAGTAAATACAGCTACTTTGTTCTACAGAAATTCCAACATGCATGAACTTCATCATTTTCAGGATTGCTGTATTTCATGTTTATCTACGCATCCAACAAAGAAAAAAAATCAATTTAATCACTTTTGCTGCAGTGTCTCATTCGGTCTATTTGATGACAACACTATTCGAGAATCTCATATCTCATCGAGAACTGAATCAAATTTTGCTTTGATTCTTTGTTTGAAAAATGAATGGTTTGACAACTGGGACATTTGAAAGCAGAATTTCTACAGTATAAATATTGTGGCTACTCCTCCATATCAAATATTGAATGGTCACAATGAGTTTGAAATGTTACTCATACTTTTTCTAAAAATGATTTTTTGATATTTTAATACAATTTTAGTAATACTTTACTATAATAATACTTGTTAATACAAATAGTATTTAGATTTAACAATACTTTTGATTAAATTTGTTCAATTTGGAAAAATATATATATATATGATCTGTTTAAACTTCCTTGCTGGTCAAGTTTTAAACATCATCCATTATATTTTAAAAAGCTTTTAATCTTTCAATTAATGGCAGCTAATGACATGTTCTGTTTTTATCCTTTTTTCTTTTTGTTGAAATAGGCTTTTTGTATTTATTAGTGTTAAGTAAGTAATAGCATACTTCTCTTTTTCCCGGATCTCGTGTTTTTAACTTTCTGACTTTGCTTTTGCTTTTTAAAGGATACTGATTGCTTTCAGACTAGAATGGGAGTTCATTTTAATGTTGACTCTACGTGTCTGTGTACGTGCAATTTCAGAACTTAGCTTTCTAGCTTATCCATGCTTCGTTCTCAGAATTGCTCGTTGCCATTGTTGACACCAATTTCAATTGTTTGTTTTGGGTCATTGTGATTGGTACTTTACAATCAGTGTACTTAATGTTATTGGGACTATAGCTTTTGTCTGCTTGCTGTACCCTGAATTGACATGTTTTGCCTTGGCAGTTACAGATGTTTTGCTTTCTGGAAGTCTGTGCATTGCATATCTGGCTGTTACCGGACAAATTATAAAGTTGGAGTTGTGTTTGTAGTGATGAAAATGTTAAGTCAGATAATGGCAAAGAGATGTGTTTTTTTTGTTTGAATATAAGTTTAAATTGCTTTTCATTTATTGAATCTACTTAAAGTAATAAATATATTTTACATGTTTAACCTGAATCATTTACAGAACATTTAAAAGTAAATTAAATATATTTTTGTGTTAATTTATTATGTTAATATTTAACTAAAAGTAATCTGACTCATTTCATTTAAAGATAAGATCATGTTAAATTTAAATACAAAGCTTAAACCTTTTTTGAATAATTTAATTGACAGGTTTCCATATTTAAATATTTTTCAAATTCTTTTGTTGCTCCAGTTTGTCTTATTGAACTATGTGATGTTGGTATGACAGTTAGTGTTAGATTATGAGCTGTTTTAACTGATGGAAACATGATTTCCAAGTTCATGTTGAAAAATCACTTCATGCATATGTTCAGGATTATTGGATATGTTTTTATTTTTAAACTGTCTTTTGTTGTTTTATTTGTTAATGAAATATTTGGTTAAGTTTTATCTGTTTGTCTGTGATTCTTTCATTGAACAATATACTAGATTATTTTCAGTTACAGATATTTTTGAATTGTCTTTTAACATTTACTTTAAACTTGGGCAAACGTCAGCATATACACACAATATGTGTTAATGCTCTGCTAATTCCATTTAATAGTAAATTACCTTTGTGTGATTTACAACATAACTCTTTTGAGTATGAAAAGATTTTTCAAAATTTTATTTTGATAATAATTTCTGAACTTTTTTTTATATTATTCTATTTAGTTCTAAACTTCAATGTGCCCAAATTCCTCATATATTGTCACCTTTCTAGTTCTTTTTTCAATATGGATTATTTTCAACATATGAAGAGAATTTTCTGTTAGTATGGACTTATCTGGAATAAATTACAAAACTGCCTCAGAGGAAGAAAATAAATATATATATATATATATATGTGTGTGTAAAGTGTATTATATTTTAATAAACATATAATTTTTATTAGTCATCAAAACTCAGTATTTGCAAAGAAGAACAAATAACATATATAATGCATTTTATATTTTAATGAAACATGCAATTTTTATAAGTCATCAAACGCACTGTTTTCAAAATACCGATGATCTTAAGTATTGTCCTTCAGCTCTGCCACCTCCCTCCCTTCTATTTTTTCTTCATGCTCTAGGAATGACAATGCATCTAAACAACAGCTCTGTTAAATTTCTTGTAAATTTCTACCTCTTTCCCCTGTAGCTTTACAGTGCACACCCACTAGGCTCTGCGATTAGCTGGTTTGTGATCGTCACAAAAAATTCCCTTATCATGTAAATGCACACATCACAGGATGGGACAATCTCTCAATGTACAATCTTTTAGGAATCATTTCGTCAACGTTAAATCCTTTGTGTTGTCTGTATTTTTATGCTAAACATTTTTATTTCTTCATGGCTCCTATTGTAAACAAAAGATCATCTATATCCATTGGTATAAAGGTAAAAATTCAGTGTGGAAAACATGATATAGCAAAATCTGAAAGTGCTAAGATTTTTAACATTCCAAAAAGTACCCAATTCACAATCATACGAATCCTCAAATGACTGCTTTCAGATGATCAATGGCCTCAAAGCAGCACTCTGGAAGTTTCCAGCCACCATTTAAACAAAAAAGTATAACATCATTTTTCAAAAATATTTAATTAACCAGTATGAGTTTTTAAAAAAAATTTAAAGTGTTTAAGTTTAATTCTTACCTATAATTTTTTTAATTCTAAAGGTTAAGACAAATTACAACAAATATATATATATTTAAATATATAAATGAATAGTTTTTATTACATCAGAATTTAAGTGTATTTTTGAACTGCATTAAAAACAATCCAATTGCCAAGTTTTGATTTAAGGACAGATTTGTCAAAGTCCGGTAAAGGTCATTAAATCGCAAGGCTACTGTATATTATTCAGAATCTTTTTTATTGTAAAGTTCATGAAGAAGTTTTTCTTTTCTTGGTGAGGGGGAGGGGGTTGAGATGTGACTTAACTGTCATGTTTTCTATATTTTAAGTTTTAAAAAAAATTATACATAATCAAAGCAAAAAACAGTGCTGGCATTATAAACTTTTTAATATGTAAAGTCTTTCTCTTATGGTAGTATCACTGCTGAATTCAGACATCCCCATCCTTTCCAAAGGGGATGAAGTTTTTAAACTCTCTAAAATTGAAAAACACTACATAAACTGTGAAATAAGTAACTTCTTTTAACATACAATATTCTTATCAGTTCTGTTCTGCATGCTAAATTTTAAGTGATTGAGTCATCTGTACACTACTGAGTGCAAGCTGGACCTAGAATAAAACAGAACTCTTGCTGAATTAAGAAATATTATTGTGGAGTTCCAAAATATATCAAAGCATGTCTTTCATTTTATATACTATTCTATGATTATGTATTCTTTTAATTTTATGTACACAAATCAAATTGCATTATTTATTATTGTAAATTAACTAAGTAAGTCGTCATCAAGAACTCTGGTTACAGACTAAGTCACAAGCTCAGCAGCAAGAGTTTTGTTTCATTCTAGGTCCAGCTTGCACTCAGTAGTATGATATACAGGTGACTCAACCATTTAAATTTTTTCATGTCAGAACAGAACTGATAAGAATATTGTATGTTAAATGAAGTTATTTATTTTATAGTTTATGTGGTATATAAACCATGTTAAATGAAATTCAGCTGAATCTTCTACTGTCTCTAGAAGAAAATTTGATATAAAAGTTTAAAAAAAAAAAGATTTTATTTAAGATTAGAAAAACACTAATAAGGTCTCTTTATACTATAATATTATTAAATAAATCTTTGTTTATAAATTATGTGATAAATCTGAAAAAAAAATTAAAGCAGCTTTTTTATTTTACAAAAAAAATACTTTAAATGATGTAATTTTATTTTAAATTTAAGAAAATATTTTTAATATAAATATACATTTCGTTGCGTATCATTTAAAAGTTCACAAAACAAGGTTTAAAATGAGACTAAGACTCTTTAGTGCAATTGGATTACTTGCTACAATAAGATAAAGAAAATTATCTCAACCAGTTTTTAAGCAATTTTAACTGACTCCCAGGTTTTTACCCTGTAACCTTGGGTATCTAGTTTCTAAAGTGAGGAGGTGAGGTTGGAAGTCTCATTTTTCTGTGTTGATTTGACATGGAATGATCCTATAGTGTCATAGAATGCAAATATCCTGTCCATGCTTCACTCATTATCTTATAATCTTTATTTCTAGATTATGGAATCAAACGATGAGGTTTTCAACATTAACTCTTTGACAAACGAGATGTTGATCAACATTTTCAGTCTTCTGTCGCAGAATGAACTGGGAATAATTGCAAGGTATGTAAAGTTCGTTTCCGCCCTTCATAATCAGATATTAGCCAAAGAATGTTCAAAAAAGGATTTCATTCTTAAATTAAAGCAGAAAATTTATTTCAGACTAGATAAAATGTACAAGAGCATAAAATTAAAAAAATATATTTATTAATATTTAATTCTAAAAAATATCAGTATTGTTACAACACTTACAACCTCCTGTAACACTCTAATTTTGTTTTCAGAGCAAATGTCCACAATTTATGTTTTTTAATGATTTTTTAAACATAAATCCACACTAATGCTTCATGATGAACCACAAAGATTCATACCTTTGAGGAAAAAGTTAACAGACCTTTCCATCAGTCACAAAATAAAATGTGAATTTTGCCAAAACATCATGGAAACAAATTGTGAATTTCATCCTTTGGATGCATAGCAGTATTGTTAATTCAGGCCATTCTTCCTAGGAAAACATTAATTGCAAAAATCACTAATTTTGTAAAAAGATTGTAAAAAAAAAAATATTGCAAATTTCATCAAACGATTTTTGAAAAAAAAATTGCTGATTTTGCCAAATGGTTGAGGAAAAAAAATAGTGAAATTCAATCATCATGGATCCCTGTCACAAAATTTGCAAATTTTCTGCTCCACAAAAATAAATATTAGAAATTTTCTGTCTTCCTCATCACTAAGATAATTGTTCTTTCATTATGTACCATAGTGTTGCACAGCAAAGCAATGATCTAAAATCCGTACTATTATTCAGACAGACTTGCCAAGTCTCCGGATTTTTGAACACCAGTATTATTTTAGAGAAAATGTTGTTCATTTAAATCGAAGAATGTCCCGATTACATAAAACAACATTTTCTGTACTAAAATACTGGTATCCAAAAAGCCGGAGACTTTGCAGCTCTGTTCAAAAATCTTCTGTGCAGATTTTTAAGTATTACTGTATATAATGTGAATTAATAAAACAAATGTTATGATAGTATTTTTATGTTGTAAGAAGCTGTTATAATTTAAAAAACGGAAAAAACTGAGAACTTGAAATATAACCTCACCCTTACCCTCCAAAAGAGTAGAAAAATACCTCTAAATTTGGACTAAAACGTGCAGATGTTGATTCAGAGTTTTTTTCTTGGGGCCCATTTTGTGAAAAGTAAAAGTTATTTTTATGAAATTTATTACATTTTTGTGAAAAATAACATTTTGTAACGAAAGTTAAAATCCAGTTACTCAAATTCGAACCAAGCATTTATTAACAAAAACTTTTTAAATCATTTTGCTAAAGTTTTTCTTTCTGCTGAACTTGTTTGTTTACAAATTACACATTTTAAAACATCACAAAATAATAAATAGTAAGTTTTTATGGATTGGAATTTTGTGAAAGGACTTTTTAATTGAAAGGAATTTTGTGAAGGGTTTTTTGTTAAAAAGGAATTTTGTGAAGGGATTTTTTGTTAAAAAGGAATTTTGTGAAAGGTTCTATTTTATTAAATTGATTTTTGTGAAGGGGTTTGTTTTATTAAATAGATTTTTTTGTAGGGGCCTCAGTAAGCCCAAGTTTTGTTTGGATCGACACCTGTTGGAGTAAATGCCCCTCAATCCCTTAAAAATTCAAATTCACTATTAAAGACTCAAGCTAATAATTTGTATTGAAAAGCAAAATTTATAACGAATCGGAACATTGTAGTTAAGGGCACTTTTGAGACAACCCCAAAATTAGTTTAATTTTAAACATTGAACATCTTCCTTAATAATCATAGAAATTTTCTCCGAAGAATTAGTGTTGGTATGACTATAAAAGTGGTACGTGCGTGCAACAGTCATGTAGGTACAGTCGCGGTCAAAAGTTTCCGACAAGTTAGTTTCTTTGATTTGTTTGCCAGAACGTTTCAGTGAAGAAGAAGCGCAATTGCTCCAAAAGTTAGGAATATGCAAATGACCTCTGACCACATGATCATTTTGATTGGATACTGAAAACACTTAATGCAAAGGGGAGGCATTCGAAATTCGCATGTGCAAAAGTTTCTGGTCATTCATTAATTTTCGCTATCAGTAAAATGTTTTTTTTTTGTTGTGTTTGTTAATTGTTGAAATTCAAAAATGAAAAGTTCAACAATTATTGTTTGTAAACAAGTGATTTGTCTGTCGGTAAAGGGCCAAACCTCTCGTGAGATTCCAGCAAAGTTATCTATCAGAAAATCTACTGTGAAAGATATTTTAAAAATATATAATGATGGCCAATGCCTTCAGGACTTTCCACAGTCTGGGAGACACCGGAAAATGACTATTCGTGTGGAAAAAATTATCCGGAGAATAGCAGTTGATGACCTGCATAAAAATGCTGCTACAATATTGATGAATTTAAGTTTAAGTTAAGGCTTAAGTTAGACTAAAGTTGACTAAAGTTATTAATAAAGTATAATTTCCTTCAAGTATAAAGAGATATATTAAGTTAGCAGAGATAAGTTTACAGTTGGAAATGTAATATGACTAAACATCCCTAAACCAATATGAAAAACAAACAAATTAATATAAAGTAAAAAGCTTGTATTGATTAACTTCTAAATGTAAACTATAATGAAATATAATGGTAGAAAGAAAGACAAATAGTTAAAACCAAACATATTTATTAAAACATTAAACACAAATTAAATAATTCAAAGATAAATAAAAAGATGCTTTTAACATTAATTATTTTTGAATATAAAGAGACAGCTATTACTAGAACGATATATACATTACTTTATAACACACACGGGCTTCACAACAAGTACTGTGATAAAAACTGAAAAACGATATCTATTGTAAAGCAAGAGTTAATATTCAGATGGCCCGAAGCAAAAACAATTATTTTAATGAAAGTGGTTATCATATTTGATAACAGAAAGAGGGAGCTTGTAAATACATTAAATGCTTGATGAAGAATGCAGCAGTAAGTGTAGCGATAATGTAGGACTTCCATGAAAAAGACCTTTGCTGGGTGAAAGTTTTACACTAAGTTGGAAAACGAGTATAAGCATGACCTCCAAGAGAAATATCGATGAGAACTTGTAATATGTAAGATGACACAGGTGTGACGCTTCTTTGTTAGTTAGTGTATCTCTTTATATGTCTTATAATTATTTATTAAAGATTCGTTTCTTTAACACACATCATTTATTAACTACATTACACAGAAACAAACACTCAACAATAAACATAAATCTATCCAAACAACATTTTATCCCAGTTCAAAATTTTTTGCCGTTGCCAAACACAGCAGATAAAAGTTGGCTATTCGTGCCTTGCCATTTTAGTATATTAGTTTCCTTTTAATACACGACAGTTTCCTCCCCTTTCAAATTAACAGCACAATCTTTTTGGAGGTTTCCGGATCCTTTTAGATCGTCTTAGTTGCACTGGATTTTGGACAACTTGGGGTGTGCTAACTGGAGAAGGTGTGACTGTTGGCAGTGATGAAGGCATATCTTTGGCGATATCCTCGGAGGTTATAGGTGGCTCAGTCGATGCTGCATCTGTCTCCGTTGATGTCATTGTTGGATCAGATGGCACGTTCATATTTGTTACTCTTGGTCTATACTGAAAATCATTGTCCACTTCTTCACCTGCTGATCGAATTTGCTCAACATGTCATCTAACCAAATTGTCTTGAACATTTATGGTATAATGTAATTCACCATCTCGGCTGATGATACGACCGAATTTCCATTTTGAATTAGCTGCAGTGTAATCTCGTACAGCTACTTTTTCACCCACTTCAAAATACCGATCATTGAAATATATATCCTTCCTAATTTTATTCTGAATTCTTTCTTTAGTATTAGGAATTAAGAGGTCAATTCTCGTACGAATCTCTCTTTTTAAGAACATACTTGCTGGAGACTGCATTGTAGTCATATTCGGTGATTTCCGATATTGTTACAGAAAGCAGTTGATTTTTTGATTGATACTACCAGGGAAGTTTTGCATTGCTCGAAGGGATTGTTTCAAAGTGTGTACATACCTTTCTGCTTGACCATTGCTGGAGGGCTTGAAAGGTGCACTAGTTTTATGAAAAACTCCATTATTTTGCATAAATTCTTGGAACTCATATGAGGAAAACTGTGGTCCGTTGTCACTGACTAACATGACTGGTAATCCAAAACGAGCAAAACAATCTCTTAGACATTCTACTGATTTCAAGGCAGTTGTCGATTTCATAGGATAGACTTCGAGCCATTTAGAGTGTGCATCTACAATTAATAAAACCATATGCTCAAAAATTGGCCCTGCAAAATCAACATGAATTGTTTCCCATGGAAAACTTGGATACTCCCAATGGTGTGTTTTAGATTTTGGAGGATAATCTTTAATCCTGGAACAATCTGTACAATTTTTAACAACATCTTCGATGTCTTTATCTATGTTTTTCCAATTGACATAGGATCTGGCTATTGTCTTCATTTTAACAACTCCTAAATGTCCTTGATGAAGTTCTTCCAAAACTTTTTAATGGTATTTTTTAGGTACACAGACTCTTTGGCCGTACATAATGCAACCATCCTGGAGAGTCTATTCGACTTCCTTCCCTTTTAGAGAAGTTCCCTTTTTTAAAGCATTTAGCAAGGGTGCCAAATCTTCGTCATTTGCAGTTGCTTTGGCTAAATCTCTTGCTGTTATTGGAAGTGTTTCAATTTGGGAAAGTTGGAAAACTGAAACGTCATCCTTTAATTCTAAATCTTCAGACCTCAAGGGTAATCGTGAAAGACAATCTGCATTACCATGATCCTTAGTATTCTGATAAATTATGTCGAACTGATAAGACTGTAGTACTAGAGCATAATGCAAAAGTCTTGTAGCAGACAAAACTGGATGACCCTTTTCGCAAGCAAAAATTGCCACGAGTGGTTTGTGATCTGTAATGAGAGTGAATCGATTTCCTTTTAGGTAAAGATAAAACTTTTTCACAGCCCAGACTAGAGCTAGAGCTTCTTTATCAATCTATGAATAGCGTTGTTCAGTTAGTGAAAGTGTTCTTGAAGCAAATGCAATAGGCCTCTCGGAACCATCCGGAAATTTGTGGGAGAGCACTGCCCCCAAACCGACTGGAGATGCATCAGCTGCAAGGAAAATGGGAAGTTTTGGATCATAGTGTGCTAATACTCTATCTGAACAGATTTCATCTTTTATGTTTTGAATTGCTTCTTGACACTTTTTATCCCAAATCCATGGAACACCTTTTTTTGTCAAGTTGTGTAATGGATATGCTAAAGTAGCAAGTTTGTTTGAGAATCTAGAATAAAAGTTAACTAATCCCATAAAAGACTGAATTTCTTGAACGTTCTTAGGAATTTTAGCATTCTTAATTGCAGAAATCTTTTCATCTGTTTTAGATAATCCTTGAGCATTTATCTTATATCCCAAAAATTCAATTTCATTCTGGAAAAATTTGCATTTATCTTTATTTATTCTCAATCCATGTTGACGACATCTATCGAAAAATTTCCGTAATCTTGACAAATGTGTCTGGAAATCTGGTGCTGCAGTCTGTGCATCATCATAAAATACTTCTACTCCTTCTAAATCATGCAATACACTTTCTATATATTTCTGCCATATAGCAGGGGCTGAGTTAATTCCAAACATTAGTCTTGTGCATTCATAAAGTCCTTTATGAGTATTAATCGTTAATAATTTTTTACTGTCAGGGTGAACCTTCATTTGTAAAAACGCTTGACTAAAGTCAATCTTTTAAAATATCTTATTATCATTCAGTGAAGCAAAAATTTCTTCTGTTTTTGGAAGAGGATGTCTTTGAATTTTTAGATTTTTGTTAAGAGTGACGGAATAATCAGCACATAATCGAATTTTCCTATTTGCTTTAACTACTGGTACAATTGGAGTTGCCCAATCTGAAATATTCGACTTTTTGATAACTCCGTCTTTCTCAAGTCGTTCTAATTCCTCTTCAACACGCTTTTTCATTGCAAACGGTAATGGTCTCGGTCTGCAAAAAACTGGAACGGCATCCGGTTTTAACTCAAGACTGCATTCATAATTTTTTATTTTGCCCAATTTTTCATCAAATATGTCTGCGTATTCTTCTAACAGTTTTGTAAGATTTCCCTGATTTACAACTGTAAGAGCTTTAATCCTTACCCAATCTAAATTGATTTTATACAGCCATTCTCGACCCAAGATAGTGTCTAAGTCTTTTTTAACAATATATAAATTTAAGTACTCTGTTTGGTTCTTATATTTTACTTTAACTGTTGAGTAACCCAGGGGTTTAAGAGTTTCACCATTATAGGTCTTAAATTTCAAGTCTGCAGGACATATTTTTTTTCTTCGAAATATTTTTAAATCTCTTTAAACTCATTACTGATACTGTACTGCCTGTATCGACTTCCATTTCAACCGATTTACCTTCAATTTCAACAGTTACTATTATGGGAGGTCTTTTAGGAAATTCTTCTTTCATGCAAACGTTCTCTACTTCTGAACTATGAAGTGGAATTGAATTTTGAACTTCTGAATCATTTACATGAAACTGTTTTTGCTTCACCATTTTATTTGGTTTAGCCTCCTTAGAATAATAACAAGCTCGTTCAATGTGGCCAATACGCTGGCAAACTCTACATTTACTTGCTTTAAACTTACAGTTAAATTTATTATGATTTGATCCGTTACATCTAGAACAATGTACTATGTTATTTTTCTTTTGTGTGTTCTTAGGTTGTGGTGTTATATTTTTTCCCTTATATACACCAACGGCTTTAATTCCTTGTGGCTTACCAATTATATCATTAACTCCTTTATTAGCTCGTTCCATTGCTAAAGCGATCTTAACTGTTTTATCGAGATCGATATCATCTTCTTCAAATAGCCGATCTAGGATTGCCCTATCTCGTAAACCACTAACGAAAACATCTCTCAACATAGTATTCAACATAAGTTGAGTGTATTTGCAAGGAATTGCTAAAGAGCGAAGTTCAGAAAGATAAGAACTAACGCTTTCCCCTTCATGTTGTTTCCTGTTTAAAAACGTGTGTCTACTAGGTATTATTAATGGTTTCGGATTCAAATGTTCTTGCAAAATTTGTTTAAGCGCTTCATATTCCTGATCACTGGGATTTTGTGGAGCAAGAAGATTTTTTAACAAGTTATATAGTTTTGCAGATAAACTTGATATTAGTGTTTTTGCGCGTTTTTCCTTAGGAACATTTTGTATATCTAGAAAGGCTTCAAACCTATCCATGAAGGTATCAAAACTTTCTAATGATTCATCATATTTCTCAAATTGTACTCCAGAAACCTTATTATTCTTTAGGGTGCTATCCCCCTTTAGCGCATCCATTAACGCCTTATTTTGTTTAATTAATTCTTCAACTAATTGTTCCATTTTAATAGAATAATAAGCTTTCCTTACCTTGTTCCAATCTTCCGAAATTGAAGTAGTAATCTAAAGTAGCAAGATTACAAAACTAGATGCATCAAAGTTTTACTCGTCACCAGTGTGACGCTTCTTTGTTAGTTAGTGTATCTCTTTATATGTCTTATAATTATTTATTAAAGATTCGTTTCTTTAACACACATCATTTATTAACTACATTACACAGAAACAAACACTCAACAATAAACATAAATCTATCCAAACAACATTTTATCCCAGTTCAAAAGTTTTTGCCGTTGCCAAACACAGCAGATAAAAGTTGGCTATTCGCGCGTTGCCATTTTAGTATAATAGTTTCCTTTTAATACACGACAACAGGGTTACTCCCTCCAGAATTACGACGCTTAAAGCGTAATCATCATTATAATACTCCTTAAATTCCATGCAGCCATGGAATTTATTTATGAAATGTAAACAAGTTCATCGAAGATCAAAGGAAGATAGCCTACACGGAAAAACAATATCAGTTTCAGCATAAGTTAACAGCATGTTATTTCAGAACATATCAAGGAGCACAGACAAATTAAAACATGTTCAACAGCACCATTTCCTTTAGACAACATCGTTATACTTGTTAGTTACTACATGGATGCCATCTAGTGACAGATAAAGAACCATGTCATTCGAGAGAGAAAGACGGCAGAGATCGTAACATGTACAGCTGGAGACACGTGTGATATTAAAACTTAGTGAACGGATTGAAATAGAATAACGACATGAGATAAAAAAGGAAAATATAGTTTTGAAAAGGTGCAGAGGTAAGTAAAAGCATATGTGGTTTAAATGAATGAATGTTTTAAATAAATAAGATTGTAATAAAAATATATTTATGTAAAATGTAAATAAAGAAAAGAACCAAATGGATATATAGCTTGTACAGTGACAAGAAGCGCAATATATTTTCTTGTAAAATATCCCGCCATTTACGGAGTGAAAATATAGCTGAAATAAGTTGGTCTACCGTGTCAAGATGCTTACAAGTAGGACTTTATGGATCAGTCGGTATTAAAATACCTTTCATACGTAAAAAAAATCAACAGGCCTGACTGGCGTTTGCCAAGGAACATGAAGACTCCACAAGTGAAAACTGGAAAAAAATACTATTTTCCGATGAATCGAAGTTCAACCTGTTTGGGACTGCTGGCAGACATTACGTCCGAAGACCTAAAACAAAAGATATGATTCGAGATATGTTATTCCTACAATGAAACATGGCAGAGGACACATTATGTTGTGGGGAGCATTTTCTGGAAAAGGTGTTGGTCCATTAGTTGAAATCCGCGGGAAGATGAATAGTGCAATGTGTAAGGATATCTTGCAAGATCATTTGTTGCCTTATTGGAGGAAATATTGTGGTCATAACTATATTTATCAGCATGATAACGACCCAAAGCATACATGCAAGCTTGTCGAGCAGTGGCTTTTGCACAAAAAAATTCTGCTTTTGAAATGGCCAGCCCAATTACCTAATCTGAATTCAATAGATAATCTTTGGAACGAACTGTACAAATATGTACGGAATTATAAATATTCCAATTCAGCAGAATTTCCTCAAAATTTGCATACCATAGGTGATCTTCAACAGTTCATTGAATCGATGCCACGTCGCTGTGCCGCCGTACTTATTGCTAAAGGAATCACGGCAAAGTACTAATTGTAAATGTTGTTGATCACTGTTATTTTCTATTATAAAACCATATTTTTCAAACTTCTCAAGATAGCCGGAAACTTTTGAGAACATCCATTTTCCTTTACACTTAATTTTGTCAATTAAATTTATTGATAGTTATTTGTTAATCCATAAATAAGTTTCCAACTATTATGTCAATAAAATGTATAAGTATCACTTTGAGATTCCTCTTCATATGGGTATACTTACAAATTAATCACAAATTTTATGCTGGCCGGAAACTTTTGAATGCCATTGTATGTATCGCACAACAATTAATCAATTGAGGCACTAATTTCAATTTAATGTTTTATAAAATTTAAACAGGCAACATATATGCATACCAATGTTAGAATGGTATCCTTATTTGTTCTGGGCAGAATATATTAATAAAATGTAAAAAGCAACACAAAAATAATAAAATAAAATAAAATAAAGTTTTTTTCCAAAACCCAATAGATTAAAATATGAAATTTATTCTAATGTTTTATGAATCTGTATACCTCTACCATAAACATCTAGCAAAATCAAAAGAGTACTCTTATTTGTTCTGTATGAAAAGTAATAAGATAAAATGTGGAAAAATTAGTAATGTAACAATTATCACCCTACCCCCCCCCCACTCCTCCCAAAAAATCTGTTTGCATTTGCAGTGCTTCTAAGTATTATATAGCATTGAATAGTTATAATAAAAAATTATAAATACATTTTGGAAGAAACATTTTTTGTTCTCCATTTCAAGAAGCTGTTATTATTATTATTATTATTTAACCGAGTTCTCTAGTTTTAAGGTAACTGAAGGATGTAGAAGTTTTTTATTGTGTCAGATAAGTTTGTTATTGAAAAAAATCACTTTGTGTTCATCTTAATACAGAGATAGACATTAATAAAAAATTGAAAGTATTGAATTAAAGTCAATGTTATTTCCAATTGAATGATGCCACTTTCTTTTTCTGTCCTTATTTGTGGCTGAACTATTAAAGGTCTTCACTTTTTCCCCCACCACTGCACAATATCACAGTTATAAAATTTACAGGGATTTTAATTATGTTGATGAGAAAATTCTGTAATGAAATCCTTAAAAAATTCATTAAAAGATTGTCAATCTGACAATGATAATGGTAGTAATTGTAATAATGATGGTGGTTATGGAGTTATTTTAAAAATTGATTTTTTTTTCATGTATATATATATATATATTTGATTTAAATACATTCTCAAATCAAAATACATTTACAAAAACATTTTTCATCTATCAGGGCTGATTGTGTTCAGGTATATAAATACCTGAATTCAGGGTTTTTTTTTTTTCATTTTCAATGCAGAAATTCCAGTTTTTCTAATAGTTAAATTCATAAAATAAGACTATCAATTTCATATGATTGCTAAACATAATTAAAATTCATATTTTTCATAATTTGACTTCCTTGTGATAAATTATATGTCCCCCCCCTTCTCTGCATATGGAAATGTTTTCTTGTCAAAATTTCAGGTATGTTTTCATGAATCCACAATCACCCTTGCATGCGTGTATACATTTTAAAATATATTTATTCAGATTTCAAACAATCAAGTAGCATTTTTTAATTTCTTGTATATCCGTGACAAAATTTTATAAAAATTAATTTTAAAATTTAATTATAAGAAATGATAATAACATAATGTTTACCATATTTTTTTCTTTGCTATGATTAAAGAGGTACCACAAACACACAAAAAAATCTGATAATTTTTTGCACTTGAATAAGAATATATTTTATTTGCATGCATGGAGGTGTAATTTTAACATTAAGAAAAGTTATTATTTTTTTTCAATTGTTACATATGTTTAATTATTTAATTTTCTGTATTTTAATTAAACACATTTATTTATTCAATTTTTAAATCAAAAATGGTTTACATTCTCATATCTTGAAGGGCATCTAAAATTTTTATTTTTCTCATTCAACAAAAATATTTCTGAATTCTAATACAATATAATTTCATTCCTAAATGCATACAATTTACATATATTCATATTCAGTTTAATGTTTATTATTTTATTCAAAAGTAACACATGCTTCAGAAAATGTCAATAATATTTTTTTTAGACTATTACAATTTTTTTTTTAATTATGACAGTTTCATATTGCCAAGGAACAGAAAAAAAGAAAGATTCCATAAATAAAGTCTTCTAACATTAGCTACCTTTATCGAAAGTTGAACTGTTCGATTGAGTGTTCCTGTATATAAATTTGAAATTGTAAATATAGAATATTTTTCTGGTTTCGAAGATAGTGTGATCTAACAGTTCAAATTTCTGTGTAAAATATCCATATGAACAGTCATTTCCATGTTTACATTTTTCTTTTTCTTATTGCAGAGTGTGCACAAGATGGAATATGTTGACAAGGAAGCCAGTTCTATGGAAACATGTGAATGTGATGTTACACAAGACACATCAACCCAGAACTAAAGCATTTTGTTAAAACATTGCCACCTTGTGTCACGCGTATACAATTAAGATTTTCATATCACCAGAATTGGACTGAAGAATTGGATTTTAAAGAACTTTGTCTGGTTCTACAGACAAGATGTCCTCATCTTAAAACATTATTTTTGGAGAATGTTAGTTTTTCAGAGAGGCTTCCTTCACTCATAGATTTATGCACTCAGTTTTTACAGGATGTAAAGACTTTGGTATTTCATTTTTCTGCATTTGATGAAACTTCTGCAAGAAGATATCTTAGCAGTGATTCTAAAATTGAAGATTTACGTGTCACTTGGTGTCGCTTTGGACAGTTCAATAAAGTTATATTTGCAAAAATGCCTCAGTTACGTGTGTTGGATCTGAGTCAATCAGGAATTGGTTCCGGAACATTTGAAGAAATAGGGAATCATGGACTTAACTTGAAAAAATTGTACCTATGTGGTACACATGTTACTAACAATGATTTAAATTTTATTTCATCACTTCCTCACCTGGAAATAATCTGCCTTTTTGAATGTCCTAATGTGAGTTCTCTTAGCATTGTCTCCATCATCAAATCATGTCAGTCTTTGCAGAAAGTTTATGTTAAAAGTGATTGTGTGAATGAATCTTTGGCAGCACATCATTTTTTTGTTCTCAATAGATGTAAGTTTGAAATTGTGAAATTTAGTTGTCATAGGTATCATACTAGAGCTGGGCAACATCGTTCCTTTTAGGGAATCGTTCACTGAAAGGAACGAGTTCTTTGGAGTCGTTCCTTTTGGAATCATTCCGAAAAAAGGAACGATTCCGAAATAAAAGGAACGATTCTGAAAAAAAGGCTTTCGAGATAAAAATAACGATTTCAAGATAAAAGGGATAATTTTGTGAAAAAAGGAACAAATCCAGAAGTATTAGAACGAACCTGAAATCCATAATATTAATAATACTAATTTATTTTCTTAGGTATTCGTCTATTTTCTTACGCATCCATTCGCCTTATTTTTAAGTTTTTTGGACAGATAATTTCGTTTTCAAGAGTTCATTTCATTGATAAGTGTATGCAATTAATTAGCAATTTTTTCTAATTACCATAATACAACTCCCTGTCTTTATGGTTTATAACATTAAACTCATTTCCTCTTGAAAATTTATCCTTTGATGACCTTTCATTTACCGCTATAGTTTATCAAAGAAATTTTTTTGTAGCTGTGTAGATGGAATGTGTTGACAAGGGACCCACTTCTGTGGAAACACGTGAATGTGGTATTATTCAATCGTCATGGATCTCAAACTACTGTAGCAAAGCGTTTTGTTAAAACGTTGCCAACTTGTGTCAATCACTTAAATTTAGATTTTAGGAGTCGTTGTTATTTTAATGAAAAATTGGATTTTAAAGAACTTTGTCTGGGGCTACAGAGAATATACCCTCATCTCAAAACGTTAATTTTGGATAGGTTATATTTTCAGATAATTTTTCCTCAGTTATAGATTTATGCATTCAGTTTTTACAGGATGTAAAGACTTTAGCAATTCGTCTTTCTTCATTTGGTGGCACTTCTGCAGGAAGAGAACTTAGATTCGATTCTAAAATTGAAGTTTTACGTACCATTTCGTGTTACTTTGGAAGGTTCGATAAAGTTGTACTTGCAAAAATGCCTCAGTTACGAGTTTTGGATCTGGAAAAATCAGGGATTGGTTCCAGAACATTTGAAGTAATATTGAATCACAGACTTAACTTGAAAGAGGTATATTTGTGTGGCACATATGTAACTAACAATGTTTTAAATTTTAACACTTCATTGTTTCCTCACCTAGAAATAATCTGCCTTTTTCGTTCTTTTTATGGGAGTTCTGATGACATTGTCTCCATCATCAAATCATGCCAGTCTTTGCAGAAGGTTTATGTTGATTATGATGATATGACAAAATCTTTGGCAGCACATCCTTTTTTTGTTCACAATAGATGTAAGTTCGAAATTGTGAAATTTCATTGTCATAGGTATACAGATTGAACGCAAATTATTTAATCTAGATTATTTTCATAATTAATTGGATACTATTTGAACTGTGAAAATAATATCTGCGAAATTGTACTTTTAAATAAATTTCTAATTAATGTGCATTCATGTGTTTTATTTTGTTAAGAATTGTGTATTTTGAAATTTTCATAAGTTATGTTTGTTGGCAAAAAAAAAAAAAAACTTCCTATTTAATATGTAATGTATTTTGTTTGAAGTAGCAGTTTAAAATTTTTTATAAACTTTTGAAAATATTTCTTCCCTGTGTGCATCCTGTTTTAAGGTTTTCTTATTCATGTGAGTAGTGCGTGTCTGACAGTTTGGTGCCACCTGATTTGGGGTGGTGGTGAACTGTGGTGCATGTCAGTGTGTGATGCTGCAGGTAGAGCATCTACTGTAAGATGGGAAGAATATTTGATTTTTTTAATTCATTTAAATTTTTTTTATATTAATATGGAGACTTAGAAAATTCCCGAGTATTTTTTAAAAATTGTGTGCACTGTAACATGATGTTGGTTGAAATGGTTTCATTTTGGTTAATTAGAAAATTTTTTATTAATTTTTATCTATTCAAAAGAATTTGGGGGGCGGGGACTTACAAACTTTTTAGGGACTTATTTTTTTCACATAGAATTGTATGCTGAGGTACAGTGTTAGTTTAAATTTACTTTATGTGTGAAGAATTAGAAAATTTTGTTTTATTTAATTTTTCAAAAATAATTTTGAGGAGTTAGAAAATTTTTGAGTAATTTTTTTTTCACATCAAATATGTGTACGCTACCATAATGTGAGATTTCATGTATTTATTGAATATTGTTATATATTGAAAGAATCTTTGGCAGCACATCCTCTTTTTTGTCACAATAGATGTAAGTTTGAAATTGTAAAATTTCATTGGCATAAGTATCTAGATTTAAGTATGTTCATTTAATGTAAAATATTTTATCCAGATTTATTGCATAATTAAATGTCTGTTAAATGTTAAATAATTAAATGTTACATAATTTAATGCATTATTTATGAAATGAATTTTTAAATAAATTTCTAATTAATGCACATTCATGTATTTTATTTTTGTAAGAGTTATATATTTTGAAATTTTCTTAAGTTATGTTTGTTGACATAAGAAAAAGAAAAACTTATGTAAAGTGTAATGTATTTTGTTTTAAGTGGCAGTTTGAATCTTAAGTTTTTCTTATTCATATGATATGACAAATAATTGAATAATATATTTTCTTGTTAAAGCAAATTCCATGTATTAAGGGTTGATAACTGTTGACCACCTTCGTATGACTATCATAACTTGAAATCAGTTTTGACAATAGTCTCTGAAATATTTTGTATATTTAAATAAACTTTTTTATGTGATATATCTATCATTGGAATCAAGTGGTGTCAGATGACTATTTACAATTACATTAACATGATGAAAAATTTTTTTGGCTTATTGACGTATCAAAATATCCAACCATTTATGGTTTAATATAATATCAGATGACTGTTTTCAATTTTAGTTTAAAACACCATGTTTGACTAAAATTTTGTAAGGGCATTTTTTTTTTTAAGAAAAGCATTTTCCATTATTTTGATTAACAAGACAATCTGAAATTTTCATATATTTATTCATTGACAGATAATCGTGAATGTGCCAATTCTAAAATGGTAATCAGTTTTTAATAATAATAAAAAGTCACATTTCATTAAATACATAAAGCCTGCATATTGCCCATTTTGTTTGAAATTGTATAGGGTTAAAGTTCATTTTAAAAATATTTTTTACCGAAAACTAATAAATAATAAGTACATAAGGTGTCCTTTCTTATTGATATTTTAAAAGTGCAGTAATTCCATTTTCAGTGCTGTAGCATAACTTGGGAAATTTTTGTTACAAAAGAATGAAATTTTTACTGTTTTACATGTTAGAACATACAAAAAGTTTTGCTACATATGAATTTCAACATTCAGTTACAGTTTAAAAATTTTAATTTCACAACTTCTTAAGCAATAATATTTTGAATTAAACTAAGGATTTAGAAATTAACTATTGGTGAATGATAAGAAGGAAGGTATTTTCTTTTATAAAATATATCTTTGTGGTTTTTGATTCATATTCAATTGCTTATCGGTTCTGAAGTTTATTCTAGAAAAAAAGCAGAACAGAGTAGAAGATAAAGAGCATTTTGAGAAAGGTCACTGAAAAAAAGCATAAATAATGCTAAAAAGTAAGTTTGGTAAACAAATTTCATCTGAACAATATTACAGTACAGTCTCTAAAATCCGGAATCGTTCTGGACATGGCTTTTCCGGATTTTCGATAATTCCGGATTTTAGAGATCCTGAAATCCGGACAATAACAACTTAAATAACAACTTAAAATTATGAGCAAAAATTACAAATACTAATCACAAAAAATCATAATACTTATAAAAAATCCTAAGTAACATATTAAATGATTCAAAAACAAAATCAAAATTATATTAATCTTATAAAATTAAATATACACAGAACATTTTTACGATTAAGATTTTTTTTAAATATGTCTGTCAGTTTTTGTTGTCTTAGTTTAGGCTTATTGGCCATTACCTTCTCTCTAATCCTATATAAGGAGATTAATTCATTTTCTGTTATAAAATTCCTCTGTTCTAATCCTATTATTGTTGTGTCTAAACTATTTATTAGTTCTTCTGTACTTTTATTTTTTTTCTTCATTTACCAAATCATCGGGTCATTTTCCGATCATCGGCAGCTTTTAGCAACGAAATTTTATTCGCTATTGACAGAGAAATATGTTATCTTTTTTTACTAATTGCATAATTTACATAATTGAATGCACTAGGATGAACTAATAGGAATTTCATATGTATTAAAAAATCTTAAGCTTAATCTGACTGAACGGCCGCTGATCGTATAAAATCATGAATAAAAAAAAACTTGTCCCTAAAAAAACTGGTACGGCCATCTATTGGCGAAATTCCAATAATAAACTAGAATGGCAAAAATTTAAGGAAATTGTTCGGTGCTGCCATCTATGAACGAAATAAGAAAACAAAACTAACAAAGATGTGTAAAATTAGATTAACATTTATGTAGTCCGGATTTTGGATGTTTCCGGATTTAAGATGTCCGGATTTTAGAGACTGGACTGTATAAAAGTTTACTTACCCCCCCCCCTTTTCAAAAAAGAAATGATTTGTTGAATCTGGTTATTTATCTTAATGCAGGACTCTGCTTTTAAGTATTTTTATTCAATTCAAGGATAATTATAAATTAAAACTAAGATAATCACAAACATACTTATGAAAAAAAGAAAGAAACAAAACACATAGAAAATTCGGTTTATCTGACCTGATGCAGGTTTTTACTTTGAAATATTTTCATTAATTGAAGAGTATTATAAATTAAAATTCTGATGATTACAAAAGTACTCATAAAACAAAGAAAACCTAAGACCTGATCAGTGATTTGTGTTTGGCTTCAGTTTGGATTGACTATAGTTGTCCCATTTTATGGTCGGTTTTGATTTTTGAGAGTGGTTTGGTTTAATCTGATTCCTAAGAAAAGATCAGATTATATTGCATCAAATGAAAATGCTAAATATGCCTAGAGTGAGCTATTTATTTAAACTTTTATGGTAAGTGATTGAGAAACATTTGAACAGAGAAGACAAAACATCTAAAATCAACACAGATCATATATATATATATATATATATATATATATATATAAGAATTCAGTTTCATTTTTCAAAATTTTAAAGAATTTTTAGTTCTTACTGATTTAAGAACACATATTTAAAGTTTTAATATGAAAGACTTTTAAAGTTTTATTATTTTTATTTTTTTAAATTAAAATCACAATTAAAAGTAAAAAGAAAATCTCTGAGAATTAAATTTTTTTACTTTTATAGTCATTTTTACTTTAATCAGCAAAAAGTATAAAAAATATTTTTTAGATTGGTTTTATAAATGGCTAAGTTTCTTTTTAAAATAAAAGTACTTTAAAGTACTCTTGAATCTCATGATTTTAATACTTTAATCTATATGGATGGGATGTTGTTGTTTTTTTCAATTTCTGCAAATAAATACTTTAATTATTAAAAAATTAAAATTAACTATCCAAATTCATGAAAGTTTACTTAAATTTCACAAATAGAGTTATTTTGCATAATAGTCATGTGACAATACGTTAAAGAAAACTTTTAGAAGACATTTAGAAAATGCCATCTTGTAACAAAATTAAATAGACTTAAAAAATTTTTAGTGTTTTTTTCTCCCTTTACATAATTTATTGTTTCATACAAGTATCCCGTATTTTACACTCCTATAGAATTCTTCAATCAATTTTTCACTGAATTTCTGATAGGCTAGAATTGTAAAAATTATGTACATTGACCGATAACAAAACAATATTTTGTATTTTAAGAACCTAATTATAAAGTAATTAAATTATTTTAAGGCAGTTTTCTGTCAGTCAGCCTCAGGTGATCAGTCGTCCAATATTGTTTAGTGTCACAAATTTTTACAAGTTACAACAGCAATGGGATAAAAAATGTATGAAAATAGGCCAATTGGCTTTAAAACTGCAACAATGTAATATTAAAAACCCCTAAAAAGTAGAATATATAAATAAAAAATAAAGAGTTCAATATAAATTTTTTAAATACTTTATCATTTAATAGTTTAATTAAATTATCATTGTACGTTGAGAAAACAATATAGAAATCCTGAATAATCTTTTTTTTCAACCCTATTGCAATATCTTAAAGAAAAAAATTATATTTTAAAATAAATCTACTTGTTTGTGCTTTCTATCAAATCGGTCAATTTTCAGTAATCAGAATCTGTACCAAATTAATGTTCTGTGACAATATTTTTTGGATCTATGTGAATTGAATCATGAAAGATCAGGCATGATTTTTAAGATAAACGATTGAATGCCTATTTTTTTTTACTTTTATTAAATTTAAAGAATAAGAAAAAATTATGCATCAAGAATATATTATGTAACACTTTCCAACACTTCCAAAATACTTTTACAAATCCTTACCATTTAAGAAGGTAAAAGAGGATAATTAAACAATTTAGAAAATGCATAACACATTTAAAAACTCAATTTCAGGAATTACCAAAAATATTCGGATATATATTTGAATTATTTTGTGCAGCCCAGTATAGTTTCTATAGATTTGTATTACATAGAATGCTAAACTTTAGTTCAGTTCAGAAATGTGTAGCACGGTTTAAAATTTCCATCATTAAATGGAAATGTACTAGAGATGTCTTGTGCTGCCTTGTATGTCATCTGTAGAATTTATACACATCAAGTTATATGCAAACAATTTGTTAAATTTGAAAACACACTTCCAGCAATTATTGTTGACAATTTTTACAGAATTATTTTGTGTGTCCCAGTAAGCTATACATACAATATTCTTTAGTAAGCCTCTTGTTGCAGCTCAATGACATATTCAATATTAATATGTTTGAAATAGTGAAATATTATTAAAATAAACCTCAAATGATTTATCCTCATAGACCATAATGTAAAGGAATTCGTTTTGAGAGTCCTTGTAAAGGAACGATAAGTGCTAACACTGAACATGCCATAGTAAACCTCAATAACATATATCAATTGCATGACAGTATGAGTATATTAACACAATTTAGAGCATGGACAGACAGACAAGCCGAAGTCATGTACATTTTCAACTATGTTGGAAAGTGTTAAAAATGAAAGACAGATTTTAAAATAATAAAAGCATCACCAACAGTGCAAACAGATTTTCACAAACATTTTAATTTTGTTTTATTACTTAATGCTGAAACATTAGTTAAGTGATACTAGTAATTGCATATACATACACTGTCATTACTACATGCAGGAATTAGCATAAATAATTGCCAATTTAAAATGACTGATATTTTTAAATATGTACAAAGTTCAAAACATATTAAAATTTGCCAAAAGAGTCACAATATTGATTCATCTGCAGCTTCATAATGCTTTACACATCAGCTGTTAATAATGAAATGAAATGTCAAATAAGTTTGTTTTTGTTTCTCCTTTTTTTTGTCATTATTATTATTACTATTGTTATAATTAGGTAATCCACAAATATTTGATTTATCATTTTAAAAAAATGTCTCCTCTTTCTACTAAAAATCATCCATAATCAAATGTCAACTCTGTGACCATTATTTTAGCATTCGAAATATTTTTTGGAAGGAATTTCAAGTATTTTTAAAAAATAACTAATTTTGTCATTCTTGCATTCCATTTTTTAATTTTGCATCTTTGATTACCCCAATTTGTTCCTTTATTACCTTAATTTTTCCATACAATTTGTTTTAAGGAATAAATTAAATTTTACAATTTTGTGAAATATGTTAGCAGAGTACAAAACAAATACTTTCAATAATAGTACTTTAAAAAAGCCCTTACAAAATTTCGGCAGCATAACACTAGGTAAGTGCGCTTTGCAGACATTGCGTTCAAATATAAAACGGAATCTACTTGTATTTCTCAATGGATGTTCATCGATGCAAGTTCAGAAAGCCGAGAATTAGACATAGTTGTTGTTGTTGTTGCGTGTCAGAGCAAGTGCCAAGGCACTACTCTGAAAGAAGGGATGCCAGAGCCTCAAGAGAGGTTGGACTTCTAGAGCTGTTCTTCTAATTTTGAACCAATTCTGAATGAGAGACCTGCACCTGGATTTGCACCCTAGAGGTAACGCTTATACTAAACGTGGAGGACATTGGAGCCACGGACAGATTTTATGTGCACCAGCTCCCATTACCGTACACGGTCCCACAGCAGCGGCAGTCGATAGAGGTTGTCACCCTCCCAAGCAGTGACCTTGGTCGATGCTGCTCGCTTTCGGTGATCTTACGAGAACCGAGCTTAACCGTCTGCGGCACTGCCGGACATTATTAATTATATATTATTAGACATAGTTTTTCCAAGATACGTTCTTAAACATCTCAGGGGAGAGAATGTTCTTTCTAGAGTGGCTATTAAGACAAGCGTTGATAGAACTTTCAACAATTTCTTGATGTTGAAGTAAACAGCCGTATTACAACTTGATAAGGACTCTATTGCAGTGCTTGGTCTTTCTTCTTTTTTACTTAATAGAATACATAGTTTTAATTAATAGAATAATTTTGTAATATAATTTTTATTTAATAGAATTTAGAATTCACTAAAAAGAAGACACTATAATAAGACAAAAAGAAATACGACTTGATTTCCAATGGGAGGTGGTTGAGCCCCCTTTTCCTATGGCCTTGTTAAAGGGTCATTTGGAGAATATAAAAAATGGGAAGATTATCAGGCATTTTAAGCAAAAATGGCAATGATAAATTTATGACAACTTGATATGAAATATATTTTGAAAATTTTAACCCTCTACCTATGCCTGCAAGTTATTAGTTTCTAAACGAATGATATGAAAAACTCAAACAGAAACCACTTCTCACATACTAGCAGTTAAACAAGAATTCTGCCACCCTTAGTGAACAAGCTTAAAATAATTTTTTTTTTCATTTTATTATATAAATTCTTTTTTATTAACTAATACTTTGAAATCCTGGATAGGATTATCTGTTATGATTGGTGTCTTCTAGTATAAAAATGTCTTTGTTAATATAAGTTGATGGGAAAAAAGTAATTAAAGACATTCACTATATTATGAAAATATCTTTTTATAATCTGCTGTTATAATCGTGACATATATTGACTGTATTGACAAAGACTTTAGACATTTGATAAAATCTGGTAGCCAGCAAATAATTCTAGTTGCCAGTAAAAGATATTTCCCCACCTCCCTCCCTTGTCTGTCAAAGATTTAAAAAAAAAACACAAGAGTTTTTTAAAATAATTGAGAAAAAATAATAACAAGCATAGTTTACAATTATCCATTTCACAGTTTAGAATGGTAGATAATTTAAAAAGATAATTATATAAAGTAAGTTTTCTAATGAAGCTTATCAAAATTATACATATATCTGTAAAAAAATATATACTACTGTAAAGGCTGAATTAACCGGTGTATTGGGGGAAATGCTGATTGCAAAATGCTATATGCCGATTGTCAAATATCCGGATAGTTGAGTGCTACATAATCTATATTTGATGAGGAGAAGGGGGGGGGGATACATGAAATAGTGAAGCAGGAACATAAAGTTTTGTTTATTTTCCTGCGAAGCAAATAATTTTGATTTTATTATTTTTTGCAAAATTAAAAATAAAAGGTAAAAATATTTTCTGTTTGGATAGAATTTCTAAGCTTATTTCTTAATACTGTGTAACTTTGCAACATCTATAATGAGATATCTTATGGGGATTTTAACTTAAAATTGCAACTAAGATGATAATCTTGATAGAAATTTTAAACAAGTAATTGCTGCGAAAATATTGATGGTAAAACATAAGTTTAGTTATATAAACAAGCCAGCTGAAATAATAAAAATCTTCTTAGTCTTATCTCAATATGAGGAAACTCAAAATTAATTACGTTTGGAAAACAACTCAAGAAATATTATGTAATATGCATTGTTAAAATAAACCATTCTTCCGAGCTTGTATTACACAAATGGAATCAGCAGCCAGCTGGGGGAAAAATGTTTGCTTTGATCTGACAATCTATAATAAAAATTTGAGGATAAATACATTAATTAATTAATTAATTAACTAACTAACCCTTTTGAAGTACAATGAGTGATTTTTATTTCCATTTACTGCAGATAATTGACGCATATAATTAAAAAATATGCTTGAGTAAAATTCATAAAATTAGTAGTAATAAAATTCTTGAGTATAATAATGTATCAAATAACAATGTCTCATTCTTAAATGAACGAGTCTCAGATTTTCTTGGATAACTGACCATTTACTGTATAAATTACAAAGTCTCTATGAATAAATTTACAGTACCACTCTCAACAAACAAGGAGCGCACTCAACTTTTAACATCATACCGACTAAATTTATTGTGGCCATGTAATTACAAATTCTCTCCAACACATCTGTCTCACCAAAATTCTCTGAAAAACTGCAAACGAAACCTTCTTATAAAAAACCTTCATAAACAACTCCGTAAAAGACACTTTACTTATTAGAAGTGTACTCTTCCATGTAAATTTTTAAAATAGCACAGAGATCTCTTTTCAACATTGAAGGATGTTATCCATTTCTCCTTTTCCTCTCTTTCACTAACAAATTTATTAACATTCCTACATGCAAGAAAATTCCAGGTAGTCTTACTAAAGTTTAAAGGATCAAACCTTATTTTTAGGGTTTTGTTCATCTCACGAAGCCTTATTACTCCCACTTCGTTGTCTGTCCATCACAAAGCCGGTTCTCAGAAACCATATAACTTACATACTTGAAATTTTGTGTATTTATAGCTAAATAGCTACTGTGAAGCTCAAAATCATAAAATTTGAAAAAAATCCTATTATTTTCATATATAGAGATAGAAAACCAAAAATTTAACAGCCTTTTCCTATTAAATTTAAACATTTTTCGTTATAGCAGTTGCCAACAATTAGAAATCCACAATAAAATTCTTTCTACAATAATTAATTTTCTATTGAAAGGATTCCCACGTGAAAAATGAAAATGAAATAAAAAGTTTCAACAATTGAAAAAAAGATTAATATGACGTCATTTTGGTAATAAAATGAAAATTTTCAAACACTTCTCAATAATACAAGGAGTACGAGTATGTGTAAATGCAGAAAAAAGCTTAATATGACGTCATTAGATAATTAAAAAGAAAATTAATCTGACGTAAGTTTAAAGTTTAATGGATTTTTTCAAATGTTTGAGAATAATACAAAGAGAGTATCAATATGAGTAATAGTGATAGCAAGCAGATATGACATCAGCAAGTGATTATAACGTCCTATGAGTTTAAGGATGGTATTGAATCATGATAAAAACCCGATTTCGGAAATATTGGCATATTTTAACATTTTGAAGGTCTCTATACAACATGTTTAATTTTGAAATAGATTTTTTTAAATATCGCATTTAGTCAACATGACAGATATTATTATGACAGAGTATAATATTGGGCTTCGCCTGCTATCAGGCCGGTTCAGATATTCGAAAAAATGAGAAAAATAGACGGGTAAATTTTTACTTTATAAAAACATGCCTTTTTTTGGAAAATGAAATTTATTTGGATTTATTAAAGGAAAGATCAAGTGTTTTGAAAGGAATATTAAACGAAACACTTTGTGCGATCTTCGATCACCCTTATCCACTTATTTGTTGTTGTTTAGTGTGACATATATCTTGCATTAGATTGAAGTAGAATGACTCCACTTCTGTGATTATCTTGAATAAATTTCACTTTAAAATAATTTAAAATAAATTTGACTACAATTTTGAAAAAGTGCTTTAGTTTTTTAACAAAATAGTTTTGTTTTAGTTTTTTTACAAGAACAATGAAGACATTTTCTGATTTTCTTGATTTGAAATGTTCATGCATTTGTTTATTAAAAGATAATCATGTATGTATCCCAGAATTGTCATATATGATAAATATATACACTACTCCAATAGCGAACTAATATCGGATATATTGGTAAATATTGCATTAATATAAAATGCTTCTAATGAAATACCAATATTGGTTAAAACTTTGCTTTGCACTGTAAATTTGAGGAATGAAAGGCAAAATATTCCTTTGCCAAATGTATACATAATGTATGTATTAATCTGCTTAACCATAATGTTGAAGCAATATTTTATGCCAATATAGCCAATAGAAACAATACTGGCAAAATCAGGTCACATAATCTAAAGCCTAAATTTTATACAAGTTAAAAATTTTTACATCTTTTATATACCTGAAGATGTAATGAGGACATATATTTTGTTAAATTTGCTATTTATTTATTGCAATTTACTCATCTGTAATACTTATTATAAATTTATATAAAATATAAAAAACATGATCTATGAACAAAAATTACTCAAATTCTATCTATGATTTTATGAAATTTTGTAAATTTTTATATGAAATCATGGATACAATCATGATCAATATGCTGACATTATAGCTGCAGTACATTGAAAGAGAAAATCACATCTATACATATTTCTATAATGGGAATTTAAAGGATTATAGCATTGAATTATAACTAGTATTTCATTTTTAAATAAATTTTCCCAAATATAATTATAGATAGATTCAAATATGTTTAAGCAATCATTGTAATTTACGAGATCAGGAAGTAGAAACTCTTTTCTGCATAAAAGTAGAAAAAGGGAGAAAATGTGAGGAATGATTATGAATTTATAATAAGTGAAGATAAAATGCTGCTTCAAAACCTGAAAGCAATCTTGTATCTCTCTCTGTGTGTTGTCTTCTAGTCATTAGCCTCAAATTTCTAGTTGTCAATGACTGCCTGGTGTTTGAACATTTCACGCCATAGTCCAAATATTTTGTTTTTATGCTAAAGTAAAATAATATTCTTAAATGAGATTAAAATAAAGGAAATATAATGAAGAAAATAGACAATTGTTTCACCAATGTGACAAGGAAAGTGAAAGCTACAGAAAAGTAAAGCTAATTTAAGAAAAACTAAGACTTAAAATGAGATATAAATTTATTCAAATTTCCTAGATTCAGCACGCAACTAAAGCACTGACACAGCAAGTACTTAAGTTATAGCCCCTATTAGTTTATTTATTTTTTATTTTTTTACCTGAAATGACTGACATAGTCAAACAATTCACTAAACAAGATGACTGATTTAATATTCAACAAATATATACTTAAATATTATGAATAAATAAACAGAGTAAATAAATGATTATACAGAATACTAATAAAACGATACTTGGTTTAATAAATGATTGTAGAAATGCTACACAAGCAACAGCACACAGCCTCACACAGAAGTCAACAACTCACACAGGTTGCCAAACGAAGATACATAAAAGTGGTAAAACGATTACGATTAATTTTTGATTTATATTATAACACTTCCCCTAAATCAAAATTCGTTTAAAAAAGGTAATACAAGATACACATAGAAAATATAGTTCAAATGTTAAACAAAAAAAAATACAAAATAATAATACTTCCCCTATATGGATATTCACATTAAAATAATAATGCAGGATACACAATAAGAAATATTAATCGCACAAATTTATCATTCCTATCAGTTTTTTAAGTTTTTCAAATCTAATTCTAGGCAACGCTTTCGTAAACAAATCTGCAGCTTGAGCCTCACTGCTGCAATTAGAAACACCTAGCTGATTATTTTCACAGAGTTCTCTGATAAACTTATACCGAATGTCAATATGTTTTGTTCTGTTATGAAACGTTGGATTTTTAATCAGTTTGATCGCAGTTTGATCGCACTTTGATTATCTATATTTAACACAGGTATTCCACTTAAAGAACACAGTTCATATAGCAAATTGGAAAGCCATATGGCTTCTTTTCCAGCTTGGCTAGGTGCGACAAACTCAGCTTCGGTTGTTGAGAGTGCAATACACTTTTGGCGTTGGCTCTTCCAACAAATAGCTCCACCAGCATTCATAAACACCATTCCTGATGTAGATTTCCTACTCAGGGGATCACCCGCATAATCAGAATCACAAAAACATTGAAGATTACAGTTAGAATCAGGTGTAAACACAATTCCGCTCTTGGGAGTTCCCTTAAGATATCTCAAGGTTATCTTCAAAGTTCCAATATTGTATTTTTGGTTTATCCAGTACTTGAGAAAGGACACCAACAACATATGATATGTCAGGTCTAGTGACTATAGCTAAAAACATCAGGCTACCTACAGCCTCACGATATGGCACATCATCAGAAAGGGTTGCTGATTCTTCAACTGTAATAGGGCCTTTTTCTATAGGCACACAAGTTGAATTGGATTCCAACATATTGAAACGATTCAAGATCCTTTTGCAATATGCTTCTTGATGTATGAAGATTTTCCCACTATCCAGGTACTCAATTTGCATTCCTAAATAATGATTGACAACTTCAACAGTTATACAAAATTCAGTTTCGAGCTTCGTAAGAAACTGTTTAGCAATTTCGTCATCTCTAGTAGCAATGATGCCATCATCTACATATACAATGAGTAGAAGAGTATTTTCTCCATTATAATATAAGCAAGGATCTGAAGAAGATTGTTGCAAGCCATAATTCTCAACAAATCCTTTAAAACGTTCATTCCAGCATCGTGGGGATTGTTTTAACCCATATATACTTTTATACAGTCTGCAAACTTTATTAGTTCCATCACTAAAGCCCTCAGGCAGAGTCATATAGATCTCTTTTGTTAGTTCTCCATAAAGGAATGCAGTTTTAACATCAAACTGGGAAAGTTTCAGTCTCTTGCTAGTCGCAACACTCAGGACTGTTCTTAAAGTTTCCCATCGAACTACTGGACTGAAGGTTTCTGAGAAATCAATCCCATATCTTTGGTTAAAGCCTTTGGTAACTAAACGAGCTTTGAACCGCTCTACAGATCCATCCGCATTCATCTTTACTTTGAATACCCACCGGCTGCCAATTGCTTTCCTCTCAGATGGCAGATCAACCAGCTCCCATGTCTCATTTTTGAAAAGAGTCCATTTCCTCTTGCATAGCACACTGCCATTTGTGCGAGTTTACAGAAGAGACAGATTCCTTGTATGTTTCAGGTTCAGCATGTCCAGCTAAAAGAACATAATTCTCAAACCTTGCAGGCTTTCTTAGCTTGCCTCTATCTCTTAAGTAGCTAATTTCTTCACTCACAGCTTCATCTGAGATTTCATCATCATGTTCAATGTTGCTTTCAATGTCACTAAGGTTGTCGGTTGCTTCAACATTTTCTGATGTCTGCTTTTCTTGGGATTTTCCTATTACTTCCACAATTTGCTCGCAGTTATCTTCAGAAGAAAGTGTGGTATTCAAGGGAGATAAATTTTCATTTTGAAAAATAACATCTCTATTTAGCATAACTTTGTCTTGTTCTTTGATGTACAGTCTATAGCCATCTTTCTCTCCACAGTACCCAACCAAGATACCTTTGACACTTTTTCGATCCCACTTCTTCTGGTTAGGCTTAGGTATATGGACGAAGCATTCAGTTCCAAAAACATGTAGATGACTGATGCTTGAAACTTCTTTATCAAACCACAATTCATAGGGGCTTTTTCCTTTAACTGATGATGAACCAGTTCTATTCAAAATATATACAACCGTGTTAACGGCTTCTGCCCAAAGTTTTAAAGGAAGATTCTTTGAGTGTAGCAAGGTTCGTGCACCTTCCACAAGTGTGCGATTTTCACGTTCAGCTGCACCATTTTGTTCTGGCGTAAATGGCATGGATACACGAGGTGTAGTTCCTTCACCTTCAATAATTTTTCTCACTTCAGAGTTCTGAAATTCTTTACCACCATCACTCAAGATTTCTTTAATCACATGGCCAGCATTCTTCGCTTCATTAACAAAGATTTGCATACATTTGAAAACTTCACTTTTCGTTTGCATAAAAAATACTCTACGATATTTAGAAAAATCGTCCTTAAAGGACACATAATATCTTGAGTTGCTAAGTGATTTCTGATGCATTGGTCCAGCTACATCAGCATGAATCAACTCTCCTACTTTTGTTGGACGTTGTTTTCTAACTCCAAATGGTTTTCTGCATTGCTTTCCTAGACAACACCCTTCACACAGTTCATCTTCTTTATTAGTAACTTTAATATCATGTTTGCTAAGTATTTCTTTCACATGAGTCTTATTTTGGTGGCACAATCTTTCATGCCACAGTTGCAGATTATTAGTTGCAGCAACACAAACACTTGCAGAGACAACAGGTTTTCGAACTCTTAATTCCAAAGCATATAAGCTATTAGCTGTGCATACTCCTTTTAAACGTATGATACCATCTCTAGTAAAAACACATTCAGTGATTTATGCCTTAAATTCAAAGCCTTTAGCTAAGGTTTGGCCTATAGAAAAGAGATTTCTGCTAACATCAGGAACATACCAAACTGCAGTTAACTGGTTTCTTTCCCATTTTCCATGAATTTTCATTTCAACGTTTACAGTCCCTTGACCATAAGCTATAGTAGCATCACTGTTACCTATGTACACTTTCTTTGGATCATCAAATGATTCATAATCCACAAAATAATTTTTAAACCTTGTCATGTGGGCAGTAGCCCCACTGTCTGCAACCAGACTTCATCAGTTAATACTCCTTCCACTAAGCACATGAAAGCATCACCATCTACTTTGCCCCTGTTCTTGTTTTTATAACAGTCTTTTGCAATATGGCCGGCCTTTCTGCAAACATAACACTTCCTGTCATATTTCTTCACAGGTTTCATTTTAGAAGCTACCAGAGCACTAGAAGAAGCTGAATGTTTTGGAGGTAACCTCATTTCTATTAAACGGAGTCTTTCAGTCAATTTGTTTACAGTCCTTTCTTCGATGGAAACGAATTCCCAAACGCTTTTGTATTCAAAATACTCTTGCGGAAGTGTAGACATAATTCTGTTCATCAGCAAGAGGTTAGGCAAAACAGTTTTTGCCACACGTTTTAATTCATCATTTAGCTCCGTGAAATTTCTTTGTAATTTCGCGATATGAGTTGCGATGTCTTTATCTACTTCCTTCTCACTTGCCGCGAAAAAACTCTCCATCAATCGGTCAAGCCTCTGTCCAGAACTCTGTTCATATACGGACAACAGTTTTTCCCACGTGCTTTTCGAACTATCGCACGTTGAAGTGAGTTCTACGTTGGCATCGTCCATATTGCCAACTAAAATTAACTGCGCCAAAGCGTCATCTTTAGCAAAACTTTTATACTGTTTATCATAAGCAGATCGTTCGTCGGTTGTTGAGGACGCATTAAGTTCTTCCGGTAACTTCCGATCTCCAGTAACGAGATCAAGCACTTCACCATGCCGCAACAACAACTCTACCTGCCTTTTCCACTTAGACCAGTTTGTTGCGCCTTTTAACTTCTCTATTTGAGTTTTAAATTCCATAATTAAAATACTGTAGTCACAAAAAAGTTCACTAAGAAAGTTCAATCAGTCACATGTAGTTAGGCCTAACACACACAGATTGCCAGTATATCGTATCTACAAAAACAACTTTTCAAAAGTAAAAAAAGGCCAAGCGTAAAAAAAAAAAAAGTTGTGGCTAAAAAATGGTGTGATATCAAATTTCCAAGCTATTATATTGCTTATTTAACTTTTTTCTATTAAATAAGTTATCATATATATAAGTCGAGTGCCTACGTATATGTTAATAGAAATCGTTTTCTCCTGTACTAAATACATCCTAATGAGTTTCTGAAAATTCAATTTTTTTCAAATTATGCATGATGGGCTTGGCGGCCATCTTTGCATATTATTCACAAAATTCTAACCACCCAAATCCGTAGTTAAAATCCGAAGTTCAAAATTGTTATTTAAGCAAATATTTAAGAGTTTCATTTATAGACTTGTATGCTCTGAAAATTGTGTCTTAAGATAATGATGACTTATCTTAAAGATTCATCTTATGATTTATTTTTTAGAGTAATTATTAATTTCAAACTAGTAAAAATCAATTTATCAAAATATCAGTCTTATCTAATTTATCTGTCCGTAGTTAGAATCTGAAGTTCAAAATTTTTATAAACATATTACATTGCAAACATATTACGCTTTTACTTTAGAAATTCGGGTGCTTAGAAATATGGAAAGATGGCCGCCAAGCCCATCATGCATAATTTGAAAAAAATGAATTTTCAGAAACTCATTAGGATGTATTTAGTACAGGAGAAAACGATTTCTATTAACATATACGTAGGCACTCGACTTATATATATGATAACTTATTTAATAGAAAAAAGTTAAATAAGCAATATAATAGCTTGGAAATTTGATATCACACCATTTTTTAGCCACAACTTTTTTTTTTTTTTTACGCTTGGCCTTTTTTTACTTTTGAAAAGTTGTTTTTGTAGATATCATTTCTTTTTTTTAAAATATATTGAACATAATTTAAATAATCTAAACATGAGAAATAATTTAAAAATACATTTTACTTCCAGTCATTGTTTAAAGGGTTAACTAGAAATACCAGTAGATTTTTCAATTAAATTAATTACACTCTTAAAAACAACATACTAAATTTGGCTTGTTATAATACTTGTTATCCTCCGTTAAAAAATATCACTGACTAATCCATTAAATGAATAAAAATGGAATATGTACATAGCGTGTCAGCGCTGCATTTGAAATCAAACGTGATATCACGCTCTTTTATTATTAGCACTAACTGGCTTCGCCCGCTAGCGGGCCCCTAATTTACACCGGGGCCTCAATCCTTTTAAAACCTTGAATAAAATAAACCACGAACCTCCGACCTGGTTCCACGCTGCCTTCGGCACCGGATAATGCCTTAATTTGCACATCGAATTGTATAAACCTGTAAACAAACGAACTTCCGACACGGGTCCGACACTTCCGACACGGACAGCAGTCGTGCTGCGCATGCTCAAGTTCTATCTTCCACCACCAGGTAGCGCAATCTGTTCTATACGAACCTCGGGCACTGAAATCGTTAAGGCTATAGATGTTGAGTCGAATGAGCTATACCCCGTCGTGATCTAGCCCATAGAACCAGAGATAAGAAAGTGCCCCGTGGTGGTGAAAAAACGTACTAAAATCGGAAAGCTCTATAGATGTCGAGTCGAATGAGCCATACCCCGTCGTGATCCGACCCATAGAAACAGAGATAGGAAAGCGCCAACTGGTGGTGAAAGCTAATCGCGTTTGGGGGGCAAAGTGGGGGGATGAACACCGGAGATGCATAATCAGATTAGGCGGTCACAGACTTTTCCAACGATGTATCACATGAGGGATATGTGCAAAATTCAGAAAATACCCCCCCCCCCCACGCCTGCATAATTTGATTAAGCGTTCACAGACCTTTCCAACGATATATCACATGAGAGGTGTCGGCAAAATTTAGAAAAGTGTCCCCTTTGGGGCGTTGAAAGCGGGAGGATGGACCCCGAAGATACATAATATGAATAAGCGGCCACAGGCCTTTCGAACAATATATCACATGAGTCGGGGGGGGGGGGGCGCAAAATGTGGGGGTTTCACCTGTGGTACATAACATGAATAAGTGGTCACAGCCCTTTGTAACGATATGTGACATGACGGATATCGTTAAAATTTAGAAAAGTGTCCCCCCCCTTGTGTTGGCAAAACGCGCTCCGCCCCTCCCTATAATTTTTGACGCAGCTTTATTTTTAAAATTTATGTTATGTGTTATAAAATATCGTAAAGTTTCAAACAGATAGCCTTATTATACTTCCTAATTTTGTTCACGCTCCTCCCCATCCTCTCCCCGAACTGTGACGCGCCATTCTTTTTTATAATTTTTTTATCATGTGTTATAAACCATCTTAAAGTTTAAAACAGATCGCATTGGATTTTAATATATTTGCTGAAATTACTATTATATGTAGAATAATATAGAAATAAACCCTCCTTTAGATTGTAATTGAGATATATGAACAATTTTTAGAATTTATGAAGGCTGATTTTTATTTATTTATTTATTTATCTATCTATTTATTTATTTTTTGTTTATTTATTTATTTTTTTTGCATTGCCCTGTGCATGTTTGGAATTTCTTAGCAATTTCTTAGATTTACATTATTTTATTCAATTAAACATTGTACTATTACAATAAATTTAAATGGAAACTTCACTTCTAAAACAAAAATAATTTAACAACTGGATTTCATTAATTTATAGAAAAATGACGTGAAAGGTATTCCTGCGAACGAAATGCCTGTCCTTTACCGTTTTTTTTTAGAAATAAATGAATCACCTTTAATTCATTTCAAAAGTTTTGTTTACGTTTGGAAAGAAATTTTAAATGCCGATAACTCTTAATGTATACATTTTAGAAGGTACATCTTCCCTCAAAAACTAATTTATTTTTAAAGATCTTTCAAAAACGTATATTATATATTTAAAATATTTTTTAAAGCATAAACACTATGTCTGATTACTTTATTTTACAATATTTTAAGAACACGCATTTTATCAGACAATTAAATGCACTAAGCAAATAAATTGATCTGTGAAAAATTGACCTGGGCCAGGACTCGAACCTGGGACCTTACGCATACCGTGCCGCCGCTCTGCGACTGAGCCACCCAGATCGATACGCTTGACGGGAATTTCTCATACTTATTCATGTTGGAAACAGTCATCTGCCACAGTTTGCAGTCATATTTAATTGTTTGATAAAATGTGTGTTCTTATAATTATGAAGTTTTATTTTTAAAAAAAATATCTTCAGAAGAAAATGGCTGACTTGCAGATGAAATTTGATGTTGTTATAACTTGTAACTGATTTGTGCTATTATAATACAGACTATCCGCCACTGGCGACCAGTTTGGTCTCCCTTAAATGTATGTTAAGCATTGTAACACGTTGCTTTTATTCATAATTTAATTTTTTTCCTTAATCCTTCGCCAAACCGGATGATTCTAATAGACAAATCAAGAACTTTTGTGATCATGGTAGCATTTTGCATATTTTTTGTTGTTATGTATTTCATCTTCCATGATAAAAACCGCTTAACCCACTTAAGCATTTGTCCTTCATGTCCGTTTGCTTAACAGTTGCAATATGTTCGCTAAGGCGGAGATTCTTAAACATATTAAGTAATTTTTCGTAATTGGGTATATTGCCAAGTGGCGTATTTTAGTTAATACGATTTGATGCAATGAAGTCTATTTTGTGAAAGTCTTTAATGATATCCACATTTACACTGAACCATATTGTTGCTAATATTTGTTTTTGTTTTTCGTTAACTTTGGCTGTAGACTCGATTGCGAAAGATTATAAAATCTATCATTATTCTCATCTAAAACGTCTTGAGTAATGTGCCATAATCGGGCTACATATTATTACACGTAATTTTCGAGTATAGTTTGGTGGAAAATTGAACTTTTGAAGGCCAGTTTTGATAATCGCATTCCCTTTAAACCACATTTTCTGTCAGGACTTTTTTCCCATGACGTACAATCTGATTAAAATTCGTGAACTTCCTTTTAGATGCCTAGTACGACTTTGTTTTTCTCTGCTCCCCTTTCTTGATATAGTTCGGGAGTTTTTATAATAGCGTAATTCTCTTATTTCGGCATGTCTGCTTAATGTCTACTGACTATTAAGATTCGTAACAGGTAAAATACGCCGCGCCAACATTGGCACCTATAATTCTAATTACAGCAACCCGTTTTTTCTCTCTATATTGTAACTCTATAGTTAATATTACGTAGTAGAAATATAAGACTATTGAAGACGGTTCTATTGATATAGTAGATATAGATATGTATAGTATATTCATGGGTATATTCATATAGTATATTCATATAATATGTGATTAGAATATATATATCTCATATTCATTCCGTTGGATATAACATACCCCAAATAAAATTTCCATCGTAAATGTCTAATCTAAAAACCATCAATATGATTTTATGTGTTTAGTAAGTGTATACAAAAATAATTTTCTGCATTATTTTACTTTAATTCTATATTATTAACCATTTTTTAATGATGGGTCCTTTTGGGTACAGTTGTCGCAGACGCATCGGGGTATCATTTTGGTGCCAAAATGGCGATTTTATGCCTGGCCAACCTGGCGTTTTAGGCTAGATTTTGCTTCGTATGGCAACCTGGTAGAGCAGATTCCGCATGCTTTATAATAAATTGAATATTGTGTGTTTTATAACAAATTAATGATTGTGTGTGTTTTTTAAAAAAAAATTGTGTTTTTTTAAAATATAAAATGACTTATTTCATAATAAAATAAAAGTAACATGCTGTTTTAGCAATCTCTAACAGGTGTCTGAAAATGGGATTTTCTCGCCAAGATGGCGCAAAACAAAAATCGCGCCAACACCGGAGCGTCTGTGACAGCTTTTCCAATTTAAAATGCATGCCGTTCACATTTTTCATTCAAAATAGAAAATAGATAAATAAAAAATAGGTACTTTTCCGTTATACGGACACCATGCCAAAATGTATGCTAATGCATAATGTATGTAAATGTATGTAAATGTATGCTTGGCGACAATGGTGTCCGTATAAAGGAAAAGTACCAAAAAATAATATCATAAATCAAAACATTTGATTTCAGAATCAAAGTATCGTTTCTAATTTGAACACGTGAAGAATAAAAGCTGGTATTGGCGATTTTGAAAATGATATTGGCGAGATTTGCACCCAAATAACATAAAAGTACTTAATGATGTTATGTATTTTATAAATGTATATTAAATTACTATTTGGAACGCGATTGGTCATTAACAATGGTAAATATGATTGGCAATTAACAATCATTTTAGATGATCTCTCTTCCTGCCACGTATAATACATAAATATCAAATTAACTGACAATTCGTTTCGAAATTTGATTCATTAAATATTATTACATGACTTGTATTTGTTTACATTCAACTTTGTCAAGAAAAGATTCCGAAGGAAGTTGAGTTGTAAGGCACTTCATCAAGCAGAATTATGGTAAACTTTGATGGTCTTACAGGTCCTGGTGCAAATTACTTTTTTGACACCAGGCAGCGCTCCAAAAAATCATTCATGGAAAACTTATTTTACGAATGATTATCTCCATGGTTTAATGGTTTAATATTTTAAAACTTCACGACGAATGAATCTTTTTTTTTTTTTGTTTACTTTCATGGATAGAGAATTTGAACTGCGAAGCTAATTTGAACTGAAGTTATTGCAGAATATATACCTAATTGAACGTAAGTCATCTCTCAAATATTAATTTATTTTGAACGATCTTTCTAAAAATGTCACATTTATGAAGTTTTATTCGAAAAAATAATTTTGAATAAAAATGGCCGCCTGGCATATGAAAAAGCGATGCGGCATCCCGGAACTGTTGAGGACAGTCACATGACTTACAGTTTTATTATAGAGATCGTACATGGTCGTTGGCGGGTTTTATCTCTGTTTTGGCATAATTTTTTAATCGCCAAGTTAATTAACAGTTTTTTGCTAATTAAGGATAGAAAATAATATTTTTTTACACTGAATTTTATAAAAGCACATAGATTACGCAATTACTTGTCCAAAAATGCAATCCTTTTTTTATTCTGCCGAATATTAAGGTTTGTAGGTTGTTTGAAAAAAAAAGGTTGACGAAGAAAAAAGTGATCATTTTAAGTAACTCGACGTTTTTAAAAAAAATCTATATCTCTGTTTATAAATCACTTATGAAGATGAGTTTGGTCTTAAATTGAAGAAATTCTTCATTAGATTCTTCTAGTTTTCGTTTTTTATTTCTGAGACGCTTGGTTTATTATATATCTGATATTTTAATCTGGCATGTTTTGTCGATTTAACATTGCGAAGTTGATTCCTGTAAATAAGCAGTAGCGGTCTATTTCAGTTCTTGGCGTTGTTTGTGTGGCGTTTTTTTTTTAAGCTTGGCTTGGCAGAGCGACCGCCCTGCTTGATCAAGTCTTATAAAATACTGAAATAATCACTACTCTTGGCCCATAACCACTTAAATATTATGAATAAATAAACAGAGTAAATAAATGATTATACAGAATACTAATAAAACGATACTTGGTTTAATAAATGATTGTAGAAGTGCTACACAAGCAACAGCACACAGCCTCACACAGAAGTCAACAACTCACAGAGGTTGCCAGACGAAGATACATAAAAGTGGTAAAACGATTACGATTAATTTTTGATTTATATTATAACATATATTGTAAAATTATATTTTAACATTGGTTTTTTTTAATTATGAGATACATTTAGATATACAGGGGATTTCAAATAAATATCCCAAAATTGAAGGGCTATTAAAAGAAAACAAAAAAGTACAACCTTTTTGTTAATCAGAAATCAAAATTAACAGTTGAAAATTATAAGTGTTATAGTTATAAGTGTTCAATGTGAGCCTCTCTAGAAACACGAACGATATCGAGGTGGTACGATAACTCATCACTGACATCACTCCATATGGTTTTTTGGCAGGCCTCATCAAAGATCAGGTGTTTGTTCCACCGCTACCAACCGACATGACGAACTTAGGACAAGCATATCTGCAGCCAGGGAGATAGAGAAAAGGAGAACAAAGATAATGTTTCTACTTATGGAACTAAAAGCGGTACCTAGTATGGCGGCGTTTCTGGTCTTTTGGGCCTTTAGGAAGTGTAGCGCCCTCTATCTCTTTACCATGCTCGAAACCAAAATGCAGGAAGAGCAGACGACAATTTGTCATGTTTGACAGGTCACATGACCGGCCTTTGGGAGCACCAGCGCCACAAACTGGGTACTAATTCCCGGTCCATGTTGTGATCTTGAAAGCCTATCTTCACTGTTCTCCTTCTTATTTCTATCTCCATGTCTGCAGCTATTCAATACCAGACATGCTGAAAAAATTTGTGAGATGAATTATCGTACCACCTTGATATCGTTCGTGTTCCTGGAGGGGCTCACATTTAACACTTATAACTGAACTTTGTGGAATTTAAACTTTCAACTGTTATATTTGATTTCCGATGAAAAACAAGGTTGTACTTTTTTTGTTTTCTTTTAATAGTCCTCTAAAGTAGGGACATTCATTTGTAATCACCCTGTACATTTATTTATCACGAAAGAGACAGTATCTCGTGTGACACAGCATAGTTCAAAACTGAAGAAGTCTTACACTCTATATATACAGCTAGCTTGAGATCAAAGAAAATGCAAGAAGCCAACAGTTAATATCTCTGCAAATATGAGGCGTATAGTTCTGATTTTTTTCACAGCAGTCTTATACCTTCGGTCTAATTCTATCCTGAAATTTCTACATGCAGTATATTTTGAGACCTGGAAGTCCATTTTTAAGTATAACAAGGATGTGTAACCGTATATATTTTTTATTCGCTCGAGCGAATTATTTTAATTAATATTTATTACTCTGATATAACCTTGATATTAACATATATTAAGCTAGTACTCAAACGAGCAAAATCTGCTATCGTTACCAGGATTACTACATTACTATAACACTACAATAAAAAAAGCTACTACATTATCATAACACTTCCTGAAAAAGTACACATTAATGGCTGCAGGAACTCTTGCATAAAGTGGTGATAGTGTCACACTCGTAAAATTTCGGCATGCTAGCAACAAATTTCCTTCACTGGCATTTGAGTTTATGTGGAGAAGAAAATAAATATATGGGGTGTTTTACTCCCTGTTTCTTGATCAGATTTTTATCTAGCAAAGAGAATTGCCATAGCTACCGTATTTTATCTTTCTTTTTAATTTAAAAAATTATTGTTTGCCTCAAATTTACTTAAAAAAAGAAATTAAATGAGCGATAGATTGAAACATAGAACATTTTATTAACAATTTTTCTTGTTCAAAAGTTTATTTGATGCCCCAAAAAGAATGTATGTTGACAGCTATGAACCTGACCTTATAAGGTGCTTAGGAAATTTTTTAACGAAGTCATAAGGAGAAGGTGAGGTAAAGCTTCTGTCGATCTGAGCATCATAAAGGTAGAAGTCTGTCTTGTCTCGTGGTGGTGTTCTTTTTTGTCTGGCACCTACCCTTCAGCCAGTCCGCCTTGGGAGACCCTACCAGTAGCAAGCTACCGCCGGCCCAGCCCAACGGGTCATTGGTGCGTGCAAGCCTCACCGCCCCGTCAAGGCAGGAACAGCGTCGGGAGGATAAGCCACAACAACAACAACAACAGGAAATTCTTTTTACGTTATCAAGCACATTTTCGCTCTTAAAATTTGAAATAACATGCTGGGACCATGATTAAATATCCCTACTTTAAATGTATGAAATATTTTCATTTGTTAACGTGCAAAAGAAAAAAATTGAAGTAATCATATTTTCCCCATATTTATTCATTTTGCTATCAGAAAACTGCAATTTTGTTTAGGAACAGTAGAATAAAAAGGAAACACAAACAACATATGGAGATAAACTATTTTATTAAGAATATACTAATATACAAAGTACATATAATGAACAATAAATTATTACACAAACTGGTGTAAAACACAGTATAAAGTAAGAAAAACGTCTTAAAACATGATAAAAATAAGTAGCTGATATAAACAAGAGCAAATAAAACAACAATAAATGAATAAGTAAAACATCATTTTTTGTGTGTGTGTTTTGAGAATTTTTTTCTTTATACTACTTGAAAATTCATATTAAAAGCAACTTTTATAATATACTGATAGAAGGTTATGCATCAAAGCTCAGACATTTTTGCCTAATAGTTTTATATATTTAAGCAATCATTACAGGGATTTAAACAATCAAATGCAAAAAAGAGAAACATTTTTGTTCCCACCTTCCATAAGTAACGAAGACTATTCTGCTTTTCCATAAATTTCGGTTTTTAAAACTTCAAAAATAAATCAAATAAAACCATCGTCTACAGCTTTTTAAAAACATTTAGGAAGTCAATTCTGGTGCAATCAGATCGTTGAAACTGGTAGATACCCAGGTAGCACAGCAATATCGGCCTATATCGGGAACAACGATTTCGCAATATCGACCAATATCGGTAAACACCGGACCGGCCGATATTGCATGGCTAGCTTTTTTTCCAATATCGGCCTATATCGGGACCCAATATTGACCGATATCGGTGAACGTCGGACCGGCCAATATCGATGAATGTCGGACCGGCCGATATCGGTGAACGTCGGACCGGCCAATATCGGTGAACGTCGGACCGGCCGATATCGGTGAACGTCAGACCGGCCAATATCGGTGAACCCTGAACCGACCGATATCGGTGAACGTCGGACCGACCGATATTGGCCAAAACTGGATTCAGCACTATAAAATGGCAAATCTTTCTTTTCTCATATAGGGAGATATTGATTACCTGTTTTAGCAAAATATTAGAAATCAATAACTCTTTACATTAGGAAAAAAAAGGTTTACCATTTTATATTGGTGAGTCCAGCTTTAAATTAGCTAATCCATGTATATATAAGCATCTGAAATGCCACATGGATTAACTGTTTTGTTAAAGGCCCCAGTTTTTATTATTATATCCATTAGATATAATTGTAATATTAAAGATTATGAATGAAAGAATACTAAAAAAGCATTTTATTAAATTTAATATTAATAAAATAATTTATTCAAAATTTTATAATAGCTACATTTTGATGTTTTTTCTTTTTTTCAGTTTCAGTGTTCTATGTGAAAACATTAAAATGTAAAAAAGATAATTAAATGTTACTTTTTTCATTAAAAATAAAAAATCATTATATCCATAATAATAATTTGAATTTGTGGAAGTGGTAATATTAAAAATTGTAATATACAGCATTTTTTTTTGCCATATTACCAATTCTTTATATATTTTTTTTCACATAATCGAAATATTTAACCATTATTAAAAATTTAAGAAAAATAACATGTAGCTGTAGGTATTTATTCTTTTCTGCTCTTACCATAAATATAGATTTTCAGATTTATTTAATTGTATTTATATAAACTTTGAAAAAAAAAAAAATAATAATATTCTGGCAAAATTTAGTTGAAAACAATTCGTTAAATTACTTATGCAAAAATCCACCTGTTGTATAACTTTTAAAATTGAATTACTTTATATTAAAAATTATCAAAAATCAATACAAAATTTATTAGTTTAAAATTTTTTCTTTGAAAAAAAAAATTGTATCTTATCTTTAGGACTCTCTTCATTCTGAATCAGAGACTCACGTATACACTCGGGGATAAACACTCGGTTGGAATTCTATATTATTCATTGAATATCATTATATTTTTCTTTAAAATTACTTCTTAATAGCAATTTTAAATAGAAAGTGCAATTGAAATGACCATTTAAACAATCAATAATATTTTACAAAGGCATTAAACGAAGTCAGGAAAGCTATTCTTTTCTCGAAGAGCTTAGCTTTCAAATATCACAATAATTTATGTATGTTTTACTAAAATTCCAATTTTAATTGGATTTTATGAATTGTTTCACAAAGCCTTTAAAATTAATTTTTAATGATTTTAAACATTTGTAAATTTATTTCATAAATAGTATTCTATTAAAATATCTCAAACATGGAACACTAGTTTTAAAAGAAATAAATAAAACTTCCTAAAAATTGAGTCATTTGAGCCAGATGGTAAAGCAAGACACTTTGCCCTTACCTTATATGGCAACTTTCCCTCTGCAGTTCTTTTCTGGAGAATGAGTGGCGTTAAGTTTAAGGGGACACTTCACTGACACTAAAACATCCTGCTCGCTAATGTTGAACCCATGGGCAGGTTCTTTTCTAATTTCTCGTTTAAATTTGTATATTTTTAAACATTTTTTTTTTTGCATAAGATAGCTGAGGTCAATCTCAACTATCCAATGCAAAAAAAAAAAAAAAAAAAATCAAATTTAAGCAGGAAATTAGAAAAGAACCTGCCCATAGCTTTAACTAGCTAGCAGGTGTTTTCGAATAATTGAACAGTCCCCATTAATATCTTCTGATCCCTAAATGACCTGCTGTCCTGAATAAGATAAATAAAACATGGCAAAAAATTATAGGCCATTGCGGCCGCTGCATTTATTTGAAATCACAACATATCAAATTAAACTTTTTTTTATTCACAAACTATCACTATTTATATTATCATATTACAAGCAAATTTTCTCCAAGTCATCTATTTCTTGTTCCTATGTTCTTCTTTTTCTTTGAAAACAGTTTCTATCCCAATTGGCATATCTCACAGGACTTTCTCAATGTGGCTGGAGATAACAGTTGTTTTTGCTTTATTAAACTTCATTTTCACACTCACTAGAAAAGTAGAATGAGCAAAAATCAAAATTTGTCCAAGTGAATTTTCTTCATGAAAATTAATAACTTATTACTACTTATACTATGCTTACTTATTCTCCTTTTTATTTACAAACTATGTAATGTAAATGATAGATTTGAATTTAATAGTAAAAAAATATAGCTTGAAAAAAAAAATTTCACCTGAAATATTTAACCAAACTTGTGTTAATATATTTTATCTTTTTGACTGTCTGCACTCTGAATCAGTCTGAACTTACTGATTCTAGATTTTTTTTGCATAATATGAAGCCAATCTTCTGAACATACAATAATTATTTACAGAGATATAAAGAAATTATAGTGAATAAAAACAACAAAGTACCTAAAATTACTTAATTTGCAGCAAGACTTTTATAAAAATGAAATGGTTACCAATGAAACACAGGATAGTTCAAAATGCAATTATCAAAATTTGGTTTTCACCATGAAAACCAGAGTTAGAAACATATTTTTTTTTAAATTTTAATGTATGAATGTTAATCAAAAGAGTTTTGTTTAGCTTTAGTGTGTGTATAATATAAATGACACTTATTAAGTGTGTGGGATAGGGGCACTGCAACAACAAAGTACCTAAAATTAATTAATTTGCAGAAGTATTTTAAAAAAGGAAATGTTTACCGATGAGCTACAGGATAATTCAGAATGTAACTATCAAAATTTGATTTTCACTATCTTAAAACCGCAGGCTAATCGAAACTAACATGCTATTTTTAGGAAAACGTAATTTAGCTAAGTAATGATTAGCTAAATAATTTAGTATATGTAAAAAAAAAAGTTTGTTTCCACATCGATATTATTTTTGACGTAACTTCAATAAACTTACTTCATTTTCTTCTTTTTCAGCACAGAAGCGATACTCCTATTCTATCGATAGATTGTAGATCTGGTAAATCAAATTTTACGTGCTTGCAGAAGATCACTCATGGTAGTCGTTTGTTACACAATAAAACTACACACTCGTGATCTTCAGAGAGCAATCAAACACAGGGATATCCACCAGACATTGATTTCTTCATCTGTTTCATTTTTCATAGATTGAGATATTCTTGTCAGAAGTGACGTCAAAAATAATATTAATGTTCCCTAGAAAGTAGTTTTTACCAAAAGCAGAATATGGTTAAAAGTGTGATGTATGTCGCATGCTTCTTTACAGAACATTTCAAATTCTCAATTTCAATGAAATTTATCATTCAGTCTTAGTAAAACAGTACAAAATTCATCAGTTGATCACCACAAAAGTGCAAAGTTTGTCAGCCTAACATCATTAAAAAAAAAAAAAAAACTGCAAAATTCTTCAATCATTCATATAAAAAATAGCAAAATTCATCAATCAGCAGACTTATATAAAACCGAAAATTTTCTGTGCACATAAATATTGGGTCAAAAACTTTGTGCAAATCAATTTAATGTTTAATAAAATTAACAATTTATTAATTTTATCTTTTTGACTGTCTTCAGTCTGAATCTAAGTCTGAACTTACTGATTCAAGACTAATAAGTGATGAACAGTCTGTTGGGGAAAATATTATGTTCTAAAATAAATAAATAAATAAATAAAATCAATAATTTTGAAATATCTTAAGTGATAAAAACTAAAAGTGTCTTCAAAGAAAAACAAAATCAACCAAAATCAGAAAAGTACAAAGAAGCTCTGATAGACATCAACCTCAGATATTTTATGTAAAAAAAATCCTTTCAAAATATTAAAATGCAAACAAGAACTTTCTAAACAAAACTCCCTTGGTTTAACATTAGCTTGCGAGCATCATTCCATTATTAAATAATGCAAAGTTTAAATTTTAGGTAGGATTAAGATGCCTTTTTATGCTATAAATGTGGCATATTTATTTCATACAGAAATTAAATAGGATTTGAAAAGTTAAAATTTCTAAGTTATGCAGATTCATGATCAACATAAGTTTTCATACTTACCATATATGTACAGGCATGAAAGTAAATTATTGCAATATAACATGCAGAAATAAATATATGTGAAAATTACACAATGTAATTGATTTAGGTATACGTAAAATAAATATGCAATAAAAGTTAAAAGACATTAAAATTGAAACCACTACTGAAATTTCTGCACTATATTAGCATACCTACTCAAACTGAAGTAAACTTTTCAGAAAAAAAACTCTAAAGCAAAATCAGAGATAATATCGCAAAATTTGCATGATGTGCATGCATTATAACCACAAAATAGTTAAAAAAATTATATATATTAGTTCAGTGCTTTTTTAAAAAAAAATGCTTTTTTTAAAACTATCTCTATTTCTTATTTTAGTACCCCCCAACCTTCATTTTGCATTTGAAAGAATATTCGCTGAAACTGGAAACAATAGAAAAAAAAATGAGCACACATATTAATTATTTTGTTATGCATTTTAAAATCAGTTTTTAAACTTATATTATTAGTTTTATATTTTAAATGTTGCATATGTTACAAGGAAAATCTAAAAGCACAGAATTTGTACACCATTACAATTTTATCTATCCCCCCCCCCCTTCTCTAAATTTTCAGGGCATTATTTTTTTTTATTTTATCCTTTTAATCAGTCTCCGAAACAGCCAAAGTGACATTAAAAAAAAAAAAAAAAACGATTTCAGTAAAAAAACTAAGAACTTTCATGCTTGTATATTACATAGGACAACATTAGGATCAACAAAAATCTTTAAAAAGGGATCTCTAAACAAATTGTCCCATAAAAAAAATCTAATATTTACAATTGATATGTTACAATGTTTCAATTTGACCATTCTAAAAAGTGAAGATTTCTCGAATCTCTCACTACAAATATAGTTTTCTTCTTTTAACACTTTTCCAGTATCAGAAGGATAGTTACCGTAATATATACTATTCTAAACAATTCTACAATATTATACCTGCCAAATTTCTGTTTTTTTTTTCAGTCAAATAAACATACTTTGGACCAGTCATTTTCATTTTTAAGACAATCAGAATAAAAAAATCACAAGACATGCATACTTACGATAGAGTATCTTAAGTAGATGGAATCAAAATTAGATGACATGAAGACCACAGTAGGATTAGATTCTGAAGACTCAACGACACTTTTTGTCTACAAGAGGTTGGCAGATGACAAAGACCATGGTACAATTAAGATTCTGAAAAAAAAAAAAAAGGTAAATGGTTAAAAATCAACAGAAAAATTTTAAACGTATGTTTAGGATGAAATATTATGAATACATGTTAAAGAATTATTTATATTGCAAAAACTAGATTTTATTTTCCACAGTTCCCCCCCCCCCTTAAAAGTCAAATAAACACAAAACATTTATGAAGTATTTTATAATGTAAGACAAAATTATAAAATGGGTTGTTTTGTTTTTATTTGATTTAATTTATTAAGTAATAATTATTACTACTTTACAAAAACTTTATTTTATTAAGCTATAATCCTTATTAAAAATGTTTGACTTGTAAGTAATGGGAAGGTGTTGGCAGCTGTGTTTGTAGCTTTTGTAAAAAAACCTCATATGAAGTAAAGAATTTGGATATCATATATATTACTTTAACATATGTATGCGATGAAGGAATGTTACATTTTACAAGAATAAAAGAGAAAGTTGGAAGATTGAATGTTGATTTTTAAAATAAAAAGAAAATTAATCCGCATGTATATTTCAGAAATAATTTTTTAAATGTAGAAAGTATGTTTTATTATTTAAAAAGGCATCTGAAGAACAGCAATTTATTTATCTTAAACTTTAAAATGCAATTTTAAAACATAAATGATAAAATGAAAGATCAGACACAGAAAATCGTGAATCAAACAAAATCTGCAAATCTTATTAAACCGAGAAATGTAAAATATTTTTGAAAATACATTTCACTGTGATTGCCTTGAAAAATGGTTTTAGAAAGAAATTTAAAAGTAAATATATAAGCTGCATCCTACACAAAGACACAAAATATTTGCGATAGAAAATACCCATTACAATAGCATACCTATACGCATTCTAGATCTATGGTAAAATTTAAAAAATCGTTCATTAGAATCAAGACAATCAATAAAAAAATAATAATAACAAAAACATTAAACGATGTATACCAATTAGGGTTACGCTTAAACAGATTAAAAAAATACGTTTAAAATAAAACTATTTCATAAAATGCATAAAATTATGTCTTCAAATGTTCAAAAAACAGTACAGATTATAAGTAATGGGAATACATACCGATTAGAGAGTAAAAACAGAAGATGTTTCACACAGAACTAGCGCGCATTCGCGGCCATGTTTTAATCACAAGACTGAAGGAAAAGGAAAAAGGATGCTTGTCTCTGATTGGTTGAATTGCAGTTCTCATCCAGCACTTCCCAGTCGTCGATCTTGGTCGATCTTGATCAATGTCGGCCGATATTCGCCAGTATGAGTTTTTCCTCATAGGTTTACAGAACTTAAAGTGTTGTTAAAATTGTTTTCTGTCTTCTACCTTGCTAAAAAAGAACTATATATAAGATAAAAATTTAAATGTCGAACATTAGAGAAATGATAATATTACAGATTCAACATCGGCCAACATTGATCAATATCGGCCAATATCGGTAAAACTTGACCGGTCTTCCCCGATGCACGCCAAGATTGCCCGATATTGGACAATATCGGGCCGATATTGCTGTGCTACCTGGGTAAGAGCCGGCAAAACGATTTCTTGCCAAACTAGTGTAGCAGAGTAGAATATTTGCTGGTAGAAGTGGGTTATTTTTATTGGAGAGTTACCGAGTGGTACAAGGAAGTCGAGATCGCAGTAGAAGAGCTTGGGAAGAGATTTTTTTTCTTACTTCGGGAAACTTATTTAATGTTAAATAGAAAGAGGGTTTTTTTTAAATTACTAAATTCTGTTTTCTTACATATGACTTCAGATGATTAATCTTTTATTATTACAACAAAGCAACAAACAGAGCAGAACAAGAATACAGTAAACAGTGTGAAACATTTTAAAATTTGAATGGTCAGAGAGCAAACGAGTTGAAGTGGAAATTTTGTACATAGAAAATTATTTAGATAATTTTTAGTTGATACTTTTGTAACTCTGGTGTAACAAGAAAGAAAAAATTTAAAATTGGAAATTTAAATATTTTAAATTTTGTGTTCTCGATACCAGAGAAGGGACCAACAAAAGAGGAAGTGGTGATTTTGGATGCGTAATTTAGGTCAGTGGCTACTTATTGCTACATTGAAGTAAAAAAATAGGTCCGAAAAAGTTTGAAGAAATTAAAAATTTGTGTTCTGCGGACGTGGAAAGAAAGATTTTCTAGAGAAGATGGATAATTTCAATAAATATTAAAATAAAAGCAAAAATCCACAGAATTGCAGAAGGTTCTCACAATAAATAGAGCGATGTAAATAGCATGATATGGTTGAAGTTGACAAATAAAATCATTCGTTCAGTAACATGAATATAAGTGCCCCCAGTATACAAGTAAAAAAAGGAATTTAGCTAATACAATTTGGTGATTTTGATTGTTCCTTTCATCACCAAATGAAGTATTTTCTCGCGATTTGGCAGAATGTCAATCGATACCGAGAACGCTACCTGGAAGTCTGCTTGCAGTTTAAAAGTACACTTAGCAACGCTACACCGCTGCAAAGCAAAGTGAATGCTATTATGATTAGTGATGATTGCCAGCGTTTTGAAAATCCAATTACTCTTTAGTAACACACAAAATCAGGATAATACCATTCATTTCGTTTTGCAGCAGGATGTGTGATGCTGCTAAGCGTACTTTGAAATTACTGTCAAGTCATCCATACCTATTTCATATAAGCACAAAAATCATTTAATAAGGTTTACAACTTTTCTAAAACACTTAAGTAAATTTCTTCACCAGCTAGGAAGTCCAACTTCCAAGGAATACTTGTATGAACAGTATTTGATTACAAGTACTAAAAGTATTTTATAAACAAAATACTTAACTTTCCTTTGCCAACATTAAAGTAGATGATGGTATTACTAGTCTATCAATCTACCTACATCTTGAATGAATAGTTACACAATTAAGTTAAATACCTAATTATATTTTTAAAAGAAAATACTGCATTACAGGCTAAAAATTATATGAAAAATTCCTTTTATATGATCATATATGTTTAAATTGAAATTTTCGAGTTACATAAATAGCATTGCTTACATATAAGGATTTTTCGACACATGAACATGATAGATAAAACAAACTGTCAGTGAAATATTTGAAACAAGTCTTACATTTTAGAATGGGTGCAATGATGACTATTTGAATTACATCCTTAAGAATAAAAGCTTTGTTACACCCCTCAAAATTTTTCCATTATACCAATATCATGTCAAAATGTATGGTAATCTGCCATTTATTTCAATACTGAGCATGCAAAGAATTTTTATTGGAAACCGTGTGAAACATTGTGATTAGCTCTTTATGAAACATAAGGTTAATTTTTGTTATTTAATTGTAATCACGCAAAACATCTTAATTTGCTATTTTTGCATAGCAAGTAATTTTATTAAGTTAGATATTATATTTTTCGCTGACGTAAGTAGATTTTATCATTTTTCAATTAGTTCATGATGTGACAGCTGCATTAAAATTGTTTCAGAGGTTTCGAATTATGAACAGAAAAGGTTTTTGGGAGATGCTGCCTACGAGCATTTCACAGTAAATTACAATTATATTTTTTTAACCTTAACACTGGATGTTATATCTAATCTGTTGAGAGAACATGGAGTACAAAAAGTGGCGTGATAAAAGAACACAGCATTGTTCATCATTATTTAACAGCCTATCTCATAGAATTCATGCAACAACATCTGTATTAAAAAAGGAAATGCTTACTACAATGCTAAAAATCATTTACACATTGTTGCATGGAGATTAAATAGTTTTATTTTATTATTTTATCATATAATAGTTATTTATTCAGTAAGTTTAAGTATATATTTGATTTGATATAATAAATCAATTCATGAAAGTATGTAATTTTAATATATTATATTTTTTAAATATCACTTTTACACCAACAAATATTCTTCAAATATTTCATTTGGCACCAATTATTTCGCTTGCAAAAATTGTGTTCCTATAGCGGAAAAGAACTCATACTTATAATTATGAATTTACATATGGATATTTAAAAGAGATTTTAGAAAAATCCTGCGTGTTACACTTCACAAGAGAAAAGTTTTTCTTTAGTATGAATATGCATGCGGGTATTTAAAACCCTTTGTGACACACCTAACAAGGGAGCGGTTTCTCTTTAGTGTGATTACGATGGTGAACATTTAAATAATATTTTTGAGAAAACCCTTTGTTACACACCTCGCAAGTAAATGGTTTCTCTTTAGTGTGAACACGTAAATGGTTATTTAAGTTAAAATTTGTTTTAAACCCCTTGTTACATACTTCACAAGAGAATGGTTTCTCATTGGTATGAACACGCAGGTGGACATTTAAATTAGATTCATCAGAAAACCCTTTGTTACACACCTTACAAGTGACTGGTTTCTCTTTAGTATGATAACGTATGTGTACATTTAAAGCAGATTTACAAGAAAAGTTTTTGTTACAGACTTCACAAGTAAATATTTTCTCCTTAGTATGATAACGCATGTGAACATTTAAAGAAGATTTACAAGAAAAATGTTTGTTGCACACCTGACAAGTAAATAGTTTCTCCTTAGTGTTAATATGATGGCGCTTGTGGACATTAAAATTAGATTTATCAGAAAACCTCTTGTAACACACCTCACAAGTAAATGGTTTCTCCTTAGTGTGAAGACGTCGGTGGACATTTAAATGAGATTTTTGGGAAAACCCTTTGTTACACACCTCACAAAAGAAAGGTTTCACATTAGTATGAATGAGAAGGTGGTTATTTAAAGAAAACTTGTGAGAAAAACATTTGTTACACACACCACAAGTGAAAGGTTTCACTTTAGTGTGAACACGCAGGTGAGAATATAACTGAGACTTTGTAGAAAACAGTTTGTTACACACTTCACAAGAGAAAGATTCCTCTGTAGTATGAACACGCATGTGGATACTTAAACAAGATTTCTGAGAAAATGTTTTATTACACACTTTACACGAAAAATGTTTTACTTTAGTTTGAATAGGCAGAGGAACATTTAAATTAGATTTTTGAGAAAACATTTTGTGATGCACCTCATAAGCGAATGGTTTTTATTTGGTATCTATTCTCAGGTGGTAATTTAAATTAGAGTTTTGAGGAAATCCTCAACTAAACATCTTACAAGTGAAGGATTTCTCATTGGTATAGACACTATTACGCCTATTTATTAAATTTTTGAGACAATCTTTTGGTAAACACATCACAAGATAAAGGTTTAGCTTAAGTATGATAATGCAACTGGACATTTCAATGGGATTTTTCAGAAAAATATTTGTTACACACCACAAAATAGAAAACTGATGATTAAAGATGATATTTAATGAAGATTTTTCAGAAAACCGATTATTGCAGATCTCAGAAGTGAGATTATTTCCTTACCATCAGTATGATGCTGCATATTGAAACTCAATTTCCGTGCAGCTGCTTTGTTGCAAAACTCTGAAATTAAGATTTTGGTTCAGTGTTTAACTTCATTTTTAAAGATATCATTTATTTTACACTTCATATGTCGAATAGTTTTATAAATAATATGAACATGAGTTTCCTTAATTACACTATGAAGTGAGAAGCCTTTTATAAGGTGATATATAGAAGGTTTACAAAAGTATAAATCTAGTAATTGTATTATTTAGTTTTTCTAAATGTACACAAATATACACACATATATATATGTAAGGAATTTTCCGGGGACGACTTGGGAGACTAATACTTTACAGAAACATACAAATAAGTTGCACTCGGGACCTCTGGACAGATCGAACTCGTTTATTGAAGCATTTCTTCGTACAGACATCTTCGCGCGTTCAGTCGGAGGTCCCGCGAGCCATTTACGTTAAATTTTGAGATCTACATGGCCGAGGGTTTGGCTGACCGCTCAAATGTGCCAAAAATCTGTCTTCTTCGCCCTTGCATGGGGTTTTAATCGGAATTTAGGATATTTTCCAGCAGAGGGAGAAAGAGTCAAATTGGGAGGATCATTTATTTTAATTGGTCAATTAGCTTTTGACTGATGTCTGGGGTCTTATGCCGACACCAAGGCTTGGCCGGGCCTGGGAGCCGCACCCAACAGACAGCTGCAAGAAATGCAAACTCATCACTTTTAAAACTTAAAGAGATGTCGAAATTGATAGATGAAAGTAATATTTGTGAGGCTGAGAAACAAAGATCACAGGGGCAGATTAGATTTAAGCATTAGATTTATAAGTTAGAAAAAAATGTTTTAGGATTTAAATTTTTTATTTTGCATTTTAAAAAGGGTTTATTTTTATCCTTTCACATCCCCCCCCTCCAAGAAGAGATCCACCAGATTTGCCTGCAAAACTGGGGGAACTCACCCGGAAGACCGAGAATGCCAAAGTGAGTTAAAAAGAAAGTGTTTAATTGAGTAAGGCTTCAAAATAAGTTAATGTTAAAGTTAAATTTACAACTAAGATTGGTAAAAAGTGAGGGCTGAATTTTGCTGCTGGAAAAATATTAAAAGTTTACATTTTGACGCATAAAAATTAAGGAAAAATGAAAGATCTTATGTTTTTATGCTAAAAACTTCTCGGTTTGGGATATGGCTCTCGGGACAATCTGACCGAACTTTACATTAAAAACTTGAAAAATATAATAATTATACCACAAAACATACGAAATCTATGAAAACAATAATACACTAGTGTAATACTAACACAAGGACTATATGAAAAAAAAATACAATAATAAAATAATATTGTTTTAAAGTTTTGTTGCATAATTGTGTGGCTTAAAAGTCTCTGGACATTTTTGTGCTATTTTTGTTCAAGTCCTTACAGCACGAATTTTCCAAATTTTATATAAAATTATATTTCTGTACAAAATTATAATTCTGTAAACATATACTATTAATACGAAAAATAAGAAATTATTCTAATATCTGAAATAATTGAAAAATATGGTTTTTATATGCAACATATTCACATTAGACAAATACTTGAAAATGTTAAATTATGAAAAAGAAACTTGAAATTATTTATTCACATTTTTCAAAACGTGAAAATATTAAAATTGCAGTAATATAAGATTGTTAAAATTAAAAAGATTATGCAAATATTTAAAAATGGTGAAATATACTGTAAAATGGACAAAACAGGTGTGGACAAAACAAGTGTAAGATATAGAGTTTATTTACAGGGACTACTGGTTAGGTAAGTAGTTTTATTTGTATCCTAAACCTTTGGAGGTTTCAGCAGATCCTAAACCTCGGGGAGGTTTTAGCAAAAATTAAAAAAAAAAAAAAAAAAAAAAAAAAAAAATTGAGCATGATATTTTTATTTTGGGTGAAGATGTAGATGCAATTTAATTGTAAGCAATGGAATTTACTGTTTTGCAGACTGAGGTGTATTTGTTTTCCCCAGTGGCATCAATAAATCTGAGCAGCAATATAATAAATTACAACTACATCTCACTGTTAGCTCAAAGAAAAAATAAATAAATTCCTGCTCTAGACAAGTATAAATCACAGAACATTTTTCCTTTAAAATTGAGGCCAGAACGCTCCGAATTTTCCTTGCTAGTTTTTACGCAAATAGCAAAATCTTTTTTTATTTTTAAGGGTTTTACTACTGGCAAAGGAAAAACTAATTAATAAAACAAAAAAATAATAAACCTGGTATGAATAAAAAAGGACAGCGTTTCAGAAGTGCGTGGCAACCTGGTGACAATTCTGTTTACTAATGGATCTATTCTTACAAAAATATCAGCAGTCGCCACATTTACACATGTACATCACTGAATCCTCTTTGATTGCACAGGGGTGTTTTTGGTTGGAGTTTAACCAACTCAAAAACTTAAAAAAAATTGTGGGCTTAAAGATTTAATGGAATGGAACCATGGTCATCTTTAAAAATTGAATGGGTGGATTTAGACACTATTGGACTTACCACGGTAAAAGTGGGTTCACCAAGGTCATGCCTAAACCGATTGGTTAATGAATTGAATTTATTTTAAATATTTAAAATGGTAAGGACGGGGCCTTCAAATTTTACCTTTAAAAACTGGTTGGGGTTTCACCAACACAGGGAATGATGGGTCACGATATTTGAATTAAAAAGTGATATGGGTAATAAAAGGGTGATATGAGTAATAAAAAAGGAAATTGTAAAAATAATATAATATAAAATATAAAAATATTGAATAAATGCACTGGAAACACAACATAAATACTTACTTACAAGAAATATTTTTAAAAATACTGGCAATCTGATTGGTATCTCCAACAGTTCAATAAAAATATATTTTCATATAAAAAGAAACGAACTGTAATAATGAATAAGTACAATAGGTAATAATTAAACACACACAAAATCTAGAAATAATACTAAAAATATATTTACAACTTTAAAAAAATTCACCTGGAAAAATTGGGTAAAAACTTGATGAAAAATACTTAGTGAATAAAATGATGAAACACTGAACGATCACTGTGTAAATGTATCATTTAATATCTTCATAGCTATTTTCTTTTCTGTTTCGTTCATATAAAAAGGAAAGAGTTGTAAAACGATACAAAAATGTTGTCTATTTAAATATTTTTACTGGAAAGCATTTATAAAAGTAAATAGTTCAACCCATTTATTTATAATACCATAAACATTAAATTCAACTGCATTTAGTTTTTGGTGATCGCACGTATGCTTCACCTGATGAAAAAGAAAAGAAACTACTGTTATCAAAACTTATCACAATTAATGTGCATAGCTGGTCATTCCCCAATTTCTTATAACTTTAATAACTTGAACTTTACAAGAAAAAATAAAGCTAATAACATTTTTAAATAATAAATTTAAACTTGCTTAAAAATTATAAAATCCCTTTAACACATTTTAGAAAAATCTACTTTTAAACTTTTAAAAGTTACACATTGATAACAGCAATTTTTTTTTTTTTCATTCTTCATATTCTCAGAAGTAACTTTTCAATATTAATTCGTTAAGCAAATAAACAAATAAAATATTGTTTAATTTAACAAAATTGATTTTTAAAAACATCTTTTCATAAAAGAAATAACGTAAAAGAAATCTGTATTGTGGCTTAATTACTTTTAATACAAAACTTAATAAAACATTAAAAAATTTAAGCTTCAATTAAAAAATATCAGTTACTTTCAAACACTTAAATGAAGAAATTAAAAAGAATGTAATTAAACTTTATACTTTTTTTCTACAAAACCATTAAGACGGAAATTTATATAGCAATAAAACTTACCTGTGGATTAAAATATCCAATTTGCTTTAACACACCCACACACACAAACAAAATAAAATAAAATAAAATAAAATAAAACGCAGTGCTTTTTCTGACCCAGATCATTAGCGTTATTTGTTCACTAAAGGTAAATAAATAACATTTTCCGGAGGTTGGTTCACAGTGCATCATGAATCACTTTAGTTTAACGTGCTCAACTGAAAGAAAAGAAAAACTTTAAAAAATAAATGAACACTGAATGTTTTTTCCTTTTCTTACTCAGTTCTAACCACAAAAATTTAAAGTCGGGATCGCACAGATAAATATTTCAGTTCTGTATCAGAGTTTGCGCGATCTTGAAAATCAGCTGTCTCTTTGACGTACATATGTTGAGGTTATAAAAGAGTTTTTCGAAAGATTCAGTTTGATCTTCAGTGAGTCTAAAGTTAATAAATTGATGCGGTTTGCACATATATAAGTTTCTTTTTGACGATAACAGAGTGAGGAAAAAGAAAAGTTTCTTGGTTGAGGACCGGAAATATAGCAAATAAATTTCAGCATAAAGGATGTTTATTTTCGGTTTTTCTCAGATGATCACGAAAATTATTTTAAGTTTATCTGGCGAGTCAGCACACTAAGTAAAATAATTTGATTTGGAGAAAAAAAAAAGTTCTTTTTTACCGGCCATCGGGGGGAAAAGTATTTTTCTTTTCTAGGTGACTATATTCAACTTTTATACACAATAAAAGTTCTTGATGGTAAAATGCACTTTCTTGAAAGACTAATCGAAGTCTCATTAATTGCTTGCAATCTTTTGAGATTGTTCGTGGGCCGATTGCACTGACACAACACAGATACTATTTTTAATTTTCATGGCACAAGTGGAATTTTTTATTTTTCAAGTTCTTTTATCAAGTTCTGGAAGAAAGGCTGGGATTTTCCCGAAGTAGGCGACCTGTCATGCCGACTTTATAAAATGTAAGGAATTATCCGGGGACGACTTGGGAGACTAATACTTTACAGAAACATACAAATAAGTTGCACTCGGGACCTCTGGACAGATCGAACTCGTTTATTGAAGCATTTCTTCGTACAGACATCTTCGCGCGTTCAGTCGGAGGTCCCGCGAGCCATTTACGTTAAATTTTGAGATCTACATGGCCGAGGGTTTGGCTGACCGCTCAAATGTGCCAAAAATCTGTCTTCTTCGCCCTTGCATGGGGTTTTAATCAGAATTTAGGATATTTTCCAGCAGAGGGAGAAAGAGTCAAATTGGGAGGATCATTTATTTTAATTGGTCAATTAGCTTTTGACTGATGTCTGGGGTCTTATGCCGACACCAAGGCTTGGCCGGGCCTGGGAGCCGCACCCAACAGACAGCTGCAAGAAATGCAAACTCATCACTTTTAAAACTTAAAGAGATGTCGAAATTGATAGATGAAAGTAATATTTGTGCGGCTGAGAAACAAAGATCACAGGGGCAGATTAGATTTAAGCATTAGATTTATAAGTTAGAAAAAAATGTTTTAGGATTTAAATTTTTTATTTTGCATTTTAAAAAGGGTTTATTTTTATCCTTTCATATATAAATTACTTTTCCTTTTAACAGACATGTAGCCACATTTAATGGAATGTTCCTTTTAATATATATTAGGCATTCCAACAGGGATTTGCCAGAAGAACATTTTCTATATAGAAGATTAAAGTCATACAACAAAGTTTGAAACAACATTAACAATTACCTATATATTAAGAATGATGTAGTATAAAATTTATTCAATTCTTCATTGTTGCTTTAAAAAAAGCATCTTTCACTGATGATAAAACGTGCTGAAAACATACTACCTCACAATATGATACATGAACTTTTCTGAGTCGAAATTATTTTCAATTTCAACAATTTGATAGTGTTTCAGAAATTTTTCTATAAATTTTTAGTAATGGTCATGTGAAAATAAAGAAAACTATACCCACTACCTCAGAAACTTACAAATGTTTTACCTAACAATTTTTTTAAATGAGAAAATAGGAAAAATATATAGTCTTTGGATACGATTAATCTTCATAAGTCTTTTCACAGTATATTCAGAATAGACTTCACAAACATCTATACCTAAAATATCAATAAAAATGTATAATATGACATATGAGTTATAAATTTTCAAATGTTTACAAAAAAATACGACTACATCGTCATTTATAAATTATAGATAAACACATAGGCGTAACTAGTGGGGGGGCCGGGTGGGCCGTGCCCACCCCAGGTAGTTCCAGTGCCCACCCCAGAATTTCAAGTTCACGTGAAAATTTTATGACTGCGATATGGTCAAAATTTCAATTTTCAAATTTTTGAATGATTATACCAATAAATTATGCTATATATTTCTGATTTGAGAACTAATGTAACGAAAACGGCACGCACGCATATGTAAATGTGTATGTGTGCGGTATAAAAGAAGCAGCAGACAAAGAAAATCCTATTAGTCTTCTGCATTCTTTGCAACAGTTATATGATCCGGAGTCTATAGGGTTCCAAAAGGAACAAAGTGAAATATTATCTGAAAGCTCTAAATCTGAACGAGAGTTTTCTTTTTTGTCACGAAGCGATGGGGAAAAAATCAGTTCCAGATGTCCAGTTCCGTATTCTTTCAACTAAGTCAAAAAATATCATCTGCTGTGGTGAGAGCCGATAAGAGAGGGAAGGGGATAGTGGGCGGCACAGGTGCTCGAACGGTTTTTTTCTTACAAAATAATGACAAATTTAAAAAACAGGATGTAATTGACAAATTACTGATCAATTAATTGTCTGAGTGATGAGATACGGCAAAAGTCGTAAATGAGAACATCATCGCAGGGGGCTTTACTTTTAAGGGCGAATTTTTTGCAATTTGCCTGGGGCTGTAAGCGAGTGGGATTATTTCCCTTTTCCAAGTTTGCATGTGTAATTATCAGTGCGCAAATAAATTCTGCAGTTGTGGAAATTTTTGTTTGTATTGCTGCATGCTGCTTCATGGATCGAGGCTTTTTGCTTCATGTTTCTGAATGTACTTTTTGTGAGTAAATTTTTCCTTATCAATATTTGATATTCTGAATAAATAGAAGGGCTTAATGAAATAAGATGTTACGTAACAAAAATAAAATTCTGAGACAATTTAAATGAAAGCTTTTAGTTGCAATTTTTATTTTATTTTTGTTGTTGTACCTTGTATTTAGTAAGTTAACGAGTAGTACTAAGCTCTCTCAGAAAAACTTAGCAAAATTTAATTTTCTAATATAAAAATTATTAATAATATTTAAGTTATTTTTATTAAAATATTAACTTTTAATAAATAATATATCAGATTTTAAAGATTAATTAAAATATTGGTATTTTACCTTTACCATATGACATATCTCATAACACCCTCATCGAAAAAATAAACTGTATTTTGAGAAAATGTAACATAACAGGTTCTTGCTCGAACCTCTTTAATTAATTTCATTTATTATTAAAAAAAAAAAAAAAAAAAAAAAAAAAAAAAAAAAAAACTATTTGGTAAAGACAGAAATTTATTTTTGAAATTGTCAAATTTAACCTTAAATTTTTTTTTCAAAATTTTAGGAAAATCCTGTATGTTTGCAACTTCTAAATATGATCGCCCGCTGTGGTGCATTTAAAAATTTTATTGATAAATCAAAAGGAGCAATACTGTTTCTTTCTGACAAATAACACTCTATAACAGTAAAATTTTCCTTCTATGTCCTTAAAAATTTCTTTTCAATTTTGGAATATTTATTTTAAAATAAAGGAGCTCTTATAAATTTATTTTAATTAATTAATAATTTTAAGATCATCCTCTTCTTAAAAAAAAACTGAAAGCTTTTTTTTTGTATGTGTAAAGTTTACTTGTAAAATAACTCATTGTTGTACTCATTCCTCAAAACACAAATAATTGTGTTAAATATGGTGGTACAATTTACTTTAAAGTTTATTTTTGAATGCTTTTAAATCTTAAAATACATTAATATTAGGCCTACCGAATTTTCAACATCTGGTTTAGAGATGTCGAATATTCGCTATTGGATCAAAATCACTAATCGATGCATCTCTATAAGCACCTTTCAAATGTGATAGAAATAATTTTGAAGAATACTTTTGTTTTCCCATGAAAAAAAGGTAAAACTTAAGCTTTTTTATTTATTTATTTTGGACGAAAATTGTTTTAGGTAAAAATGTTTTCTATGTGAGTTCTCTTTAATCAAATCTCTTTTCTGCTGAATTCGGATAGAGCTAATTAAATTTAAAATCAATCCACTACTATAGAAATCATCGTAGTTTTACAATTATAATGTACTATTAAAATTTAAGAATATATATATATTTTTTAAACTTTAAAATACTTCTGATTTCTTTTTCTTTCTTTTTTTTTTTTTCAAGATTTTATATACACTATTTTATGTGATATGTCAACTTTTGAAAGGACTATAACTTATACAGTATCGAATTTAAAAATTGTGTTCTTATAAACATATTTTGCACATGTTAAAAATTGAGGATTTTCTGCAATAAAACAGTGGAGTATCAGTATCCACTGAATTTTAAATAAAAAACGCATCGTTTTCAGTACCGGTTTTGAAGATAAAAAAATCCTCGTAAGAAAAAAAAAAAAAAAAAAAAAAAAAACATAAGAAAAAGTAAAATGCGGTATATGTAGAGATTGACCTCAACTATCCAATACAAAAAATAAAATAGAAAATCATTTTAAAAATATGAAAATGCAAACTAAATATTGGATGTTTTCGCGTAAGTGAAGTAACATCCCCTCCCCCCCCCCACACACACACACCCCACTCCCCTTAAGAGCTCAATCATACATCCTCCCTTTTCATTTAAAATAAACGATTTATGTGAATACTGTAAATTAAAGGTGAGTCAAATTGAAGTCATATTTTAATTTTTCTTGTCAGAATCTCAGGCTGACGTATCATTTTTACTGCAGTTAAAGGAAATATTAATTGTCTTTTGCTTATTTAAATGTATTTGCGACTCAAAATAAAAACTAATCTTTTCCTTCCACTCCTCAAAATATTCTTTTTCACATTCTTACATTTCTTAGAATTTTTAAACAAATTTAGAGTTTACATTAATGATTTCAAGAAAAATTTTCTCTGATTTTTCCGTTTATTCATTCTTAAAATAAATAGATTCAGTTTACTTTACCTGCATAAAATTACAGTGATCGGAAAACTTCTACATTTTAGACAGGTTTCAGTTGTATACATTTTTCAGACATGTATAAATTATATCTATATGGTATTCCTTCTATCGGAACCACGAAATTTTTCTCAAGACAGTTTTCTGTAATAGACACAGTAATAGACACAATTCAACATTTTGCAGTTGGTGAAGTGGAATTCGGTAAGAATCAAAACATTCATTTTTTTTTAAATTAATTTTGGAGAAGTGATAGTTTAACTGCTGTGTTTAAGACCGGGGCATTAAAGAGATGTATTGGGACACCCAGACATTATGCCTAAAATTGGGTCTCTCTCGGAACTTCTAGTCATCTTAAAAATTTCAATGGCACAATGAATAGCAGTGGTGCCGACTTATATGGGTCCGTGGGGCTTTAGCGTCGAGCCCGCCCAATAATTTGCTCCCCTGACCCACCTTATTTCACTACATATTTATTTAAATTTTTAAATCTCTGAAACAAAATTTCATTTTCTATTTGTTGGATAAAAAATAAGAGTGAAATATGCCAGCCCAGGATATCGTCGGGATAGCTCAGTAGGGAAAGCGTTGGTACGGCAAACCAAAGTACCCAGGTTGGAGTCCTGGACGTTAGTCCTGTGCCTTGGACATAATTTACTTAATTGAATATACTTTCCTCTGTTCATTATGAAAATTTCATTTTGTTGACGTTGAAAAATAGCATTGGCATCCGTAATAGAGACATCAAGAGCACTAAATGTTCTTCAGTACACATATAGTTATTAAATTTCTCTCAACAGTTCAATTTCCTATATACTTGATCAGCAGTATTGTTGTCGTATGTAAACCAAAAGGTAAATGTTAGAATCGTGTGAACTTTAATGACTATGCTATAGATATGTTTGAGAAAGAGAATGTATACGGAACATTTAAAAAGAAAAGATTCTAAAATGTATACGGCAAGTAACTTCGTATGTCCTCCACTATACCCCTTTTGATCAGTGAGTGAACATTATCTATATTTTAGTGTCCCAATCCTGATAATTATAAAGCTCATAAATGACTGAAATGCTTTGCTTCTTGTATTTTTAATTTGTATTGATATTTATGATATTATAGTAAATATTAACGTTATTATGCAAAAGAATTCACGAATAACATAAGCAAATAATAAAACGTGCCATGCTATTTTGCTTAAAAAATTTGGGCCCATACAATATATTTCAAAAGTTGGCTCCATTGATCAATGGCATTTCTAAATAATAACCTTGATAATAAGTTGTTTCTAATTTTAAGTCAAAATTTTCATTAAATTAACGAGTTTGGTCTCAATGCAGTCTTTTAAAATATCACGCATCAGTGGCACAGCCAAAATTCTGCTCTATGGGGAGGAGAGGTTGAATTGTTGATAATGGTGGTCGCTGGTTGCTTGAATCACCGGCTAATCGAATCAGTTTAGCTAATGAAGTGATAATCATTTTTTTCCCTCGAAGAGTAGAATCAGTAGTTATGTTGACCATAATTCATTTCAGCAACGTTTACTATATAAGAGTTAGAAAACATAAAATGCACCAATGAAATAACAAAAAACTGTTAGATTAATATAGTGTTTGAAAAATGAGGAGGCAAACTTAAGAAATGGAAGGGAATAGTACAGCAAACAATTTTTTGTACAGAATATCAGGAATCGATTTTTAAATCAGAAATGCATAGGATTTCATTCCAAAACAATCCCGAGTTCTTGTTCTTAACTTTAGTAATAATAAAGCAATTTTAGCAAAATTTCCAATAGACTTTACTTTGCTTTGTGTCAGATATGTAAAATAACACGAGAAGAGGTAGAATTTATTATAATCCGCGTCCAAACAATGCCAAATTAAGTATTCCATATTTTAGGATGTAGCTGACATTAAACGCGGTATCGTTGACTGAATTACTGTGCACTTCCAGCACTTTATTTGACATCTAATTTCGTATACAGTATACTGAAAATTTCGTTAAAATATCTTCATTATTATTAAAGTTCTCTAAAAATACTTGGATTCGACTTGACTTCCTATATCCTATATTTTGCACTAAATAAATGGATCGCGACCTGGTTTCTTATACAAAAATCTTTAATTGTACTGTGCTCTACCACCTTTTACGAATTGTTCTACTTTTTTTAAACACATTGTTTATGTGTTAAGTATGTGTGCTTTCTAAATATTATTTGTTTTTAACCTTTTTCATTATGTTGGAGAATATTTATCTATTAAAACACACATAAATAACGCCTGCATTCAAGTCTAAACATACACACAAATATTATACACACATACCAACTATAAATACAATAAACCCAACAAGTGTGAAAAATTAACCAGAGCCAGGAATCGAACCTGGGACCACAGCATACAAGACTAATGCTCTAACCACTGAGCTACCCCGGCACCTGGGTCTGCAATTTATTAGTGAGAAATTGCGAACCCAGGTATTGGCCGAGGTAGCTCAGTGGTTAGAGCATGAGTCTTGTATGCTGTGGTCCTAGATTCGATTCCTGGCTCTGGCTAATTTTTCCCACTTGTTGGGTTTATTGTATTTGTAGTTTGTATGTGTGTATAATGTTTGTGTGTATGAATATTTATCTATATTTAGTTTTCTGTTAGAAACGCCTATGCAGAATGAAAGATAGGTTGTACCTGCCTTCGGCCGTGGAAAAAAAAAGAAAATACATTATAATAACATTTTTGAAAAAAGAGGGTACTTTTTAACTTTCTCTGCCCCTCCCTGAAAGTAGGGACGAAAGGATCTACTTATATATACTTTTATTTAAATGAAATACATTATAGCTAAAACACTAAAAGATATTCCAGTTTTTACTTCTTATCTGATTTAAACACGACTGTAATTTTGTCCACATGAAAAACAATATGTCATAATTTTGATGATAGCAGCATTTATGGCAGCATTATTTAAGATTTAATAAGTGTAGATCAATGTATAACTAATTTATTACTTATTAATTTCAGTTAAAGCATAATTAGCATAAGTTTGTGTGTAATTATAGTAAATTTTATAAATTCTATGAAAATGCTTCATATTTAACGCTTTTCTTTTGAAAACTTGCTCATAGGCATGTATCTGTAAGTCAAAGTCAATAAAATTGCAATCAGTGCTTCTTTCCTCCGGGGAACGCGTGGCCTGAAGAACATTTCAAGAACTACACTCTTTAAATATATAGTACTCCCCCCCACCCCTCAGGAACAAATTGTTCGAATGAAACACTACAATAATCCGTTCACTCAAAAACACATTTTACATTTATATCTTTATAGCACAATTTCTTAATTCTTACTTTGTCAAAGATTTTTACCTGCATCACTCACATACCTTGGTCTTAGAAATAACTGATAGCAAAAACACAAAACAAGATGCACATGCAGAGGTCTGTTTGGGTTCGGTCCTGGCTCGAAACAGGACCAACCCACGTGCCAGTCTCCAGCCTATTTTCATTCATGGCAATCGGAACGGGCCTGGCTTCCTTTTTTTCCAGGCTGGGCTGAAACTGGAATTCATCCTTCCTAAAGGTCTAGACGAGTTGAAATTTTTGGGTCCTGTTTTTATCAAGCCCATATGAAAATAATTGGCTCTGCCTACCCTGACCTGACCCATGCAAAAATCAGTAAAATTTCGATCGGCCCAACAATTTTTGCAAAAAATGCATATATTTTTAAATTGTCATTATTCTATATTAAAATTTTCAATTTATTCTTTTTAAAGAATAGTTCATTTTCTAGGCAATAAAATTAAAGCACAATAAAGCGTGTGAAAAAGAACCTGCCCATGACAGAATCCTGTTTCAAACGGAAAAATGTATTTATCCATGCAAAATGAACATAATAATAAGTGAGAAAAGAATGTAATATATTTACAACCGACAGTGTATATGCTAAGAAGGTAACTTTCCTATAACGGATATTTCCGTTCTCCTATGCGATTCTGTCTTAGAAATTTTTACTATACTATAAGAATTTTCAGGTTTTTAAGTCTCCAAGCCATGTAATATGGATTAAAGTTATTAATAACAACTGAGTCATTTGTATACAAATCGAGATCCAGTAGCAAAATAAATATCTCAGCACAAAGCGTTTTTTAAAAAACGAAGAATGCAAACAACATGAAAAGAAAAACTAAAATAAATATTTTTGTCAGAACTCCTCGTAGAGGACAATTTTTAACCATACCAGTGTAAAAATATGTTTTTGTTGAAATTCAGGTGAGCTGGGAAGGGATAATTACGTTTTTGTATGAGCCGGACTGGGCTCGGGCCGAGATTCTAGCTTTTATACTGGGTCGAGCCAATAAACTATGTGCATGGCCCGGACCGGATTCGAGTCTAACTTTTAGCTTTTTTTTTTTTTTTTTTTTTTTTTTTTTGCCAGGCCGGCCTAATATACATACATATATTTTTTACGATCCGGATCGAACTTTTAACTTTTATACCCGGCTGAGGGGCAAAAAATTTTCTACAAGTCGGGTCGCGCTCGAACCTATAAATTTCTCCGGTGCAGACCTTAACAGAAAGTCTGAAACTGAGAAAAACCTATAAACACATATATATATATTTTTTCTCCTGGAAGTTGATGTATATTATCCTTTTGAACATGGAGCAAAGACAGAAATTCAATTTAAAAACTATCCACTGTATAATACTCAAAGCGTATGACGGTCGAAATGATCATTCTTTTACTCTAAGATGTCTGAAAAATGTAATTGCTACTCTTTTTCAAAACAAATGACAGTTTTCACTTAACCAGTGGCATCTAAGATCTAATATACGCTTCCACAGTTTAAATATAATAATCGCGGTCTAATTGAATCACTTTGTTGAATATAATTTGATTCAACAAAACTACGAATTTCAAATAAACTAAAAAAACTTAATATTAACTTTAGTTTCGATTCATAATAGCATCTAATTTGCTTAATTAGTGATTCATATAAGCAGCAATTATAATATTTTTGTTAGCTCTGGAAGGGGTTTTACCCCTTCCCCCCCTTGGGCTGTGGCAAGGGGGGACGCATACACACATACATACGCATACACACATACACACATACAAAGGACTTATGAAGCTGGGGGCCTGTGCCCACCCCACAAAATATCTCTAGTTACGCCTATGGATAAACATATTTTATAAATACATAATGAATGAAATAGGGCAGGCTGGGGTAATTTTCAGACAAAAACAAAACTTTTGCAATTACTCGGGAATCAATGACTATTTTTTTTAGTTTCTCTTGGTAAAATCAACACATACCTGGTGATCAATCTGTACCATTTTCAGAAAATTAGCATTAATAATCAAAATCAATAAATTCTTGTCTAAAAATTACTCCGTGGTTTGGGGTAATTTCTAGACAGCTATTTGTGGACTATTTAAGAGGTTCATATGAACATTAACTGCGGTAATTATGATACACCACTGTAAAATGTTATGACCAAAAATGCAGGTTTTTTAGACCCATCTGAATACATTAAAAAGACATAAAAATGCAATTGTAACTGTACACTTGAAATCAATTTATATTTTCATGAATGGGATCCTTTATCATCCAATTGGATTTTCACCCCAATTTGTCAATTAACTCAGTGTATTGCTGATATATTTCTGAGTTTACATGATATTTGACTGGTCTTTTCATACAGGTCAGAATTGACTACCAAATCATGAAAAAAAAATCTTTGGTATAATTTGTGCATGCACAGTTAAACATTATTTCCCATACAAATGTCCATATCTCATCAAATATTCAATATATCAATCTTTTAATTACAGTATACTGTTTCTACTGTTCTTGAAGTCAAATGTGTGATTTCATCCTCAAAGTGCAAGGACAATTCGTCATAATTTCAGAAGATATTTGACAAACCAAGTAAAAAGTGAAAGCGTCTATTCACTGTCCATTAATTTTTGGACAGCAGTGTAATTTAAATAAAAGAAATTGCTGATACATTATTTACTTGCTGTTTCAAAAGAAACACAAGGAAATTAACTGTTAATAATGTATAAATGGAAGTTCCGGAATATTGTCTGGTAATAATGTGTTTCTTGCTTTTTCACAAACAGGGAGTTTCTAAACAAAAAAGAACAAACTATTTGTGGTGATAACAAACAGGCATCAAGACAAACACTTTTTCTATAGGAAAGCAGGATCACAATCCTCTTATTTATCATAAAACTAACAGACTATGCAAGCTGTGATGGTCCATTTTCCAAATGAACTTGAATCAAATGAAATGGTGAATTTGACACTGTAATTTAAAGTAAGATGGACTTTCACCTAAAAAATCCTTCGGCATTACAATGTGAATGCCATTGCGATGTTATCTTATCTTATATGTTAGACAAAATTCGGACCATTAAGAAGCAACTCTCTTATTTGATCATTTATAGTAGAGTTTGGTAGAGAAATGTGGACGTTATGACCAATAGAAATTAAAATGTTCTCTAGTCACTAATCTACTAAAAGAGAGAGCATTACAATCATTGCAGAGATTAACCATTGAATTTAAATAATGTTAAGATTATTCATTTTTGTTTGCTAGTTCTTGAACTATGGGCCTCTCAGCTTGGTGCTATGTGTGTATTCTGGTACCGTATTTTCGGGAATATGCGCCGCATCATTCAAAAATCCGTAAAAAAAAAAAAACAAATATACACGTAAGCGCCGCACCCATTAGAAGCGCCGCATCATTGAAAAATCGGTAAAAATGAAATAGTCACGATAAAAAACGATCGGCAAAATTGGATTAAAAGTAACAAGAATAGCGATAAAATCTTACAAGATATATGAATTAACAATAAAACACAGGTTATCTTAAGATACAATAGGAAAAAAAATACGTACTACGCCAATATGCGTGCTACGCCAATCGATTATTCGATTATCATTTTAATCGAATATCGCCGTATGCGGTGTGCTTATGAAATAAATAAAATTTATCAACTATTGTAAAGTATACAATAAATACTTTTAAAGAGTGAGCTATTAATAGTGAACAGAAAATAGGGAAATATGGGTAAGTTAAATATATTTTGACTATAGTAATTACGTTTTTATAATAAAGATATATTGTGATACTATGTACTGTTTATGAACTATATTCATTTAATCTCAGTATAACTGAGATTAAATGAATGTAAATAAAGATGAAATATGAATGAATGTTAATGAATCCATGTGTTTAAAAGTGTATTTGAGGCAGTAAGACTAAAAAAAACCTGAAATGAAGGCTTGTTTTTCACAATATCCAGATTTTGCTATGTTGAGGGGAAAAAAATCATCGTACCTGCCGCCCTGGCGTCTGTGCCGCATCGCCGATATTTTGAACTTTCAAACATGTATGCGCCTCGACGCTTACTCCCGAAAATACGGTAGTTTAAATAAAATCTCACTCTACGTTACATTATAGTTCATAATATAGATCATCTTCTGACAGGTTTTACTACAGCTTTCTGCCTTTGGATTACAGCAGAGTAAATACAGTGAAAAAGCAATAAATTATTTGCACAATAAGAACAGTGTTTAACTTTCATATTTAAAATAAATGTGAATCATAAAAAAGTAGGTTTTTACAGCTGAATGGCTTGAATAAAAGTCAAATAACATTACTTTCACTGCCTTTTCATTTTATATAGCAGTTGCAATCAAGTATAACCTGGAAAAAACCTCGATAACAGATTCTGATAGAAAATTAATCCTCTAGTTTGCATCAAATTAAATCTTCCTAGTCATCCATAATCGGATACCCAGCCAAGTTTGAAGTAAGAGATTAGAAGTTTTTGCAGCGCTATGGTTAGAAATATAACTGAGTTAGCTACAATTAAAGTTAATTACGTGCGAAACTACATTGCATTAAATAATGTCAAATTGCTGTTGGCTTAATAATAGATCTTTCATTGATAAAACTACTTGAGAATGATAAATAAAGTCAGTTATGAAACATTTTCAGTAATAATCATTTTAGTGAATTCTTGAGCGGAAGCTTTTTTTCATATCTCTAAAGAGCACAATAACAGGGAGAAATAACATTCTTTCTATTTCTTTTATTTTCAAGATTAGATTACTCTTCAGTCTGTTATCTAAATAAATCCCATAATGAACATAAACGTTAATTTGCCACTAAGTTTAGCCCTAGGTCTGTGTGTTAGCTGAAAATGCTTTGTAATGATCAAAATTTTATCTAATCTGAATTCCAGGTACTTTTTCTCTTATCTAGGCTAAAATGATAAATCAGCAAATATTGTTCCTTGTCCATCATTGGCATTTCAAAGTTATTTTCGTACATTAGAAGTGTTGCTTGTTTAGTGATAGTAAAATAACTGTAGATGAAAAATATATAATAGAAAATCGACTTTTCTCCGTTTGCTTCATAATGAAAAACCTTAATCTTACTAATCGCTGAGTATAAATTGCGTGTAATCGTCTACAATCACATTCACCATTCAATGTCCTATTCAAATATAAAAGAAATTTCCAACAATATAGTAAACACACCAATTGGCAGGTGACCCAATTACAGAAGATTAGTCCAATATTTTTTTTAAAACCTTCATATGAAAAAGAGATTTGCAAAGAAAATTAAAAAGAAATGAACAGTGAAATTTTTTAAATGTGTACCAATAACTTGTGTGTGGCAGACATTTACATTAAGATTTTAATATTTGACTCCATTTTTATAATATTAACTGTCATTTATATAATTTACATAGGAATATAAAAAAATACACCAAAAATGCTGCTGTACACTTGAAAAAACACCATTTTTTTAACATCGCTTGGATTGATGTCATACTTATGCCTTTTTGACTTAAAATCAAATTGCTTGGCGACAAAAGTAAAATCAAAATTGTAAATAAACAAATAACATGTAACTCACAAATACAGTCATTTTTATAATTGCATCTGCTAATTTCTTCCGTAAGTCATATGATGGAGGATTTAGAAAAAAATAAATTTTAAAAAGATGAACAAATTAAAAACAAAATTTTTAAGCAGACTTTGCTTCTAATCAAATTTTCAGATGCATTTTTCTTACCTGACACAAATGAGAAGTTGCCAAATAGGGTTTCAATTGCAATATTTCACACTGAATAATTTTTTAAGCATTACGAATATTCCCTTTCATGTATAAATTAAATATTTTCATTTTATAACAGTATTTCTCATTAAAACTGATTTTTTTAAAATAAAATTGGTAAGTTTTTTCTTTAATTTTTTTAGGTGTTTGTATTATTTTCTAAATGATATAGCAGTTTCAACTCTTTCACCAACAATAATGGTCGCCAAAGAATGACCAATGGTGAACTTTTGGTCCAAACAACAGAACTTTCCATCATAATTCTATAACTAATCTACATAGAACGATATGTTATATACTAAAACCTTCCCTCAAAAATTATCTCTGTAACAGTGCAAGTTCCATCAAAATCCATTCAGCAGAACTCGAGTTATAAAAAGTCCAAACGAAATTTCTGGTTTTATTTTATATATATAGTAGATCTAGTGTAACACACTCCAAGCTGAATTTGGATTCTTCTTTTGTTTCTTTAACCATAATGAAGATATCATAACTATATTTTTAACAAACTTATTTTGTTTTCTTTGAAACATGATGACATGGCAATAAGTTCTAGAAATTGCCTGTATTCCCATCCCTAACAAAACATGAAATACAGATTGTATAATTATTATACCAATCCAATATGTTTTCTAAATTTAATTTAGTGACTATATTAACAAATACTATACCCACACACACACAGATATATGTCTGTGTGCGTGTGTAACTGAAGTAAAGGGTATTTATGTAAACTGATTTTCAAAGACTAAATTTAATAACAGATGTATAAATTATAGGTACTTCTCTATTATCCTGTCAACCACTTTTCATAACAAAAAACTATTGCCAAACTGTAATGCCAAATAAATGGGAGAGCGTTGCCATTGGAATATCAAAATAAATAAATATATAAAATATAAGAATTTAAGGACACAATTGTTATTTTAATTAATGAAATAACTAATAAATCAGTAAAACATAATGAAAAATATACGCAAATGTCAAATTAAAAACCACTTGATGACCTAACAAACACGTATAATGCTTCTGACATCAAGTAAATGGGACTGCATTTTTGGCATTTAATTTTAGTTTGGCAATAGGTTTTTGTTATGAAAAGTGGTTGATGGGATAATAGAGATGTACCAAATTATAATTAAAAATTAAAACACTGTATTTCAGTAATAAGAAATATTAACAACTTGAGATGAGAACAGAGTCTAATTTTTATCTATATAATGAGTAGAGAATTTAATTTCGACTGTAATTAATTATCACCTCGATTTTTCAGATGATTAGTATCTGTGAGTAAACTCAAGAACGAGAAAATAGGCATTATATGGTGAAAAAAGATCTTGTTCTACATATATATAATAGTAAATTGAATACTTCACCTAATAAACAAGGTGTTCTAGAAACCTCTGAAAACACTTTATGGTGAGGTGGAACACATCCCAAAAGACACTTTTTGTACAGGAAACTATGATTGCAAATTACTTTCTAAATGAAAAATAGATGTCTCACTTAGATATATATTCATAACTTTAATAAAAAGGATGGCATTTTAACGAAATTTTCAACAAACATTGTTTTGTTTGAAATACAATAACATTGCAAAAAGTGCTGGAAGAACCAGTAATTTGCTCAGTGGCAAATTTTATAACTTCTAAACAATTTCAATTTTTGTACTGTTGAATAGAAAATTCTTAAGCAGTTTTCAACTGAGAGAAACAAAAAGCTCAAACAACAATTTTTTTGTATTTCTTCTTATTACTTTTTAGAAACTAGAAATGACATTTTCATGTAGAAATAATTACATTTAAATAATAAATAAATAATATATTTTTTTTCAATACTATATAAAATTAGCAGAATACAACAGAGTTATGCCCAGTCTACCCAGGTACTGTTGAGAATGTTCAGTGCTGAAAATTGAATTGGGATTGTTATAATATTTGGGAAGATTTCAGTACATTTAAGTTATAAGGAGAACAATATAAAAAAAGAAAAGAAGTTACAACTTGTTCCCAAAATAAAATTTTTAAAAGTTGTTTCTACTTTAAAGAGTTATTCATGCTATATTATTCTTAATTTTCTTTTCAACAGTGAAAAATAGTGTATTATTAAATATCTTTATGCATGATTTTAAATATTTATGAAAAAAGAGAGTATTACTTATCAATATAGTCCTTAAAATCAGCTAAGAAATAAAATATATCATTAAAGTAATTACTATCCTAAAGTAAAATGTATAATAATAGCGATAAAATTTAAAAAGGGTAAAAATGGGCAGTGCAAATCAAGTAAAGTTATTGGTATGACTTTTTAAAATTTAGCTGACTTTTTTACAAGATTGAGAAGCAACCACTTTTAAGTATGTTTTATTTCAATATTAGTGTTTTGCTAATTAAGAAATGCTATTAACTTCTATCATAATAAAAGCAATTAACATTAGTTTTAAAACATTTAGAAATTTAAAGTGTAAAATTTAAATCTTTCACTGGATAAAAGCAAAGCAAACATTCTACTTCACTTTCATACATATTGGATCTTTTTGGCACAAATTTAATCAAAAGTATTATTAACCCTTTCACCGTTCGAGGGTTTTCCTGTATTTTTATATGTATGCTTGTAAATCCCAGGATATATATATATTTTTTTAAATCACAGTTTGATGCTATAATATCTTATATCTTTTATATTCCCTCATTCTATATAAGGTTCAAAAAAGAATTATGTTTAAAATATTTTTGCCTCCAGCCATTTTAACACGACTTCTAGAAATTGCAAAACATGGACTAATGCTAAAAGGGTAAAAATCACTATTTTTATTAACAAGGAATATTATAGTAAAGTATTACTAAATAATGTATATTATCAGGGCCTGACTTAGACTAATTAGGGTCCAGGGATAGACATGATACTGGGAGCCCCTATTTTATCTATCTATAGAAATTGTTTATGAATTATCCTGAAGTGACAAGTACTAAAGATCCTATGTATTGCATATATACATAAATTTCGCACCAGATACTATCTGCATCTGTACACAGGGTATCAGAAGAAAGCTGATTTGCTGAACTTTAAGAAAAAATATTAGTAGGAAAATAGTAGAAAAAAAGTGATGGATTTGTTGATAGGAGTATTTGTTTGCAAACTTTCCCTTTGCTTATCAACATATGTTATAAGATGCCTAAAAAAAATTACCCCAATGGTCATTATTACTAGTTTTAACTTGCCTTTTTAAGAGAAAAACGTCAATAAGGAATATTTCTCTTGAAAACAATAGAATACTAAGTTTTTATAATAAAATTTTAATTATTAGTTTTCTAATGGATATATATATTAGATTTCCTCAAATCTCCAACCTTAAAACGCACGAACACTTAAAATCATGAACCTAGATACCTGGACCGGAATCCTTAATGGAGATTTAGCTTGAAAAATAGTCCTTGAAATTTAGTTGATCTATAAGCCATCAGAGGGCGCAACGATTCGCAGCGATAGCAGATTTACATGCAAAGAATAGGAGAAGTTACAAATTTTTCTAATTTTAATTAATTTAAAGAGCTCTTAAACACATTATGGCCAGAAATTGTTTTGCTCCGGGTTGTGATACTGGATATCCCAGCTCTTTAAAGAGAAATAAAGCCTTAGGAAAAAAGAATCCGAGTTTATTTTCTGCACCTAAGGAAGTTATGGCTATTTTATTTTGAGCTAAAATATCTGTTATCTAACAAAATAATTACTGTTTTAATGTTAATTTATGTGTTAATAACAATCATCCATCTCTATTGTCAAATATGTTACTTAATTATTTGTTATAGTGCGATTAAAAATTAGGTCTATTGCTACAATTTTGACATGTTATCACTACTAAATATATTTGTATTAATATCGATCACATTTTTATTTCTTGAGTATATAAACAACGATTTTTATTTTATTTTTCAAATAGAGCTAGTTGTAACTGTCTAAAAGTATATTGTTTTATCCATAAAAAAATGCCGCCAATATTTGTTGAAAATCTGTCAAAATCGAAAACAAAACTGTTTTGTGCATTCTATAACTACTTTCTTGATTGGTAGAATGTGATAAGGTAAATTTATTTTATGTTTTGGAGAGAAAATCTTATCTTAGTTTCCACCATTTTGAAAAAATATCATAAAAAACGTTTAAAATTAAAATATAAAAATGAGACTGTTAAAAAAAAAAAAAAAAAAAAAAGCTAGTTGTGGGCACATCTACAAATGAACAGCTTTTATTTTAAAAAAAAAATTAAAATTGGTTCAGTAGAAAGTTCAAGGCAGATGACTAAAACAACAGCCCTGTGTTTTAAATATATACATATGTATTAATCTTTTGTGTAGCAAAAGAGAGGCAGGGAAAATTTTCAGTTCATAATGGTTATCTGTCAAGTGAACAAAAATTTTATGATTTACACTATAATGCAACAGTAACTCTTAATATTAGTTATAAAAAGCTGCAAGTTAATATTATGTATTTAAAATATTGGAATTATTATATCTATTTTTTAAGATTGGGAGGGGGAAAAAACCCCAGAAAAGTATGGAAATAATCCAAGTTTGTTTTATACAGGTATTTTAGGAAATATTTTGAGTAGAAAGTATAACTTTCATCATCTAAAAAAATCATTCAAATAAATCTTATGTTGCATGAGAAACTATAATTGATAAAGATAGTAAATATATTTTATATTATCTTTTAGAAAGAAATTAATGTTAGATGATAATTCACATTTAAAACTTACAAAACAGACTTCATGTTAAAAAGTTTGTGTTGAATGTAACCTACTTACTTTACTTATTTTAAATTATTTAGGTTTTTGTGTTTAAAATTCTTACATTTTAAATACAGTTATTTAATTGTTTACTCAATAAAAATGTTGAAGTAAACAATCTGACTTTATCTAAAAATTTTCTTGCAAAAAAATAAATAAATAAATAAATAAATAAAATAAAATAATAATAATAATAAAAGTCATAATTCATTGTTCTGGAAGTAAAGGGAAGCATAAGCTAAATAGTTTCTTCGAATATAAATTTCCCGAAAGTCTAAAATATGTTTTTCTTCTCAAATTCATGCATTTATTTTACTTTTAAAATGATTAATTTGATAATGTTAATTTTATAAGAAAAAACTCAGTAGATGGCGCTGCGCCCCGCAGCGATAGTTTTCGACGTTTGTCGATGTTGAAAGAGGACAAATTTTGATAAACGAATTCTGTAAAAATATTCGTTCACTGATGCTCAAGGGGAACATGCCTTGATAACTAACCAATCTCACCACTTCTTAAATATATCTCCGTGGGTGAACTGCACTGCACAGTGAACATGGCTTTTGATTAATCAGATTGAATCAAATAATCGAACTTTAAGTACAAGATACAAATCGAACTTTTCTAATTATCGTCATCGTTAATCGAACTAGAGTCCGGCGTCTCCTGTGTCTAGTATAATTTAGTGCCATGTATATTTCGTTCTGTGTTTTTTTACTGTGATTTACACTGCTTTCGACTTTAAAGGTATTGTATGTAAATATTTAAGTATCTAATTTACTATAAATAACTAAAATATAGGGATAACCTCATGGCAGTAATTAGGCCTAACTGTTGGGGGGGAAAAAAAGGCTACCTTTGCAAGTGAGGATCCAAGGGGGAGGTCATGGGGATCGTGACCACCCCTCTAAATGGAAAATATTTCTATAGAACAATACATTTTTTTTACATAAATATGTATGAAAGGTGCTTTCATTTTTTTTTTTTTTTTTACTGCTAAACATTTTTAATCTTTCTGATACATTCATAGAGTTATTTTTAAATAGAAATACTTGAAAATTGCAGACATTATTCTTTAAGCCCTAAATAATTGAAATCGTTTTTAATTTTCTTATAAATGTGGTACATTTTGGATTGTTTTTGACTGCTTTCTCAAGACGATATTCCCCTGATTGTCGAGCCTCGAAATAGCTATCAGAATTTACAAAAGTGATTTTTTTTTAATGATTTCTGAAAGGAAATCCTGAAAGTGCATTATTAAAGCTCTTGATTTTTTTAGTTTTAGATTCATAAAGCAATCTTTTTCTTTCAGTCTAATTGGACAGAAAACTAAAAAGGAAACTATAAATTTAATTTGAGAAATCACCATTACTAAAAAACTTAACATTCCTCATATTTATAATAAAAGTGGTGTAATCTATGAAAAAAGAAAAGTTAGGCAGCATTGTAGTTAGAATAAATTTAGGTACTCTAAATCCTTTAGTTTGTGGATCCAGTCAGTCTTATTGCCTAGCATTTTGCAGAAATGAATAATCAGTTGCATACAACATTCATAAGCAAAAGGCATTGCATTATTGCTTGGAATCAGAATTAGAATATCTAATTTTTTTTGCATGGAAGGGATGAAACTGATTTTGTAATTAGTACAAAACCATGTATGATAGTCAAATAGTGGAGATAATATCCATCTACTGCAAAATATAAGTGGCAAAAATTTAAAAACAAAGTATTTTTTTTTCATCTGCAAGATGATGAAAACAAGTAGATTTATCATACTTTTAATAACAAAAAATTTGTTACCTAAGAAAAATAATATAGAAAGACTGTTCTAAAAATCCAAAATACTACTTTTTGATTTTTCAGAGTTACTCTTAGACATATGAAATTGGCCTGAGCTGTATTCAGAAACCACAAAATCTAATAGCATTTTCTATTTTTTGATGAAGGCAAATGAAGTATCTTTAAGATAGTGAAGTAAATACAGTCAACTCTCTCTAATCCGCAACTCTATAATCTGCAAACGCCTGTAATCCGCACACTGCTTCAGATGTAAACAATGAAAATTTGGTTACCATTAACTATGCGGGAGAAATTCCAGAATGACAGCAATTTGATTGATTATCAGTAGACAGTCCCCTCCCCTTAAATTTTTGTATTTCACTGAAGTAAAACTTTATTTTCCACATTGAAAAAAAAAGTAAAAAATCACGAGACTATTTTCTTGCTTATTACATGTTGTAACAATAAAAAAGCGTGGTTTCACCCAGCAAATTTTCACAGAATGGTTTGAAAATCATTTTGTAAATGAAACCTATATGCATTGTAATACAAAGGTCTGTTTACCTGTAAACTGTAAAATATTATTGCTCTTAGACAATTGTGCTAGAAATAAAAAATTATCACAAAAAGGCAATGTATCTACATTACTTTAACCCCTGAATACAAATTCTCTTATTCAGCCAATGGATGGGGGAATTATTTGTAGCATGAAATGACAATACAAAATGGAATTTATGCACAAAATTATAACCTCTGATTTATCGGCTAATATGGAGGAGTATAGAAGGCAATTTACTATTAAGGGCTGTATATTTCTCTTGGCTGATGCATGAGTCTCTGTATACAAAAACACTTTAGTAGGTGCAAAGCAAAATTTGTGGCCAGCATCTTCAGTTATAGACAGTAATAGTGATGATGATACATAGTTGGCTTCAATTTGGTTAGTGCTAAACAGAAATCTGCAGAAAAATTTACTAACACAAAACTAAAAAATTCACTAACTGTTGTGCTGGATTTCTTGAATGGAGAAAATATAATTGGATGGATATCCGCCCAAGATGAAGCTGTTAATAATGAGAGATTCACAAATGACATTATGAGTACTACTATGTTAAACTCTACTGAAAATAGGATAGAGTATGATGAGGAAGGTGAAAAAGTAACTCTTGAACAGGTCTTGATATGGGTTATAAATATCTAGATTTTCTTCAGAAAAGAGTTTTGTCTCAGAACAAGAAATAATGACTATACATAGACTCCAAGAAAAAATACTAGACCAAAAGTTCTCAAACAAATGACAATTATTACTATGCTTGAAAATTGTAAAAATAAACAAAAGAAACTGTAAAATAAAATTTAAAGACATTTTTCCTTAAACATAATGAGTTTTAATTAAATAATCCAATGTTTTACAATATCTTTCTTTTTTTACCAACTAATTTATGCATTAATAATTAATTTACTGTAAAATTACAGGAGAAAAAAATGTAAACAAAGCAATGACCTATAATCTGCAAAATTCTATAATCTGCACAACCTTTGGTTCCAAGCTGTGCGGATTAGAGAGAGTTGACTGTATAATGATTTATTAACAACTGCCAATAGAATAACTACTATGTACAGAAATTATTGCTTTCACTTGTTTAATATTTGTTTTTGTTTTTTCACTGCAGTTAGGTGAAGTGAATGCTTTTATACAGTGACAGCACACCATGAATACTTTTATCGGCCATACAAAGAAATATATATACAGTATAGAACCATTTATCCGGAGTGGTTGGGGTCAGATGTATTCCGGATAACTGGTTTTTCTGGATAACTGGTTGGACATTAAAGCACCATCCATTTGATGAGGTTTGTAGAATATATATGGCTGTAAAAGTGTTACTGATTTCAAATTATTAGATTACTCTGATTAAGGCTCAGATGCTATGAATATCAAAGATTAATCAGAGTTTGAAAGAAGGCAATGCTTTGGAAACAATAATTCTGCATAAAACTTAAAATGCTCAATATCTAACTAAAAATGCTTTCATTTCAAATCCTAGATATTGATCAAATTGTACAATGCATGTAGCATAGTAATGTATCAAGCAATGCACATGTCAAACTGGCACTGCATGGCACTTTTTTCTGAAAAGATTCTGAAATCAGTCAATTGGAAATATCATTCTGGATAACTGGTTTTCCGGTTAACTGGATTCCGGATAAATGGTTCCATACTGTAAATACAAATCCAGACAACTAAAGAACAAGTTTCATTTGAAATATAGTTTATTCAAAAACAACTCACTGCAGAAAAGTCCAAAAGGTGAGATTTTAATTAAATTTTCTTTTATTTCTTTTTCAAAGTTTTTCGTTTACTTAAGCCCTTTTTGAAATTCAAACTTTCTGACACACATCTGAATCCATCTTTTTCACAAATGTATAAAATTAGTTTAAAATTCTATTACTTTTCTAGTACAAAATAGATGACATAATTATTTACACTGTAAGTGCACTCTAACTTCATCTAAACATTTGTCAGTGCTCAAGAATGAAAAATATAAAATTAATATTATCACATATTTATCTAACTTTTAAATAAATAAACATAAATGGTATGGCATTAATAAAATTTATGGTTATACTAATAATCTTTATCTGACTTTGTTAATCACAATGAAAACTCTTTTAAACATTATTGTAATGAAACATTTATGCAGCATAAAGTTTTGATTTCGTATTCTGAGTGGGATTTGTGGTTGGACCTACATATATGAAAAAAAAAAAAAAAAAAAAAAAAAAAAAAATTTTCGCCGTTGACTTCATTAAGACTATAATTCTGTGTAAATCCCATTATTCTAAATTATTTTCTCGCTCCAGTATTCGATTGTCAAAATTACATCTAGCGAAATATATAGTTTATTCCAAATTCATTCTCTTAAAAAAATGGCACTGATAGAATGCTCTATTAAATTTACGCACTTTTATTTTCTTTAAATAAAAAGCATCCTAGAATCTAATAATTCAAAAAATACCCATTTCCCAGCTAAAAATATTTTACTCTTTTGAAATAACAACCTATGAATTTCTTTTCTTTATTTTTTATTTCCCTACGATTCCTGACAAAATATTACTTTTCAAATTCTGAAAGATTTTAATCTCAATGTAAAAATTATTTTGGCATATTGCCATACTTGATAAAAACATATGTACTCCTTTTCTCTCTGCTTTTATTTATTCGAAGGAAGTAGAAGGCACGAGATTGTTCTAGAACATTTTTTGGCGCGCTTTTGCCAGCTTCGGTAAGTTCACTTCGATATTAATTCGCCGAAGAAGTTAAGCCGTGAGCGTTGATTGGCCTAGAGGCTTTTTAGATAGAATGTATTCTGGCGCGCTCGGAAAATGATATACGGATTTTTTCCCGCGTTTAGAGCAGAATGTTCCGGGATTTCGGTGGTGGATGCAACTAGTCATGTACTTCCTAAATCTTCGAAGGTTCTCCTTGGCCGCCGATTGATTTTTAAAAGAATACCTGCCTGTACTAACTAAGATGTCTTCTTATATTTAAATTTAAATCATCAAGTTTCGCCACGACCCTAAATTTAGCAGTGCATGGAGTGAGTTTTCAATAGAGTAAAGCTTAATCAATTAATCTTTAAATTTTTCGAATAAAGTGTGAACTGGAACGAACTGCCTCTTCTCTGTAGCTTATACGTACACAATGAAGTAAGTCTCGGTGCTCGACTGAAAATCTCCTCGGAGAAACCTCCCTTGCCTTGAATAGGAATCTACAAAAGTATGGTGACTCCAGTTAAATCGTCACATATATATGTAAAACTTTATATGTCAAATTCTATTACAGTACTACAGTCCTGGAAGAAGAAAAAATTATCAGCCCATTTTAATTCTGCTGTGGCTAATCGTAAAAAAATGTATAGGTTCCAGTCAACTGGAAATAGAGTTAGAAAAAAACCCACAGTTTTTGAGGGATGGGAATTTTGGGAATAAACCCAGAATTTTGGGAGATATTGGAAATTTTGAAGAAGTTTTGAAAATAAACAAAACTAGTCATTTTTCGATTTTTTTTTTTTTTTCTAAATTTCAGACACTGTTCTGAAAAGTTTATACTAGGTTTTTCATTATGAATTCACAAAACTTAGGTTTGTGCACTCTTTTAAAATTTATTATAGTATTATTTATGTAGTATTTTTATTATAGTATTATAATTTATTTATTATAATATTTATTAAATGTATTATTAAAATTTATCATTGGCTTTACAACAATGATGGCTGTGAATTGGTAAGTATTTGAATGTTTCTTTAATAATTGAAATAGTTTAATTTCTGTTAGCTGGCTTATTTACTATTCAGGAGTACTCTATATTAATTTTCTATTCAGGCGTACTCTATATTAATTTTCTTATGAGTTTCAGTGTAATGCATTGATTTATTTTAGTTTTGTTCGTTTTCTTTTTTGTTTGTCTGAATCGGAGAATAGGGGTGTTGTTTATATTCCTCAGGCAAGATGAATCTGACATCTGCATCTTACACTCTTTACCTATCCACGATTAAAGTATCAACTTACTTATGTTATTTAAATTTTTCTTACTTAATATTTCTGCTACTTAAGCATGTATTTCATTAGTTTTCATGTAAACTGTGCCATTTTTCTGGTTTTCTGTTATTGGTTTTGTCTGCAGATGCAAACAAATATTTTGTTTACAAATTAAAGAAATCCATGTATAAAACTTTCTGAAAATTTACGGGAATTTTAATTTTTCCCTCCCAAAAAACCCAGCTTATTCTTGGGAATAAACCTGGTTTTTTCCACCCTTTGCATCTCTAACTGGAAATAATATCTGTTATTTAATGCTATGCATAAATTATGATTCAAGGGCTGCCTACGTATAAAAATTGCTCCAACTTTTATTTTTTAAACTTAAATGGTAACACCCACTTTTGACACTTGGAGTTTCTTGATCTAAAGCAGTCCGTAAAAGTATATTATAGTTTATGCACATTTTCATAATTCTTCATAAAGTTATAAAAGAAAACATGGTAGGGTGTTTATCCATAAATGTAGAGCAATAAAATTAAAATCTTTCAAGAAAATGTACCAGGAATATTCAAGTGGTCACCAGATAAATGTTGCAGAAGTTCTAAACATTAGAAAGCTTATCTATAGCAGAGAATTTTCTGCAATTTTTACAGTTATTTTTATGATTTTCTATGATGAATACGATAACAGGTGATAGCCTGCTTTCACTATCAGAAGGTAAAATGTTTCTACAACTCAAATACTAATAATATGAATCAGCTGAAAAAGGAAACAATCATGTTTTCAAAAATACTGATTATTTTTATGTAAAAATTAATCTATCTCTCTGTATTAAAAAAAGTAACCGCGTCGCAGCCGCTGTCAATGAAAATTTTGTGCCTTGAAGTCTTTCTGGACTAATAGCTAGAAAACTATTGCATATAAAAATATGAAAATTGGTAATTTGATAAAGAAATGTTCAATAAACATGCTGAAGCAGACAGTTTTTATATTGAAGAATTATTTTAAGAGATATTTAATATTAAAGTGGGTCAAAATAGTTGTCTTAAAAAAGTTTTATAGAAACGAAAACTATCCACAGCAATTTAACCATAATTTATAAGGATATAGTTGACAAGCTTGCAGTGTGCAGACTGCAATTATTTTTTTAATTTGAGTAGTTTTTGGATGTTATATTTCAATTTTTTATTCAAAATTTTCATTATTTTGAGAAAGATTTATTTCATATTTCATAAAATCCATTGTTTGAATTGTTGTCAATTTGTAAAATAGTGCACATAATAATATTCCCTTTCAATTTAGAAATATATTTACACGTGACTATTAAAAACAGAAATAAAACTTTAAAATAATAATTAGATGATCACGTGTTAAAAGCAATAAATGTAAAAAATTACGTAATAAAAAATAAACTTGCGCATGAATATTAAAGAGAAATAATGAAATCATTACAAGTTTTCAAATCATTAAGTAGGGTAAGATTAATTTATTTCAACAAAATATTTTACCTATTATTACAAATTTTAAAACAGCATAATTAATAATATTTCCCTTCAATTAAAAACTATATTTCTACATTTATTAATTACGTTTAAACCAACGAAATAACTAATAAATTGGTAAAATATAATTAAAAATACAGATAATTGTTAAATTAAAAATCACTCGATGATGTAACTAACGTGCATAACGCATCTGATGTCAGTTGAATGAGACGCTACAGATATGCACTTTTGGCTTTAAATCCTATATTTTGGTGACAGTTCTTTCCTTTTATAGAAAGTAGTAGATGGGATAATGGAGAGGTACCCAATTTTCTTATTCATCGTTATAAAATTTCTCGATGCAGCAACATTGCTTACTTAACTATTTTGCACAAGTTTATTTTCAAATGTTTAATTAATCTTATTTTATCATCATAAAAACAGTTGTTAGCTGTTTTGACCGCAGTTGATTTGGCCTTAAAATTCCCCAGTCAAAGGAAAATGAATGGAAACTCGATTACAACAGATAGTCACTGTTCGTTTAGTTATAATACAATCTTCCATAATCATTTTAGAGTTGATCAAATCAGAGTGTTTTCAAAGTTTGCGGTATGAGAACAGGGGTTAGCGAGTGTAGCTTGTAGGAGGCAGAGCCCCCTGTTATTAATAAGAAAAGGTTTTTGTTTGTTTGTCTCTTTCTGTCTATTGGTGATGGAGAGAAAAATTTATTGCATATAAAGATCAACAAATTTCTTTCTGGATATACAGCGCAGGTGAAAATGCACCTGAGATTCAGGTTTCGGATGTTTTGATAATTAGCACAGATATTCTTCAAAAACTCTCTTGAAAGCTAAAGAAGGACCTCCAAGCATCCTTATTTCACTGTCATCATATTCACTTCTCACACCGCGGCCAAACTCCTTTCCCCTTCACCTTATCTAGTTGTAACAAAAAGTCAAAATCCTTTTGTTGAAGAGGAATCAGATTTTCTCTCCCGAGGAATGTAAGTGGTGCTTTTACCCACCATGAATAATGGAAAATTTTCTTATCTTTGCCTTTCACTCATGTTTTCTTAGATTAATGTAAATGAAATTGCAATATTTTATTTTTTTGTAGAAAATGGTTCATTGCTGTGTTCCATACTGCACTTCAAATTCAGACAAAAAGATACCTGGAATTTCTTTTCATGAATTTCCTTCAAAATTGGACGTAAGCAATAATTGGTTGAAGCTTATATCCACGGAAAATTTCTGTGTTAAAGACAAATCATCTTCGTCAGTTATCTGCAGTAAATATTTTCGAGAAGAAGATTACTTAAAAATTCCAAAACGGAAACAACTGTATAAAAATATGGCAAAAAATTTTACAAATGCAGTCAATTCATCTGCATATAAGAACTCTTTATCAAGAAATTTTTTAAAGTTTAATTAATTTTAATTTTATAATATTTACTGTATATTTCACTGCAAAAATTATCAATGTTTAAAGTATAATCAAGAAATGCAATCTGCATATACTTTTAGATACATTCATATAATGGGTGCTCAAAAGTCTGGAAATGGTTGAATAACTCGAAAAATATACATCAGATTGAAAAACAGAAAAATGTATGTTCAATAGTTTAAAAAAATATACAGTTGAACTTCCCTTTAACGAAGTCCCTATTTAACGAAGTTTTCTACTTAACGAAATTTTTTGCAGAACTTTGACTTTGAATGCCATTAACATGTAAATTAATCTCCATATTACGAAAAATATATTCTATATAACGAAGTTTCTTTAACTTTTGTACGTGTATAGAATTCAAATTAAAAGGTTGCTTGTGCGATGTACATGCAAAATTATTTCAGCGGATTGTATGAAAATGAACACATTTAAATAATTTCCATTCTGCTTGGTGCTAAATAAAACATTTTTTTTCACACAAAGAAAAACACCTACTATCACAACTCTACCACACCGAGAGTCCAGTGCTGACAGTTGGGGGAAGTCAATATCCCCTGTTTTACATTAAATTGTATAGAAGATGCAGCGACGCAATGGCGCCAGATGCACTAAAGCAAAAAAAAAAATCAATTAGAGTCAGACAGTTACCATTCTGCCCTTCCACTGATTATAGACAATTGCTTTGTACATCCAGAAGAATGTGCTTCAAAATGCAAATCGAAGAACATCAAAGTTATTTTTGTTCCTGCAAAAACAACTTTTAAACTTCAGCCATTAATCTAAGGAATAATAAAAAAAATCTTGAAGTACATTATTGAAAAAGACAGAAAAAAACAAAGTAGTGAAAACATTAGTTCGAGAACCTGTGTTTCAGAGCTGATGAAAGCTTGGGAATGTGACGCGATTCCATCGACCGTACACAACTGTTTTTTAAAAGACGGCTTCAAAATTGAAATTGAATCAAAGGGTTCTGAATGCAATACCTATTTGTCATATCTGAAGGGAAATCTTCATGAATTTAAGCTGATTTCTATTTAACGAATTTTCTTCATAATGAAGTTTTTAAGTGTAACGATGAGACTTCGTTAAATGGAAGTTTCACTGTATTTAGGAATATAAAAGTTGCTTATCACAGTTTTGCCCCCTGGGGGAAACTTTGAAATCTTAAATGGTGACCCCATTTTTTATTGCAGATTCGGATTCTACACAAAAAAATACTTAACTTTTGTATTTAACATTGTCTTCAAAAAATTGTAGATGCTGCTGTAATCGAGTAAAATGCAATGAGAATCATTTCCTTTGAAAAGTCATGAAACGGTTGAATAACTACAGAAATATACATTATATTGGGAAATGGAAAAATGCATGTTCTATAGTTTTGAAAAATCTATTTAGGGAAATCAAAGTTACCCCCTGGATGGGAAAGAGGGCAACTTTGAAATCTTAAATGGTAACCTCCCTCTTTTTTTTCAAATTCGGATTCTAGAGGGGAAAATACGTAACTTTTGCGTTTAACATTTTCTTCAGGAAATCATAGATGGGCCTGTAATCATGTAAAATGTAGTGAGAATAGTTTCCATTGAAAAGTCTGGAAACAGTCAAATAACTCAAGATATATACATCAGATTGAAAAACGGAAATATGCATGTTCAACAGTCTTGAAATATCTAGTTAGGGATATGAAAGTTGTCTCCTTAACTTTGTCCCTGTGGGAGAAAAAAGGGCAACTTTGAAATTATATCCCTAAATGGATTTTTCTAAAATATTGAACATATATTTTTCCATTTTCAATCTGATGTATATTTCTCGAGTTATTCGTCCGTTTCCATAGTTTTCAGTAGAAACGATTCTCGTTGTATTATACTCGATTACAGTGCCATCTACGATTTTTTGAAGAAAATGTTAAATATAAAAGTCAAGTTTTCTTTTTCTACAGAATCCAAATCTGCAATAAAAAAAGGGAGGGGTGGGTTATCATTTAAGATTTCAAAGTCGATTATTTCCAGACTTTTCAAAGGAAACAATTTTCACTGCATTTCACTCAATTACAGCACCATCTACGATTTTCTGAAGAAAATGTTAAATACAAAATTTACATATTTTCTTCTGTAGAATCTGAATCTGCAATAAAAAATGGGGGGTCACCATTTAAAATTTTAGTTTCCCCCCTTTTCCTCCAGGGGGCAAATTTGGGATAGGCAACTTTGATATCCCTAAATAGATTTTTTAAAACTATTGAACATACATTTTTTGTGTTTTTCAATCCAATGTATATTTTTCGAGCTATTCCACCTCTTCCAGAATTTTCGGACATCCTGTATATACTAGGTGCATGTGATACATGATGAATATTTGGAATTTGACTGACCTCTGTATATATGAATGAACATATGTCAAATTAAAAAGTAGTTGACTGGAAATTTTGTACTTAAATTTATGAAAACGGTAAGCAATACATTGTGAATACTATGCCATTTTAACACTATTAGATTTTAATAGATTAAAATCTATTTGAAATTATTTGGAGTATTTGAGCTGACACATTTGAAAAATGCCCTGCACGTGATGTATATGACATATTTGCTTCAAATCAATTGACTCAATCACTAAAGTGTTAACTTATTTCTTTGTCTATGCTATGATCTGAAAATTCCAATGTTAGTATTGGAAAAATACCATGAGAATAAAACATTTAATCCTTGGTTAAAAGTATAGAGCAACCTGTTGTTTTTAATATATCGCATTTAACCCTTTCAGGGCAAAGTACTTGTAATAGTAAAATTCTTAAATGATTGAATGACACCAGAATTTGAAAACATATTTAACCCTTTCCGGCACAAACAAATTCTGTTCGTAAAATGCGAAATTACTGACTGACACCGGAATTTACAAACGACATTTTTAGAAAAGAAAAATTCCTTATTTTAAGCTTCCATTACAGAAGCAAAATTTTATTAAAATATTCTTGGTGCTGAATGTAAGTTTGGAATTAAAGTTAAGTGTGCCCGGAGGGGGACCACTGTGTCAGAAAGGGTTAATTGAAAACAAATAAAAGCTTTTCATCACATGCTTAATTACAAAAAATTCCAAAATTCTGGAATTTTGGGTTTTAATATGGAATTTGGGATTAAAATTAAATTTCCCAAAAATGAACCACCACCCTTCAAAAGGTTAAAAGAATTAGCAGGTCTGTGATGGATGTCTTGAGTAGGTGATGAGTGTGCTTTCACATTAATTAAATCTTGTGTAATCGCTGAGTGTGTTTTAGCTTGTGTCACCTGGCCCTATTTGCCATCACACGCCTGAGTATCAGTTGGATGCAAATGTTTAACAGCATAATACAGTTATGAAATTCTTTTTAAGTTATTACAATTTGTAAAAAGTGACAGCAAACTAAAAACTTGACTTTTAATTACACTATTTGCTTTAAAATCGGCTTTATAAGAAATACTAAAGTACTTTGTTTTTCTGTTAGTTTTGTTAATGGAACTTGAAAAACACAAAAATTGTTATGTTATGCAAGTTAATCATAAATCATTAATAATAATAATCATAATTTAACAAGTTAATAATAGATAAGTTAATAATTATGAATATTAAAATAATTCTTGCCAGAAAAGCTTAACTATAAACCTCCTAGACTTTATCAACGAAAATAATTCTTCAAATTTATATATGTTTAGTAATTTGTATTAACATATATGTTAATAATTAAGTAATAAAAATTGCGTATTTAAAGTATTTTTTTAACAAATGATTTCTTAATTATTTTTGTTGAAGACCAACTTCCTTATATTTGGGCACTTTCTGCAAGGTTTATTCCAATTTTCGTAGAGATATGCTAAAAGCATGAAAGAAGATAATGTCATTTGATCAGAAATATAGCCTTGGCCAAAAGTATAGACTCCCGAAATTTTTAATATATTTGTAAGAGTAATAGTTAAATACAAATATTTAACTGCATACAGGAATTTTCTTTTTACATTCTTGCAATTTGTAAAAAAACGATAAAAAACGAACAAGTCATCTTTTAATAAGCCATTTTCTGTAAAAAACTTCTTTTAATTATTAAATATTTTGTTTTGTGGAAGTTTCATAGTTATGTTATGCAAGTTAATAGATGATCCTGAAAATTAAAATAATTCTTGCCGATAACGTCAAAATATAAAGCACTTAGTCTGAAGCAACAAAAATAATTCTTGAAATTTTTATCTATACATATTTTACTATTTTTATTAACGCATGTTAAAAATTAAAATGATAAAAATTAAATATAGATTTAAAAATTTTTTTAACGTAAGATTACTTTATTTTCATTGTTGAAACGCAAGTTCTTTATATTTCCACACTTCCTGTAAGAATTATTCTATTTTTCATGACTATTAACTGGCAAGACACAAAAACAAAACTTCCAGAAAAAATGTAATTTATTAATTTAAAAAAATTGCTTTTTAAATAAAATGGCTTCATTAAAAGATGAGTGTTTGTTTGCTTTTTTTTTTACAAATTGTCATAACTTATAAAGAAAATTCATAATTGTATGCAGTTAAACATTTATATAGCTATTACTTTTACAAATATATTAAAAATATGGGGGTACTCAATACATTTGATCAAAGCTGCATTTCCGATTAAATGACATTTCATTTCTTGTATATCTTAAGTGTATGTACTGTAAGAAGTACTGAATGTTAGAAAGAGATATACATTTAGTTATGCTACAGACGCAATGAGATATACCTGGGCATCTACAATGCAAATCTTCAGTACATCTATAAGAAGTAAAGTACCACGTGTCGAAAAGAATTCCATGCGTGTTGGTCCTAAAGACGTTTCCATATCTACTATCGGGATATCTTCGATGTTTTATGGAACTCAGAGAGGTCACATCTAACATCTCCATTATAGGTGACAAGTGTGTATTGTGATATTTTCTGATTATTGATTTCTGATTTCTGATATTGGCTTTCTTGTGTACACAGCTTGTAGATATCATGTAGATGTGTGTGTGTGTCATGTGAATATTTGAATAATATTAATTTTATAAATGATATTTCATAAAAGAATTTATAGACGAATAAAAATACAACATATTTTTTTTTGCCTGCTCTAAAAAATGAGTATGAGCAGAATATATTTTCCAAAAATGCATTTTTTCCTATTTGTTTTGTTTGCCGATCGGGGCACTGTAAAAACAAATTAAACTTCATAAGAGGTAAAACTCTAACTTAATATCATTAATGTGAATAAATAACTGTTCAATCAGTGTATTACTATTTTAAAAATCTGAATTCCTTTATTGATATAAAGTATTTTTACATGCCACAAATATAACACCACTTGAAAAGCAATCCCATCTCATTGTATGAAAAATATAAATGACTAAAAGTTAGATCTTTGAACACTTAGAAAAATAAATTACATTATGTATTCAGAAAGAGTGCATGGAGAAAAAAAATCCATAATGCAATTTTTGTTGTTGTATTACTTTAGTTTGAATTACAGTACTTAACTAATTAGGAATTAATTTTTATATAATTTTAAGACTCCCTATTAATTTCTTTTTTTTACACTGGACGTTTTTCCAAAATTTTAAACTGTACAACATATGTTTTGTAATTTTGGTTTGATTCTCTTAATCAGGGGTTAAAAAAATCTAGGTGCCAACGGGCCGATTCCCACCATTAAATTTTTAGTATTCTTCGCCTAATAAGAATACTGATAAAATTTACGCGAATTATACTAATAAAATTTGACAAAGTATGCTAATAAAATTTAGTGGTGGGAATCTGCCCATTGGCGTCTGGATTTTTGCACCTCTGCTCTTCATATTCCTGATAAATATGTTGTGAAGGAGAAAAGAAAATTTAAAATTGCTTTAGTAGAAAGATTAAAGTACAATTGTTTGACTCCTATGATTATATGTTTCTGTATGTAGCACTATATGTCACTCCCATCTGTTCCTTTCGATTGCATAATGTTTTGTTTTACTTGTACAATGTAGAATGTTTTGTGAAATGTGGCTTTGACATGTAATTTAACATATTAAAATGCTTTTATGTATATACATAAATGTATAACCACAAATCGCAGAAACCTCTGTCATCAATCATTTGGGGGTAGGGAAGTGATGCACACGTGGCGGTGTTCCCCATGGCAGGAGAACACACCTGTGGGACGTCCAGGATAAACTTGGCATCTCATGGATCACTCACAAGTGTTCATGTGAACCTATAAGCAGCTGTGGAGTACACGACCTTCGGTTGTGTAGCTTTGTTTTATACCTTAAATGTTGTGAAGCGAAAATGTTCTGAAAATTCCTTGATGCTCCTATTAATAAAAATATAAAGATAAATATTCGTCTTTACCTGATTTTTTAAAATAAACCATTAAAAGGAAAATTACACCATAGAAGAAAATAAAGGAAAAATTTGACAAATTCAAAAAGTCAGTTATTCAACAAGATTTGACAGCAAAAGCATCAACTGCAAATGAAAGAATGTTCTCTTCATTTGGGCTTTTACACTTAAAACTGAGAAGTATGTTGAGATTAGAAAGTAAAAAAAAAATCAGAAAAATAAGTTGTTTTATTCAAAATATTTAATCATAATCAAAAGAGCTATTTTTTTTACTGAATAATTTTTTTTCTCATAAAGAATAATAAAAATAATCAACCTATATATTAATGATATAAAGAGTTTCCAACAAACAGATTTATATAATCAATTTCTCTTTTCGTGGCCTTTAAACAGTTAATAGATTTTATCCCTTTTACAAAAGTATATAATGTAATCCTTATACAGAAATTCTCAGCCATAAAGTATCTTTTTCCCAAGCAATGTTTAATAATTAATAATGTAACTCGCATGTTTTTTAAAGGTACCTTCTTTTCCGGCTTTCTCACAAGTATATCTTTTGATGTTACGTGCTTCTCTCTCTGTCAAAGTTGTAGTATTGGTAAGTCTGGGCCTCTACATATGTCACTGATGGACAATGAATAAAGAGCCAAATCTGAACCAACATAACTTTACTCAGAATTTTTGCAAAATCCAATAAGTAGACTTATTATTGCTTAATATTTCTAAATAAAATTCTCATTTCTATATATAAAAATGAAAAAATATCTGTAAAACATTGATTTAAAAATATTTAGTTCTTATCTTTTCCCTAGCAGATTTGTAAACATATTTTCACATAAAATATTTAAATTCAATCATAGCAATCGTAATAAAATGTACTAAATATTTATGCGTTATTTGACAATTATTTTTCATTTAGTGCATACATTTTTATTTATATTACAGGTACAGATATTTGTGAGGATTATTCTGAACATATGAAAACACTTATGAACACAAATTCAGCCTGAAGACTTTAATATTTGTTTTCCATTCCATGCATCCTGGCATAAAAGAACTAGTTGAATGAGGATTTTCTAAAAATTTTGAACGTGTGCAACAGCCTAATTTTGTTTATTTGTGCCTGCAAATTATTAGAATGAAATAGATTTCCTTCTAGACAATAATTTTATATGGCTATCAAATGTTTTAAATTAATTTAGTACTGAGAAAACTTCAAATTTTCTGTGATATGTAGTATTTTTAACATTTTTCCTCATTCATAAAATATCACTTTTTAATGCTTCACTGAAGAATTTACGCAAATTTATAAAGCTATATCATTGTTCCAACTAAGTTTCATATTGTTAATTAATAGTCAATTGTTAATAGTCTGTATTCGGTTTGCAAAATTTGCTCAGTTCATTAAAATTTTCTGCATTTCTAGTAGAAAGAAAAGTAATTTAAATATAAATGAATAAAATATCATAAAAAATTACTTTCCCCATTTATATTTATTTCTTTATTAACACATAGTAAATGTTGTATAACTTCCATTAACAAATTCTTTCCATTTCATCTAAGAAGAAAATAAATCAGTCAAAAGCTAAAAACATTTACATGCATGATGTAAAATAACATTTTCCACAAATCTTATTTAACTTTGCAGTGTTATCTTTGTTTTAAGAACATAATTAGTAAGTTTTCAAGTTTTTCGAAAAACATTTGTTCACACAAAAATCTATTTAAAACTGTACCATCATATTGATAGTAAAGAAAACTACTTAAATTGTGGGAAATAAAATAGTATCAGCTATGGCAAAACTAATTTAGATAGATAAGTAATTTATATTCACAAAGAGGAAAAGTCATTAATGAGGTGTAAAATAAAAGATTTTTGTAATGTCTGGTTTAGATATGTATCATCATGCTCATACTAAAAAAAAGCCATTTATTTGTGAGATATGCAACAAAGAATTTCCTAACAAATCTTCTTCTAATACCCACCGTCAAATTCATACTGAAGCGAAAACTTTTTCTTGTGCAGTGTGCAACAAGGGATTTTCTAAAAAATATAATTTAAAGGAGCACCTTCGAGTTCATACCAAAAAAAACCATTCTCTTGTGAAGTGTGCAACAAAGGTTTTACTCAAAAATCTCATTTAAATTACCACCTTCAAGTTCATACTAAGGAGAAACGATTCTCTTGTGTGGTGTGTAACAAAGGGTTTTTTAAGAAATCTAATTTAAATAATCACCTGCGTGTTCATACTAAAGAGAAACCTTACTCTTGTGAGGTGTGTAACAAATTGTTTACTAACAGATATAATTTAAATCGCCACCTGCGACTTCATACAGAAGAAAAACCTTACTTTTGTAAAGTGTGCAACAAAGAATTTATTCAAAAATCAAATTTGAATATCCACATGCATATTCATACGAAAGAGAAACTTTTTTCTTGTGAAGTGTGCAACAAGGGATTTTCTAAAAAGTCTAATTTAAATGAGCACCTTCGAGTTCATACTAAAGAGAAGCCATTGTCCTGTGAAGTGTGTAACAGAGGGTTTTCTCATAAATCTCATTTAACTGACCACCTGCGGGTTCATACTAAAGCGAAGCCATTCTCTTGTGCAGTGTGTAACAGAGTGTTTTCTAAGAAATCTACTTTAAATAATCACCTGCGTGTTCATACTAAAGGGAAACCTTTCTCTTGTGAAGTGTGCAACAAAGGATTTTCTCAAAAATCAAATTGGAATCGCCACATGCGGATTCATACTGAAGTGAAACCTTTTTCTTGTGACGTGTGCAACAAAGAATTTTCTCTAAAATCAAATTGGAATCGCCACATGCGGATTCATACTAAAGCGAAACCTTACTCTTGTGAGGTGTGTAATAAATTGTGTACTAACAGATATAATTTAAATCGCCACTTTCGAGTTCATACTAAAGATAAACCATTCTCTTGTCAAGTGTGTAACAGAGGGTTTTATCAGAAATCTCATTTAAATGGCCACCTTCGAGTTCATACTAAAGAGAAACCATTCTCTTGTGAAGTGTGTAACAGTGGGTTTTCTCATAAATCTAATTTAAAAGACCACTTTCGAGTTCATACTAAAGAGAAACCATTCTCTTGCAAAGTGTGTAACAGAGGATTCTCTCAAAAATCTCATTTAAATGACCATCTTCGAGTTCATACTAAAGAGAAGCCATTCTCTTGTGAAGTGTGTAACAGAGGGTTTTCTCAAAAATCAAATTGGAATCGCCACATGCGGATTCATACTAAAGGGAAACCTTACTGTTGTGAGGTGTGTAACAAATTGTGTACTAACAACTCTAATTTAAATCGCCACCTTCGAGTTCATACTAAAGCGAAACCATTCTCTTGTGAAGTGTGTAACACAGGGTTTTCTCATAAATCTCATTTAAATGACCATCTTCGAGTTCATACTAAAGAGAAGCCATTCTCTTGTGAAGTGTGTAACAGAGGGTTTTCTCAAAAATCAAATTGGAATCGCCACATGCGGATTCATACTAAAGGGAAACCTCACCCTTGTGAGGTGTGTAACAAATTGTGTACTAACAAATCTAATTTAAATCGCCACCTTCGAGTTCATACTAAAGAGAAACCATTATCTTGTGAAGTGTGTAACAGAGGATTCTCTCAAAAATCTCATTTAAATGACCATCTTCGAGTTCATACTAAAGAGAAGCCATTCTCTTGTGAAGTGTGTAACAGAGGGTTTTCTAAGAAATCTCATTTAAAAGACCACCTTCGTGTTCATACTAAAGAGAAACCATTCTCTTGTGAAGTGTGTAACAGAGGGTTTTCTAAGAAATCTCATTTAAAAGACCACCTTCGAGTTCATACTAAAGTGAAACAATTCTCTTGTGTAGTGTGTAACAGAGGGTTTTCTAAGAAATCTAATTTAAATAATCACCTGCGTGTTCATACTAAAGCGAAACCTTACTCTTGTGAGGTGTGTAACAAATTGTTTACTAAGAAATCTAATTTAAATCGCCACCTGCGACTTCATACAAAATAAAAACTTTTCTTTTTTGAAGTGTGCAACAAAGGATTTTTTCAAAAATCAATTTTGAATATCCATGTGTACATTCATACTACACAGAAACCTTTTTCTTTTGAAGTGTGTAACAAAGGATTTTCTAAACAATCTCATTTAAATGGCCATCTTCGAGTTCATACTAAATAAAAACCTTTCTCATATTAGGTATGTAACAGAAGATTTTCTCAAACAGCTTATTTGAGTTATCACCTGCAAATTCATACTAATGCTAAAACTTTTCTGTAAAATTTGTAAAAATTTTTTTAAACAAATCTATTTTAAATGCTCACCTGCAAATTTGTACTATAGACATTTTTTCATTAATATGGTATGTAACAAAGTGATTTCTCGAAAAGCTTTCTGAAATGTTCACTTACATGTACAAACTAAAGTAAACCCTGTCATCTGTAAAGTGTGCATCGAACGATTGAGCGGGAAGTCTAATTTTAATAACCATTGTATGTTCAAGGTGCATGTAAGACTTCTTCAAAAAATTTCACATACGTTTAATTTCATCCATCACGTTGGTGTTCTAAGAAAGCCTTTTTCTTTTACTATGTTTGCAGTGAAAATTTAAGGGAAATTGTAATTTAACTTGTACAGTCATGTTAAAAGAAATTATGCTGTTTATTAAATTTAGCAAAGCCAATTCTTTTGTTTATAAAATATTGTAATAAGTAAATTTTTAAATGTGTTTATTTGTTATGTGGGCAAGGCAACATATTATACATTTTTAATACTAAATTATATTCAGTATTATGTATTTTGTATGTATTTTTTAAATTGGATGGACGGGTTAAGTTGGTTAATTTTGAAACTCAGTACTGAGGATGAAAAAGTTATGGTTGTACCAGTCCCTAATGTGAAAAGAGGTTGTGAGGGTCCGATTTTGTATAAAATATTTGCATATACATGTTATGCCAGTGAGACATGTCATATCTGTACCAAAGCTCACAATATCTCTGCATGCTCCATTTCAGCATGTTATAACCGTTTATGCCTTGATTTATACTTTAATGTACCATTGAAAAACTTGTTATAAAGATAATTTAACACATCAATTTGCATTAATACCATTCAGAATGCATTATAGATTATTTATCTTGTTCCAAAAGCATAACTAGTTGTACAAAATAAAAAAGTTTTTAAATAGAGGATTTCTCTTTCAATTGCCTCTGCTTATCTTTTTTCACATTCAGGGGCATAAATAACGTGGAGCAGTTGGATCAAACTGCTCCAGGCATAGGAATCCTAAGGGTGCACAAAATTAGAAAGGGTGAAATAAAGATTGGTAAAAATTTTTGCATATTTTTCATCATTAATCAGATATTATGGATGGATCAGAATTGTTACAAACACCATATTTATGTAATATTTTACCGTGTTTTGAAGCTTAACAATTTCGACTTAAAACATGTTTTTATGCTCAATTGAAAGAAATTCATTCTATTCAAAAAGTTTAAATTTTAATTCTTACCATACTGCAGCCAAAAGTATAACTTCTCTAATACTACTTCAGCATGCATGAAATGTTTTCTTTAACTTTGCCATGGACGAAAATTTGAAGTTTTTCAAATCTTAAGTAATAAAAATTTATTTACAGGGTTCTCAGCGATCACTTTATTGGCTTACCACTATTTCCAAACTATCTCTCTAGCAGATTTCTATTTCAAATACAGTTTCAAATATAGTTGTAGAAATTTACCATAATGATTGCAGTAGGGAAATTGTGATAGCCAAAAAAGTGACCGCTGAAAAACCTATGTATTTAAGAAGCAACCTGAAACAGCATTGCCTAAGCTATTTAGCTATTTTATCGATTAAAAAACAATAGTTTGACAAATTGACGAAAATTATTGACCATTTTACAAACAAAAAAGCAAGCAAACCAAAATTTTGAAGTATTCCTTATATTGTAGAAACTAAACATGCATATATTTTATCAATACAGTTTACAAAAGACATGATCAGGACCGAGTTTAGGCATGTCAAAAATTAGGGGTGGGGGGCGGCTAATAAAAATTTGTGTGTATTGATTTGCCATTATGTGTATTGTTAAATACGGCAAATTTCAAATACTGGATTGATAAAATAAGTATTTTCTTTCAAAAAGTGAGAAAAAAGTTAACTATCAAAATAATCTTCCTTAGAAATTATGGATTTAATTAATGTAATAATCATCACACGGTCACAATGAAATGTTCATCTTGTCAAATGTTGGGGACATCATTGTATTGTTTAGAACTTATTTCAAAATTTTATCCTTTCTATTGTAATGAAAACAATGATGTTCGCCCAAGTTTTCTTTTTCTATATGTCATAAGCTAACAAGTTAAAGAAAATGTGCTATTCATTCCCTTCTTTAGAATATGACATTTTCAAAGTTATTTTTTCTTATTTTCATTATAGTTTTCAGAATATTTTCGATATTGCTTTAGTTATCTTTTACTATGCGTCAGAAGCGAATAAGCTAAAGAAAATTTTTCATTAAAGAAAGGGAGGTAATCAAAATTTTCTTCCATATTTTGAGACCCCCCTCCCCTTTCCTGCATCTGAGTACCGCCTAGACAAACTTTCACCATATTGTCTAAAATGTAAATTGGAGAATTTTGGGATTATATGTTAACCACTAATCACAGGAAATGTTGCATAGCAACTGTGAGCGGTCTCTGAGACCATTCGATCGAATGAGGAATAAAAGTCTCAATTAACTCATAGAAAACTATTTCTGTACTAAATTTTCTGTACAGGACTGTTATAATTAAAATTCACTTATTCAGAACTCTATAGTGATAGTACTAGTGTCCGTAGTTAAACTGATAATTCGAAGTTAAACTGTGAAAATTGAATAAAGCACCAGTTGTGAGATCGCTAGAAACAGTTATATAGAGGTTAAATAAGGCCAAAAATACTTTTCAAAATTGTGTTCATAGTTTTCCCATCCGATATCTTACACATATTAGTAATCAATGAACTTTTGAAAAATACGGTGGAAAAACCCCTCTGCAATCTTAAAAATGGTATATAAGGGTGTGAACTCTTATCGTTGGCCAATTCCTTAAACCATTGGCTTTACAAATATAGTCCCAATAGCAAAAACGTTTCAAAGTTGTTCTTCATAGTATTAAAAGCCACTGACGTAAAAATAGTTATTTTTTAAAAGCTAGCAAATTAAAAATTTTATACGGTCCGTGGGTTTTCTAAGTTACATTAAGAAAAAATGTATCCATACTCTAACAGGTAAAACAATAAAAATTTCTTTTTTGTACACTCAAGCTAACAGAATTATGATACTTAGAATTTTATAAATTTTCAATGCTTTCTGCTACTAGAAACGGAAAAACGTGTTTAATCCAAATGTGACAGGTCAAAATTAAAAATTTCTTGACAACAGTGTTTTTTAATTCCTACTATGAGCTCACACTCCCTATATATATATATATCTTGTTGGAATTTTCAATCGTTAATAAAATATTTTTTATTCATCCATTCAAGTTCAAATACATTTTTTAAAACTTGTACTGGATGACAATTGATGTTGATACAGTTTTTCAAATATTAATTCATTAATGAAATTTAATTAATTAATTTTAATTTTTATATGGGAGAAAATAATTTCTCTTATTGTTTTCATAAATGAAATGAAAGATTTATCTCAAATGAGTGATGCCAACAAAAAATAAAATACCGCAACGATGATTATAAAATAATGTTCAATAAAGATAGCGTGGGACATTAATGCTGCATGGGTTTATTTTATATATTTATGATTAAAAGTAGGAATTGACTTAAATTTTTTTTATATTACTTGTTTATTAGCATTCTATCTTCGAAAGCCTTGAAAGGGAAAACAGTTATTGAGGACGGCTGATTGTACTGGACACACAGGAGCATTTAAATTAGAAATACCACCCAATTTGTAGTAAATATTAGTAAATAACTTTGTGCTTAAAGAATTATATATAATTTATTATATTATTTGTATTTCTTACATTGAAAATCCTGTTGTTAAAATGGCTTGACATACAAATTAAAGTAATGTTTTTAATTGAAATAAGAATTAATATATGATTTTTAAACTTCGAAACAAAGTTTGGCAGAATTTTTCCGAGTGACAAGAGAGCGTGCCAATTTTACTTGCTGCAGGACGCTGAATATGTAGCTATGCCACTTTTCATGTTGGAAGAAAATTCAGTTCTAATATTTTTCTATTGTTTATATCTGAGTATTTTCTAATTCTATTAAATACTAAGAACAATATTTTAAAGAAAATACTCGAGTGGAGTTTTAAATATTTCACAAAACACCTGTGAATACCGACTGAGCTCATTAACTTTAACTGGTGAAATCTTTCTAAAATTTATTCGTTGCCTAAATATTCTAACATATGTTCAAAAATTCAGGAAAAATGCTTTGAAAGATGAAATTTAAATTAATTTATATTTTGCGACAAAAGGGTAAAACATTTTCTTTATAATCCTGTTCTTTGAGTATCTTAATAAACAATGCTGGAATTATATTTCTGTAGAATTGCCTATTTGAACTCTTCATAAAATGCCCTAAACAATGCAAAATTCAGTACATTTATCAATTTAGGAAAATATAGATTTGGAAAAAATTCAATAAAGTGTTCAGAAATTAGTTCATTTTTCATTTAGAATATATAAACTTTCTTTACTAATCACACTTAGCATAAATTGAATAACAAGTTTTTACTATCTTAATCATCAGTTTTATCACAGGATCTTCACTCTAGCTCTGGCGTCTGTTAGACTAGCACAGCAGTATTTATCATGTAACACTGTTCACATGAGTATGTTTTGGAAGTTAAACTGTTTGTATAATTTATCTCCATAAATCTTTCTTGCTGGCTCAGAACTATTTAAAGTTAGAATAACTGAGCAGGTCATTTCCTTTGAAATTTATTTTCGCACGTGAGCTTCCTTTATTTTTCAGGATTTCATTATCTGTGTTATATATACTAATAAAAAAGAGAGTTTGTCTGTCTGTATGTGATAGCTAGTGAAATCTAGCACACATAGAAGTCTGAATATTTGGGTGCGAATAGCCCAAGCCAGGTCCTGATGCACCTGAGGCAAAGATTTTTCACTTTTTTGTAATTAACTGAGATATTAACTAAAAACTGGAATTTAAAAGTTGCATCAAAGGCTCTGGCGTTGCAGGATAAAGTGAATCCGACTTTCAGAGTGGCATAGCAAGGAAGGAACAGAGACATTTTTATTTTTAAGCTTGTTTACAGGTACGAAAAAACAAATGACATATTCTTAAATATCGTACTTTTACGTTTTAAGCATCACAATCTGTAAAAAAAATATTGTTAACTGTTTGAAAAGAAATTTTTAAAATATTGGTTTTTGCGGTGGATTTTTCTCACGATCACAGATGCTCCCCTAGGACTCAATTTCAAATGTACCTATTAAAGAAAATAACATTTTTATAGCTGAGACCTTTTTCTCTTTGATGGTACAATCGTTTTTCAAAAACGAATATTAACTCTTTCCAAAAAATTTGGCTCCTGCTGCCAGTCTTTTTTCTGCACTAAAACAAGTTGGTATTTTGACACAAATTTTTTACACCACCTCGGCAGACTGAATTTACAACACCATATTAAAAATTTCTAAATGTTCGGACGTTACAGATATTTGAGAAAGGAAAATCTGCGAAATTTTCTATGACAATGACGCGGACGTAAGTCATGTTTTCATTAATAAGTATGCATATTTTTTCACAAAGTTTTACTAGGGCTATCAAACGGTTATATTGATAAACAATAAAAATTTAAGAGAGTTTGGAAGAAAATAACTATTTTTCTTTGTTATGTTAAAGAACCTGACGCGAAAAGAAGCATTATACGTGTTTGTTATGTCATCAAGTGGTTTTTAATTCTACATTTGCGTGTATTTTTCATTATGTTTTACTGATTTATGAGTTATTTCATTAATTAAAAGAGGGTTCGCACAGACTCCTTAGACTCCTTGGAAACGAAAACATTCCCAAGTAGTACTTAGAACTACTTAGATAAGCAAACCACTCCTTAGAAACTCCTTAAATTGTATTGCGGGATATTGCTGCCGAGGGAAAAAAAATTGTGATTGTAAAACGCACGGTAAATCCTTTATTCACGTCATTTATCTGAAGCACAGCATTAATTGGTTAGGATAATCTTATAGTATGGCTCCCACTAGGTCCGTTTTTCAACACTGTACTTTGCTTTAAATTTTATCGATGTTTGGCATTTAGCCAAGAATCTCGGAAAAATCGCCTTTTTCGCAAATATATCCCAAAAAATACCATCAAATTTCGTCATTTGATCGTGGAAAAAATGAGTAAATTTTGTCAAAGGATCATGAAAAAAACTCTAATTTCTTCAACAGATCATGGAAAAACTCTTAATTTCTTCAAAAGATCGCAAATTTTTTAAAAGACAGCGAAAAAACGCGAATTTTCTCAAAGGATCACGAATTTCGTTAAAAGATCGAAAAAAAATGCAGATTTTCTCAAAAGATCGCGAAAAATGTGAATTTCTTAGAAAGATCGGGAAAAACATGCAAATTTCCTCAGAAAATCACGAAAAACACATAAATTTCGTCAAGGGATCGCGAAAAACACGCGAATTTCGTCAAAGGATCGTGAAAAACACGAAGTTTCCATCAAAAGATTGTCAAAAAAAAAACATCAGTTTCGTCAAACGATCGAAATAAAACGTGGAATTCCATTAAAAGATCGCGAAAAAACGCGAATTTCCCACAGAAGATTTCGAAAAAAGCAAATTGTCCCCAGATGATCGCGAAAAAAGGCACGAATTTTCCCCAGAAGATCGCGAAAAAAGATGCAAATTTCCTCATACGATCGCGAAAAACATGAGTTTTTTCAAAAGATCGTAAAAAACATGCGATTTTTCTCAAAAGATCGCGAGGAAAACGTCAGTTTCATCAAACGATAGAAGTAAAACACGAATTCCATTAAAAGATCGCAAAAAAATACTAATTTCTCCCAGAAGATCGCAAATTTCTCCCAGAAGGTCGCAAAAAAAAAAAAAACTAATTTTCCCCAGAAGATCACGAAAAACATGTGAATTTCGTCAAAGTTTCACCTTCAAAGAAATCGATTACAGCTGTTCTAAAAGTATAAATTCAAAATTTATTATATTTTTTCTTGTATGTTGCGTTTAGCATAATTTTTTTTTAACCTTTTTAAATTTTTTAAAAAGATGTATCTTGTATGTGATATACATAATAAGTGTTTGGGGTTTGACTAATCTCTGTTTATATGACCATTGGTCGCTGCATAAAAAAGTTGATTGTCTATTTTATATTTAAACTTACGAAATCAGTAAGCAATATTTTGTGAATACTGTGCAATTCCAGCACTAACAATTAGATTCTAATAGAGTAAAATTTGCTTTGGTCTCCAAATTGGGCATTAAAAATTGGAGTGTGCATACCACATAACAATGCAGCACATAAAAGCAATAACAACAACAACAAATGGCAAATCCTTAACATTTTTTGGACTCCTTGGATTTTTTCTTCTCAACTCTGTATGAACCCTGATAAAATAACAATTGTGTCCTTAAATTCTTATGTTTTATTTATTAATTTTGATATCCCAATGGCAAGATTCTCCCGTTTATTTGGCGATAGTTTTTTGTTATGAAAAGTGGTCGACGGGATAATAGAGAAGTACCCAAAATTCTGATATTTATAACTGATAAAATTTCAAAGATTTCGGACAACAAAAACTATTTTTGAAGGAAAGCATGAAAGCAAAAATTTTCTTTTTGTACAGTTTGGTTGATCTCACTTCTGTAGTAATTCTATAAATATATAAGGTTATTGAAGAAATGAAATAAGAAAATGAATAAATGTGAACTACGCTATCTGATCGTCTAGAAACATATTTAAAATAAACATTATAAATCTTCTCTTAATATGAATTTTACTGTACTTTGCATGTAATTATGATTTTTAAATCAATAACTTAACTCATAGTATTGTTAATTTTGTCTTTACTTGTCTACTTCTTTGCCTCTACTTCATTTGTGTTTTATGGTTTGACATTTATATTGTTGTTTCAATTGAAACAAATTTGATTACATATTTCTGACAGCAAAATTAATAAATATTTGTAATCTCTTTTCTTATAATTCTTTTATTTTCGAAACATTTCGCCACTACACTAATTAATGCAAAGACTGCAGTTATGGCTTTGAACTTTAAAATTTTATTTACATATAAATGAAATTTGATTCAATTCTATGCATAATTTCATACACTTTTCAGTGCTATGAAGAAGACAAACAGACATTTTGCAAAACATGTTTTTTGGGATCTGTGACCCCTAAAACGTGTATATTTGTTAAAAACCGGAAGTTTAAAAAATTTTCGATTACAATAATTTCTTCCATTATAGAAGAAATAATGGAAGAAGAATTTCTTTAACTAAAAGAAAGTAAAAAGAAATATTTTACCTTTTCGTACTTCATATAAGCAAAAGATTTAAAAGTGTGTCAGCAAGTGAATTTTCAGTAAGTAAATGTTTAATAAGTGAATGAATGATTTTAATATATGAAACATGCAATCCTTAACTATTGTTTCATTTGCAGTGCACAAATTTTTCATTGATTGTGGGTGATCAAATGCTAAAAAACAGCACATACAGAGATGTGCCTCAGATTTTGATTCTTCCACTGATCATAATTTTTCATGTCATTTTATGCATTTCTTGAAATACATTATAAACATGCTGATCAGTAATCTGAAAAATAATAATATTTGATGTAATTTAAAATTTTAGATTGCTTCATGGTTTTGTAAATGAAAAAGTATTATCTTAATATAAAAAGTGTAAATTTGCATATTTTCTGATTAAATCTTGAATTTATTTTCTTGTTTGGTGAATTATTTGACTATATCAGTCATTTCAATTTCAAAACCGATCAGTGAAATAGGTAACAGATAAAACTTTTTGTCATGTAACCTTAAGAAATTTTTTATCTTTTCCCAATCTTAGTTTTATCCAAAAATAACTTCCAATTTTCAACTGCTTTCCATATTGGTGAGAATTATTGTCATTATTTTTCCTCACCAACCTTTGCTATAAATTTTACATGCTTTTTTGATGAAAAAATATATCATTAGGGATTTTGATTTGATAACCATCATGTATTGATTACATCGCCTCTGCGTGAAACACATTTTGGCGAATATTAACTTTAATACTGTACTCCTCCCAGCAAAATAGCCAATGATTTATTTGAAGATTTAAACTTATTCATTTTTAAAGACATTTTATCACCATTAATGTTTGTTCCCAAATCCAACCTTACTACTTACCTGTACTATTATAAAAAATCTTTAAACATATTGCATGAAAATTTCAGATCACTAAATATACAACCGCTTTCCATTTCCTTAAAACTAAATTATCTCAAAAGTCAATTCTTCTATCAGTTCTTTAAATTGCAATTTTAAGACAAGTCTGTCAAGAAAAATTAGCCATCAGCTACCAGTCTAATCTAATAAAATATACAACACATCAAATTTTTTGGAAAACAGATTCTCTGGCAACTAAAAGTTACTTTCATGCAAGAATGATAATGATTTTGTATATAGTTTGGAGAGGAAAAAAATTGCAGTTGAAAGTATCCTTAAAGAAACAAGTAGTTGGGAAATTACATGTAAAATAGCTGTCATTGATGTAACTTTTTTATGGAAATTACTGAAGTGACTTCAATGATATTTTCTTTCATAGCTTTAGCAGAAGCTAAACTATAAATGGATTGTTCAGCAAGAAATAAAAATAAATAATAAATAATACAACAGCTATTTGATTTCACAAACAAAAAGATTGCATGCAAAACAGATGACATTGGAGTACCTTTTACGGTAACTTCTGAAGGTATTTCAATATTTTCTTCACAGTTGTGGCAGCAGCTAAACTATACACAGATTATGTGAAAAATAGAATAATTACAAAATTTCTCATAAAAGTCAGATTTTTTTAATTAATACAATTATTGCACCTTATATTTTTATTTCTTGCTGAATGATCAATTTATTGTTTAGCTATTATCATAAATATTAAAAAAATATTGAAATTTCTTCAATTATTCTAACAAAAAAGGGTATATCAATATCAGTTGTTTTACGTTTAATTTCACAAATGTTGTATCTCCTTTAAATGTTGAAAAGAAATCTGCATTCAATTATGAGTTCCATCTGAGTATAAATGCATCAAGGAATTTAATATGTTGTATGCAGCATGAAATTTTTATAGAATAAAATTGTCTTTAATTTACTAAATAAATCTAATCTTCGTACTTTTCTTTACATTAGCATGCTCATTTGCATCTGTACATGCATAAACTTTTCAGACATTCTTATTCAGATTCCCAATAATAACAAATTAATGTTTCTATATCTTTCTTAATCTATTATAGCATCTTTTAGAAAATGCTATCAAATATTTTATTTTTCAATCAGAGTATTTGCATAAAGAGAATCATCTGTAAGCAGCCATCTGTTATTAAATATATAACACTTTTTTTTAACTAGTTAATGTTTTTGGCATCTGAACAAGATTACCTAAAACTTTTATACATGAAGGAATGAAAATGATTTTGGCATAAAATTTTTCTATGAGAAATCTTTTGTTAAAGAAATGTGATAGCTAAATCAAATGAGACTACAAGTTTAATAAAATGCACTAAATTAATTTAATAACATGGAATTTGCTTAAAACTCTTTTACAGACAAGAAATATTTTCAACTATATGTTACATATATAAATAATGTATTTTTTGATGGCCATCACAATCAATAGCTTTTACTATTTCTAATTTACTTTTATTGAAAACAACAAAGGGGTGTGCTGCATAAAATTCAGCTACATTTTCATCAACATAAACATTTTCCAAAGATTGGCATGACTGGATAAGAGAAACAATGGCCTCACAAGTCACTTCATGACAATATTTAACGCAAATATCTGTCAGGTTAGGAAACATTGAGTTATTACATTTTAAATCATCATCATCTAAATTTACATAACCTAAGTACAATTTTTTTAAATTAAGAGCATGATTCCGTATTGCTTGATATGTCCTAGAACTAATAGCTGAGCCTTCCAGATCCAATATATGTAACTGACTCAAAAACAAAGCACCATCTTTAAACCAGACATCGTCTACATCTCTAGAAGATAAACGTAACTCTTTTAAGTAAGGCATTCTTGAGAATGGGGGTTTATAGAAATGTCCAAATTCACAGCAATCAACATCTAAAACCTCAATTTTTGAAATATCACCACATTCACTTCTTTTAGGACAGTCTGAAAATGTACAAAGATGGAGTACCAATACTTTAAGCTTTTGCAAAAATTGAGTTCATAAATCTATGACTGATAGAAGAGTATCTGATAATTCAATTTTACTCAAAATTAGTATTTCAAGATTAGGACATTTGTCTTGAACCTTCAAAGAAAGTTCCTCAAAATTCAATCGCTCAGTCCAATATAAACGAAGTCTGAAATCTAATCTGATGGGAATGACACAATGTGGTAACAGATTGATAAATGATTTGGCTACAATATTTGGAGATCCATGAAATGGTGAAAATTCCACATTAACATTTTTCCACAAAGTTGGACTCCTTGTTAACACATTCCATCTTCTGCATACTCTGGAATAATAATAAAAAAGGAAAATATAAACATTACATTTACTTGATACTATAATTTCAGCATTCAGATCTCACTAGTTTGAGGATCAGAAAAATATTCAATATTTATAATGCATATATACAATGCCTCCATTACAGACTTTTCTGTTTTATGAATATCGTTTCAGTCCCCAATATAAAAATTATTTGCAAATTTTTCTCCCTGAGTATTATACCTCTAAATAATGGGGAAATTCAGGGATCCCAAGGTGTAAATTATTTGAGGTTTTACTGTATATTATTTTTATTATAATATTTCAAAGAGATACAACTATTTTCTAATCTATGAACAAAATAGTATAAAAGAACTATGAAATTTTGAATAAATACAGATAGTTTACATTTTAGAAATATTTATTTATGAAAACTTTCTTTTTCTTTTCTTGACAAAGTGAAACTGTTAGAGTTAACAATTTTGTTCAATTCTTGCATGCATCAAATTTTCATGCATTCTTTAAAAGGTAATGAAGAGGCCAGCAGGATTTTATTATTTTTCAATATATATTATACATCTTTTACTCCAGTGAACTGTTAATTGCTAAACAATTTATGGATTGTGAAGGTTTTAAATCTGCAAACACATTTTTTAAGGGAAATAAAAACCTTTGATTCTTGAGATCCTGAATATCTGTATATTTATGCATTTCGGTTGATTTTTGTTACTATCAGAAATACTTTTAATGTCAAGTGAGTGGGAAAAATAATTAACCTACTAAATGGCCTCAGAATTAAAAAGTTTAAATTATTTTCCTTTAAAAAAACTTTTATTGAAATGCACTTCATTTATTAATCAAGCAACTATGTAACTATCAAAATATCTAAATTACTTTTTTAATGTTTCCTCCTTATCTCTTATCTTCTAATCCTCTAATCAACAGATTGATTATTAGAAGCTTAAAATGTGCAAATCCATGATATCAGCACATTCTGGCAAGTAGTCTCTGAGCTATGCTTAAAAACTATTTACATTATAATGTGTTTACAAGCAATTAAAAATGAATTTAATATTAGGAGTTCAAAATTTTACATATGTGTAATTCCTAAACTATCTGACCAAATGAACGATTCTCCATTTGGTATCATCAGATAAACGTTACTGAAGAATTCAAACATGGTGCCAAAATTAGGTGTTAGTATTAAACATTTTAAAGTTTGCTACAATTTGAATATATAGATTACATTCAAAGCATGATTTAAGTGTAGCATTAATTAGTAGACATCATCACTGGTTGCTAGTAGTATCATGTTTATACAAAGGTTTGGAGCAGAGACAGTAGGGGGAATGCATTGTTTCCTGCAACAGAACAGGAAATAGGAATTTTGTATGTTAATATGAATTTTCGACATTTGGTACCAGAGGAACGTACTATACAAGAACCATAAATAGCACACGGGAATTATTAATGTCTATTCTGTGTCTAATAATTAAATAGCAAAGCTATTAATAAACTTTACATACCGTGCAATTTTTCCCAATTAGTTCTGTCCTAAGTAACCAAATATTTTCAAAATAATTTCATTAGGCAGGGAATTAATATTGAAAGTGTCGTCATTTGATTCTTCAACCTATATATAAAAATAACAAGTTATAGGTGAAACATTGATACATATCCCAGGTAGCACAAAGATATTGGCCAATATCAAAATGTAATATCGGCCAATATCAAAATTTGATATTGGCCAACGTTAAATGACCCCCCCTAAAATAATATTTGTGAATATTAGTTTTTGGCATCTGTGAATGTTAGTCAATATTTTCCAACATCTCTGAATATCATTTTTTGACATTAAGTGATATTTTTTTCTGACATTGCCGAATATAATCATTTGATATTGAGCGATATATTTTTCTAACATTCCTGAATAACATTTTGAATGAAATTTTTGGATATTAAATGATTTATTTTTTCATGACCGAATAACAATCTGATTTTTGCACCCCAGATGTGGTGGACAGAAATCTCTCATTGTAAAACGAGATTTCTCTGCTTAGGAAGGTCTAGTCTAGTTATGTAACAAGACAAAAGCAAACCCAAGTACTCGTAAACATGATCAATATAAACGCAGTGAAAAACTTGTTATAAAGAGCTGTTAACAAAAAGTGGTGGGAGTAGATTTTTCTGTTACTGGAATAAAAAAAATGTCTAACAAATGACAAAACTATCATTTAACTATCTCGTATTTTTCAATTACAATCAACATATTTTTTTTTACGTTCTTTTAGCAGAGATTTATTTAAATATAACTTTTTATTACTGAGTTTGTTGAAAATTTTGTAAAAAAAATATTTTAAAATAAGTAACAAATTAAAAACTTAGAAATTTAAACGAAATACGAAATTTTAAAGCTTGCTGTGTTAAAAATCATGTGTTCCCCTTGTACAAAACTATAAAGAAAGTTTTAACAACCCCATTACTTTGAATTTTGCTTTGTGATAAATTAAATATACAGGGTGTCCATAATTAAACGACCCTACTTTAAAGCTGTCTACAGACGAAACTATTGGTCAGAAAGTTATGAAATTTTGTGGAGGACATAATAAAGGTATGGGAATTTGTTTGAGCGAAAAAAAATTAGTTCAAAATTTCGCCGCCAGGTGGCGTTTTAAAATGAATTACACATTTAGCATACATTTCAGATAGATTACAAATTTTATTACAACAAAAGATGTTCAACAAAATTTTTTTCACGACATGTTCTTAGCATTTCCCAAAACACACTGCGGTCAATTGTGGAACATGCTATCTTATGATTCCAGATGGTGGCTGAAAATGATGGCCGTCATGTGGAACATGATATGTAGTAATAAAATTTTTAAACTATCGTAAATGTATGCTAAATGTGTAATTGTAATTCATTAAAAACGCCATCTGGTGGCAAAATTGTAAACTATTTTTTTTCGCTTAAACAAATTCCCATTCTTTCATTATGTCCTACACAAAATTTCACAACTTTCTGACCAATAGTTTCGTCTGTAGACAACTTTAAAGTAGGGTCGTTTAATTATGGACACCCTATATATATATTATTATTTTAAGTAAGAAATATGTGTACATTTTTTCAAAAATACACTACAGAAAAGTTAACACCACATAAATTAGTCCTACAAGCTTATTATATAATAATAATAATAATAATTAATTAGATGCATTATATAAAATATTTATTATTAATATTGTCTAATTAAAAAATCAGTGACCTACTTTTGAAACTAAACTTGTATTCTTACAATAATAAAAAATAAAATTCTTATAAAAGTCGGAAATTCAAAACATTTTAAAAAAGATAAACAAGAATCCATTTAAAAATTACATAAATTGAATTTTTTCTTGTAAAAACAATTTTAAAAATAGTATAAAATACATAGTATAAAAATAGCATAAAACATCTTTAGTTTTTTTTATAAAGCGCAAATTTTCACATGTTTTCTTATATATAAAAATAACTGTAGATTCCTACAAAATATTATAATATACACTTTTTCTTTCTGTGCAAATTTCAAGCCCGACGCCTCCATCATATGCATATTGACGAAAACTACACAAATGGGCAGTCCTTTAGAACTTTCCGTTCACTTCCGTCAAGATTACAAATTTCGGCAGATATGCTAAATCTAAAAGGTGGATTAAAACTTTGTGCCGTTAGGCCATTTCATCTGGCCGCGGGGCGAGAGATGGCAGGCAAGCGGTCATGGCCTAGGAGTTTTTAATTCGTTTTTACCTTTTGAGTTGGCACTGAAGATGGAGCTTAAGGGCTCTGAAACAGCTGTTTGCCATTAGAAATGATTTTAATTTGTGCTAATTTAACGTTGCACATTTATTTTTAAGATATGCTAAATGTCGACAGATATCTTGTAATGTCCGAAAAATGCTATTGTATTTTACAAATGTCGATAAATGTCCCTGAATGTTGTAATAGTAATATCATTTTCACAACATTGGCCAATGTAACCAAATATTAAAAATAAGGCATTAAAAAGTCAAGTTTTTTAAAAATTGCAAAATTATTAAATGTTATTGTTTAGAATACTATTTCTGTACTATGATGTCATAAGTAATGCAAAAAGCTCTTTTGAATGCTTTCTTTTTAAAACTAATTTTAAGTTATGTCTGTGAATATCGGCTGATGTTGTAAATTTGACGTTCGACATTCAGCGACATTCGAAATATTGGCCAATATTGTCGTGGATATTGGCCGATATCTCTGTGCTACCTGGGATTTGCATTCTCCATAAATGTAAAAAAATTCAAGATTTTAGAAGAGATAAAAATGCTACTGAAATAAACTTTTAAAAAGTGTGAAATTATGGAATTAAACATACCTGAAAATATATTTGGGTAAATTACTATTAATTCTGAAAATTTTAGATACAATACCTAACCTACATTTACTTGGCACCACTCATTGCTGACAATTTATTAAATAAAGCAATGAGGACTTGGAACTGAAATCACTTATCTCTGAACATGAATTAATGTTTGTATACAGAATTAAAGAAAATGTTATGACACATGTGCCATAACTATAGCATTAAAAAAAATTTTGACAGTAGGAATAAGTTTTCTTTTTAATTCAAAATTTGTAACTTTAGTCATAGTATATATATTTTAAAACTGAATATAGTATTTAATTCTTCAAATTCAACACATTACTCTATAACTTCTAAAATATTGAAATTTCAAAAAGCCAGAATTGCTGTGTCTGGAATGATATAGACTCTTCTGCATACACTTTAGTCCTCTCCCCCTCCCCCACCTCTCAAAATAAGAGCCAGTAAAAAGATTCATACTCTTGGATTAGTTCAACTACAATTTTTTATGATATTCCTTCAATTAGTATTAGAATTATCAACTACTTTATAAAGAAATGATTTTTCTGGGGTTTCTCTTAAAATTCACACATGGTATTTATATTGAATTTTTATAATAAAGAGTTCAATATTTCAATAAACTGTTTTCACTGAAAGTGTGACATAATTTTTATACAAAATTTTCTGCACACAAGACAAAAGCTACCTATATTTAAATTAAATTATAAGTGAATTAAATGCATCATTCTTTCATCTTCTACAGCATCCTCTAATGGAGTGTTACGTTTTTCTAATGAAAACTAAAATGTACATGGAGAGAAAACTTAGAATTTTCTCTACACATACAGGAAGCACTTTTACATCAAATGAAGTTAAAATTCATAATTTATAATATTAATTTTACATTTCATATCATAAAATTACAAGAATCACAAAGTTAAAAGTGTTATGAAAAGACTGAAATTCTTTGACTTTTCTAGCTTTTCTGTTATAAAAATCCAGTATAAAAAACCAACATTAATTGTTGGACATGCTGAGGCTGAAACAAATATTGTATAAATTAAAAACACAAAAACTTTTAAAATACAGATGATATTATTTAAAAGCTTAACTTCTGAATCTACCAAAATACTTGCTCTCAGAATTATAACAGAAAATATGCTCCTAAATAACATGGGTTAGTTACAAAATTTCAAATGACGGTTTCTCCAAACTATAAAGCATAGTATACAGTAATCACTAAAGTAATAAACATTACTTCTAACAGTAGGCAAAAGAGATGAGGAAACAGACATCAAAAGATGGATGTTTGAGATGATTATTTTTTAATTTCTAGTTCAAAATAAAAAGTACTTCAGAAAAATGTGTTAATGAGTTTCAAAATGTTAAATTTTGTGTTCTTGTAGGTAAAAGGAAAGCAAAAGGGTGGCAATTTTAGGAGGAGGCTAATTTAAATGAATTTTCATTTAAAAAATGCTAAATCATGGTAAGTTTAATTTTTCAAGCTTGGTGACATATATGGATTGTGCTTATTTAGTAATTGCCATATATTCTAGCAAATTTTTTCATTTTTCATATTTTTGATAAAATATTCAAATTTCTTGAATTATTTTCTAATTTAAATTTCCCTGACTTTTCCAGACATTTTTAATTAATGGATTCATATAAAAAAATCAGCATGTTAAGATTACAATTTTGTGAACAATAAAGGAAAATATGTGTTAAAAGTTATTAAATTTAATATTAGAGGGATAAAAATTGTTTTTTTTTTTAACTTTTGGTCCAAATTTTTTGAAATCTGATACCTTGATATAAATTAAACATAGAATAAACATATTTTGTTGAATGTGAATTTGCTATTTAAATTTTAAAAGTTATTTTCTATTTTAATATGTTTGGCAAAGCCTAATTTATACATACCATTTAATAGTAGATGTTAATTCCAAATTATTGGTATCAGTATCATTTATATGATGATTTGCAGCAGAATTAGGAAGGAAGTAGGCATAAACTACTACTTTTCCCCCCCTGGAAATTTACTTTATTTTTGTATATATTTACAATTTTCTAACTATTAGGGAAAGTTCAGTATTCTCACTTATGAATTTGAGTAGTTTTGCATATAATGCATATTTTAGAATATTTGATAGGTTTATTGAGGATTTAGGTTTTATTAAGGTTTGATAAGGATTAGTAAAACTATATACCCTCCATGCACTTTATCAAACTATGCAGCCAAAAAAAGTTATGTTTTTACCACATATGTATCAATTACAAGGCTTTTTTTAAAAAATGGTTGGGGTACTTTTCGTCTGTCTCAATGAAATCATCAAGTCTTTGAATGAATTCTATCCAGAGTAAATATAAACATCTCTGCTGATAGCAAATTATACATAAAATATAACAAACCATATTAATACCTTTGAAGTTGGTTTAGCAAGAATTTCAAAATACTATTTTTTTAAATACAAAGGATGTGAATTATCACTTTACTAAACAGTGTATAACCATTAGAGTGAAAAAATGTCCAGACCGAGGTTCGATCCCGGATCCCCTGGTATAGCGCACCAAGTGCTTTACCAATTAAGCTATCCAGACGACATCCAGTCTAGCATTCTCTCACTCTTATATGGCAAGGCTACAAACACGCAGCACAAGATGGAAAGTCAATCATGAGCACAACACCGTTGGCATGCATGAGACAAATTAAACCCAGTATCTGTGAATATTTTTATGCACTAATTAATTTTTCAGCAGAGCTGAAATTACGCTGTAAATTAATGAAATACAAAGAATGTGAATTATCACTTTACTAAACAGCGTCCCTACTAAACCCGGTCTGGACATTTTTTCACTCTAATGGTTGTACGCTGTTTGGTAAAGGGATAATTCACATCCTTTGTATTTCATTAATTTACAGCGTAATTTCAGCTCTGCTGAAAAATTAATTAGTGTATACTATTTATTTATTATTTTTTTATTAGATTCACAAAATGTTTAAGGATATACATATCCTAAGAAAAAACACCCTGCCAACTACTAATATTTACTCTGATTGAACTTCACTTAGTATATTAATAATTTAAAGTTTACTGCAGTAGAGGTTTTAATTTGTTCTTTTTTATTTATTTTTCTAATGTTTCTACCCTTCCCCATTGTAAGAACTTTGAATGCAATAACTTTATAAAAGGGAGACTGATACAATAGGTGTCAACAGTACAAACCACTTTTGTTAATAAAAAACTTTGATCAAAATTAATGTTATGCTTTTTTGTCAGATGTTTTAATGAGCTGATCAATCAAATAGAAGTCCACTGCATGAACATTCTGTGCTCAACAGTAAATATACAATTATTAAAGAATGAAAGTGATACTAATTTTGAATAAGTGAAGCTACGCTGGGTGGTTTATTTCAAATGGATCTCGAATTAAACCAACTTAGGATTGGGCATTCCTCTGTCTGCATATCAGTCTATTATAATTGACGCAAAACTTGGATTTAAATGAAAAACATAACCTTCCTGTCAAATCTTTTAAAAAGCTTAGCTTTCAATATAATGGTCTTATTACGCCACCTTCCCTTTCTTTCCCATTTTCATTTATGTCTATTTGGTAATTTGTATGAAATTTCGTAAGAAAATTTCATTTAGAATCCTGCAGAAACTGCATCAAGGTATTTTTAAAAACTGTTATTGTTTATTCATTTTCTCACTTTTTTTTGTATTAATATGGAAATGGATGATCTATAAATAGTGAATATTTCTAGCTATATGTCTTGCCCAATTCTATCCAAAAAATGTTTTTGTTATTACAATTAATTTAGAAGATATTATAAATGTCTTGGGTTTCTTTAGTGCATTTTTGAAAGTCCATGAACAAATAAAATGAGTCATTTGTATCACTCTCAATCTTGTCCACCTTTTTTGTCTGAAGGATGAAGCATTTCTCTTACACAAATATCTTCAATGAAATCTGAAGTGAAAGCCACCATTTCAAAGAAAGAAAAAGTTTTCTTCTCATCCAAAGTGGGAAGAATGACAAATGGGAATCTCATTGTGTGGGTTTTGAACCATGACTTGTAAACTTGAATCAATTCCCTCACAATCCCCAATTCCCTTTTGTTCAGCTGCTCTCAAGCAAAGCACATAGAAGAATGGAGATCAAGGCTTGTGCTCCCTCCAGGAAGGGGAAATAAGCATAGAATTAAGAAGAAATTACAAGGAGTATTTCCTAGCATTAGGGTTGCAAGCAGTAGGCCAATAGCACAAGGTGTTCTTTTCCCAGCATCCTTCAGAGCTAAACAGGTTCTTGTTTCTTCTTAATTCTATTTTCTTCTTTATTCACCATTCAAAAAACGTTGATGCATGTGCAATAAGGTCGATTTTGCACCGAAATTTTAGCTTGTTGCTTTAATATATAAGGATGATGAACATTCTTCAAATTAGCAACATAATTATGATGCACTGTTTTTTTTCAGACAGTTTTCAGAAGATGGGGAGTGGGTGGGGGATAATGGCTTACTAGAGGAAATCTAATTTCTGTAGCTAAAATTCTGAGCTACATTAAAATTAAATTTCTTTAAATTTATGCACTCCCTTCAAAAATTCCTCCCTGGGGGAAAACTGTCTGAAAGAAAAGCTGTTGATATACAGAATTAAATGAAATCAAAGTGTATAAATGCAAAATTTTAAAAGGAAAAGCAGGTTTTAAAAATTTTACTCCAACTTTAAACAGTAAAAGATTTTATAAATAAATGTATATATGTGTGTGCATGTATTATGCAACCATAAATAAGAAGTTTAAGAAATACAAAGATACTTGAAATAGGATAAATATATTTGTTGATAGAAAAGCAGTGCTATTAATTATCACAAGTTACTATAGTACAAGTTACAACTGTAAATTAAGTTTCATGGGGAAAAGAACACTTTCCTTCTTTCCTCTTCAAAGAAATAAAAATATTTTGAGTTTGGTTGTTTTGCATACTGCTGGAGTTAATCTTTTGAGAAGTGAAAACTTAATTCTATTTTACCTCTACAACAGCTAATGTGGTAGCTGTCATTTAGTCAAACCAAATTCATGTGGAAGATTTAAATTGAACTATACAATAGATTCTAACATGCGGAAAAAGTAGCTTGTTTTACACTTTGTAAATTCAATTGATTTATAAAAGCAGCTGATCCCATCAACTATTGATTTTTGGAAATTGTATCAACTATCCAAAGCTTAAATTATGGAAAGAAGCAATTTATTATTTGTCCCTTTTTAATAATAGCAGCATTGTAAAATTTAAAAGAAAAAAATAGGAAAATACTTGATTGATATACCAAATAATATTATGTTGGTGACAAAGTGACATCCCAGCATAAAAATAAATAAGCCAAGAGATGTTAAAAATATTAGATTGCTGCCAATAAAAATTAAATTTATATATGTCAATGATTTCATTTTTTAATTTAAGATGATGCTGTTCTAGTGAAATTTCGACTTTAAACAAAATTATTTTCAATTACACACATTTCTTTTACATTTTAGAAAATTTCTCTTAAATCATATCACACTTTTTCTGCACAATATCATTTAATCATATCATTTATTATATCATATGCATTGTGCTATTTCTTTACTCAAAACTTCAATTTGACATTAGAAACACCTACAAAAACTTTGTTTTCAAGTTCTCTCTTTTTTCTAATAAATTCCAATTATATATTTTTTAATTTCTGAATTTCTAAAGAAACATAAACTATGCATGGTTTAGTGATTATGAGTAGATTATTATTATAACTTATTTCATGACATAAGAACATTTACTTTTTTGAACAAAAAATTGTACAGATATATAATAAACAAAAAAGTGAATTTTAACTAAGCAATATAATCATATAATTTTTAATCCTGTAACTGAAACAAACTAAAAGAATAATAAAAGTACATCTTATGTCATACCAGAAAGTCCATGCTGATATAGAGATATTTCAACAGTCAAAAATAGTACTAGCTGTATTTGCAGGAATAATGTAAATGACAACAAGAGTGGCTAAGAACGTACCTAAAAAAAAGTTAAAATTGAGAATAAAAAAGAATAAATATTCAACAAAGTAAAAAAATCCTTTCACAATAAATAATATAGTAATGTTAATTCCTTGAATATTGTAGCACTAAACAATAAATAATAGTACCTAAATTTATTCCATAGTTTCAAGTAGAGTTCATCAAATACACTGGCCTCCAAAAGTTAAGGTACAACATGTTTTTCGAAGCTCACCAGGCAAAAAATGGCAGTCAGATTAAACTTCATAGTTTATATGAATGGCAATAATAAGCTTTAAAAAAACTTACGCAAAAATTACAGCTACCACTTTTATTTTATAGAAAAGAATAGGTATTTGTGAATGAGAGAAAAATATGCAATTACGAAGCTTTTGTAATTTCGCATGTAAGTTTTTTTGTATTCGAACTATTGTTGTCAGTTTTTGTTCACATCAGCCAGTAGAGTCTAGAAATGTCTAGAAGAAGTCGTTTGCCCAATTCATTAAGGTGGCGGGCGGTAGGATGGATAGAAATGGGGTTGTCACAGGCTGATACTGCTAGACGGCTTAATTTGTGTCACAGTGTAGTCCAACGACTCTGGGATCAGTATGAATCTGAAGATTCTGTGTCCAGAAGACATGTTCCAGGCCGCCCACGTGTTACAACACCTGCAGAAGACCGGTTTCTAGCTCTTTCGGCTTGAAGGAGAAGACGCACTACTGTACCGCAACTCATTGCAAACCACTTTGCAGCATCAGGGAGAAGAATCTCCGCTGCTACGATGCGAAGACGTCTTCACAATGCAGGTCTGTATGCAAGGCGACCAGTTACGTGTGTCCCCCTCAACAGACGACACAGAAGGGCCCACTTATGTTGGGCAAGAGAACATGTTTCCTTGACCAGACAACTTGACCAGGTGAGCTTCTGTACTCTTCACAGACGAGTCCAGATTCACACTGGAGAGCGATTCATGACATCTTCTGATCTGGAGAGAACAATGCACTCGACACCATCAATCAAACACTGTCGAAACACACAGGTACAGAAACGGTAGAATCATGGTTTGGGCAGGGATCTCACTCGGAGGCCACACTGACCTGCATGTGTTCCATGGAGGAACTGTGACTGGTGCGACATATGGGGATGAGATCCTTGATTCATATGTGCGCCCATATGCCGGTGCTATTGGCAATGGTTTCATTCTAATGGATCATAATGCGAGACCACACCGAGCTGTGGTTCTTGAGGATTATCTTGATGATCACGGTTTGGAGAGAATGGAATTTCCAGCTCACTCTCCAGAGTTGAATCCGATAAAACATCTTTGGGACTACCTTGGAAGGCAGGTTGCGGCTTTAAGTCCTCCTCCAAGGTCATTAAATGAGCTGGAACAAGGCTTACTCCAAGTCTGGTCAGCGTTACCTATTTTGGTGTCTGACAATTTAATTGAGAGCATGGAAAGTCGATGCCGCCAATGCATTCAAGTCCAGGTTGGACATATTCTGTATTAGAACCAGTTTTTTAATGTTTCTGTCACATTTTACTGCATAATACTGCGATGTACTGATTTCCCCAAGAATGAAATTTTCCACCATGAGTGCTTTTTTGTTGTAATTTAATTTATACGTTTAACTTAAGTACATTTCTATGTTGCATTTAATAAATGACAGTTTAGCGCACATTTCCTCCAAATTTGTTGTTTCTATATTCATTCATTTGCAAATTAGACGCAAAAAACCGGTTGTACCTTAACTTTTGCAGGCCAGTGTATGATATAATTACTATATTTTTAAAGTAAGATTTTTCTAAGCTAATGAAATTCAACTGTATATGGAATCTCTACTTCAAATCTAATTACAAAAACTGAGTCTATTAAATTAATATAACTATTAATGTATTAACATTTTAAATCAGAATAAGTTTATAAAACTATAATATTGCATTATATAAACATTAAATAGAAATATTAGCTGGCTATGGTAATTTCTAATGGGATCACATTACAAAGAAACAACAGATCTAACTAGATGAAAACTATATAAAACTATTTTAATATAAATAACAGCAAGTAATAATTTTTTATTTATGGAGCGAACTTTAACTACCTTTATTTAAAATTAACTTTGTATTCAAATTTTAAAGTTAGAACTTCATACTTTGAATGACATTATGAAATCAGATTTCACTCTATGTATTTTCCTTGATTTAATATATTTTGTTACTGTTGTATATAATTAGCACAAAATATTACAGACTAGATTTCTATGTCTTTATTTTTTTTAATATGGCAATTATTAAGATACACTGTTCAGTATTTACTATATTTATTACAACAAAATGTTCACTAATCAACGCTTTTAGCTTTACTCTTAGCATCTCATGCAACAACAGATCCGAATTAAGTTTTGATGGCTTAAATTTGGAGGGAGAAAAAATATTGTTATCCAATATTTCTTTTATTATTTTTTTAGCTTAAGTTTCTCTGAAACAATTGAAAATAAACAAAATTATAATAAATAACATGTTAAATAACTTATAAAGCTGGTATATTTTACATTTAATTGTAATAAAAAAATTTTGCTATTTTTTTATTACAATGTACAGGTTGAAACATGTTAAATGTGGCTACAAAATTTACTATAGGTGGTTATGTTTCATTTTTTTTATATTTTGATCCGAAAAGCCGGTGCAGATTTTTAAATCTGCATCAAAAACAAAGCACACAATCTGCAATCATAAAAAAATATATATCTTAACCAAAGAAGTCATAAATAAAAAAGTGTGCATATTAAGGTTTTCATTTTGTGTTATGTATTTTACTTTGAAAAGCAAAGGCAGATTTAAACAAGTGGGTAAGTGTGATCGAAGATCACTCAAAGGGTTTCGTTTAATATTCCTTTCAAAACACTTTATCCTTTCTTTAATAAATTCAAATAACTTTCATTTAGCAAAAAAAAAAAAAAAAAAAAAAAAGCCATTTTTTTATAAAGTAAAAATTTATTGGTCTATTTTTTCGTTTTTTCGAATATCTAAACTAGCCCGCTATTATATTTTGTCATAATAATATCCGTCATGCGGACTAAATGCGATATTAAAAAAAAATAATTTCAAAATTAAACAAATTGTATATTTTCAAAATGTTAAAATATGCAAATATTTCCATAATCGGATTTTTATCACGATTCAATATGTTTCTCAAACTCATATATTTAATATTCTCTATTACTCATATTGATACCAGCTTTGTATTATTCTCAAACATCTGAAAAATTCGTTAAACTTCCAATATGACGTCAGATTTTATTTTTAATTCTCTAATGACGTGATATTAATCTGCTTTGTGTACATACACATACTCATACTCCTTGCATTATTGAGAAATCTTAGACATTTCCATTTTATTACGACTATGATGTCAATCAATTTTATTTCATATTTATCTTTTTTTCAATTGGTGAAACTTTTCATTTCATTTTCATTTTTCACGTGGAAATCGTCTGATAGAAAATTAATTATTGTAGAAAGAATTTCATTATGGATTTTAAATCTTTGGCATCTGCTATAACAAAAAATGTTTCAATTCAATAGGAAAAGGCTGTTAGAATTTTGGTTTTTTATCTCTATTTATTAAAATAATACGAATTTTTCAAATTTTAATATTTTGAGCTCTTCACGGCTGCTATTCAGATTTATACACTAAGTTTCAACTCTGTAAGTTACATACTTTTTGAGAATGGCTCTGTGACGGACAGACAACGAGGCGGTGGTAATAGCGTTTCGTGAGATGAACGAAACCCTAAAAAAATGAAGTAAAAAAGAAAAACACCAATTCCACACAGGTATCGTTGCCTTCTGGTTCAGCACTTATGAGACGCACAACCGTAATATTAGGACTATTCCTATCAGACCAACTATACAACATTCTTGAAGGTTCAAATAATAAAAAAATAATATCAAACATTACAATTTTTCATCATTTCAAACTTTTTTATATCCTTAACTTACATCTGAAAAAGAAAATTGACCAGACATTGTAGGTTGCTCCTTGGAGAGAAAGTTTTACTTTATTATTGACATACACAATTCTTTTTATCAAATAATTTTTTAAAGTATTACGGTATTTTTTACAGTTGCTTCTTGAAGGAGTATCTTCCAATTTCGGATTTCCTCAGTCTGATTCATGGTAATAGAGTATCTCAGGTAGGGGAACGCTGTGTTATGGTTTTACACCGAAATGAAGTTTTGTAATGTGCAATAATGCTGGACAGATGCATTCAAATGCACCATCTATTGTCGGTATTTGAAATTCAAGACAAAAACATTTTTTAGTATTTCTTTTTTTAAGCTGCATTTAAAAATAAATGCTGCAATTTTTTTTAACGAGTTTTTTAATGAATGAAAAACATGTAACGTGAAATATTTTAAGACTTTGTAAAATATTTATAATAAATTTTACAAACGGCAAATAATTAAATTTTTTTCAATTATTTTATTAAAAAGGTACAAAAAATATTAATTTTCAATCAAAACAAGCCTGGAACACAGTTATTTTTTTTCTTTTAAACTTTACTGTAGTCAGATAATTTAAAGTAATTAGTAAGACAGTATCTAGATAAAAATTGTAGACAAGATTTATTCAGTTATTTAGATTATTCAGTTTAATTTTCATAAATATTTCATGGATTAACTTTTTTTTCCTAATTAAAACAAATGCTGCAATTTTTTTATATGCAGATTTTTTTTTAAATTATTAATATTAAAAATCATGAAAATAAGAATTATTCAGTTTAAAAATTTGTTAAATATTCAGAATAAATTTTACAAACTACAAATAACTAAAAATTAAATTAATTTTTTTAGCTGTATGAGAAAAAAATATTAATTCCTATTTAAGACAAGTCCTCAAGCAAAGCTTTTTTTTTAAGTTTGCTTTACTAAACAAACTATTTAAAGTAATTATGATAGCATTTAAATAAAAATTATGCATACTGTAAAAATAAAATGAGAAAGTGAAGTGATTAAATCTTTGCAAACTTGCCATGTCAATAGGAACTCAAATTTGCCATGTGTAATATTTGTATAGCTGATATTTTAAATCTATTCTGACTGTGTATTGATTATAATTAATATATTTTTATTTTTAGAGTAGGATAAATAAAAAAATAATAATTTCATTTAAATATGTATTTATATACTGTTTAATAGCTTTTTCTTTAAATTAATACCAATGTGTAATGTGAAGAATTTTGGACATTCAAGAAATTTCTTGTCAATCAGTTTCTATTTCATCAAGGAAAAGTAAATTTATTGACTTTTTTTTTTCAAATCAAAATATAAGTTGATGTCTATGTGTTATGTGTATAGACATTTAATCAATATATTTTGATTAATTAAAACTTATGTCTCTGTGCATTTAAATAAAAATGACATACAAAAATCTTTATATCTTTATTTAAGAATTAAATCAACTAACAGTTTAAGAGACAAGAGAATATACACAAAATATTATTTCAAGAATTTATAAACATTTGAAACTTGGAATTTTGCTAGTGCTACCATCTTTTGCTCTAAAGTTAAAATAACTCCAGATTTAAAAACATTTAATTTCAAGTAGTTCTTTCAAAATCTTTAAATAAAACTTTTATATTATGAAACTTTCAAACAAGACTTTGGACAAAAATAACTCACTTTTTATGCCATAGAAATATTTAGCAGATACTAGGTCTGAGTTTATATACTTGCCTTAAATATTTCAAAGTGCTTAAAGTCTGTTTACAATATTGTCAAAGTTTTGTTACGAATTTTTTATGAAACTTTTGTACAGACTCTTCAAGACTTTTAGAAAGAACTGAAAGAAGTTACTTTACACCTTGTCTTACTCACACATATATATTTTCTTTCAAATGAAAATAAAAATAAGTTAAATATTAGATCACCAGTATACATAAGCCAACATTGGGAGTAGAAAATAATGATGGATTTCTTATTTACCCAATTTTTTATTCCGTCTTTCAGCTTTCACATATTCCATGTCACATGCATATTCAAAACAGTTTCGAGTCATATTAAAATATGTGAAAATAATAACACTGGTTTACACGGTTTATATACTTTCACCGAAATGTGTATTTTTTCATAGATTCTAGTGCACTGAGTACGGGAAAATTATTGAAAAAAAAATCTGTCACGTCTAGTTTAAAAAATATTTATTAAATACTTAAAAAATATAATAACATGAAATATAAAAAGAAAAAATTAGAAAAGATTGATTTTACTCTTTTTTTTTTAATTTCTTGATCTGTTTCTCTTAAAATAGACCAGAAGTAGTCTCCTAACATACTTTCGTGCCAAAAACCTTTGTGTCTGTCTTCAAAAAGTTTAAGGTCTTGGTGAAAATGCTCGCCCTGCTCGTCACTCACGGCGACCAAGTTTTCAGGGAAAAAATCGGGTGTAAATAGAGAAAATGTGCCTTCAGAGAAATGTTCACACCCATTGCATGATAGTTTTATAATACAACAGCAATATGTTTTTCATAATTTTCATCTTTATGATTTTCTAAGAATCCATGGACGACCGTCCTTTTTGGTGTAATAACTGCTGCAAATTTGACTTCGATTTCGGTAATAAGTTAATTTGATATTTAGTGTCAATAAGTTCCACTGTTGTAGACGAGAGGCAAGAATCTCTGCCTTAGATCTAGATAGTTGCAAGTCTGGCAAAAGGCCGTTCAACTCCTTTTGGTTTAGTAAATGTGGCGATTTATCATCTTCGATTACGAATTCGTCATCAATTTCATTCTCCATAAACAGATCGTCACTATCTTGGCAACTCGCATTTGACATAACTGGACATACGAGAGTTTCCGAATGTGATATCGGTTTTGAGACTGATGGAATGTCAGGATATTGAATTTTATGTTTATTTTTTTAGTTAAAGCCTGCAGTTTTTGTCAAATAAAAATAAAAGTCATTTTGGTGATTTGAAGGTTCAGTCCACAGCATTGGTGATCCAAATCAAAGATACTTTTTTTCTCCCGAAGCCTAGCATACATAAGTAAGCGTACAGCTTTCACAAAAAACATGTGGGACCTACTTTTTATCTTGATTAATCACTGAGAATTCAAAATAATGCACATATGATGTTTTAGAACATTCCGATATCGGTCTTCTTTTTTTTGTGAATATAAATTGTCCACAAACGTAACAAAAACGACCAGAATTTAATTTACACACTCTATTAGACATTTTATCAAAAACAAAACCACTTTAGTTCACAAAAACACAAGAAAACGAATATAGAATCAAAGTTGACAATGCTGATAAGTTGAATATGACGTGATAGATATATTATAGAATTAAAAATGTAAATATTGAAAAATGTAAAAATTTTAAAAATGTGACGTGTAGATTTTTTTTAAATACCGCCTTTCATTAGTAAGAGGTAGTATAATAAAAAAATGGGTGTTTCATCAAAAGTATATAAAAAATGTTTAAATTTGTAAACCAGTGTAATTTATAAAGAAAATAATAGCACACTCGTAAAGCGAACAATGTTAATTTGATGCGTATGCAGACCACAGCTCTGCATGCAGCCACTTTTGCGTTAGGCTCAAGTTTGATTGGAGGATGCAATTGGAGAAATTTTTCCTTTTATATCTCCCTGGTCTGATCTTACAAATTGACTGGGAAAAAAGCCTAAGATTTGTTTAGCAAACAATTTACAGCATGCTTCACAAATAAAAAGTTGGATTTCTCTCTACATGAAAGTATAATTGAGTTTTTAAAACGACTTCATGAGAAAAAAATTTGCTATGTTTTAAAATGTCTCTATAGTGTGCTACTGTCACAAAATCCCTCCAAGCATACTTTGGAAAGGAACGATTTTTAATCTGTGTGAGTAGGTAGGTATAAATTAAAACTTTATTCCAAATTTAATTTTTTTTATGCATGAGTTTTGAAATGTCTCTTTAGTGCACTATTATGAGAAAATTCTTTCGAGCATACTTCACAAATGAATGGTTTTTCACCTGTATGTGTACGGAGGTGTACATTTAGATCTGATTTACGAGAAAATCCTTTAGAACACACTTCACAAATAAATGGCTTGTCCCCGGTATGTGTACAGAGATGCACATTTAGAGGTGATTTTTGAGAAAATCCTCTAGAACACATTTCACAGCTAAATGGCTTTTCCTTAGTATGAATGCGATAATGTTCATTTAGATGTGATTTATCAGAGAATCCTCTAGAACACACTTCACAAATAAATGGCTTTTCCCCAGTATGGATGCGTAGGTGTCTCTTTAGATCACAACTATCGGTAAATCCTTTGGAGCATGAATCACAAATAAATGGTTTTTCACCTGTATGGATGCGAAGATGTACCTTTAGATATACTTTTTGAGAAAATCCTTTAAAACATACTTCACAAATAAATGGTTTTTCTCCAGTATGGGTACTAAGATGTCGTATTAGATGTCCTTTTCGAGAAAACCATTTAAAACACACTTCACAAAAAAATGGTTTTTCTCCTGTATGGATTCTAAGATGTCTCTTTAGATGACTACTAGTAGAAAACACTTTGGAGCATGTTTCACAAACAAATGTCTTTCCTTTTGTATGGTTTGGCAGATCACCATCTGGAAAATATTTTAAAGAGCCAATATCACTAATAATAGGCTTTTCTTCACTGTCAGAAAAGACGCTTTCTTTTGTCATGCACTCAGCTTTTGAACTTTTTACAGACATGCTATAGAAATATTTCTGATTTATATATATTTATTTGCATAAGAATGAAGTATTAGCTTTTTGGTGTTGCATTTAAGTTGGAGAAAATCTTGGAAGATGGTGCCGAAAAAATACTGAACATAATAAAAATTATTCACCAGTTTGTGTGTGAAATAAGTCAGAGAAATTTACAAAAGTATGTAAAATGATTTACTTCAAAGTTGCTTTTTTTACAGGTATATTTACTTTTTTTACTAGCATCTGTACAGTGAAATATTTCTCTACCTTGCTTCTAAAATATCTTTAGTAACCTTCAAAGATGACTGAGTCATCCTTTTCCTTTTATATCTGAAATATTTTTTTTTAAATAAGTCTTTTTAATTATAATGTAATTATTAATTAACTTTAATTCCACATTTGATTAATTTCATAGAAAAAATTAAAATAATAAAAAAATACATCTAACTGCTTGTAAAGTGTAATAACAATAACAAAAATATTAAATTTAAATACCCAATCTATTGCAAAGATGGGAATTATATTTTCTTACAATATATGTTAATAAAATATAGTTAGGGGATCTCCAAATTGAAATTGTAACAAACGTGAAAATTTTCAGTACTTGTTTACTTTTTCATCTACTATTTACAGTCAATAAATCTGCTGCCAGACAATGTTATTAAGATTAACAATGAATAAGAACAATGGTATTCACTGGTGTTTAACTGTGATGCTGCACATAATATGAAGTACACAGTCATCCAAAAAAAAAAAAAAAGAGACCTTCCTATATATATAGATTTTAATAAAAAAATGTATTGAGAAAAACAAAAATAACCATTTGACTGGACATTATGTCTATATCCAAATTGTGTTAAAAAAGGCTTAATGGGTCGTTTTCCTATTGAAATTGCACCAAATTCTGAAATTTTTAATTTGAACACTTAATTCTGACAGCATATACATTTTTATCATAGTAAATTTTACCTTAGAATACCTAACTGGAACTGATTCAGTCAAGTCATTTAGGAATTATGCTGGTATAAAGTTTGAAACCCCTAATCTTAGATTCACTCTTTATCATTGAAAAACAGATTTCAGTAGAATAATTATTTTAAGCGTAACTCAAGACTATTTGTGGAATGATCTGAAATATTGGATATGAATATTTGAAGATTTTAGAAACTGATTTATGTTAAAAAAAATTCATTTCGATTTTATATATTTTTTTAAGTTAATTTTCTAAATTAGCATGAATTGTAACCTATAAATTATTTAACAGAAATCGATTCTAAAAGTTTCAAATATGCAAATCAAGAATAACAAGTCATTCTGCCAAATAGTTTTTGAGTTATGCGTGAAATACTAACCACTTTTAAATTTGTTTTGCAACGATTGTATATGATTTTAAAGGAGTTTCAAATTTTAAACCTCTTTAATTCCTAAACTTCTCGATCAAATGTCTCCCTTTTCGTATCTAAAATCTAATGTAAAATTTATCACAAAATCCAAATATGAAGACAAAAATAGGTGTACTTACTGAAAATTTCAGAGTTTGAAACGATTTCAGTATGAAGATGACCCCTAAGCTTGTTTTTAAACATAACTTGAATGAAAATATAATTTCCAGTTGAATGGCTAATATTTTTGTGTGACTTGTTTTGGCCAATTGTAATTGTATATATCCATTTTTATTTATTTTGTGGATAAGCCAGTTTAGATTTTGTAATGAAGGATTTCAATTAATTGTTATCTCTCTCTATTATCACCCAAGCAGACCTTAAGAGGTCGATTAGTTTGATATGACATAAACCTATTTAAAAATTGTGACATTTAATGCTCTGCGATTGCTTATCATTGCTGGTCTAACAATCACAATTGAAATTTCTTAATTTTTAAGAAGGTTCAATAATTCAGAAGTGCTCCTCAATTTACAACCTGGAGCTTATCATACATGGAAGAATTCAGGCAACTTAGTTAATAATATGTCCAGTACACCAAATTTTTCAAACGTCTGACTACCTTTCATTTAATTCATTCTCTTTACTTCCCCTTCTCCCCCTTTTTCTCCTCCATACTTTAACTTGTCCAGACTGGCAAAGTGCATCTGATTGGTTTTCTACATCACATGGGACTCCTGACTCCGCTGTTGATTTTAAACACTCACTGCCATTCCATCTCAGTCACAAGCAGAGACACAAGCATACTTACATGGCCTAAACTTTTAAATCAGTTTTTAATTTTTTTAACTTTGGCACTGATGATGGGGCTTTAGAGGCTCCGAAACAGCTGTTTCCTAATTTAAATATATTTTATTTGTGCTATTTTTATGTTGATCATTTATCTTAATAGAATGGCACAAAGTTCACACAATGCACGTATTTTAAATAAATTTCTTTATTCCAAAAAATGGAACTTTTTTCTCACAAAGCTTGCTGTAAATTAAGTAAACATAATTCAAACACAAAAAGTCCTCCAGCACTTTTCCTATAAAAATATGATTGGAAAAAGAACACATTGAAAATTTATATCACAAACATAGCTTTACTAAGATAGTTTCAATCTCCTTACAAGAACATAAGAAAAACAAATTTTCATTTGCAGACTACCAAACTAATTCTCTGGAAAAATTAACACCTTTCACATTGTTCATAAAAAATGAGAAACCACAATGCTTTATTTACAGTGTCCGTTCATCCAGGGGTTAAGTCTCTTTAGACCATTTCAAGAACCACTACATTCATAAAACCTGGAAAAATTTTGTCGAAGATAAAAGTCAAAGTCCAGAAAAAAACAGCTGTACACAGCAAATATTTTATTACACTTTCTTTACTAACACAGTTTAGGTTTAATTAAAAGGAAAACTACTAAAAACAGACTAAAATTACTTATAATCTTTTCACATGTTGTTAAAAAAACCTTAACCTTATTAAAACCTATAAGTTCTCTGAGATGCTGATACACACACCATATCTTGATCTAAACGATAAGAACAATTGCTTCAAAAGCAGATGTATTGTACTATTTATTTATGGCAGACATTTTGAATGAAACTTCTATGAATGTCCAATCTACTTTCCGTTTGGTTACTAGACCACAGTATGCAGATATAAAGCACAGACACAAATCACAGAATGAATCACGATTGCATCAAACAGCAACGCCATCTCGTAGTATCTATGAGAACTGCTGAGAAAAATTAGAAGACTTATGATGGAACATGCATGAATTAAATATAGCCAAGAGATACATGTCATGAATTTATAAGAAAACCTATGGTAAATAAAAGACTGGAAAAATAAAATGCAGCTTTTTCAGGAGACAAAAGAAATAAGAAACTTAGATATACTTCATGATAAAATGTAAGTGTACTTCTGAAAAGCAATAAATAAAGAAATTAGTCCCGATAGAATGATTATAAGTAGATATCTATAACGTGATAAAAAGTACTGCCTAACAGGGTCGACTGCCACTACTTCATGGAAAAGGCCACATGCATGTGTCCCTCAGAGGTCTCTTCCCTTTCAACACTGTCTGCAACAGTAATATACTATGTATATAACCAGCGGTACAAAAATCTAGGTGCCAATGAGCCGATTCCCACCACTAAATTTTTAGTATTCTTCGCCTAAAAAGAATACTGATAAAATTTAGGCAAAGTGTACTAATAAAATTTAGTGGTGGGAATCAGCCCATTGGGGCCTAGATTTTTTCACCCCTATACATAACAGTGGAAGTAGAGTGAAGAGAAACATAGCTAAAACTGTATATACTGACTCTAAATGAAGAATTTAAGATAATAAACAAAGAAATATATTAAGATAATAAACAAAGAAATTAGTTAAAATCAGGGTTGTAAATAAACCTGGTTTTTTACACCCCCCCCTCCCCAAAAAAAACAAACAGGTTTTTTTAGTTTAAATGATTTTACCTTTTGGAAGAATGCTGCAAATTCATATATTTAAATAGTTGAAGTCAAACATTACACAAAAATTATTTTAAGTGGTTTTATTAAAATTTAATATAAATTTTACTAATTTAAGCATTACAATATTTTTATATTATTTTAATATTTTTACATATAATAAACAACAAAACGTGTGATCACTTATATACCTAAACAATCAATCCCTAAGACAATATTAAACATAACAAAAACTGTATATACTAACTCTAAATGAAGAATTTAAGATAATAAACAAAGAAACTGGTTATAAAATATTAGAAAGTTAGATTAAATAAAAAGAGGTTCATTATTATAAGGACTTACTGAAATTAGATTAAAAATTTTTCTGGTGGGATTTTCTGCAATCAGGTTTGCTATTGCTATTATCATCTCGGGCAGTGGGAAAGTGACCTCTGATGGGGAAAAGAAAAAGGGACCTCCAGTGGGTGCATGACAGACTTTTTAGCAAAGTAGTGGCAGTTCAGTGTTTATTTGTGGTTAGGCATTATACACCAACAGTATTGCAGTTAGTAACTACTATAAAATTATGTTTACAATTGTGGAAGTAGGGGGTAGAGAAAAACAACTATAATGGGGAAATTGCACGTTTTTCAATTTAACTTGCATCTGATAGAGTGTAAAAATATGAACATTTTCATACCATTTTTACAAACATTTGAAACTTTTATAATTCATTAAATCAACTTTTAAAACCCAGTTTTTGTCGTGGCGAGAAAAAGCCGCGTCACGTGATAAAAGCTGTTCTGACGTCACTACACATGTAAACAAACCCTCGCTGTATTTCTCCCTGTTATTTCCTATGGGGATGGCTTGCTTTTCGCTGAATGGCTTGCTTTACGCTTTTTTCTTTTCTTAAAAATGATTAGTATAACAAATTAAAAGTATTGTAAATTGCTGTAATAAATAAATAATACTGTGAATTCCAGGTGAGGTTTTTATTCCATCGCGTTTCTAAGAATTGTCATTTCCAGATCTCGATGTAGAAATAAAGTATCAGTACAAGTTAATACTCGTACTACAATATTGTATTTTATAGAATAATGTATACTTTTATTTACTTATTTTTTGTATTAATATTGCACAATATAAAATAAAGTAATACAAATAGAATTTATTTCATTAGGGAGGGTGGAATTAACTCATAAAAATGTTTTAGTATTTATATTTTATACTCTTGAATTAAGAATTTGGCTTGGCTTCACTATATGTTTTATCTCTTCAATTGTTAAATAAACTGTTTTGAATCTTTGAAAACAGTTAAACTTATTAGAAAGAGCGAAATGTGCTGAGGTAGCTTTAAGATAGCCTTACAGAATTTTTATATAAATATACACGGAAAAAGTTTAATAATTTTTCAAAAAATGTTTCCAGGTGTCTATCAAGACTTTTCTCACAGACAGGGTCCTGTTTTTCTGAAATTGTGAGAAGTATTTTACATTTATGAAAAAACTAATTATAATTTTGTGAGTTTGAAATAACTGTTATATTCAGGTTCTTGTTTATAAATTTTTGACAAGATCTTTTATATATGTAAAAGCTACATAAATAGATTCTTTGACGACTTCAGTTGTTTTATGTCAGGTCAGATTTTACTTTTAAATAATTAAATTTGTAAAAGGTTTAGTTTTGAGATGGAAAAAAATTGTGAAAGGCCTATTTCTATGACAAAGAATTTTGTGAAGGGCCTGTTTTAAGGTGGAATGTTTTGTGAAGGGCCTGTTTTAAGGTGGAATGTTTTGTGAAGGGCCTGTTTTAAGGTGGAATGTTTTGTGAAGGATCCTGTTTTAATATGAAAAATTTTGTGAAAGGTCCTTTAAAGGACCCAATTTCTTCTTAAACAGGTCCCTGGACTATGCACAGGCAAAAAAAATCAAGTAATTATTTTAAATACTGTCAGTTTTGTGAAATTTTCAGAATGTGGGACTAAAGGTTTTATGCTTCATAGACCTTTGCAGATTACAGATGATGTTTAGTTCATAAATTATCTTTTTTATTTTTGTATTCACATATCTTTTATATTTTCATTATTTTTATTTTTTACGAAAGTTAGAGCATTGAGGAAAAGACTGATATAATTTTTTTAGAACCTGATTAATCTAAAATAGGACATTCTGAGAAACTATATTTCAAACAAACAAAAAGTTCTGCATCCATTCAAAAATTATACATAAGCAAATAACAATAAAACAGTAATTAAATTATTTTTACACTTTTTTATTTAACGCAACTTGGTTTTTGTATATAAGGATGGAATCTTGTTATCGGTTGTTTACTCACTTTCTGATAAATTAAGAAATATAAAAAATAAGTGCAAAATTGTGTGTTTCCGATGACGTACAACATTTTATTATTTTTAGAACTTAATTATAAATTAATACATTAATTTTGACGCGTTTTTCCGTTAGCCCGCCACAGTTGATAAATCGAAAAATATTATCTGTGGTTACAATTGTATGCGACTTACAACAATTTTATTATGCATTAAACTACGGTGTTAAAAAAAGGCTAAATGGGTGTGAAGCTGCAACTATTTTGCATACTAAAAAGTAGAAAATAATAAATAAAAACTATACAGTGTAATATATTTTTTTAAAAAATACGTTTTAATAAATTAAAAGTTTCATATTAATTGAATTGTGATTATTCGTTGAGAAATCAATTTAGAAATCCTAATAAGATAGTTTAATTAATTCTTATATATATATATATATATATTCTTTTCTCTTTCCATACCTTAAAACAGAAATAGAGCAACCATTATACATTTATTTTAATGAATTTACTAGCTCGCATTTTCTACCAAGCGTACAAAAAAAAAAAAAAAAAAAAAAAAAGGTGAATTTTTTATGATCGGATTCGGTGGCCACGCCAAATTATTGTATTATATTGAACATTTTTTTGGAAAAATCATGAATTACAATCATAAAATGAGAAAAAAACAAACAATAGTGATAAATTTACTCACGTATGTTGCAGTAATTGTTTTTCTGATCGGTGAATACACAATCATTATTAAATACTGATTTTTTGTTTTTGTTTTCTGCATTATTGCTCAAAATTTCGTCTTCTCATAATTAATGTGAGTACATTTTTATCCTTAATGTAACCTGCATAATACGAAATTATATTCATATCAAAACGAATTATTAAGCATTAAAATGAATTAAGAAAATAATGCATTTCAAGAACTATATAAATGTGATTTTACTTATGATTTCTTTTGTAATAAAACTATCATTCTTTATTCGTTTATATAAATAAGAGTAAGTAAAAGATAGCTTTAGTTTCCTGTATTTTTACCCACATGAAATGCAGTTTTTCTTCCCTAAAAGTAAATAAATAAATAAATAAATAAATCCGAAAGCCATAACTTTGTGTTTTTCGAATCCGACCAACTTCATCACTTTTCTAAATGAAAATTAATGCAAATGTATAAATAAATAATGCATTATATTTAGATATGTTAAAATAATCTTTTGACTTTAATATTTGTTTTTGTTTTTGTGTAAATGCGTCTTTAAAAGACGTTTATAATAAGTAGAAAGTAATGCAAAACAGCCTGCATGCATTCGACTCTAAAGCAGAATCCGCGTTTCATGTGTAGTGACGTCAAACCAATCTCGTCGCGTTTTCAGATCACGTGGTTTTGTTTTGCTTTTAGCGGAGTTTAAAACTCCAATAACTAGTTATTTAAAATTATTTTTGTGTTTCCGAGTTAAGATTTGAGGAATGTAAAGTCATCTTCATCAATTAAACATAAAATAAGGCATAATCTAGAATGAGTGCAACTTCCCCATTGTACACAGTAACTCTAAATGAAGAATTTAGGATAATAAACAAAGAAATTGGTTAAAAAATTAGACAGTTAGATAAATAAAAGAGGTTATTATTAAAAGGACTTATTCAAATTAACAAATATTTTTAATCATATTTTTAATAAGAAATTAACCAAATTTATTTAATTAAATTTTAGGTATTTCTGTGCGATTGGGGCCTAAAAATAACTCAATTTTTAAGTAACTGTGATTTGTATCAAATATTATAAACAATCACAAAAGAAAAACAGCGACTAATGAAAAAATTTCTAATCTTATGTAATTTATTTATACTATGTTATATATTTTGTATTACATTATTATGTAGCTCATTTATGTATAAATTAAACAAATGGCTTCTCAATGTAGCCATTAAATGATGTAAGTATAATACAAATTGTTTATACATTTTAATAATTTGATCAACATTGCCAAACTAAAATTTGCTTTTTACCTTCCGACTTCGATAAAAATACCTGCAAATTATCCTCAAGCTTATAATTCGTAGCGCCATCTAGCGATTCAAAATGTAACTGCTTAACAGGGTAATCACCCTAAAAGCATTGATATTATTTATTCTTTCAGTAAGCTTTACTAATTTCTCTCCTTTTTTTTTTAATAAAAATACAGTAAATACTGAATAAAAAATAACAGTAAGTAGAAATATAGATCTGAAAGTAAAATCTAATGAGCAAAAATAAATTATTATTTTGCATAGTACAGATATACAATGTAACAAACACTAAATGCACTAAACACTATTTATGTAATATTATATCACTAAAATAACTGCCTATAGCATTAAAATGAAATGAAAAAATAATTTAAAACTCACAATATATTTTCTTTGAGTTCTTACCAAGTACAGATCCAGATTTAGATTTAGAAAGGGGATGGGGGGGGGGTATATCTCTTTTTTGTTCTTGGCAGGAGGTGATCACATTATATTGTGAACAATTTTTCTATTTGAAGGCAGTTCTCAAATACATTCACAATAACATTTTACTTTGTAAATGCATCAAATTTGCATTAATATTCATAAATGTATAAGATTTGGAAGTTGTAGCCAGATACCAAGAAATCGAACAGCGTTTCCCATTTTCTTTAAACACAAAGAATCTTTCAGAAAATGTTGTATTGTTCACATTTTAGCAGATTTTTGGGTACTCAACAAGCACAGAAAGCTGTCATGAAAGGGCAGTTGGCTATAATTCAAGAGGCAATATATATAGGAATATGAAATAGGGGGTTCAATTCTTTGACATATAAGACAGTTCAGCAAAAAAAGAATCTTCCTGCTCAGCATTGCAAAATTTCCTGATTTTTTAAAGTAAAAGTATAAAATTAGTAGACATGATTATAAAACTGATTTGAAATTGAAGAACCCTTTCCATTTGATAAATGCATTATATCTTGCATTGTAACTTGAAAGTGTTTGATATCTCATGACGACTTTTTTTAACTAAGGCTGTCAGGTCCAGTTACAAATCATTTTTTAAATCTTGCTTGAAAGTGTCATATTTTTATGTTTGAAAATGGATCCGTAAATATTCCGATAATTTCGCATTGTTGGGAGGGGAAAAATACTTTTTGAGAACCCCCTTAAGGTTGTTTTTAAATTTGTTCTGTTGTTCGATAAATCAATTATATGTTAAGTTATGAACAATGGTCATCAAATGAAAGCAATTTATTTTCTCTTCCGCAATGTCGATCTAGAAATTTGTATCAAAATGTCCAACTTTTAAACCATTTTCTAAATTCATTTACAGTCATTTTCTCATTTACCAAAATATGGAGAAACAGATCGATTACACAGTTTCTGAATAAGAGCATTTGAATTTTTGAAGCGTTTTCAAACAAAAATTAATCAAAAAATATGTGTCAAAAAGTAACTAGTTTGTATTTGAGAATAACCTCAAAACCAAAACCAACCAAAAGTTGATTGAGATACAAAGAAATGCACCTCATCTCACCCCAAGATTGTCCTGACAAAGACACCCTACCGTGCTAAAGTCATTTCCTCCTTTCAGTCTTCATTTATCACTATCACTTTTATGTTCATGAAACTGGTTGCCACTGATACTCAGAAAAACACAACAAACGACATAAGAGTAAATTATGTCAAATTCAAAAATATCCTCAAGAACAACATTTGAAAATACCCTCAAAAATACCCACAAAACATTAAAATACCTGCATATTGGCAATACTGACTGTGATAGTAATTTCAAAAACAATCTGATGATGTTTTTAAAATGTAAATAAAGGTTGCCAAAAAATTTTGCTTTTCTTGAGAATTTAAATCTTGTCATTTTCTCTCACGCCATCCTCAAGCACGGCATTTGAAAATACCCTAAAAAATACTCACAAAATATTAAAATACCTGCAGATTGGCAACACTGACTTTGATAGTAATTTCATAAACAATCTGATGATGTTTTTAAAATGTAAATAAAGGTTGCCAAAAAAATTTTTTTTTTTAATTTTGCTTTTCTTGAAAATTTAAATCTTGTCATTTTCTCTCTCATGCCATCCTCAAGCACGGCATTTGAAAATACCCTAAAAAATACCCACAAAATATTAAAATACCTGCAGATGGGCAACACCGACTTTGATAGTAATTTCATAAACAATCTGATGATGCTTTTAAAATGTAAATAAAGGTTGCCAAAAAATGATTTAAAAAATTTTGCTTCTCTTGGGAAATTAAATCTTGTCATTTTCTCTCTCATGCCAATACCCTTATAACGAAAAAGTGCTAAATTTTATATTCTTATTTTTCTTAATTTATATTGATACATCTCACATAAAAATATTGGAATGTTTTCAGCAATAATACTAAAGAAAAAGTTTGTTAGTGTTTACTTACCTTAATGGATATATACTTCCTGCTAAACATAAATGGCTGAATTTGGCAAACCTAATAAGAGATATGATAATAAATATATTAAAAATACATAGTTCATAAATTAAAATTTATTAAACTAAAATGCTCAGGAAATTTCAAAACAAATGCATGAGTTTTAAGTAGGATGTCCTTGGTTTTAATCAGTGATTAAATTGTGATTTTAATCAGCTGATATTTTGCTTAAAATCCTAAATTTTCTAAATATTTAAAATGACATAAAAAAGTATTAAAATCTACGATGAACATAAGTTGGAAAGTTTCCAAATATTTTCCTTTATGAATAAATAAAATTCAAGCTTTAAATAATTGTTTCTAAGCTTAATTCCTTAAGCTTGTACAAAATTAAGTAAAGTATCTTAGTGAAAGCAAGATTTTATCTGGCATAACACCATTTCATTTAAAATGACATTTAAATATAATTTAATTCTTTTAAGTAATCAATTTAGTCATTCTTTTATATAAAATTTCATAGCAAGTATAGTAAATTTCTGTTAGTAAAAAAATTAATAGCCAATACCTTATTTTCTCACTACTTCTGCAATGATAAATTTTTAGTAAATTGGAGCTAATGAAAAATGAAAGAATGAGATCAGATCAACAGTTATTGTAAAAGTGAAAAAGAACTTAATTGGTATAAAAATATTAAATTTATTGCACAGAATTTTTTTTTTAATAGACATTAAATAAATGGGTTTTCTTTCTTTATTTTTTAAACTCATATATACAACAAATAAAAAAAATTATCCAAATGATTGATTTGTGCATGATAAAACATGGTATTTGAAATTGGTTCAAGATTTTTAACTTTCCAACTAGCTATCCCATATTTTTCTGTTTCCTGAAAACAATTTTAATTAGCTGTAAACAGAAACATTATCAACATAATTAAGTTATAATCAGAGTTTCCCCCAGGTTTAAAACAGGGCAGGGTGCTGCTGATGAGGAAAGGGCACTTTTACATTCTTCAGGGCACTTTTTTTAATTTTTAAGGGCACCTTCAATATTTAAAGGACAACACTCTTTCAACTATATAAGTACATTTAAAAAATATATATATTTGTCTAGAATTAAGGTCTTACAATAATAAAATAGGTATGTTTATGCACTAAATGACCCACAACATGATATGCATTACACATGCACAATCTGTGGCGAGCGGGTCAAGATCTCTAGATATTCAGGAACTGCTTATTTTGCCAATTAATTTTGGAAAAAAATGAAAATTTCGTCAATCGGACGCGTAAAAATTATGAATATCGTCGATCGGGTGCGTAAAAATCATGAATGTCGTCATTTGGAAGCGCAAAAATAATGAATTTCGTCGATAGAGCGCGTAAAAATCATGAATTTCGCCGATCAGGCGCGTAAAAATCATGAATTTTGAGATTAGGTTAGTAAAAATCATGAATTTCGTCGATCGGGTTCATAAAAATCATGAATTTTGTCGATCGGACGCGTAAAAATCGTGAATTTTGTCGAATGGGAGCGATAAAATCATTAATTTTTTCAAACGGGCACGTAAAAATCATGAATTTTGTCAATTGGGCGCATAAAAATCACGATTGTCGTCGAACAGGCGCGTAAAAATAATTTATGAAATTCGCGATTTTTTAATGGATCTCTTGACAAAATTTCGTTTTTTTTCTCTGCAATCGTTTAACGATTTTTTCCCCATGAATTGATCTTGCGGAATTCCGCCATAAATTAATAATTCACGGACGAATTACATGTCCATAATCACGTGTCTCCCTCTAAGAATATCTCTCAATATTTCACGACCTACAAATTTAACCTGTTAACTGGGTATGACGAAATATTTCGCCATACACGAACTACTACTGCAATATTTTGAACGCATTACTTCCACCAGTAAAATAAAATAGTCTTATTAAAACAGCTTATTTATGCATCATGACAAAATTTTCAGATATAGAAAAAAAAAAGAAAAAAAAAACTATGTGAAAGAACGAAAAATTGGGAGACTTGGCAAGTCTGATTTTACCATTCTATTTTAATTTAATAGAATAAAAAACGAAAGTCACGCACACACACACACAAAAAAAAAAAAAATCTATTGGAAAATGAAAAAAAAAAAAAAAAAAAAAAGCAGAAAATATTTAAAAAGAAATAAATGTGAAATGACAAGAAGTCGGAAAATCGCGGATCAGCGGAAGAATCTCACGCCTGCCTGAAACTCATGATTTTTTTTGTTCTATGAGAGATAGACGAAATACATCATTTTCCCCGCAACCGATTAGCAAAATTCACCATGTTTATCGTACTCAATTGACTAAATTCGCATTTTTTTCTTTCTTTTTTTAATGATAAACAGATATGATTTAGTATTTGGCTAGTAAATTGTTTCCTTTGCATCTATTAATTGCATTCACCATCATTTTACTACCAGTATAATTATATACCGTAATTTCGCACGTATGCGCCGCGCCTTAGTTAAGCCTTTTTCAAACCGGGAATTTTATTGAAAATAAGAAGTCAAATAAGTGTTAAGTAGAAGTAAGTCACATTTTATTTAAAATAAATTCTGGTAGGAAATCGGATTGTCTGAGGTGCGGCGTATACGCGCGAAATTACGGTACTACATTTGGCTTTGAACGGTATGAATTAAAGGCGGCCAAATATAGTACATAAAAATACTGGTAGTAAAGTGATCCTGCCCCCCTTGACGCTACGCCTCTGATTATAGTACCTTCAACAGTTCTTTATACATTCTTGCTATCGTCAGGGAATTTCTAAATCTACCGCGATCGCGGACTTTGAACAGATGGGAGACGAACGTGCGATCCTATGTGTGTAAATGTGAAAACAACTTGCAGGCGCGCGCTCAGGGCAGGCACAACAAAAGGCAGTACGGGCGTCATTTTTTAAAACGAGGGGCAGAAGGGCGCTATTTTTTGGATGAGGGGCAAGAAGGGCGCTATTTGTTTAACCAAAGGGCAGGCAGGGCGCAGCGCCCTCCTGAAACTGTCTGGGGGAAATTCTGTTATAATATATATAAAATATAAAGGTATATGAGAGGCATGTTAGCAGAAAACTGTAACAGAAAATTTAAAAACTGAGTTTAATTGAGCATTTTAATGAAAATGCATGAAAGTCCTTATTTTGCTGAAAGGGTTAAGTGCAACTTTTCTTCAATATATTGCATCATTTATACAGTAAAGCAAATCTATGGAAATGTTGAAATATTTAACAATTTATTGTAGTAAAATCATATATCAGTCACATTGTTTCTTATAATCCATGAAACTAAAGCGCGGGGGGGGGGGGGTGATAATAACTATATTTATAAAATGAAGAGCTTAGTATTAAACTAAAGAAAATATAAAAATTACAAGAAGTTGCACTGTTATAAGTACCACTAATTATCATAATTTTAGGAAGCCATTGATTTGAAATATTAAGCGCTATTCTGATATAATTTTAATGCATGGAAATGGAAAACCATTTTTTTTGGCAGATTCAATCGTTTCCATAATAATAAGTAATAAATAATCAAAATTGTCTATGTACCAAAAAAATTTAAGCAAAACAATGATCAGAAATCTGCAAAATTCTAAAATCCACACAACCCCTGGTCTCAAGTGGTGCGGATTTGAAGCAGTCTAATTTAGTTCATTATTATTTTTGGAAAGTGGTGTGGGTATACAGAGAGCAGAACGGAGGACCTCACTCCTTTCCTAAATTTGTAAAACGTAAGAATTTTGGTCACTTTTGGCAAATTTTAACCATTTTGACCCTCTTAACAAAATCTTGATTAGTCCTATGGTGGCACCTCAAATGGTAGGCCTGGGGCAAATGCCCCATATGTAACTACATTACTCAGGCTCTGTAAATTATAATATCTATAAATTACTTTTGACAAAAGTATATGTAATATTGCAGTTTCATTGTGACCACTCTATATATCATTTGGCTTAAATATTTATACAGAAAAACTTCTGCTTTTGAATATTCCATTTGTTAAATGATTCAGTTCTTAAACAAAGAACTCAACTGAAATTTGATTAAGTTCTTGGAGAAATACGAAGTTCTCAAACACTGTCACCATCAAATGGACCAAATGAAAAAAATGTATCAAAAATAATCAAATTGATTTTTTTTCTTTGTTGATGCACAAGTGAAATAAAATGATCATGCTTCTAATAAATTTCATGCATTCTCAAATTGAAAAATGGCAAGTGAAATTAGTAGAGCAAATAATCTTGAAAAATAGCAATGAGCCCCCAGGCACCCTTCTGTTTCTTTTTAATATCATCTAAAATTTCCCCAATTAATACGTATTGCTTAAAATTTTCCTAAAATGCTAAAAAATTGTCATTGTCTCATGTAATGTATGGTAAAGTGATACATTGCAATCTTTTACTGTAGTATACAGTTCAACGTTTGTAACATGTAAATACAAAGAGTAACTTGGGATGTGAGTACCAATAAATCATCTTTTCATTATTTCTTACAGTAAATTTAGTTAAGTTTGAACAATTCTTTTGAACAATTTTTATGTATGATTTAACAATGTGTTCAATTTATCATCCATTACATAAATACATTCTGAAATAATTAAACACTTTCTGGCAAGTACAAATGTTTCAAAACTAAGTTAATTTAATCAATAAATGGATAATAAATACCAGTAGATAAATTCCATTAAAACAACGTCTAAAATACTGCATAATTAGCTCAAATACTTTATGTTTATGGGAGAAAAGAAATTTAGTTTTTGCATCAAAAATATCCCAATTACTACAATACATACCAATTTACTTTTTAAAGTAAAAACGAATTTTATGCACATAGAATTAAATTTTTAAAGTTACTTTTTCTACAAATATACCACTTAAATAGATGATTATTGCATTAAAACAATAATAATTAAATCATACCTTTAAATAACTTACTTTAAAACTAAATGTTTAAATGGTGATCAATAGGCTGAAAACAAATACATTATAAACCTCAACTTAAACAAAATCATACCTTTAACTAACTTACCTTAAAACGAAATGTTTAAATGGTGATTTATAGGCCTAACCCAACTACATTATAACTTTCAACTTTCCTTTATTTATTAATATTTCTCTAATTCGATGGGAATCAAATGAGAAAGAAAGTAAATCAAATAAAGGAATACTCTTTTAAAAGTAAAAATTCTACATGAAAGTTCTGATATAACACGCTGATAGAAATTAACGTAACGAACCAAACATTATTTTACGATTAAATTCGCGATAGACGCGATGATATCAGGAAACTTTTCGATTTGAAGATCCATATGTGATTATTAATGTTCTATGCAACTGTCTATTGTCATATCAAAATTTCAGAAATGTAATTTTTGTGTGTTGCACAATAAGTTTTACCATGAATGTAGAAAGATTGTTCTTTCTATATTACTGACCGAAGCATAAAATAAGAAAATAGCATAGTGGACTTTTATTTTAATTACTGATTCTATTCAGTTAAAAATCCTTATTCGTTTGATTATACATGGAGCTAGGTGGATAGAAAAGATCTATTGGATGGATCTTCCTTGAGATAAAGCTTTATTGAAGTGTTTCAGCAATTTGGTTTTTATGTGATGCGAATTATATCAAGTTATTTGATTAGTTGGAAAAGGAGTTAGCAGGAAAAATAATTTGATAAAACGCTTTACCGACAGCAGATGGCAGCATGAAAAACTATCAATCCAACAAAAATTTTTAATCGAAGTATATTCTCGATTTTCGAGTCGTTTCGCCATTTTGCTAACTGTAAAAATTACGGGTGTGGTAAGTTCTGTTCTTCAATCTAAGTATTACATTAGTTGTATTTTGTTATTGGTTGATATGCACACGAACAGATGAGATTTTCATTATTTATTAAGTGTTATTATTGTGAATATGATGTGTGTATTGCAAATTTTGTCTACACTCTAACTCAATAAATAATGCACACAATTTTATTAAACTTCATATTCTGTTAGAACTTGACATTAGTTGGCGCTGATAAGGTTTGGATGTAAAGGTATAGCAGCTTATTAGAAGAATGTCGTTTCTCACTTTAATTTTCGAACCTCCGCTGCATCCTGCTTTTGCATTTTTATAAACATCAGAACTGAAATATTATATGAGTTATTCCATTTTTATTTTTATGGGGTATGTTGCTGAACGGCCACAGGAACCTCTGGTTGTATCTACCATCTGCATCTTTTTCTTCTATAGCATTAATATTGGTTTTGGACCCAGAATAAATATTTCATAGGTCGTGTATAAATTTCTTGAGTTTGTCATACATTTGTTCACGCTTTCCAAAGCTGGTGTAATCAGCATGCAAGCAGGATCTGCTGCGGTCTCCTTGGGAGGCCTGAACCTTTCAAGCATACTTTGTTTTTTCTGTCTAAAATTTAAAAAATTGCGCTAGATTTTTAAAAAAATGTTTCTTCATAAGAAAAAAACAGAGTATCAGCTTTATTTCTTACAGGCAAAGTTCATATAATTGTCAGGGATTTGATAGACTTGATAATTCTGAAAGTAACCATGAACACAAATATTAAACATTTAAAACATTATAAAGGATAGAATATTTTATTATATTAAATTTAATTATTCACATTAAATGTGAAAATAGTGATATTATCTATGCAAGTTATCTCAAGTTATCATAAGTTATTTCTATATTATATATTATTCTGTGATATATGCAATTACAAAAATAATTTTATTAGTTCAGTATTGCAGTAAATGTGGGCCCCACTATATACGAGTGTTGAATCATATGTGGAGCATTAAAAGGTTTTTGCATTTTATGTTCCTCTTTGTATCTATATTTTAATTGTCTTTTAAATTATTTTATTTAAATTTTTTACTATCCTTTTTGTAAATCTTTAGTAATGATAAATAAATAACGGATCAACAGTTTCTACCTCAAAATAATATCTGCTTCCCTTCCCCTTTGCCCCACCCCCTTCCCTCAACTCACAGAATTTAAAATCTTACCTCTTTAATATTTTAAGACATTTTCTGTACTATGTGTTGCTATATTGTTACAGTAAGTAATCACTTATCTAAATTTTTCTGTCACCCTGCCCAAATACAAATTTAAAAATCTTTGAAACTCTTTAATTTTTTTCCTGTTCCATTTCTAGAGTCTCGATCAAACTCATGTGATGCATTCTCAAAATAATTTTGAATTACAAACTTATGTCCACTTTAAATTTTATACCACTGTTTTATTTTAAAAAATATGCTATTTTATTTCCATAATGCTATTTTCGGTCTAAAATGAAAGCTATTTATTGAAGCTTCTTTGGTATAATATTTGAAATTCTATTAATTTCACAGTTTCTTATAAATTTATTTGATGAAATTCCACAATAGTTCAGTGGTGATAGATAAAACAAATTCATTTTTCTATAAACAGTAAATGCAAATTCGTTTGAATGAATTTTGTGACCCCCTGTAACTGTAATCCTGGATCCTCCTAATGGCAATCAATCCCTGCGTATTTGTAGCTTTGAAATAGAAGTCTTGATTGAGTCTGGCAACTCAGATTTATCCAATTGTGACCTGACCTGTCGGTCGGGTTGAGTTGATGCTAATTTTTTCATTACAGATCGAGTTGAACTGAAATGTTTCAAGTTCTAGTCAATTTATCCGCCGATCGAGTGAGCGCGTAAAAATCACGTATTTCGTCGAACGCGTGCGGAAAAATCACAAATTTCGACGATCAGCGCTTAAAAAATCGCGAATTTCACCGATCGAGCGCATAAATATCACAAATTTCAACGATCGGGTGCTGAAATATCGCGAATTTCGCCGAGCGGGCTCTTAAAAATCGCGAATTTCGCCGATCGGGCTTTTAAAGATCGCGAATTTTGCTGATCGGGCATGTAAAATCACAATTTTTGCCGATCGGGCACGTACAAATTACGTATTTCGCCGATCGGGCTTGTAAAAATCGCGTATTTCGCCAATCGTTCACACAAAAATCGCCAATTTCGTCGATTGGACGCATAAATATCTTGAATTTTGGCGGTCGAGCTCGTAAAAATCGTGTATTTCGTCAAACGAGTACAGAAAAATCACGAAAATCATCATTTTGTAGTGAGAAAAAAAACTTGAATTTCAGTAATCTGCCGATGGAGACCATAGATACCATAATCGAAAATTCTGGAGTTGCGTATTTCGTCAATCCCTATAGGAAAAAAATCGCGATTTTTTTTCAATCACTGAAAAAACCTACAAATATCGTTAATCTCACTTGGAAAAAAACTGCAAATTTTTTTCTATCATTGTCAACTGAATTGGATTATGCTGAATAGGGAGGTGGTTAGGTGGTTAAATATAGGGGGAGCTAATGCTCATTTAAAAATCAGCATTTTTATGAACTTATAGGCCACCGATCCTCCACCTCCTTCCTCAAAACAAAATTTTGTCCACGCTATAGATGTTGGCTCTCGACAATCCAGTCATTTTTGTGACTGGTCCTCCATTAAGATTGTGCGCTCCTACTTAATATCGACATTTTATGACTGAATATGTTAAGAAGTACAATTTAGAATAATATATATTTCTCCTCGTCTGCACCTTCATTCATGAAAGTACAAATATTTTTTGGCACTCGCAACCGTCATGCCGTCATGCCTCTTTGTTATTTAGTACTTTTAATAATGCTAAATTTACTCCTCCAAATAAAGGGAAGGAATATTTTCACTCCTTGAAAATAGGCCTAGCTAATATTTCTTTTATAAATATAAACATAAACTGTTGATATATCCTTGCCAACAGAATTGAATATCTGGAGTGGGAAGGAGAGAGCCTTAGGGGCTAAAACTACCCTTCCAAAATCGATGTTTTTAAAATCTGATTACAGGCTTAGATCCCCCACAGACACACACACGTCCTCAAAACAAAATTCTCTCTGTGCTACTGATGGTGACCCTGGGCAATCCAGTCATTTTTGTAAGTGGCCCTTTGCTTTATAAGGTTGTGTACCCCATAGCTTATTTTCTTTTAGGTTGAGTTAAGGTTAACCTGATTTTTCAAAAGAAAGTCCTGAATATTCCCTCTCCCATGGGGATAACTTTTTTAGGTATTCAAGGGTTTTACAGCCTAAGACACCCAAGCGATCTTTCTAAAATTATCATTTCTTCTCCTTTTGTGGCCTCCTCTTTATTTCACTCTTTTTAATGTTTTCTGTTTTGTTTCTTATCAGTCTGTGTTTGTTCTCGTTTTTTCATGTTTTTTTGAGTTAGTCTGTTTATTTACACATACATTTTGTTCAAACTGTTCTTCGTTTTACTAAAACTCATTTTCTCTCGTTTAATGTTTTTAAAAAACACAAAATGAAAAATAAAAAAGAATGAAAAAATTAAAATAGAAACAAGTTATAAAATTAGCTTAAAAATGAGAAAAAATTCAATATAAATTTCGTTCTCCTCATTGATGTCTAAGACAATTTTCTGCAATCATTTCTTCACACTCTGCACTGCACTCAATAACGCATCACTGGTGGGTAGTTGCTTCTTTAAAAACAGATAGGCTTTTATTTTTACTTTTTGTATGTACTTTGGTTGAGCATGCCTCTAAATGTAAATTGTGCCATTAAACCTTATACAACTAACCAACCTGACTATTTTTCAATTGGAAAAAACTATATACTATTTGAATATTATTAAATATAGGTATTATAGAATACTAGATGGAACCCGTCAAAATTTGATGGCAAAAAACTTGATAGTACCATAAAAATAAAATTCATAGCTGCTTTAAAATGTTTGAAACGTTTGCAGAATAATTCAAATAAATAAAAAACCCACTTTGAATTAAAGCTAGGTTGAAGAACAGCAATTGGCTAAGTTTCACTGGCACATGCACTCACAGAATTTCTTTCATCTGACACATTTAGCGCTGTTGTGCAAGTAAATGGTAAGTGCTCCCTTGGGGAGGGGGAATGGCGGGATGGACCAAGGAGATGCATAACATGAATAAGCAGTCAAAGACCTTTCAAACGATATGTAACAGGAGGGGTGTGTGCAAAATTAAAAAAAGTACCCCCTTGGGGGGGGGGGTAAAGTAGGGGATGGACACGGAACATGCATAATATGATTAAGTGGTCACAGACCTTTCCAATGATATATAACATGAGGGTTGTGTGCAAAATTTAGAAAAGTACCCCCTGGGGGGAGGGAGGGGCAAAGTGGGGAAATGGACATTGGAGATATGCATATGATTAAGCAGTCACAGACCTTTCCAATGATATATGACATGAGGGTTGTCTGCAAAATTTAGAAAAGTACCCCCTTGGGGGAGGGGGGGGGCAAAGTGCGGAGATGGACATTGGAGATGCATAATATGATTAAGCGGTCACAGACCTTTCCAACAATATATGACATGAGGGGTGTCAACAAAATTTAGAAAATTGACCCCTTTGGGGGGGGGGCGATTGGGGAGATGGACATTAAAGATGCATAATATGATTAAGCGGTCACAGACCTTTCCAACGATATATGACATGAGGGTTGTCTGCAAAATTTAGAAAAGTACCCCCTTGGGGGAGGGGGGGGCAAAGTGGGGAGATGGACATTGGAGATATGCATATGATTAAGCAGTCACAGACCTTTCCAACGATATATGACATGAGGATTGTCTGCAAAATTTAGAAAAGTACCCCCTTGGGGGAGGGGGGCAAATTGGGGAGATGGACATTGGAGATGCATAATATGATTAAGCGGTCACAGATCTTTCCAACAATATATGACATGAGGGGTGTCAACAAAATTTAGAAAAGTGCCCCCCTTAAAGGGGGGGAAGTGGCGAGATGGACCCCGGAGATGCATAACATGAATAAGCAGTCAAAGACCTTTCCAACAATACGTAACATGAAGGGTTTGTGCAAAATTTACAAAAGTACCCCCTTGGGGGGACAAAGTGGGGGGATGGACACCGGAGATGCATAATATGATTAAGCGGTCACAGACCTTTTTAACGATATATAACATGAGTGATATGTGCAAAATTTAGAAAAGTGCGCCAATTGGGGGGGGGGGGATGGACCACACAGATGCATAACATGAAAAGGCAGTCGCAGGCCTTTCGAACGATATATCATATGAGTGGTGTCAGCAAAGAAAAGTCTCCGCCCCGTGTGGGCAAAACATACTCCCCCCCGCCGCCATAATTATTGATGCGGACTCATTTTTAAAATTCGTTCGCACCCCTCTTCTCCCGCAAAATGTTGTGAATTTTAAAAACTCCCCTTCCGAATTTTTTTATACCAAAAGCGCTTATGTCCGTCGTCTGCATGCAGAGTTTTGTACTTACAGACGCCAGACACAACAACACACACACAGACAGACGTTTACCGACATTAATAGTATAGATGATACTCAGTGCGTACACATTTCACCCTTTATAATTCAGCCAATGAGTTCACGGTTGTTCATTTCCAGAAACGAAACAATAATTCTTTAGGATGAATTTTGTTTGTTTGATACACCGTGGCAGAATGCGTGCAATGCAGCGACAGGCGTCACAAACTTTTTAGGGCACCTGCAGACTAAAAACATATAATCAATCTTCACGGGAAAAAAATCCTAGATTTCGTCAAATGATCATGGGAAAAACACTAATTTCATCAAAGGATCATGTAAAACGTGAATTTTGTTAAAAGGCCACAGAAAAACGCGATTTACACAAAAGATGAGCAAATTTTGTCAAAGAATCGCAAAACAGGAAATTTCACCAAAAGATAGCGCTTTCTTGCCAAATTTCATCTAAAAATTGCGGAATAAAGTGTATTTTATCAAAAAATCGCTGGAAAAGGCAAATTTCGTTAAAATATCACGAGAAAAATGCGAATTTCTTCAAAGATCGCTGAAAAAACGTGAATTTCATTGAAGGATTGCTGAAAATTCATGAATCTTATCAAAAAGCAGCAGAGAAAATGTGATTATTATCAAAGCATTGCGAAAAAAGAAAATTTCGCCTAAGGATCACAGAAAAACACAAATTTCATAAAAGAATCGTGGAAAATAACGCAAATTTCGTGAAAAAAAAAAGCGCAGAAAAAACACAAATTTCATCAAATTATCGCTGAAAAAAACACGACTTACGTCATAGGATAGCTGAAAAAAATGTGAATCTCAACAAAGAAAATATACAGAAAAAAATGCGAATTTCATTAAAGAATCACGAAAAAAATACGAATTTTGTTAAAGGATTGCGCAAAGAATGTGAATTTTTTGAAAGGTTCGTGTGAAAAATGAAACTGTCTTTATTAAAAACAGCACACACACAAACATATTACAGGCAGGGCTTGAAATTCAATTTTCCCAAGGACGGGAGTCTCCCTACCAACATTTTTAAATGGAGGGGAGTTGTAATGTTTGGGAGGGAGAAAAAAAATCTTTAAACCCCACTATTATTTTACGTGCCATTTAAAGAATTACATTAATGCAGACATGACAAAATACCATTGAAAAAATTAAGTCAACTGAGAATGATTATGTAAAATGTTTATTTTTATTATAAAAAAGGGAAGAAAGTTAAGTTTTATATATGCAGTGTATTTTTCAAGTTCCATTAAATGTGTTAGGGACCCTTAACAATTAGGTTGCTAAATAAATTTCTGACTTTAGATTTTACTTGATTGAGATTCACCGATCGATCGTGGAAACGACGCAAAGTTCATCGATCTGTTGCGGAAAAAAAGTTAAGTTCGTCGATCTGTCACCAAAAAACGCGAAGTTCGTCGATCAGTCAGAGGAAAAAAGCAAATTTCGTCGATCGATTGCAGAATAAACACAAAGTTTGTCGATCTGTCCCCAAAAAACGCAAGGTTCGTCGATCAGTCACTTAAAAAATGCAATGTTCGTCTATGTGTCGCAGAAAAAACGCAAAGTTCGTTGACCAGTCGCAGAAAAAAATGCACCGTTCGTTGATCTGTCGCAGAAAAAACGCAAAGTTCGTCGATCAGTTGCGGAAAAAAGCAAATTTCTTCGATCGATTGCAGAATAAATGCAAAGTTCGTCGATATGTCCCCAAAAAACGCAAGGTTCGTCGATCAGTCACTTAAAAAACGCAATGTTCGTCAATCTGTCGCAGAAAAAACTCAAAGTTCGTTGCTCTGTCACGGAAAAAACCACAAAGTTCGTCGATCAGTCGCGGAAAAAAAACAAAGTTCGTCAATCGGTTGCGGGGAAAAAAAATCACGAAATTTATCATCCGGTTGCAGGTAAATTAAATAATGCAAATCTCTCCGAAAATGCTGAAATTTTTTGGGCGGGAGGCTCCCGCTCATGATCTTTTTTGGGCGGGATTTCAAAATTTTCGGCGCAAATCCCGCCCTGAAATTCAAGCCCTGATAGGTATAGTTTTAATCTGAAATAATATACTGAACTAACTTTTGAAAAATCGGGTTAACCCAAATTCAACTTGCAGATATCTACACTCAGTCTGAAATCAACTCGAACCATAAAGACAGTTAACCCAACTTGCAACAAAAATAATTATTTTCTGTGAATTTTCTGATTTTTTCTTTTCTCAGAAATGCTGTAGTCATTTTATCCCCCAATTTTGCCCTTTACAATTCAGCCAATGAGTGGAGGGGGCCAAAGGAGCGTTCCTTATCACAAACGAAAGATGAGATACGTTCGTTTGATGTCGTTGTTGAAAATTTATGGATATCTATTATTAAAGTAATTTTTTCATTTTACCGTATTTATTTTCTTTTTATGTTGTATGTATTTTGCTACTTTGAATTTTTTTAAACTAACCCTTTTTTTTTAGAGAGTGAGAGAGAGAGAGATTTAGTAATTTGGTGACACGAAGTTCCGCAAATTCTTAAAATCCACAAATCGTTTCCGATGTAAACAATGCAATTTACAGTTAAGTTGCAAGTGCAAAATTTCAGTTTTTTAAAATTTTCATGTCATTCTGTACACATTTTAATATGTCATTCTGATCATTATACTACATATTTAGTTATGCATCATTAATTATTTACTTGACCTTTACTTTTAATATTTTAAATATTTCAAACTTACAGCTGAATGTAACTATTAAAACATTTGAAATACTGCATTCGAAAAATGAAATTTCAGCTTAGAAACGCGGCAATTACTATTAGGTTAAAAAAAATTTAAGTAGAAAAGTACTTATGATATAAAAAGAAGAAAAAAAAATACACCAGAATGTATCTCTATTACAAAAGCGGGAGAAATGATTTTCTGTGCTATACGAAAAGATATCCAAATAACTCAATCATGAACATAGAAATAGATATCGGTTTCTATGTTCATGTGCACTCAATCCAAACTTGAAACTTTTAAAAAGGTCATTGAATGAATGAAATTCATCTTCAACTTTCACCTACCAAGAGAAATCCAGAAAACTTACTGTGTCGCCAATCATGTTTATATTTTATATATATATATATATATATATATATATAAAAATTCAGGCACTTTTCTGTTATACGGACACTATTGTCGCCAAACATATATACATACATTTTGGCATAGTGTCCGTATAACAGAAAAGTACTAAAGTTCATAGTTTAAAATTACAATAAAATATCATGAAATTTATTGATTGGTTGTGGGAAAATGTCGGGGAAATAATGTGTTTTTCATGAAATTTTTTGTTTTGTTAACAATTTGGTTAGAGAGCTTTTGTAAGACAATTTATTTGTGTTTAATTGTAAGCATTCATTATAATTTTCAGTGCATTATTAAATTCCAATTTTTGTTTAAAATATGTAAACAAAACAGTATGTAAACAAACCAGAAACCTGCAAAGGAGAAATAATGTGTTTTTCATGAATTTTTTTGTTTTGTTAACAATTTGGTTAGAGAGCTTTTGTAAGACAATTTATTTGTGTTTAATTGTAAGCATTCATTATAATTTTCAGTGCATTATTAAATTCAAATTTTTGTTTAAAATATGTAAACAAAACAGTGCCAACAAAACAGACCAGTATGTAAACAAACCAGAAACCTGCAAATTTCTAAAATCTGCATAAATTCCGGTTTTAAGCTATGCAGATTTAAGGGTATATATATATATATATATATAAATAGATAGATAGATGCATGCATGTAGTACTTTTAATTATTATGTAAAAATACTGTGATCGTCACTGAGAAAACCTGAATTTAACCTAAAAGTAATTGTCTAGTGTTTAAGCTGAAATTTCATTTTTCGAATACAGTATTTCAAATGTTTTAATAGTTACATTTAGGTGTAAGTTTGAAATATTAAAAGTAAAGGCCAAGTAAATAATTAATAATGCATAACTAAATATTTATAATGATGAGATTTTTTTTTCTTGAATTATTCAGTGAAACTCGCCATATAAATGTACGCAAATAATTCACATAAAAATCTTAAAATAACAAAGTTTTCTTTCGTGTTTAGCTATGCTTAATAACCAAAAAAGCTTGATTAATACAAAAATTATTTGGTAAAAATACTGTGATCGTCGCTGAGAAAACCTGAATTTAATCATATCACACAGAATTACATATTAAAATGTGTACAGAAGGACATGAAAAGTTTAAAAAACTGAAATTTTACACTTGCATCTTAATAGTTTGTTTACATCGGAAACGATTCCAATAAATCTCTCTCTCTCTCTCAAAAAAAAGGTTAGTTATAAAAAATTCAAAGTAGTAAAATACATCCGACATAAAAAGAAAATAAATACGGTAAAATGAAAAAATACCTTAATAAAAGAAATCCATAAAGTTTCAACACCCACATGGAATTGTAATCTAAATACGCTTTTAGAGAGAGTAAAAAGCCTTCACCTCATTGGCTGAAACATACCGGAATCCAAATTGTCTCTGGACAGTAAAAGCCTCTAGCTGATTGGGTGAATGCTCGCGCAAGCGTATAAAAGCGATTTTTGCATGGAAAACTAAAAAGCAGGTTAGCTTTAAATAGATGGATTAATATATATATATATATATATATATATATATATACTTCCTTTCAAAACAATAAAAGATGAAATTGGCATTGTAGTTATAGTTGTTGGCTACAAGTACTGTTAAAAATTTCTGTAAAAGCACAGAAAAATCAAACTGAAACTCTCTATAAATTTACACTACTTCTTGGTTAAATGTATTCAATTTAGTTTCTCTGTCATCATTTTACAGACATTTCCTTTTTCTTACATCACTGTGGGGATTTCCATGTCTTTATTGAAAGATATTTTTTATCTTTGTGATAACCTGTGTTTCAAAATACATACATTTAGATTTTTTAAAAATTTTATTGGAATTATTGAAGAAAAAAATTAGGTTTAAAAATTGTTTTATTAAAAAATAGAATATTTTGAAAGGGAAAGTTCTTTAGAATTAGTACAGATTTTTATCGACTCTAACTTTGAAGTTTAGAATTTATATAAGATATTTTTTATATATTATTTTAGTCTATTTTATAATTTGTGTTAATATTTACAAAAAAAATAGTATATTATTCTTATTATTAGGAGTAGTAGAATTTTAATGATATATAAGTTAGAAAAATATGTTAAACTTCTATATACATAAATATTACACAAAATAAAAAAATGAAATTTAATCTGCTAAGCAATATATATATGAAAATATTAAAAGTCAATTTAAAAAAACTCACATTTTGTAATTTTTTTTTTATTTATTACTAAAATATTCTTTGCAAAAAAATATTCGTGCATTATGAAAAAAATATATATATTGTGTTACTGTTTTAAAAAATTCTCAAAAGCCTTAATACTGTTGAACAAACAAATTAATTTCATTAAAATTATTTCATTAAAAAAATAGTCACAAAATTATTTCTTACGCGCTATCAGTTAAAAAAAATACATATAATGATATGCATATTAGCAATGCATGTTATTCTAGGTTCTAAAAGGAATTCTAAATCATATATTACACGAGTTGAAATAACAAACAAAAAAAGAGAAATGAAAATATTTTTAAAGTTAAATTTTTAAAAAGCATAATTCGCTTAAGTATTTTGATTAATCATGAAAAGGAAACATATTAAGTTAAACATATAATAATCTGGAAGATGGTAGCATCAAATATTTTTTTAATTTATTTAAATACTGGAAAAGTAAAAGCTCTCTTAAGTCTCCATACTTATGACTAATCATTACATTAAACACAATCAATAAAAAACGATGATAAACTTTACAAGTACAATAGATTTTTTCCCGCCGAATCATAAAATATATCCTTGGTTTGGTAGGCTACAGTAACTGCCTGTGTCGTATAGAGGTTATGCAATTTATCTCCTACTCAGATGACTCGGGTTCAACTCCCATCTATGATCAAAGCGATTCCTTTAAAAATTAAGTGATGCATTACAACACCAATTGAAATTCATTTAAAAAATTCTAACTCACCTACATTTCTTCTAAGTTAAACTAGTCAGATATGCAAATCCTAAAATTTTTTTGTATCTCACACATGTTAATGCTTCAAAATTTACTATCAAAACGGTAAAAACATCAATGTTTTTCATCATTCTGTTGTCCGTCAGCTGCTTGCAAATCGTTGGGTTACTTGGATGTGAGCAGCCGATGTATTATACTAAACTACTAAAAGTCCTGGCCTGTACTATTGTCTTCTATTATAGATAGAAAAAAGTAAAACTAAAATTTTTCTCAATTATTTATAAATAATAATATGTTACAAATTTAAAGAGTCTATGGCAAATTTACTGAATAATTTCTCTGTTATTTAACAGAATCTCTCTTTTTCTAATGTCTGTAATTTTACATAAGACATAAACTAATGGATTATCAGTAGATTCTCTAATTTCAGAGAAAGTGTTGTAACAGTATACTTTTCCATAATAATATTAAATTTTGGATTAATTTTCTTTCACTTGCCTTCGGATTTCAATATTTCAGATGCACGTTGAAGTGCGTCATGTTATGGAATTTTTCTTTGTTGCATTTGTGTCAGTTACAACCCGAATTGTGCAGCATTTGTGTCAGGTATAACCCGACCAATGCAGCACTCTACTCTGTAGTAACAATGCAAAACCAACCCTCCCCTACAACACCCAAAAAATCTTTTGCCCCACTTACAGCTCGCAAAGGTTTACATTCTTCAATTTTTTTTACATTTTATTAAATATTTTCTTCTGTATTTGCTACTTTTTTGAAATAATAAATAACTCTCTAAATTCCTCCTTCCCATCAGGGGAGGCAAAAAACTAAATTAAATATTTCTACTATAAATGAAAATTAAAGTGATGGTATGGAACACAGGGATCATCTATAAATTATATTACACTTCAACAGGGTGGAAATTAACGGAGTGTGACAAGGAGAAGTGGGTTAACAAGTTGTGATGTCCATGTCACATTTAAAATATGACAATAAACTGGAAATTTTTTGCAAGCAGTATAATAATATTTATTAAAAAATATCTATTTTTTGTCACATAGTATTTTTTTTAATATTGCAACAGCTTCAAATGGAAGTGCCCAAGAACTGTACAGTTTTATAATTTTTATGTCAGTAAGTTATAGATTATATGTAATTTTTTATATAAAATTAACTGTAAATTAATAGTTTAAAAATTGTTACATCACAACTGGGGAAGGAGATGATGTTATTATAGCATGACAATTCGTGACATGGGGCAAATGAGGAACAATCTTACAAAATTTGTGTAACATAATTAAAAAATGATTCCAAAAGATAAAAAAATATTTTTTTTGTATCACATGTTGAAAATGATCCTTTTCATGTGAAGGTGAGATAATTGAAAAGAAATTAACTCTATATTGTATTCCTGTTTTAATAGATTTTTAAACAATATGAATATTTAAGAATTAAACTTCCTTGAAATGTATAATTTTAATTTTTTAAAAATTTTGAAAAAAATTTCTAAAATTGATTTGGAAATTTTATTTTTCTTCCTATTTATATTTATGTCTGTTTCTTTATATACGTATACAACTAACAATAAAAGAAAAGAAATTCAAGTTCTTTTTTTCTTATGTTACATAAGAAATTTTTGTGAATCCAGTATTAGAAAATTTTAGGCAAAACTGTCTTTACAGGCACGTGTTGTTCATCTTTTTTTAAAAAAAATGTAAAATTACTGTTTCATGAATCTGTATCACAAGTAACATATGATTGTGTAATAGGGATATTTCCTTTTAATAGTTAAGAAATGTTCCGATATTTCATGTTATATATTTGTTTAAAATCTGTAATAAAGATTGCTTTGTTGCAAAGTATAGTGTAGTTGATGTAGAATGTATCTCCTAAATCAAAAAAGTATCAGTATTACAAAATTTTCACAACTTGAATATTTAACTAATATTAGCATAATTCAGGTACGATATATTTACTTTAAATTAAAAACTATCATAATATGAAAATTATCAAAAGAAAAAAATCTATTTTATGATGATCGTTCAATGTATTTTTTAAGTGCTTGCTTTCAGTTAGATAAATTTTGTTCAGAGTATTTGATAAAATTTGATATGCATATGGGAATATATGAAATTCATATTTATATATAAATATCCTTTTTTTTTAACCTTATCCAACTCTAAAGTTCTAAAATATTATGTATAATCATTACAGGGCCAAAAACTAATTAGAAATTTGATCACTTAAAGAAATTCAGAATACAATTTGGATCTCGTAAAAATCAGAGACCTCAGGACCATTGTGGTATGGTTAAATTGAGCCTTGATTAAAAAGGAAAATCATATTTTTAACTCATTTTTTCAATCCGATGGTTGGAGTAGTTGAAAATACTTTCCTCTGTTCATTGTGAATCATTTTTTCAAGTTAATAACAAATTTAAAATGGTGATAAGAACAACTTATATTCCATTTGTGGAGACCAGAAAATGAAATTAAACAAATGCACATAGAGATATGTGATGATTAAACACCTGGGACTATACTAGGAGCACTAGACATACAGTCTGAGATTTTGCATTTCGGCTGATTGTTTATTGTCTTTCAGTGCTAAGATTGACGATTTTGTGGAAATGCGGTTCAAAACGACAGCTATGATATTATTTTTTAAAAATTCTGCTATCTTTACCAAAAAAATGGAAAACGTCTTTCGATTACAAAGTTTATGAATAAGAACATCTGCCCATTTCATGCTTTTCTGATCAAAAATGAATTTAAAAAATGCATAACGCCAATTTAGATTTGAGAGCAGCCTGAACAAAGCAACAGAAAAAATAAAACTAGCAAACTAGGGATTTGGAAGAAAAGTATAGCTTCTTGACGATGTCTCTCTAACAAGTTTGTTTATTTTTGTTCTCTCTTTTCGGCGATATAAGTATAGAATATTGCATTTCTATCTTACCTTTTTAGTTGTTATTTAACCCACTGGTTGCTTATAAAGACACTTTATGTCAATATACTTCTTTATTTCACATAATTGTCTTTAGAAGAAATGATAAGTTATTCACAAAAAAGTCAAAATCAAATGCATCTTTACCACTAAAACTCTTTCTTTTGACAGATTTTCTTCATTAGTTTATTCATTTTTATAAAATGAAATTATGATGTGGCGAAATAACATGCAATAAAAGTTTCTTGTTTGCAGTTAAAAAACCTTATCGTAATGCTGAATTGCAAATATAGTATTCCATTTACTTTGGGAATTGCAAACTGTATTCTGATCATATATGTCAGAGGATAAATTAAAAAGTCTTGATTTTTTCTAAATATTTTGCTGTTTTTGGGCAAACAGTTTTGGGGAATGAATATAAACTTGAATGCTATGTTCGAAAATTATTTAAATTCAATTTTCTTCATTGATTTTTGTTTCTCGTCAGAAGTTCTTTGCTCTGAAATATGTTTTTGATGAATTGTAAAATATGATAGATTAACAATTTCATTTATTGCAGATGAATATATCTATAAAAGTAGTTAAAGAGAAAAGATTAGATATTCATTATATCACTCAATAATGACCAAAGTATTTAAAGTGGGAAATATGGAACAAAACATTGCTTTACAAGAGCATTTTGGAGAAGCACCTTCTGACTCGCATCAAGGAAAATCATTTGTTTGTGAGGTATGCAACAAGAAATTCTCTCAGAAGAACAAGTTAAACAGACATCTGGTAGTTCATACAGGTGAGAAAGATAAACCATTTGTGTGTGAGATATGCAACATGAAATTCTCACGTAAGGATAAGTTAAGTCAACATCTGTTATTTCATACTGGTGAAAAACCTTTTATGTGTGAGATATGCAACGAGAAATTCACTCAGGAGAGTCATTTAAATAAGCATTTGTTAGTTCATACAGGTGAAGAACTATTTGCATGTGAGATACGCAACAAGAAATTCTCTCAAAGGGGCGATTTAAACACGCATTTGTTAACTCATACTGGTGAGAAACCACTTGCATGTCAGATATGCAACAAGAAATTCGCTCATAAGAGTAATTTATATAAACATTTGTTAGTTCATACTGGTGAGAAACCGTTTGTGTGTGAGATATGCAACAAAAATTTTTCTCAAAAGGTTAATTTAAACAAGCATTTGTTAATTCATACTAGTGTGAAACCGTTTGTGTGTGAGGTATGCAACAAGAAATTCACTCATAAGCATCATTTAAGTACACACCTGTTGATTCATACTGGTGAGAAACCTTTTGCGTGTGAGATATGCAACAAGAAATTCTCTCAAAAGAGTGATTTAAGCAGGCATCTGTTAATCCATACTGGTGAGAAACCTTTTGTGTGTGAGATATGCAACGAGAAATTCTCTCAGAAGAGTAATTTGAATAAACATTTGTTAGTTCATACTGGTGAGAAACTATTTGTGTGTGAGATATGCAACAAGAAATTCTCTCTGAAGAGTCATTTAAACCAGCATTTGTTAATTCATACTGGTGAGAAACCATTTGTGTGTGAAATATGCAACAAGAAATTCTCTCATAAGAGTAATTTAAATAAACATTTGTTAGTTCATACTGGTGAGAAACCTTTTGTGTGTGAGGTATGCAACAAGACATGCTCTCAGAAGAGTCATTTAAATGAACATTTGTTAGTTCACACTGGTGAGAAACCATTTGTGTGTGAAATATGCAACAAGAAATTCTCTCTGAAGAGTCATTTAAATAAACATTTCTTAGTTCATACTGGTGAGAAACCTTTAGTGTGAGATATGCAACAAGACATTTTCTAGCATCAATCATTTCAAAAGTCATTTGTTAATTCATGCTGTTAATAAACCATTAGTTTGAGAACTATGCAAAAAGAATTTTTCTCATGAGTAATAAGAAACATCTCTTAATTCCTACTTTTTGTTTGTGAGTCATGCAATCAGAAATTTAAAAAAAAGCAAACTAAGTACTAATGTACACTCTCATAATTTGCGGTTTGCTATCAACTACATTCGGTACTTGTTTTAATAAGTCCCTTGACATAATGTATACACAAGAGAGTATCATTTCTTGCCAAACATTACGAACAACTAAATGAAGTAGTTTTAAATTTTAAAAAATCTAATTTTATGCTGCTTATATTTTTTCATTATATGTCATATTTTGTATTATATTATTTAAAGATTTATTTATGAATTATATTAAATAGTCTTAGAATATATATAAAATTTGTAAATATTGAAGAAATTGTTTATGGGTTTGTTATTTCATACAAAGTCATATGGTGTTTTAAAATGTATATAAAAGTTGGTATAAAATGTTTGAAGAACTTTCTTTTTCTGTCAGGCGAAATTCGTTATGACGTCACTACCAACCCATACAGCTCACTTTCATCTCTAGAACGTCGCATATACATCGCACTGCGACGTTGTGATGTCCCGCGGAACGTCTCAGAAATGTTCTGGCAATGCGCAAATGTCCTTTTTCAGCGACGTCGCATTGCAACATCTATGAACCATCGCATTGCGATATCTGTGCGATATTGCATTTTATCATCTACAGTACATCGCACAGATGATCTCAGAGATGTTCTGGCGATGTGCGAATGTCCTTTTTCAGTGACGTCGCGGTGCAACATCTATGAGGTATCACATTGCGATATCTATGAAACATTGCATTTTAATGTCTACACTACATCGCACAGATGGTCTTAGAAATGTTCTGGAAATGTGCAAATGTCCTTTTTCAGCAATATCGCAGTGCAACACCTATGCGACGTCACATTGTAACATCTACAGGTCTCAAATTGTTACCATTACTTCTGATTACCAATCTTAATCTTATTTAATAACAAATTTATATCCTAAATAAAATTAAAATTACTAGTCGGAAATAGGGATGACAATTGGCCTGCTGATATGTAAATTTACCCTGACTTTTTTGTTGCTGTATTTTTCTCAAATTTAAAAAAAAATTACTTTTAAGGACCTCACTTACTTGTAAATCAAATTAATTACCCAAGGTGTGACTGTTATTCAAAGGTATTGCAAAATAACTCAATTTCATATTGCTGATTTTTTTCAATTCAAGATAGTCATAGTAATATCAAAACTTCCCTTCTCTGAATCCTGCAACTTCTTGCATCCTCTAATAAAACTGAAATGCATTCTAGTAATGAATTGGAAATTCATGTTTTAAGAACTTTCCTAAGAGTTATCTATAATATGAGAAAACACATTGAATACAAGTAATCTGAAAACAGTACTCTTCTTCTTTCTCAATAACCTATTTTTCCTAAGTATATTTAACAGTTTGAGTGACTGTACTACCCTACTCTAAATGTTAAAAAATTAGTTTTGATGGACTTGTATGGCTTTATTCTGGGTATATAAATTATTCTACTTGTGTTTACATACTAAATTTGTAATCGATACACTTTAAAAAAATCCCTGACGGCTCGGCCTACAGGCACAGGTAGATTTCGAAGACGCAGACCGTGGGGCGCCTATTTGTTGGGAATTGCGGAAGAAATTACCTTTTTGCCAGAATGCGTCAGTTGGAACCGCCTACTTCGAAACCTAACTTGTTTGCAGGCAGAGCCAGCAGGGATTTTTTTTTGTTTTTTTAATTTTTTTTTGCTATAAGAGTTGGTCCTATAAAAAACTTGTCAATATAACAGTTTTAGATAATATTAAAAGGATTTTTAATAAATTTATGCGGATTTGAAATCTTGTGAATTGACGAAGTTATGAAATTTTTACTTCTAAAACCCCTCTTTGGGACCATTTTTAATTATATCAAAAATCTGTCATACATAAATATTCGGCACTTCTCCTAGAAGTAATAATAACTTGAAAAGGATTCAATACGAATCATAATTAAGAAATTATGGTTTTTTCTGTTTTCACAAAAATCCCCCCCCCCCTTGCTTCGATTTTGCCCATTAACGAACTTGACTGAGATTTTATGCCCCTTGATTTTATGTATCAGTTTCGAAGAGAGGCGGAAGTTGGAACCGCCTACTTCGAAAAATAACTGGTTTGCAGGCGGAGCCGGCAGGAATTTTTTTTTTGTTTTAATTTTTTTTTGCTATAAGGGTTGGTCCTATAAAAAACTTGTCAATATAAAAGTTTTAGATAATATTAAGAGGATTTATAATAAATTTAAGCGGATTTGATATCTTGTAAATTGACGAAGTTATGAATTTTTTTCTTCTAAAACACCCCCTTCCCCCCTTGGGGTCATTTATAATTATATCAAAAATCTGTCCTACATACATTTTCGGCCCTTCTCCTAGAAGTAATAATAACTTTAAACAGATTCGATACGTATAATAATTAAGAAATTATGGGGGGTTTTCTGTTTTCACAAAAAGCCCCCCCCCCCCTGGTTCGATTTTGCCCATTAACGAACTTGACCGAGATTTTATGCCCCTTGATTTTATGTATCAGTTTGTAAAAGATTAATGCAGAATTATTGCAGTTATTGTGTCCATAAAAAAGTGACATAGGTATATAGATAGATAAAGTTTTGAACTAGGGATGTTTTTGGGTTCTGGGAGTCATGATCGGCGTAGATCTGCAAAAATTTTTCAAAAATTCCAACTTAGGGAAGAATGTAATAGGTAGTATTTCTTACGAAATCTACCTAAAAAGACATTGCATAAGTAAAATACTTTGTTAGTAAATAATTCATACTGCAGGGTCCCACTTAACTTAAGCAAGCCCAAGTAAATGTCAAAAAGTTCTTCTTTGTTCCTAAATCATCTTGCATTTAATAAAATCTTCCATCCTTTAATGACATAGAAATACAACTGTGTTATTGTATTGTGAGTTTGTGTGACAACTTTCTTAGGATATGTCTATATCTGAGAACTGAGGCATCCAGAATACACTTTTAATGAATACTTTTTGAAAACACACTTTCAGCAAATTTGATACAGGGTTAAAAATTTGGTGAAAGAGTGTGTATTCTAAAGTTTCTAAGTATAAACAGTCTAAGTTGCTTTATTATCCTAATTCATTCCAAGACATTACCATTTTAAACTAAATCTTTGTTTAAACTTCTCAAAATAAGTTTTTTGGACTTGTATCATTTGTATTCTGGGTACCTAAATTATTGGAATTGTATTTGCATTGTAAAATTTATAATTGGTAATCACTTTTTTAAAAATGCATGTGTGATATTAGAATTTACTGTAGAGATAAAACCATGCTAATACATAATTCAAGAATTTCTCATTACACACTTTTTTAATGAAAACTCATGCAATACATGATTTATGATGAGTAATAATATTATATAATAGTGTAAGACAAAGAATTGTATTAGTGTTTATTCGATGTTTTTTTTCTCAGCTATTTTAAACAGAAATTATATTCAACCCCTTTTATTAAATATTCCTTGCTTTACATCATATATGTTTCACTATTTCAATCGATGAATTTTACTGGTTCAAACTTAATTATTAAAAAAAAATAAACTCATATTACTGAATGCAAGCATTTTACTTCTGATGAAAATCATTTGTTAATTATGATTAAGAAAAGATTGTCATAAAATGTTAACTCTTACACGTTACAATATTTGCATGCTTAATTTATTTATTTTAAATCAAAAGTTACGTATTAATTTCTTTAGTATTATTAAGAAAGCTTATTAAGGAATATATCAATTCCTCCCCCCCCCTTCCAGCAGAGTCTTTGGGGTGAAAAGGGTAATTTTTTAGTACGCTGTACTATAATATAATATTATAAATCAATAATTACTTGATTAATCATAAAATTCCACACATCTGCTGATTAAAATAATTCAGCTAAACAAGTTTCAAAATATGCTTCTCTGAATATTATAAAAATCTTTTTGGATGTACAAGAATTTTGCATCCTCTAATACAGATGTAATTTCAATATTTACAATAATTATTTTTATTTAAATTATTCAATAGTAATTTGTGGTAATTACTGAGGAAATTTTTTGATAATTTCCAAATTTGTAAAATTTCACAATTATCATGTGGATAAAACAATATGTTTCTAGTAAATAATAATTCATTAAATATTTCTCATGTAGATGTTAAACATTTTGTAACTTTCGATAGTTATAATGCCTAATGAAAAGTTTAAATTTATTTATTTGTAATTTATTTTTCATTGATGAAAAAAAAATTATGAATAATATCAATAAAAATATGAATAATATCAATAAAAAAACTCAAACATCATTAAACTAATCAGGTTTAAATTAAAATATTCCTGCTGATTTTGTAATGAGAATGTTTAACCTGTAGCAATCGGCAAAGACTATTTTCATTTTAAACCAAACTACGGCACACAGGAAAAAAATTTTCCCCCCTTTTACTAGCGGGTGAAGGGGAGAGCTTCTTTTGTCTGCCTCTGAGAAAAGTATTCATTCCCACCCACTAAGAAAGGTTGCCGTTCAATTCTAAGAAGACTTGCATTTTTCAGCTGGTTATTCACTTTCCCCATGAAATCGGTAGATTTGGCGCAATTAAAAATAATATAGTTTCAGTCAAATATTCTTCTTATTTTTTTTTCTTTTGGGTAAGAATGTATTGAGTTTTACAAGTAATCATTATACAGATCGCGCGGCCTTTATTTTAACTGTTTTTATTTTTCATTAAAGTCAAAAACATATACTTTGTGTCACAAATTATATTAAATATCATTCATATTCATAGAGGAAACGCATTTTAGATCATGTTTTTGTTGTTTGAATTTATTTAGTTTTTATCAGATATCTTGAAACTAATGAAATACTTGAAATATTTATATTATCATTTGACTAAAGGAACTGCTAATTTAGCGATTTTAACTAAGAATAGTCTGAGAATATTCCTAAGGGATCAGACTCATTTTGCTTGGTTCGAATTCGAGTAACTTGATTTTATCTCTCGTTACAAAATGTTATTTTTCACAAAAATAACTTTTACTTTTCACAAAATGAGCCGCAAGGAAAAAAAAATTCTGCATAGACCCTTGAAGTGTAACCTATTTTTTAAGGATATTTATAAGTCGCACATAAATTAGTGAAACAATAAACGAAGTGACAAAAATGATAAAGGTAGTTTGGAAAAGGCAAAAACTAATACGAAAATAAAACCCTTCACAAAAATCCATTTAATAAAACAAGACTCTTCTCAAAATTCCCCTCAATAAAACAGGGACCTTTACAAAATTATTTTGAATAAAACAAGGCCCTTCACGAAATTCCTGTTAATAAAATATGTTTTTTTTGCATAATTCCATTTCATAAAAACTTGCTCTTCATTAAGTAATTTTATTTTGTTAGATTTTAAAATGTGTAGTTTGCAAACAAAACAAGTTCATAAGAAAGGAAAACTTTAGCTGAAGGATTTAAATAAGTTATTAGTAAATGCTTGGTTCGAATTAGAGTAACTTGATTTCGTCTCTCGTTACAAAATGTTATTTTTCACAAAAATAACTTTTACTTTTCACAAAGGAAAAAAAAATCTGATTAGACCCCTAAAGTGTAAAATATTTTTTAAGGATATTTTTAAGTAGCGCATAAATTAGTGAAACAGTAAACGAAGTGACATACATGATAAAGGTAGTTTGGAAAAGGCAAAAGCTAATATAAAAATAAAACCCTTCACAAAAATTCATTTAATAAAACAAGACTCTTCACAAAATTCCTCTCAATAAAGCAATTCCCTTCACAAAATTAATTTTGAATAAAACATGACCCTTCACAAAATTCCTGTTAATAAATAAGTCTTTTCCCATAACCCCATTTCATAATAACATACTTCTCATTAAGTAATTTTATTTTGTTAGGATTTAAAATAGTATGTAGTTTGCAAGCAGAACAGTTACCAGAGAGGAAAAGTTTAACAGAAGGATTTAAATAAGTTATTAATAAATGCTGTGTTCAAATTAGATTAACTTGGTTTCATCTCTCGTTTCAAAATGTTATTTTCACACAAATAACTTTTATTTTTCACAAAATGAGCAGCAAGGAAAATAATTCTGCATAGACTGAAGTATAACCTATTTTTTAAGGATATTTATAAGTAGCGTATAAATTAGTGAAACAATAAACGAAGTGACAAAAATTATAAAGGTAGTTTGGGTTGGATTGATTTATGACGGCCAATTATCAACACCAGGGATATAGGCCCTGGGGGAAGTGCCCTCCATGGGGGTCTTTCTAAGGAATCCTAACCCATATTTACGCAAGGTTCGAAGAAAACCACGGAAAACTCCGAACGGTTAGGTCGACGAGCGCGACAGGGGTTTGAACCCAGCACTTCCAGTCTACCAGCTTCGAGAGCAGAACCTCTCAGCCACTGGTGGGGCTAAAGGTAGTTTGGAAAAGGTAAAAGCTAATATGAAAATAATACCGTTCACAAAATTCTTCTCAATAAAACATTTTCAATAAATCAGAACCGTTCACAAAATTCCTCTTAATAAAAAAGGTCCCTTCAAAAATTCCATTTCATAAAAATTACTTTTCGTTAACTAATTTTATTTTGTTAGATTTTAAAGTATCTAGTTTGCAAACGAAACAAGTTCCCTAGAAAGGTACACTTTAGCGGAAGGATTTTAAAAAGTATTATATATAATAAATGCTCAGTTCGAAATAGAGGAATTTGATTTCATATTACGTTACAAAATGTTATTTTTCACAAAAATAACATTTAATTTTCACAAAATGGGCCCCAGGGAAAAAAAAATCTGCATCTGAAGTGTAATCTATTTTATAGGGATATTTATAAGTAGCGAAATTAGTAAATTAGTGAAACAATAAACGAACTGATAAAAATAATAAAGGTACCGTAATTTCCGGCGTATAATCCGCAGCTCAAAGAGTCGTTTTTCGACCCAGAAATATTATTTTATAAAATGTAACTTAAAAGATCGCTGTAAATATTTAACTACAATTATTGAATAAAATTTCTGGGTCGAAAAACGACTCTTTGAGCTGCGGATTATACGCCGGAAATTACGGTAGTTTGGAAAAGGCCAAAACTAATATGAATATAAAAACTTTTACAAAATTCCATTCAATAAAACAGTAGCCCTTCACAAAATTCCTCTTAATAAAACAGGGCCCTTCACAAAATTATTTTTAATAAAACAGGAAGCTTTACAAAATTCCTCTTAATAAAATAGGTCTCTTCGCAAAATTCCATTTTATAAAAACCTTTTTGCTCTTAAAAGAGCATTTTATTTAGTTGTAAATGAAAAATACTATATTTCGATACAGAAGTTTTCCCTTCAACCTTTTGTTCCTGTTGGTGCAGCAAAAGTGATTATTATTATTTTATTCTTTTTTAAGATTCTGGAAAGAATCTCTTTTGCTCTTAAAAGAGCAATTTGTTTAGTGTTAAATGAAAAATAATATATTTCGATACAGAAGTTTTCACCTCAACCTTCTGTTCATGTTAAGGGGTCTGTCCAGACTTTTTTCCCAGGGTCCTGTTTTTGTGAAATGGTGAACAGATTTGTATATTTGTGAAAAATCTAATCCTAATTTTGTGAATTTGAAATGATCGTTATATTCAGGTTCTTGTTTATACATTTTTAAGAATTTATATGGATGTAAAATACATAAATTTTCTTTATATATGTAAAAGTGACAGGTCAGATTTCACTTTTATATGAATAATTTGTGAAATTTTCAGATTAAATAAGGAAAAATTTTGTGAAAAACCTATTTTTAAGACAAAGGATTTTGTGAAGGGTTCTGTTTTAGGGAAAATAATTTTGTGAAGGATTCTATTTTAGGGAAATTAATTTTGTGAAGGGCCTGTTTTGAAATGAGAAATTTTGGGAAGAGTCCTTTAAAGGACCCAATTTTTTCCTAAACAGATCCCTGATGTTGGTGATTTAAAATGCTTATTTTTTTTTCTTTTCTAAAATTCTGGAAAAATTTTATTTAGTTGTAAATGAAAAATATCATCTTTCGATACAGATGTTTTCACTTCAATCTTGTGTTTATGTTGCTGAAGTAAAGTGATTATCATTTTTTCTTTTTTAAGATCCTGGAAAGAATCTCTTTTGCTCTTAAAAGAGCAGTTTATTTAGTGTTAAATGAAAAACTATTTTTTATGATACCGATATTTTAACTTCAACTTTGTGTTTATGTTGTTGAAATAAACTGATTATTAATTTTTTTAAGCTTCTCTAAAAAGTTTTTTAGAACTTAAAAATGTATTATTTTTGTGTGTCAATTGAATGAAAAGCGATGTCATCTGATATAAAAGTTCTCACTTCCACCTTGGGTTAAAAGATTTAAAGAAATAAATGTTTTATCAGATAATCGCTCTCCTATAAAATATTAAAATTATAAAAATAGATGGGATCAGAAAGCTTTTCTGCATCAAAATCATTCATAAGTTTATCAATTTCTTTCTGACTCAGACCTTTAAAACGTGGAGCCATTGTTCCCAGAATATAAATTCTATTTAATAATTAAACAATACATCTAATTATTTTAGAGCTACCAAAGAGAGCAAAAACATAATATTACTCAGCACACGTGCGTGTAATAGAATGACAAAAAAGATGCTCTGTCTAAGAAATCGCCAATACAAAATCCAATCATTCCAGTAACTCGCCAAGGCAAAAGATAATCCCCTTTCAGCCCGGAAAAAGAGACTTACCTCCTCTAAACTCTGAGATGACAGATGATTGATCAGCCTAGCTTAAAAAGGGGGTAGCTAACTTTAGGGTACAGACGTCTGTACCCTAGCCGTTGTGAGGGGATATTTATTTTAGGGTACATATGTCGTACCCGCCGAGGCCTAGAGGTTAAATGATAAATGACGTCTGTCACATGTATAATCACAATACTTTCATGAGGATATTGTGCAAAAATATCAATGACTAATACAGTTTTATTATCTTTATATTTATAATAGTAGTTTGCATATTCAAAGAAGTTCTGTAGAAATAGATCAAACTCCCTGATAAGATCTGTTTATATTCATTTGTTTTTGTGTCAGAGAGCCAACTTTTAAAAATTTCAGTAATTGGGGGGAGGGGGGAGGTGAGCAAAGAATTCGGGTACATTTCTGTTTATTGATGGAAATTGCTGAAGGGGAATTTTCAACTGTGCTATGCGTTTCCTAACTGAACTAAATTTTAACATACTAAGTAGTATATATACAAATCTACAGATCATATACAAGACTGCACAAAATAATGCAAATATTTTTTCTGCAAATATTTTATTGATAATAATTGCTGAAATTGGGTTTTCAAAATTGTTTTGTGTTTCCAAAATTGTTTACTTACAGATCAACTTCCACTTTATTAATTGGTAAAGTATTCTGGAAATGTTGGAAAGTGTTTCATAATCTATATATGAAGCAGGATTTTTAGTTTTTAGTTTTCTGGAAATTTGTGTGACAACTCGACAACTTTCATTATGATTATTGAGGCATCCAGAATACATCTGATTCAAAGATGAAAATTTGCTGAAAAAGTGCTTAATGACTATGTTCTTTCTAAGTATGAACAGTGTTGCTTTATTATCCCAACTCATTCCAGGACATTACCATTCTACTCTAAATTTTTGTTTACATTTCTAAAAAATTAGCTTTCATAGACTTGTATCATTTGTATTCTGGGTACCTAAATTATTGGAATTGTGTTTGCATAGTAAAATTTATAATCAATCTTTTTTTAATGTGTGTATGTATTGAAATTTACTTGATGAGACTAAACTCCATTCTAGTTCATAGTTGATGAATTTTTCTTAAAAATCAAAACTCATACAATATATTTATTCAATGTTTATTTCCAATTTTTCTCATCCATTTTAAACCGAAACTAAGACAACTTTTTATTTTTAACACTCCTGTGGCTGCTTACATTATATCATATGTCATATGTGTCACTATTTCAATTTATGAATTTTACTGGTTCAAGCTCAACTGTTTAAAAAATCATATTTTTTAATGCAAACATTTTGCATTTCATGAAGATCAACTGTTAATCATGATTAACAGTAATAGAAAATTATATATTAATCTCTTACTAAAAGCAATCTATTGAATATTGACACCTTCCCTTTTCCAGCAGAGTATTTGGAGTGAAAAGGGTTAAATTTTGCAGTTTGTTGTACTATGGTATCAGAAATTAATAATTACTTTATTAATCATAAAATTCCACATACCTACAGATTAAAATAATTCAGTTTAATATTAAAAAATTGCTTCTTTGAATCGATAAAATGCTATTGATGAATCAATCATTTTTCACACAAACAAATTTTATATCCTTTAATACCGATAGAATTTGATTGTTATACAGGGTGTGCGAGAAAGATCCGTACAACTTCAAAAATTTATTGAAAAAGAAACAATAGGGTTACAGCGCAACTAATTAGTACATTAGATAGAATAACTCAAAAAGTTTTTTTTCTATAACTTAAGTTATTACCTTAGGAAATTTCTACATGAGACCCTTTCGTATCACGAACAATATCAAGACGATATTCCAATTCCATCCACGACCGTTTCAGCATGCTAACATCAACAGTAGCTACAGCTGTTTGGATGTTTTGCTTTAATTCTTCGAGACTGTTAACTTGCATTCAGTATACAGTATCTTTAACATAACCCCAAAAGAAAAAATCCAGTGGTGTTAGGTCAGGAGACCGGGGTGGCCATGCAATGGGACAATCCCTGCCAATCCAACGCTGTGGAAAAGAATTATTCAGCGACTCACGAACTGTCAATCCCCAATCAGGAGGTGCACCGTCTTGTTGGAAAAGGACATTCGGTTGATGGTCTTGCAGTTGTGGGAATGCATAAATCTCAAGCATATCTAAGTAGGTACTTGAGGTCACAGTCGTTTCTGAGAAAAAAAAAGGTCCAAGGATGCGATCGTGAAGCAATCTGCACCACACGTTCACCTTTTCACTGCTCCGTTGGAGTTCACGTACGGCATGTGGTTGTTCAGAGCCCCAAAATCGAACGTTATGTTTATTGACCATTCCGGACACATGAAACGTTGATTCATCGGAAAACAGTATTCGTTTCAGAAAATGTTCATCGGCATCCAAACGATGCAGCATGTCAACTGCAAATCCATAACGCTTCGCATAATCATCCGGTTGTAACGCATGCAGAATCTGAACTTTGTAGGCTGTAAGTCGCAATCGTTTATGAAGCACATCGTGTACAGTGGATCTTGGCATTTGTAGCTCCCGGGATGCTTGTCGAACTGATTTTGTAGGGCTCCTACGAAATGTTTCACGTATTCGTTCCACACTTTCTTTGCTAGTTCTAGGGCGACCATATCCTTTTTTATGTTCCACACTACCCGTTGTCATAAATTTGTGATACCACTCATGAATGCTTGACCGAGATGGTGGCGATTCCCCATACGTCGTTCGATAATTCCGTTGTGTTTGCGTATCGGATTTTGTTTCGATAAACCACGCAACACATTGTGCTTTCTTCACGCGATCCGCCATTGGAATAACTAAAATGCTTTAATATTCCTTTGCATGACATGTAGCGCCATCTATGGTCAGAAACATACTGCAGAAAAAAACTTTTTGAGTTATTCTATCTAATGTCCTAATTAGTTTCGCTGTTACCCTACTGTTTCTTTTTCAATAAATTTTTGAAGTTGTATGGATCTTTCTCAGACACCCTGTATTTGTTTTAATTTCAATTATTTAAAAGCAATCTGTGCTAAATGCTGAGAAAATTTTCTGATGTATACCAAATTTGCAAATTTTAAAAATTTTCTTCATTGACTAGAAATCAACATGTGCTGTATTAGAATTAAAGAACTTTATCATCTCGATAAAACAACATGTTTCTAAAAATAATTCCTCATGCCAGTGTTAAATATTTTTTTAACTTTAAATAGTTTTAAAATACATAATGAAATTTTAAATTTATTTTTTCATTGCTCAAAAATAAATTCATGAATAATATTAAAATATAAATAAACCAACCTTATTATACAAACCAGGTTTAAATTAAAATATTGCTGTGTTTTTCTATCAAATCATATTTAGCGAGCATTCACAGAAATGAGAAAACTTTGATGTCCCTATTGTATAGCACAAATATATATTGATACAAATGTGCTTTTTTTTTTTTTTTTTTTTTTTTTTTTTTTTCCACATTGATGTCCTATTTTTAGTGCATATTTAAAATTATCTTGAATTTTGGCAATACATAACTTTAGAATAATAATTTAAACAAACACAATTAATGCAGCCTCTAAAATAATCCTGCAGCATATGAGCATATAATGTAAAATCCATCGAGAAACTGAAGTTATCTTTATTACTATTATTTTTTTATCTGACCTTAAAGATATTACTACCTAAATCTTCACAATTTAACAAATATATTCTGTGTTTAATTTTAAGAAAATACTGCATGTCATTGTAAAAACAAGACCCCCCCCCCCCTCCCAGCACAAATAGATGAAATAAATTTCAACTTATGATGTACTCTCAGTTTTTAAGAATACATAGTAATTTCACTGATGTAATACATCTTAATCCTTAAGACTTAATCCTCACAGATCTGAACTGTACATATTTGTAAAAAGCAATACTCTTTTAAGAAAATAAAATTAAATAGTCCTTTTAAAAAGGAACAAAACAAATTCTAAACTTTATATAACTATTTTTGAATGAATGGTTCATTTTTACATTAAATAAGAGACTAAAATTATTATTTTTTATACCGAAAAAAAGTTCAAAAGTGTATGCAACTTGAATACTGACTCATTGCATTTTTTACACAATTACCATTTTAAAAAAAATGTTTAGTGTTGCATGGATGGTGGATAATGTAAAATGTTAATTTTCTACAGTTTTATTATATTTTTTACTTAAAACTCGCAACACATTTTTCTTTAATATACATTAAATAAAACTGCAGAATAAGCTTTATAAGACATTTAAATATATTTAAGAAAATGTAAAATGTATAAATATATAACATGATAATAAAGTTTAATAAATTATAACACTTACCTTTCATGATCTCTCAACTTTTGCAAATAAAACTATTATTTTTTTTATTAGAATAGACCATTACTCAAAATTGTAGATTCATATATATTAATATAAATGTTTTATGATGTTTGCAATGAATAATTTTAACATAAAAAATCTAAATAAAGTACAAAAGGTAAACATCAAAAAGAAATTTTATTTAGATACCTAAAAGCTGAAAATATCACATGTAAATAAAATAACTAACATCGCAAAGCGTTTTTAATATGTTTTGCTATGACAAACTTTTCTATTATGACAAGTTTTTATTATTATATTTGAAGATTAATATGTTTGAGAGTTCCTCTGGATATGAAAAATAATGCAAACAGCAATCTACTTTAAAATTGCGAAAGGAAGTGCAGTTATCAAGCCTGATTATATTAACATAATCATTTATATGTACGCTTAGTCTTCAAGAATAACCATAGTTATTTGATTTTTTCCTAAAAACTGAAGAAACGTCACTCAAATAGAAAAAAAGACAGAAATAAAAAACACAGCAAACAACATGGCATGCATACACATCTTTCACTATGAATTCGCGTTGCATTAGACGCCATTTAGCTCGCACATGCGTGAATGACCATCGCGTATTTGCGCATGGGCGAAATCGGCAGCTTGCGTCTCCAGGCTATAGCAAAGATACATCTCAGTGGCAGCCTGTTTCGTTATCTCAGAGATGTTTCATGTACATCACACAGAGACATGATGATAATGAGACTTTGCGATGCACTCGAGACATCACTGGGACCAAGTGTGCTGTGTGGGAATATGTAGGGTTAAATTTAAAGTGTCTTATTATCAAGTTGTGGCTACTTCTATATTGAAGCAATTATGATCATGTTTAAATATCTCATAAATTATATGCAATGCTGAATTGTATTGAATTCGTGAAATGAGATTTATATCTTTATTAACCTTACATTCTTTGTCCTTGGATTGTTAAAAAGGTGAGATAAATATAAACACCATGCTCATTTTTTAAAACTTATTAACCTTATACCAACCCAATATAACTCAAAAAGTAGAACTCCTTAGAAAAAAATACTATATTTCATACTTTTGATCTAATTTCATGAGATTTGTATAGCTAGTATCTGTCTCGGGACTTCTTTCACTCTTGGAGATATTCTTGAGTCAGAAAAAGTAAATGTAATTAAATTTAAAAGTGGTAATATTTTTACTTTTCTAAAATTGGTAATGGTAATTTAAATCTACTCTGTACGAAGCCTTTTTTTGTCTGTTATTTATTGTTCTGCAATGTGCATCATCCATTGACGTTTACTGGAAGTTTAAATTAATCTGTGTTTTGAATAATATTTTTAATAACTACTACGGGTTTTTTTCTTCAATTTATAAATATCATTGTCCTAAAACTATGTGTAGTTAATATGCATCTAGACCAACATATGATCTTAAAAGACCTGACCATTCGCCGATTTTCTGCTTGCTAGTTTCGGAATGCGGCGTTTGGCGTCTCGTGGTCAGCACTAGAACAAACTGATGTGATATTTTTCATTCTGGTTGCTATATCCTTACAAATATGAGGTGTTGTGTCTCTTTCTGTAGTATTGACAGTCGGGCAGACCATTTTGACCCTGATGATAATAAAATTTCGATGCATTATTTTCCAAAAGAGGAAAAAATTAAAAACTTTTATTGCGATGACGTTTTAAATTAATCGAGTATTCAAATTAATCGAATATCTTAATCGAGCTCTTACATCGCATCTAGTAGTTTACTAATAAGATATTCTTTTTACACAATATGAAAATTTTATTAATAAATAAACACTTTTTTTGCGATGAGACTTTAATTCTCGACTTTAAATATGTTCTTTTCACCAGTTTTATCCATCCTGAATAGAAATACATGCTAAAAATATTAATAAACAGAAAACATTACTAACGTATTTAAAGGGAAAAACTCGGAATGTTGTTCTATTATTCTACGCTATCTGCTAGCAGACGACGGAAAAACGAGCACGTTTTTATGAATGGAAAGTCGGCGAATGGTCAGGTCTTTAGGATCGTATGTTGGTCTAGATATGCATATATATGGCAAGTTAATAGTAAATAAAATCTCTAAATAGTACCACTGACATAAAAAGAAACTTTAAAAATTGGAAAATTATACTTTAGTAACTGTCTACAATTGGTTATTTTTTTTATATTTTGAATTGCTAAACTATTTTTGCTTGCTACGTTTATTATAAATTAAATAACTCAATTAAGGGAACCCGGGGCAGAACGGGGTACGAAATTGAAAATATGTTTTAAAAATACAAAAGTGCTAATTAGGAGAGCTCCAAAATTTTCTATGCACACATAATGTAATAATCACAAAAATTTAATAACATTCTAAGAAAACAAATAAACAATATATTTTCAGAAACAGAACATTATGTCATTTGCCCCGTTCTGCCTGGCAATGGGGCAGAACGGGTGGTAAAATAAGTAATTATAAAAACACGTAAAACTAGTGGAAATTCAAAAAAAGGTTGCTCTATATTTATTTAGCTTTAAGTGACTATAAATGTTTAACTACAGTTTTCATTGATTGTGTCGTTTTCTTAAGCCTATTGACAAAGTTCACACACTGGGACAGCCTCATCATCTTCGCTATCTAGAGCCGCACAGGAGTTGTGTGCCCATTTTTGCACATGGAACAAGGCACCTAACCTTCAACTGACTTTGAGTAAAATTCTCCGCAAAATAAACATTCACAGTCAGAACAATCCTCAGAATCACTCTTGCTAGTTTTCGGTTCTCTCTTCAGCTTCTTCTCTTTTCCATCTTTCCCTTTTCCATTCATCTTCAGGCTCTTCCCTTTGTTTTTTTCCATTCTTAATTTTATTATCTTTCTTAAATAATTTTAACCGTACTCTTTCTGATTTGGCAAAGTTCTTTTCGCTTTTTCCTTAATAGCGGCATCTAACTCTTTTTTGTATGGTGAATCTGTTAAGACAGCAGTGCTCCCCCCCCCTTCCAATTCATTTTTTTCGCGCTTTGTTTAACTTTTAGAATAGGCATTAGAATTTCAGGAGAAACGTGAGATGAAGAGGCCCTGTTGTCATTTTAGAGCATCCAGGAGTGGCACAATTGGCTTCATTAAATCGGACATTTTTAGCCGGCATGTCATCGATAGAGTTGGCTGAAACCTCGTCAGCTTTATCATCCAACCTGATAGACATGTCTTTTGTTTCACTGGTGTGCTAAGCGAAGACAATTCCAAATGTTCGACTACAGATATAATCATTTCTTTACTTGAAGTCCGATGTCGGTTGTAGAAAGCTGGGAAAAAATCAGCATCAGTCAATATGGATGGGTCAGTTGTCCATATTCCTATAGCTTGGAAAACCACTAATAATTGTTTTCATTGTTATATATCGTCATATATATTGTCATATATAATATCCCGTTATTGCGCTTTGCATAAAAGCTGATGCAAAAAGCGTTGAAATTTGAAAGAGAGTTACGACTTTCCCTGGTATGATTCATAGCCATTTTTCCGAAGCTTAACCCGGTAATAAAGACTCAAAGGCTTCATGAAAGAAACATCAAGTGGCTGAAGTTTTCTAAAACAATGTGGTGGTAGACATAGCATCAAAACGCTACTGTCCCTTGCGTAGTCTATAGCCTGATTGGTATGCGTTGAGTGGCCATCTAATAAGAGAAGAACCAGGAAATATTTTGATGCCTTAGAAAATTCCACAAATTTTCAAAACCATACAAGAAATAACTCAGCAGTCATCCATTCGATGCTATGCACCTCAGTCAAACCTCCTGGTGGCAATCTTAACTCAAATTCTTTCTGCTTCTTTCGAAGAAAAATGAGCATTGGGGGCATATAAGCTCCGCTTGCCGACTTACAAATAAGGCAGACTACGGTTTCGCCCTTTTCTGAGGATGTTAACGATCCGACTTGGCGTTTCCCCTTCTAAGATACAATATTTAATTGGTTTTTAGGGTTCTTTGAAACGCCCGTTTCATCGCAATTAAATATTTGAGAAGCCGTTAATTTCTGCTTCTCTATTAAATTCGTTAGCAACGTAAAAAAGCATACCCACAGCTACTTTATTAAAACCTGTGGCTCTTGTACTAGATTTTGCTTCAGGTTTGCGTACATAAAAAATAGGATATCTATAAGGAATCCATTGACCCAATCTTGGCCTGCGATTACATTTTGAAATCTCCGATCAATGCCATTTATTTCAGCCAACTGATAAGCTAAGTTACGCAAGTCTTTCATTGTTAGAGCGAATAACCTAGCCTCCTTATTTTTTAAATAATTAACGAGCGCAAGTTCCTGTGCTTCGGTAAATAAGTTTTTTAATTTTACCCATCGTTTTGTGCCAATCGCCGTTTAAAGATGATCCACTGCGTGTGACGTTTTAAAAGTTATGAACTGGCTTGCATTTCGTTGGCTGCAGGCTGCCTGTTTTTTTCGTTTGCCTGCGGGAAAAATATGACCTGATTTGTGTACGAATGGGAACGAGATTGTGTGATTGGGGGACGAAAGGGTTTGTTTCTAAATATGCCCTTTCCTTATTGAGGCCTGTCAGTTCATGACGTTCAAACATCTGAAAGAATGAGAAACTTTACACGGTGATTGGTAAGAAACGTCGCGCCCATCGTTTTGTGCCAATCGCCGTTTAAAGATTATTCACTCCATTTGACGCTTTAAAAGTCATGAAAATTCCATGTATAGCGTAATTCGAACTCAGCCATCATACAGCTGATAACAACTTTGAAGATGTTTCAGATGTATAGATGTTCAGGTAGAGAGAATTTTAGAAATCTTTCTTTTCGTTATTGTTACTTAGAGATTAGTTTAATCAAGTCCCTTTGCAGTTGAGAGGTACAAATGATGTTTGACCATGAGACCAATTCTGAACTATGTCGTTATTCAGTTAGATTTGAAGAAAGTCGTTGGGGAACCTTCGTGCACAAGTGGTTAACCCATCATTCCGCCAATCGCTTGAGAGCGTAGGAGTCAATTCGGCAGGTTCAACTCCCATCATCTCCATTGCACAATCTTTGTGGAACCCCTTGTTGTAACCCTCTGATGTTGTAAATTTCCTTGTGGCTATCTAGTCCTTGTATATTACCGATGACGTATAAGTATAAGCGGGTACTTGATGTCAAGCGCACAAATCAGATGCATTTGACATTTGACGGAGATTGCTTTCAGAACTATGAGCTACAAGGCTGTTTGTCTCGAATGATCCATATTTCTTATTCCCAGAAGCACATGCATGACTTTGACAAATACATAAATTTTCGAGACAAGATAGCATAAGGAAATAACAGAGAGTTGCAACCAGCAGCTCCACAAAGTGCGTGCAATGGGGCTGGCGGGAGTCGAACCCGCCGGCCTTGATTCCTATGTTCAAAAGCAATTAGCGAAATGGTGCCTTAATCACTCGGCCACGGAGGCCCCTGTCAGATGCATGTTCTCAATAAAATAAACAAACAAACAAGTCATTGTTTCCACTCCAAAAATAATTTCTCTGTTGTGGTTGACGCCACAACGGTATTGAAATCGTAATGACAACCATCAGTTCGAGACCTAGTTTTTCACGGCCAGTGCTTGACGTTTAAAACGTCACATGCAGTGGATCCACTCATTCACAATCCACTTCATGTGACATATTAAACGTCAAGCCCCAGCCATGTGTAACGTAGGTCGCGCTCTGATTCGGGCCCTGATGTTGATATAAACGTAACCAACAAAATAGACGGGAGCTTCATTTTGTTTAAAACGCCACACGGATTTGTATCACTTTTACACGACGTTTGGAACTAAGTGGCATTCCTATTGTGTTAGGGCGATCGCCGTGTAAAGATTATAGTTTTAAAAGTCATGAAGTGGCTATTACTTTGTTGGATTCAAGCACCCTGTTTCTTCTTTGTCTTGGTGAAAAATATGATTTGATTTGTGCACGAATGACGACGAGATTGTGTGATTGAGGAAAAATAGAGGGATTGGTGGACAAGAGTGTTTTTTTTAAATGAACTATATTTGAATCATTGACTGTCACTGAAGATCCACTTGCACAATCCTGTGGCAAACTATGTTGCACAGGGATTTAGCAATATGAAGCGTGCACTTTCTTAAATCATCCGCATGTACAAAACGCACTTGGCCATTTACATGTACCAAATAGGTACTTTCACTAATTTTCTTCGTGATTGTACCAGGACACCAATTAATTTCCTTGTTTCGAGTAGATTTTACAAGAAGCTCTTCTTTAACATTAAAATATCTTTCACTGACCGTTGAACGAGATCTTTGATACTCTTGGTAGCTCTTTTCTTGCATAATGTGATCACTTCTGAGCTTTGTAATCTTGGTCTGTGGTGTAAATTTGAAGATAAGATCAGCAGGAGTCTTCAATGTGACTGAAGAAGGCGTATTTCGATAAGCAAATAGTATGCAGTCTAGTCTATGTTGAAAACCATCATAAACCTCATTAGAAAACTTGTGTTTTTTTAACATGTTCTTAATGACAATAACAGATTTTTCCGCAGCTCCATTTGAATTTGGATGATATGGAGGAGAATTTCTCAGGGCAATACCATTTGACTTAAAATTTTTTCCATATTCATCAGATTTAAATTGTTTTGCATTATCAGATACAGCCTCACTTGGTAAACCGAAGGTAGCAAAAATCTGTCGAAGCTTTTTTATAGTAGACTGAGAATCTGAGTTAGCAACAAGTGCAATTTCAATCCACTTTGAATATGAATCTTTAACAATTAAGAGATTGTGATTTTCATATTCTGCATAATCAATGTGGATCCTTTCAAATGGTTTGCCTGTTAAAGGCCAGTTATTAAATGGAACTTTAGGTGCATTTGCCCTTGTTAATTGGCATGGGGAACATTTGTTTACATATGACTCAATCTCTTTATCTATTGTTGGAAACCAAAAGTATCCCCTAGCAAGATGTTTCATTTGCACTATTCCAGGATGTTCAGGATGTAAAAGTTGAAGAACCTTTTCTCTTAAGCACTTTGGTATTACTAATCTATTTGCTCTTAGTAAACAATTATTTTCAATGCTCAGTTCATCTCTAATTTTGTAATATTCTTGTAAATAATCTGCAACAACTTGTGGTCAACCAAATTTGGTATAATTTATTGCTTTACTGACATTACAATCAACTGCACTAGCTTTTTGAATATCTTTGGTAGTCAGATCCTCAAATTCTTCAAAGTAACATACAAATTCATGGGCATGTTTGTCAACTGGTTCACTATCTTTACAGGGGAGACGAGAAAGAGCATCTACTAGCAAAAGATCCTTGCCCTTTATGTACTTTATAATGTAGTCATAGCTGGATAAAATTAATGCCTATCTTTGCATCCTTGAATTTGCCATTTCCGGAATGGGTTTATCATGCCCTAGCAAAGTCAACAAAAGCTTTGCATCTGTTTCAATGACAAATTTTGTTCCTTGTAAATACTTGTTGAAACGTTTAATGCCAAAACTTATAGCCAAAGCTTCTTTATGTACCTGAGCATAGTTTTTTTCTGCCTTGTTAAGAGTTTTTGATGCAAAAAATATTGGTCTTAATAGACCAGGTGAAGACTCATGGTATAAAACTGCTCCCAAACCATACTCAGATGCATCACACTGTAAAACAATAGGCTTTGTTATGTCATAGTGTACCAAAACATTATGTTTATCTAGTAATGTCTTGCTTTTTTTAAATGCATCAATACATTCCTGGTTGAACTCCCACTTTATGTCCTTTTCTAACAATTTGTATAAAGGTTTCAGCTTTCAAGATAAATTTGGCATAAAATGTTGATAATATCCTAGATAACTTTTTAACTCTGTAACATTACTAGGTATTTGTGTATTTGAAATGTCATTACATTTCTCTCTAAGTGGATGAATACCTTCAGGATCTTTAGCATGACCCAAAACTTTAATTGTATCCTTGAAAAATTCACACTTGTGGACATTCACTTTCACATTGTAAGAATGTAGTTTTTGCAGCACCAGTTCTGTTCTGTGTTTGCATTCTTCCTTCGTTTTTGCACATATAAATAAATCATCAGTAAATCATCAATGTAGCAACATTCTAAATGAAAAGTCCTTTAGAATGTCATCCATTTTCTTTTGAACAAGAAAGATGTTGACTTGATACCAAAAGGTAGTTTGGTATAACGCAGTAAACCCCTTGGTGTGTTCAACGTCAACAACTCTTGAGATTCAGGAGCTATAGATAACTGGTGGAAAGCCATTGATAAATCAATTTTTGAAAAATATCTTCCTGATCCTATATTTGTTAGAATATCTTTCTGAGATGGAAGTGGATAAAATTGAGTTTCACAGAATTTGTTTACAGTTACTGAAAAGTCCCCACAAATTCTAACAGATCTTTTGCCTCCGCTGTTCACTTTGGGCACTGGGACTATGGGGGTTGCCCATTTGGAGTGACTTACAGGCACTAATACACCTTTTTGAACTAAAGAGTTCAATTCTTCATTCACCAATGGTCTTATGGCATAAGGAACTGGCCTAGATTTACAGAAAATGGGTACAGAATCTTCTCGCATAGCTATGTATACTGCTTCACCCAACATTCCTCTACAATCATTTGAATTAAAACAGTTGGGGAATTTGGAGTAGTAATATTGTAAAATATCATCTTGAGACAAATCGGCTTCAACCCTTGGATTTTCTAAATTCTGTTTTATTATATCTTCATTTATACCATTAACATTTGCAATATGACCATTTAGATCAATGCCAAGCTGTTGGATCCAGTGACGACCCAAGAGTGTAGGTCTATTTGGTGTTTCAATAACAACTAATGGTAGCCACAAAGTCTTTCCTTGAAATTTTACAGGCACATTAAACCTTCCAATAATTTTTAACATTTGACCTAGATAGGAACACAATGTTGGAACTTCCAACTCTTCAAGTATGCCTAATTTAAATCCTCAAATTTGTCTTTAGACATAATTGAATGAGCACTGCCTGAATCTACTTGCATGTCAACTGGTGTACTACCTATTAATATATTAACTAGGTAAGGCTTGGGAACTTCATCTGCAACAGCTGCACATATTGAAATTGTGTTTATGTACATTTCATCAAATGCTTCATCCACAAAGTTTCTTGTAGAAGTTTTGCAAACACTGGCTATGTGCCCTTGGCAATTACACTTATAACAAGTAGCATTTTTAAAAGAACATTCATCTCGGTGCCTTTTTCCACAATGTTTACAATTTTTATTGTTCTTGTTCATTTGGTGTTTATTTTCAAACTTACTTGTATATCCGCGATTTCTCTCCTTACTTTGAAAACTGTTATTTTGAACAGGAGCTCTTTTTTTGAACGTTTCATCAGCACCCGAAATTCCCAGAACACTATCCTCTCTAACCTTAAAAAATTTTGCTTCTTTACTGGCCGTTTCCATTGCAAGAGAAATCTCAGATGCTCTATTAAAGTCAAGGTTGCTTTCACTTAACAATCTGTTCTGAATTTGCTGGTCTGCCAAACCACAAACAAGTTTATCTCGGATTGCATCATCCAGAAATTGTCCAAAAGAACACTTACTTGCTGCCTCTTTGATTCTTACAATAAAAGTTGCAACATCCTCTGCATTTTGCTTTAAATTGTAAAATCGAAATCTTTGCATTATTACTGATGTCTGTGGGGAGAAATGGCCGTTTAATACTTTGATGATCTCACTATAAGGAATGTCTTTTAAACTTTTAGGTTGAACGAGGTTTCGTAATGTGAAAAACACTTTTTTTCCAACACATGTCAATAAAGTGGCTCGTTTGTCAGCATCTTTTTTAATTCTGTTCGCTTCAAAGTAAAATTCAATTTGAAGCAGATATTCTTCGAAACAGTCATTTTCATCATAGGCTGGCATTCTGCCAGTCTGAGGATGATACTTGTCATTTTCATCTTCAGACTCCGACATTATCAAACACACGTGGAATCTTCGTAAGTCAAGAAACGAAGTTTTAGTACACGGAACTTTTCATTTGATCTAGCCGGAAACGTACTTCACGCTCGTCGCCAATGAACTATATTAAAACATTATTAAAACATTAAAATTCACTAAATTAATAGTAACTATTGAACACTCAAGAGATCACACAACATACATCTTCCAAGCATGTTTATTAACTGGATTTCACTACTGTTGCCAAAAGTCAGAGTTAAATTTAAAGTAAATATATGTTGTCATAGAAAACTTACAAATATTGAAATATGCTTAAATTAAATATTACATAACAGACACACTTTTCAAATGTAAGATAAAAATGTCAGATATTATAGGTAAATTTAAACACACTAGAAATGCTTTCATTTTTTCAAAAATTGTGCTATGCCTGCTTACCACAAGAACGAACTTCCACCACTGATTTTAAATAGTAATCACCATCTTAGTTACATGTCAAATAACTCACATAAATGAGGCAAAGTTTGTTTGAAACTGTTTGTAAAAGTAGTTTGAAAATACAGATGAAACTGTGTCCCTGTCACCTGCGGTAATCAAGTTCTGAAATGAGAAGACTTATGTAAAAAGATTTGCTAGTGCCACTGACCTCTAATAATTTGAACACTGAAAGTTGTTCAAAAATTCTGAATAACTTAAATTTTCAAAAGACAATCTTACGAAGATGCCTAACTTGCAGCTGAGAAGAATACCATATATCACCATTTTAAATTATTCTGAATTTATTTACATGAACAAAAGAACCCCAACAATATATATGAACGTGACACTAGGTTTTTTAAAAGAAAATTTTAAGAAAATGCTATATTTTACAAATAAATAACTTTCATTTTGAATGAGTTTTAAAGTGTCTCTTTAGACTATAATTGTTAGAAAATCCTTTGGAGCACACGTTACAACTGAATGTTTTTACCTCTGTATGCGTACGATGATGCTGCAGCAGTTTACACTTATCAGAAAATCCTCTGGAACATACTTCACAAACAAATGGCTTTTCTTTACTATGATCGCGATGGCGATGACGATTTAGATTTCCCTTTTCAGAAAAACTTTTTGAACATAGTTCACAAGAAAATGGCTTTTCTGCAGTATGGATCCGTAGATGTTTCTTTAGGTCACTACTTCTAAGAAAACCTTTTGAGCATGTAGTACAGATAAATGGTTTTTCCTTTGTATGAATGCGGGAATGAATATTTAGGTGACATTTATGAGCAAATCTTATAGAACAGACTTCACAAACAAATGGCTTTATCCCTGTATGTGTGCGATGATGTTGCATTAGATTACTCTTATTAGTGAACCTTTTCAAACATATTTCGCAACTAAATGGCTTTTCTTCGGTATGAACGCGATGATGATAATCTAGACTTTGCTTACAAGCAAATTGTTTTGAGCATATTTCACAAATAAATAGTTTTTCTCCAGTATGAGTACGTATATGTCGAATTAGGTTACCACTTCTAAGGAACCCTTTTGAGCATGCACCACAGATAAATGGTTTCTCTCCTGTATGAATGGCAGATTGATCACTAATGGAGGAGAGGTGGTCTTTTGTAGAACACTCTTGAATGAAATTCTTTTCAGACATGATGCAAGAATTTTGTTAATTAAATATATGCATATTTTTTTCTGTATGAGGTTGAAAAAATGGCATCAGTTTTTTGCTCTTACATTTCTAGTTTGATGGTATCTTTCAACATACATCAGAAGGAAAAATATGTTGTTTTGCTTGTAACGATGTGAAGATGAGTGTGAAATTCACCCCAGTAAAAATGTTTTACTTCAAAGGAACTTTCAATATTCATGCATAAAATGAAGTCTTTGTGTATATTACTTCTGAAAAAATCTTTTCTACCTTCCACTGATAAGAGTATCTGTCTAATTTCTCTTTTACACCTGAAATAAAAGTTAAACTTCATTATTGTTTTTTTAATGTAGTTATTATTTGACATTATTTCACTTTTAACTTTTCAAAAAAAAATTTTTTTTAATTCTAAAAAGGAAGATATACGAGCACCTGCTTGTATCTTGGAATATAGCATTAAATTTTTATATGCTGATATGACATTTAGGAAACTCTTTTTTCAAATTGCATTCTGCTCCTAGAACATTTTTTACATAATTAAAACTCACCAAATTGCACTTGATCGTGATGGGATCATGACCCTGCTAAAAAAGTGCCTTCATTTGAAAAGCCCCAGAAATAAAAGCCATATAGGAATTTTAACCAAACCAATCTGCAATAATATGTGTGAGAAAGGTTCCTGGCGAAATTAATGAATTTTTGTTACGTCTGGTGATGTTGCAGACTGTGCTTTGAGCACTAATAATAGTCTGCATCTGCTATTATACTGTTTTCTATGAAACAACAGAAAACGCACTTCCAAATTGTTCATAGACAGTAGTATTGTAATTGAATTGTTTTGTGTGTTCCTGTAAATGAACGATAAACGTTATGCACATCCTATTCTACAGTAACCATCTTATAGTGTATCTCAGACGTATATATCAATTTCAACATATTTGAAATAAGTGTAAAAACATGAAAAGCATACACTGCAAACGATCCCCCCCCCCTATAGAACGTAATGTAACAGAATTCTTTTGAGTGTCTCTGTAAATGAAAAATAAATGCTACACATTTCATTTTCAATACCGAACATGCCATAGTAAACATCAGTAACATATATAAATTGCATGGAAATATGAATACATTAACACAAGTTAGTGCAAGGGTAGACAGCAGATAGACAAACCAAATTCATAAACATTTTTCAACTGCAGCACTTTAAAGAATGTGACTTTTCTTTCCCCGTTGTTTAACAGTGTACAACTAATTTGAGTAAAAAATTTGTCCAGACAAGGGATCGAATCCAGATACCTTGGTATAGTGCACCAAGTGCTTTACTAATTATGCCATCTAGATGACATCCATTCTGACACCTCTTTCACTAATACATGTTGGAAAGGCTGCAACTCCGCAACACAAGATGGAATGTCAATATGAGGACACTATCCGTGGCATACATGAGACAAATATTTATTCGCTGACTTAGCAACCAATCAATGAACCAATAGGAATGCAGCTAGGAAAAATAGGATTTCAGAAACAAAAAAACACTTCAAATATATGCAAACTTATCTGGTAAAGGCGGCCATTCAATATATAATAGATAACCCTACAAAAAGTTTGAAGAACCTGTTTACTCAACAGACAACAAGCTGAGCGAACATGTTTTGTGAAATGTTTGTTGTTCATCTTCTCCCATCTGAAACGGCCATTAGAAAAACATTCTCCATGCTCTAACAAGTAAAACAGTGCAAATTCAATTTTTGTATAAGCAAAACTAATTGAATCATGATACTATGATCTTTATACAATTTTAGCATTTTCTAGTACTAAAGGTGTTTTTTTCTGCTTTTAATGTCAGAAAATACCAAAAATTCAAAATATCATAAATGGGTAAGTTATGGTTGTACAAATAATAGAATATGTCTAAATATAACTAACAAGACCCAATAGCCCTATATTTCGTATATTTTCTAAAAATGGCTATGTAAACGATTTTCATATGATAAAGAAGAACACGTGGAACATTTTTGAAATTGAAACAATACCTTAAAAATTAACGTTTTATGAACTAGCTATTCATCAAAAATAAGAAAGAACATCCTGTATACTTTTGGCTGATAAGTATTTTAAGAGAGTGTTAATTCAGGAACATAATGTTAATTTCTATTCCATTATATTTAATATGAATTAACTTCTGTTTATTTTCGGAGTAGTAGACCCTTAACTTATCAGTGAAAATGCTGATAACTTTATTTTTGTTATGAGTAAGTTCAATTGTGAAAACTTTGCCAGATTAGTCACATTCAGGTAACTATTCTTTAACTTACTTGCATTATGATCCCTGTAGCTGATGTCAGATGTGCGAATCTCAAACTTTTCTTCTATCTCATACATGTTAATACTTCAAAAAGTGTAATATATATTTTTTTAATTATGCTTTACAGAAACAAAAAAAAAGAGTACTTAACATATTTGTTACTTATTTTTTATTACACTTGTTTTTTGTCAATAAATGTTTCAAAACCATGGAGGGAAAAGCAGAGGAAAAAAATTATAATGAAGTTTAATCAACGGGTAATATATAAAAAAACATGAAAAAATTTCTTATTACATATAAACAAATTGAACCTAGATTGGACAATTGGGAAATTCAGCACGAATTTTTTCAACAGCTACCACACCTGTCCTGAAAATTCAACAAAATTTCCTATCACAGCGCCACCTTCAAGCCGATTTTCTCCAAAATTTTATACATACTTTGGTCTATTACATTACATCTAAATATAAAATTTCATCAAACAATATTCACAAATTCCTCACTTAAACTGTAAAGAACCAAGAAAATCCCACAATAATAGCTATCATAGTGCATCCCCTTCCGGGAGAATATCCCCATTTTCAACTGGGACCTGACATTCATAGTAAAAAAAAATGTAATCCAAAATTTAGTTCAGTTCTATACATAACTTTGTACATTTTTTGATGATACAAAAAAATCACTATCACAGCACTCCTTTCTGCAGAAATATCCTCATTTCCAATTGGGACCTGACGGCCATAGTCAAAAACATATACATGAAGTTTGGTTCAATTCTATGGATAACTTCATACACTTTCCAATGATATAATAAAGAAAATGGCACAAAAATCGCTATCACAGCGGCCCCCATCAGGCAGAATATCCACAATTCCAACTTAGATCAGATGAACTGGCCATAGCCAAAAACATGTGTTTGAAGTTTGGTTCAATTCTAAGCATAACTTCATACAGTTTTTAATAATACAAAGAGGAAACACAGACAGACATTTTGTAAAAACATGATTTTTTTGGGATCTGCGACCCCTAAAACCTGTAAATCCATCGAAAACCAGAAGTAAAAAAATAATTCGATTACAATACCTTCTTAGATAGAGGAAAGTAAAAATCTTTCAAAGACTACTCACTATTTCAATATACTATGTTATTGAAATTGATGGTATTGAAATTACTATGGTATTGAAATTACTTTGTTATTCAATATACTCTCTAATTTATATGATTTTCTTGATTATACACAGATTTCTTCAGGTTACACTAGTGACTTACAAGAAATAAAATACAACTTTTTTAAGTTATGCAATGTTCTTTCTCACTTATAACGATGTTAAATTAAATTTGTCATTAATTTTTTTTATTCTCTCTCGGCATTTTGATTTGGTATATATTTTAATTGTTATCTTTACAATTGTTTATTTTTTATTCCTATCAGTTAGGATGAAATTTTATACCACCAGAAACATCACATGTAAAAAATTCAGCCAAGTCCCGTGACTCTTTTACTATAAAAAGTTCTGAGATTGTGTAAAGCCAAGTTTAGCTATCTTATTAACTGTGAAATTTTCATTCACAAATCATTCCTAGTATCTACATCTTTACCTAATGATTATTTTGTGAGTCGGCATGTAAATTATGCAGCATGAGAATGTGACCATCTGTATATAATTAGCCTTAATCAAATACCATCCTATCCTATAACATAGCAAGGTGTATCAATGTAACTCCTGTTTTTTTTTTATGGAAAAAGAAAAATATAGCTATTTGACAAAGGACGGAATTAATAAAGACAAAATTTATTTAACAGAATATATTTTTATATGTACAGTGATGGGGAGGGAAATAACTTTTTATTAAATATCACATTTATTGTACAGCGACATATACAGTGCTTTCGCATTTCGTACTATTTTTTTGACCAGTCAATGCCGGGCAGAACAAATATTTTAATATAAAATACACACAATCTGCTCTACTGGGCTGCAAGACATAGCAAAATCTCGTGAAAATCGCCGTGTTGTTCATGTATAAAATTGTCATTTTGGCAACTAAAAATTACCTTGGTGCTTCAGCGATATCTGTACCATTAATTTATATTAAACTGTTAGTTGATAAAAGTGGATTTTTTTAAATATCACATTCTTAACTTTCTATTTATAATGAATTTTCTATTTTTTAGCCATTAAAATATTTCAGTTTTGCAGTTTATGGCAGCCTTTTGGCCTATTTTGGTTATTGTTTTTTGATGCATAATTAAATCTATTGTTTTTCAACTCTCATATGATTGTGCACATTACAGAAAATATTTGGAAATTTATTTATCTAATCATTCAGCATGAGAATGTGACTGAGCCTTAATCAAATTATCTCATCCTATCCCATAACATAGTAAGGTGTAATAATGTCCCTGTACTGTGTAATTTCCAAGTCACACAATAATTATTAACTGAAGATGTAGAGACTAGGAGTGATTTGTGAATGAAAATTTCAAAGTCAATAAGATAGCTAAACTGGGCTTTACATGACCGTAGAAATTTTTATGGTAAAAGAGTCAGGAGACTCAGCTACATTTTTTAAATGATGTTTTTGATGGGATGATTTCATTTATTTTTGTAAGTAATCCTACTTTTCTTGACTTTGGGCTTTTTTGGACATCATCTACTGGTTTTTGTTGAGCCCACACTTTGTCTTTATTATTTGAAGGTACCAAAAATTTAGAGCTTTAGTTCCATTTGGAAAGCCTTGTAGACAAAAGAAGTTTCAGGTTCCTAGGCAAGCACTATAATTTATGTAAGGGGGGGGGGGGTCTGAGGTATTACTCGCAGCCCTAGATACTTGATATCTGGTATAAAAGTACTGTATAGGATACAAAGAAAGACAAATTAAAATTTCTGGAAAATTCCAACAAATCAAACTATTTTTGATATTTTGATTAGTTTCTTTGAAATTTCAGCCTTTTTAAATTTTTCCTTTCTTTGTATCCTTTATGCCAAATTTCAAGGATTAAAAATTCAAATTATTTTCGATCTTTTACCAATATTTCGATTTTTTTATTTTCAAATTTTCTGAAATTTTTAAATTTTCTAACATTACTTTTACACCAAATTTTCAGTTTCTAAGACTACAAGATCAAATTATTTTCAATTTGTAGATTATTTTCAAATTTTTCCTTTTTTTTTTTAAATCCTAAATACATCTTTATTTCCAATTTCTAGCATTACAAAATCGAATTATTTTCAAAAATTCAGGTTTTTTTCAAATGTTTCATTTTGTTTTTGAATTTGTGTTTTTAATTTTCTCTTCTTCTGAACCCTAAAAACTATCTTTACACCGAATTTTAAGTTTCTAAAGGTAAAAGGTGAAATTTATTTAAATTTCTTTTGAATTTTTGAAATTTTTCTTTTTATGTATCCTAAATACTACCTTTATTTCAAATTTCAAGTTTCTAGTACTAAAAGATCAAATAATTTAATTTTTTTTTCACATTGTTTTATGTTTTTAGGTGCGTTCGTAATTATATAAATACATAGCACTTATTGTCATCGCTTGGTCCGTCCGTCTGTCTGTCCGTCCGTCCGCATCTAACAACGCAAAAACTACCCAACCGAATGGTTTGGAATTTAAGATATATTATCTTTGCAGAATTTTGTCGAGACATTTAAATTTTTTTTTAAATCGAATCAAAACTTTAGGAGATAATAATAAAAATATTTATTAAGAAATTTGAATTAAAAGAAAAAAAAATCGGTGCTTTCTTGTTAGAGGAGTTTTCGTGGTTTAATCGTCAAGCGACCGAGATACTTATTTTATGAAAGAAATTAATCTGCAGACGATAAAATTCATTTCACAGAATTAAAAGTCATCAAGATCTGAATATTTATATAACTAGCTATAGTACGAACTCACCTCATTTGTCACGTTTGACGTACAATTTCCAACTTGTTAATTTATTTATTTTTCTGAATCCTGAAAACTACTTTTACACCAAATTTTTAATTTCTAAGACTACAAGATCGAATTATTTCAATTTTTTTAATTTTCTTAATTTTTTCTTTCTTTTAATTCCAAATACTACCCTTATTCCAAATTTCGAGTTTCTAGGGTTGGGGGACGTACCTTATCTCTTTGATGATCAGTGAGTGAGTGTCAAAAAATCGAAACTTTGAGTTTGTATATTGTCTGAACTAGAAAACAGAGAAAAGTGAAAATTTAAATTTTAGTCCAGTGTGACACATACTCTAGATAAACGATGTTTCAGGTGTTTGGGAAGCTCCAGCGCAAAGATATGGGGGGGGGGTAAAAATGCCGTGAGTTGCTTTCAGAAAAGGATGCTTATGGCTGTGCTTTCTGGACTAGGCAGAGGCACTGCCGTGTCTCTAGATTGTTTAAAATAAAAATCATGTTACAAAGTAATTGTAAAAATTTTAATCTTTTCCTCCCATTAAATTGTTGAATTTACTTAATCTTAAGCCATTGAGAAACACTACCTATATATTTAAAACACTAAGAATTTTCTTTCAACAGTCTGTCAGAACAAATTACTGCATCAAATTAACATACTTTATTTTTTAAATGAAAGTTATTTGGACACAGATTTTTTATTGTACATTTGTTTGTTCAAAAATTTTATTAATTAGCTGTAATTTTAATTGAAACTTTTACTTCTGTGCATGAAGTCATGTATTTAACCACCAGAGGACACTGCAACTCTTGACAAAATTGAAGTTTGACCGTGACTCTCACTTCATGCTATCTAAGCAAGGTAGAATTGTAAACAAAGATCAATTATGATCTAATAATATCAATACCACCAATTTATTTACTTTTAACATTTGCTGAAACAATTAAAACTAATACACAATGATTCAAATACATTAAATTACTCATAACTTTGTTTTTAAATATTAATGAATTTTATTTTTTAAATAGAAAAAATCCTTACTGGATTTAATGAAATGGATCCCACAGGTGAATCAGGAATGGCACAATTTTTTTGTGCCCTTTTGGTGATAAAATCCAATTTCCACATATTTTTTTTTATTAAACACATGCATTTAATTGTATTTAATAATTATTTTTATATTATTTTATTTTATTTACTTACACATACATTCAATTTTATTATAAAACACGAGGTTGTAAAAATTGCCATTTTGACACCAAAAAGAAACACTGGTGCATCTGGGACACCTGTACCGATTCAATCAAAATTGTTTGGATTGCACAGCATATTGCAAAATTAAATAAATCCATGATTATTATTTCATTCTCAGATTAAATATAAGAAAATTTAATGCTTAAAGAAATACAATTGTTTGATTGATCAGAATCTTTTTCTTAGTTTGGGCTATACCAAGCACAAACAGTTTACAGGTAACAGAAAAATCAACAAAAGTAACTGTTTCATCAGCAGTTATGACAGTTGAAGTTGGATAAAATATAATATTCTTAATTTTACAATGCTTATGCGAAAAAAAAAACCCACAGAAAATACACATTATTTTTATATAACAAGGAGATATTTAAAAATACTAAACAGAACTGACAATCTTCACTAATGTAATTCACGAAAAAGTAAACAAATAAGTGATTCAGCAAATTTAAAACAAATATATTTTTTAATACAACTATAAAATGAAGAAAAGTATTCTGTTTCTTCTGTCGACCACTTTCCATAAAAAAAAATAGTCTGAATAACCACATTGTGATTATTTTTAAGCGCCCATTTTTATCAGTGCTCTTTTTCATGGATTTTGACAGACTTTCAAATGAAAAAATCCCTGACGGCTCGGCCTACAGGCCCAGGTAGATTTCGAAGATGCAGACCGTGGGACGACTGTTTGTCAGGAATTGCGGAAGAAATGACCTTTTTACGATGATGCGGCAGTTGGAACCGCCTACTTCGAAAAATAACTTGTTTGCAGGCAGAGCCGGCAGGGATTTTTTTGTTTTAAATTTTTTTTTGCTATAACGGTTGGTCCTATAAAAAACTTGTCAATATAAAAGTTTTAGATAATATTAAGAGGATTAATAATAAATTTACGCGGATTTGATATCTTGTGAATTGACGAAGCTATGATTTTTTTTTCTTCTAAAATTCCCCTTTTTTCCCCCCTTTGGGGCCATTTTTAATTATATGAAAAATCTGTCATACATAAATTTTCGGCCCTTTACCTAGAAGTAAAAATAACTTTAAACAGATTCGATACGTATAATAATTAAGAAATTATGGGGGGTTTTCTGTTTTCACAAAAAGCCCCCCCCCCCCCTGGTTCGATTTTGCCCATTAACGAACTTGACCGAGATTTTATGCCCCTTGATTTTATGTATCAGTTTGTAAAAGATTAATGCAGAATTTTTCCAGTTATCGTGGTCAGAAAAAAGTGACATAGATAGATAGATAGATAAACTTTTGAACTGGGGGTGGTTTTGTGTTCTGGGAGTCATGATCGGCATAGATCTGCAAAAATTTTTCAAAATTTCCAACTTAGGAGAAATTGTAATAGGTACGAAATCTACCTAAAAAACTATCACCAAATTATTCGCTAAACTGTAGCACAAAATAAACAAATGGAAGAATGTTGCCATTGAAAACAAAAAAGAAATTAGGAAAAGCTTTATTTACTAAAGTATCATTTATCAGTAACTTGAAAGAATAAAATTTATAATATAATAATGAAAACAGAAACAAAAATAATCTTGTATATTTATTCATTTACATTATTATTTTCATTTATCCCTCTCGATTCAAGGTTTAAAGAAAAAACTACATAGCAGGCAAAGCCTGCTAGTAAATTATATATAGAAAAATTTTCTGGTTGCTCTAGGAAGCAAAACAGAAAAAATTTAAAAATAAATATGTAATTAAATAATCCTGAAATAATATAGTTCAATAATAAAATATTTTATTATTACAACATGATACAGCACAAAATTCAGTAAAAATACATTTCTATATTATAAAATGAATGTCAGCAGAAATTTTGTCAGGCTACTTCTTTTACAATTTTAAGAATTTAAAAATATAAAACATGGTGGCTGTGTTTAACAAAATCAGAAAAGCATAAAAGTACAATAAGAATAAAACCAACTGTTTGTTAGTCAACAAAGTGAAAAGTGCTAGAAAATCCACAGCAGCTTCCCAAAAATGTAAGGCAATCAATCTAAAGTCTCCAAAGCCTAACAAACAATTAGAAAACTGGTAGTATTACAGTTGTGTTCAGGAAAATGTATTTTTACCAGGTTACTAAAATGATGCAATCATTAATTGATTTCTGTACATAGCATGACACTAATACACTGTTTTTTTTTTAAGCTTAGAAAATTTTAAATGACATTTTAAGGATGAAATTCAAACATGGAAAAAAATCTCTGTGTTTTCCCTATATGTATTTGCATCTAGAAAATGCACACGTTAAGAAGAAATGTTACAGCTTTGATCATTTCCTGCTTTCCTACTTAGAAGGTTAAAGTGAACGTCATTTCTTTAATGTAAAAAGATAAGAAATTAAAAATGTCCTATATTTTTCATGTTTTTAAGGAAAATGTCATAGTTTCCTGTCCCCCCCCCCCTTTAAAAAAAAAATCCTAACATTTATTAATCACATGTTAAATAAGATTCAAGTTAAAAAAACAAACAAAGGTTATTATTTTATGGGATTTTTTTTTCAAGACTTTGTAAACATATATACAACGTAACACCTTTATTCTGGAAACATCTGTCAATTCCTTTTATTTTGGAATGTTTTATTTCTTTCCCTTCCTTTTTATTTTCAGTAAAAGATAATAGATGGTGCCACAAAACATGTGAGAATTAATTTCAGATTTTTTTTTTTCCATTACCATATTGGTTAAGTTGTCAATGTAAATTGCTAATAATAACAATAAAATAATCTTTGATTCAATAATAGATTTAATTTTACTACATTTTACCACTTTTAAAGTTAATTGCAATGACTTTCTGTTTTGCATGTAATTTATAATTTTTCATAATATTAGTCTTGTGTATTAATATTCTGAAATATGTTAAGGTAATAGTAACAATAAAATTTAGATTCAATAATATATTCTATTTATTTTACTACATTTTTCTGATTTTAAATGTTATTGTAATGATTTTTGTTTTATGCATAATTTATTTTGGTACTTTTTGGTTAGCTGGGCACCAGTGAAATATATATATATGTGTGTGTGTGTGTGTATATTTATGTATGTATACATACATATATATTTCACTGTCGACCGGCTAACCGAAAAGTATCTTTATTTCATTAAGTAATTTTTTTTTTCATTGAGTATTTATAGGATATTACATTATTCATTATGCCACGTTACATTATTCACAAAGATTTTATATAACAAAAGCTAGGAATTAATACTAATTTTATATTTTATTATTTTTCTTCCTCCAAAATATAAAAGAAATTGAAATCAAATTATTATTATTTTTTTTTAACTTTTGAATTTGATTTGATTTTCAATTTTAAAATTAATTGCAATAATTTTCTGTCTTTATATGTAATTTGTACACTTCCTTTTGTTAATATAAATTTGGAATTAATGCTAATTTTATATATTTTTCTTTCTACAAATTTATGATGGCAAAACAACATAAAATTATACTATTTTCTTTATTTTCCTTTTTAAAAAAATTTCTGTTTGTGTTGATATTTTTAAGTATTATGTATTTAAATTGCGATAACTTTTATTTAAATATACATAATATAAGTCTTAATTAAATTTTTCAGCATAATACCTTTCATCTTTTTAGAAAAATTACATTCATTTGCAATATTTTACATGATATTGTTATAATTTTTTTTAATTTGTTTTATTTATAATTCAGTTTTTAATGTTAGAAATCATTATTTAAAACAAAATCCTAGTTTTGTTTCTCGCACTTTACAACAGATGGTGATATCAAATAAAATAACAATTAATTTTTAAAAATATTTTAAGACAGTAAAATACAGATATAAATGCTTAAGAGATACAAACAGAACACAAAAAAGCTTATAAAAACCTTTTAATATGATGATCAACATGTTTTGAATGCACAAATGGTGCCATTATCAAGATCTACATGTTAAATAAACTATTCTCACAATTTTTTTTTAAAAATAAAGTTGAAAAACATAAGACACAAGATCATATGTGTAATAAAAGCAGGTGCTTAAAAAAAGTCAACTGTAAATGAAAAACTAATATTTCCTTAAGATTGAAAAACACCTAATGTCAAATTTTAGGTAATCAAAATAGGCTGATTCATTGCATATGTTGTCGATACTCAAATAGATTTCTATTGATTTGTACATAATAGATGGGAAATAAAGTCTTGAGGAATAAATTATTTTATTGTTCTGAAAATCAACTTTTAACATCTCAGCCCTATGTAGTCTTGCCAATGCTGTAGTACTTCTGTCATATTTGATATCTGTCACATGCTGTTTTAATCTTGTTTTAAGCTTTCTAGTTGCATTCCTATATAATATTGCAATTTTCGATCTGCTCTGATGCATGGGATAAAATAATGCATTCACCAGTTATATTACATGATTTATTTAGTGTGAAAACCAACATGAAAACCAACCTTCAAGAAAAATTCTTTCATAATAATTCCTGCATTCCATTTTGACAATACCCGCACTTGTAAATTGCAGAATATGGTCTGTCTCAAGAGCATGTTGTACAATTTTTGAATTCAATTCTCCATTCTGAAATTTTTTGAGACGAGAATTGGTGAGCACATATCTCCATTTCTGAATGGAAAATTGAATTCAAAAATTGTACAAAATGGTCTTGAGTGAGACAGACCATATTCTGCAATTTGCAAGTGCAGGTATTGTCAAAATGGAATGCAGCAATTATTATGAAAGAGTTTTTATTGAAGGTTGATTTTCACGCATAGAGGATTTCACACTAAATAAACACTGTAATATACCGAATGTACTATTTTACTATAAATGTTTAACTGTCTATTGTAACTGTTTATGATTGTTTTCTGAGTCTTTTCAAGTGTTGTTCGACAGCAGATATTTGTACTGATGAGCTGTTGTGATGCGGCATGAAAAGTTTATTTTACTTAACTTATATCAAAAGTTAATTGAAGTTATGTAAATAGATCTACTAGAGGGTTGATATTTAGCTTAAAAATTAAATTAGAATAAAATAGAAACTAGAAAAAAAAGAAAAAATTGTTTAAGTTTTCTAAACTTTAAAATTTATATTTGAATAAATTGGTCAATTCTTCTTAACCTGTTTGGAATCTGAAAATTTTATGCATGTAGAAAAAAAAAGTTGAAAATGCTTAAAAATATTTTGTTACTGTTTATAGTTATGTATGATAGTAGTTAGATAGTAAATAACATGGATAAAATGCCTCGTATATTGTAATGTTTTTTTAAATTTTTATTTCATCAACTGTATTAAAAAGTCTGAATTAAAAAAAATAATTCTTTTAACATTATCTGCTTATTTACTTTTCTTATTATTACTTTAACGTTTTCACTTGTTTTTACTGATAAATAGATAAATTAACTAAACAGTAAAATTATCCTTTTGGAATTATCTATAAACAAGAATGAAAAATTATGCGTCAAGCATAGATTATGTAACACTTTCCAACGCTTCCAAAATAATTTTACAAATCATACCGTTTAATAAGCTAAAAGATAACATCTAAGTAAACAATTTGTAAAACACATAACATATTTAAAAACATAATTTCAGGAATTTCCAACATATATAATATTCGGAAAAATATCCAAATACTTTTATTCAGCCCTGTATAGGATCTATAGATTTGTATATAGACTACATAGGATGCTAAATTTTAGTTCAGTTAGGAAACGCATAGCACAGTTTAAAATTCTCCGTCTGGAGTTTCTGTCCTATAAACGGAAATGTTTTCGCGAACTTTTGTGCTGCCCTGTATAGGATCTACAGAATTTATACACACCACGTAATAGACAAAAAGCGAGTTAAAATTAAAATCGCGTTCAGTAACTTAAAACGCACTTCCAGGAATTATTGTTAACAGACAGTAGAGAATTTTTTTGTGTGTTCCTGTAAATGAACGATGACTGCTATACACACACTATTCTGTAGTAAGCCTCTTGTCATGCACCTTAGTGATATATATAAATTTCAATGCATTTAAAATAGTGAAACATTATTTAAATAAACCACAGACGATTTTTTTGCATAGACGTAATGTAACGGCATTCTTTTGACTGTCCCTGTAAAGTAAGTATAAGTGCTATGCACACCCTATTCCATATTAAGCTTCTTCTAATGCACCTTAGTGATATATGTAAATTTCGATGCGTTTAAAATAGTGAAACATTATTTAAATAAACCACAAATGATTTTTCCCCATAGACTGCAATGTAACAGAATTCTTTTGAGTGTCCCTGTAATAAAACTATAAGTGCTACACACTTTCGTTGAAATAGGGAACATGCTGTAGATAACGACAATAACATATAAAAATTGCAGAGCAATCCAAGCTTATTTACAAGAGTTAGAGCACGAACAAACGGCAGACAAACCGAAGTCATAAACACTTTTCAACTAGGTTGGAAAGTGTTAAAAATGAATGCATAAGAAACGGCTGATATGAAATAAATGGAAACTTTGGATTTACTATGTTTTTTGCCCCCTCCAAGAAAAATTTGAAATTACAATACAGTATCCATTTTATATTTCTCGTTGAATTAATTTATATGTTTATGCGATATAGTATGATTTTTTACGATCTTAACTTATTTCTAGTAAAATCAGGTTTGATTAATAAATGGTTTTACAAATAAAATTAAATGTTTACTAAAGTTAGGCATAAATGCACCCAAGGGACTAGACACAGAAATAATTACATACATTACCTTGAAAGACGAAAGCACTGTGAAACTTAAATAAAAGGTGACCTTATATGACCTATATGAATTGAAAAACGAAAATCAAATATTCTACTCATGGGCAAAGGAGACACTCCACTATCCGATGTGATTAACAACGACGATGAATAGAAAAGTTCGATTATTATCATGCATTTAAATTTTTATTAAGGAATTCTGTAAAAATATTCGTTCACTGATACTTAGACTAACTAGTATGCCTTGGTAACTAACTAATCTCATTGGTGACTTTGGTAACTCTAGGTTTTGGTCCAGTTATACCTGTGGGTAAACTGCAGTGAACATGGCCCTTGATTAATCAGATTGAATCGAATAATCGAAATATAAATCCAACTAAACATCGAACTTTTCTAATCATCGTCATCCCTAATCGAATTAGAGTCAGGCGTCTCTTGTGCCTAGTATATATTAGCTCCATGTATATTTCGTTCTGTGTTTTTCTATCCAAGTAGGATTTAGAAAAACAAACTTTTACTTGAGATTTACATTGCTTTAGACTTTAAAGATATTGTATGTAAGTATAAAATTTACTATAAAGATCGAAAATGTAGTGATACCCTCATGGGAATATTTAGGCCTAACTGTTGGGGGGAAAAAAGGCTTCTCTTGTGTATACCACTGAACTTGTCCTCTTTTTTGGTGATGTTTCGCTAATATAGTAAGAATCTTTGTTCTCACCAACCCCAATTTGTTTAAACTTTGGTGTGTGTAGTTTGCAACCCCTTTGGAAGAAGATCTGCAAGTGGTTGAGTTTTATTTCTTTTTGTTTTAAAACTTTTAATTTATATTCTTGAGATTAGAGTCTGGTTTAATTAAATCGGTTTTAAACAATGGGTAAGTGAAATAAAAAGTAATAAATGTGTTTTTAAGATTTAAAAAAGGGTTTTTTGAAGTAAAAAAGCGTATTTAAATATGAAAAAAGGATTTGTTGATTGTGTTATATAAAGCACTGTTTACAAGGACACTCAAATCCAATTTTCAACACTGATTCAGAACAATAATTTTATTAAAGATACCATTTAGAACCTATTAGTCAGTCTGGAGGGGAATCCAGCCTAGGTATTTTTTTTTTGGTGTGAAATCAGAACTGAAAGCTGCTAGTTCAGTTATTTGGATTTTACTCATGATTCTTTTCATGTAAACAAATTCTTAGTGCTACACTTGCTTGAACTGCAGTAATTAATTTTAAGTGTTAATAATTTTTTCATTTTTTTTCATATATTTTGTTGAGGCTGCAACAAGGATAAACTGAGTTTGTGGTAATCTGATGAAATTAAAATATTATTGCTAAACATATGTAGAGTTAAGATCATTTAGAATCAATTTAATGGCACAATCCAACTATCTTTCAAATTCTAGAATAATTGAACTTCTTTTATTTTATTTAAGCATTATTATTAATATTATTACTAAACAATGAAGAGTTTGTCAGATTTTTTTTTTTATGTGTGATTAGTTAAAATATGAAGCATGATAAAAATGAAATGTGGTTGTCAGTTAGTAATGGCCAAACTTTTCAGTTTTTAAGAGCATCTGATTTAATATTTTTCACCTATACTCATAGCAGTATAAAGTAACAATCTGTATTTCTTTCATATTTTGTATCAGAATTTGCAAAGGAGATTTTTTTTAATGATTTCTGAAAGGAAATCTTGTAAAGTGCATTATTAGAGCTCTTAATCTTTTTAGCTTTTAGTTTAAAAATGCAATATTTTTCTTCCTCTCTAATTGGACAGTTAACGAAAAAGTAAACTATGAACCTAATTTGAGAAATCACCATTACTAAAAAAACTTTACATTCCTGAGAGTTATAATAAAAGTGGTGTAATCTGTAAAAAGTAAAGCTAGGCAGCATTGTAGTTAGGATAAATTAAAAAACTGTAAATCTTTTGTTTTGTGGGTCCAGTTAGTCCTTTACCTAGCATTTTGCAAAATACAACATTCATAGGCAAAAGGCATTACATGATTGTTTGGAATCAGAGTTAGAATATCTAAAATTTGTTCACATGAAGGGATGAAAATAATTTTGTAATTAGTAAAAAATCATGTATTATTCTCAAATATTAGACATAACATGCATCAACTGCAAAAAATAGGGGACAAAAATTAAAAAACAAAGTACATTGTTTTTTCACACAATTCTCATCTACAAAATGATGAAAACAAGTGGATTTCTCATATTTTTAATCACAAACAATTTGCTTATTGAAGAAAAAATAAATGTAAAATCTGTTCTAAAGATCCAAAATACTACTTTCTGGTTTTCCCAAGTTATTTTTACTCTTAGACATATGAAATTAGAAATAGTTGTATTCAGAAACCACAAAATTGAAACGTTTTCTATTTTGTGATAAAGGCAAAGAATCTTTAAGATAGTTCTGTAATTTGACGTTTTGAGCAGATATTTGGGGTGTAATAGCTTGGGAAAGCTTGTTATGAGACAAAAGCTGTTTCTAACTCAATATGTAATACATTTAACGAAAAATGCTGTTCAATTTCAAACCCCTTCATAGTCTTGCCTGAAGATTGCGTGCAAAAAAGGGTGAAATTTTCGTAGGTGAATTCATCGGTTTTCAACTTCTTCTATATACATAAAAAATAAATTTCACGAAATTTTCAATTTCAGTTTTTTTTTCTTTTTCAGATTTTTTATGTTTTAGGATGTCCTGTAGTACCTCGATTATACAGTTTAAAGCAACTTACATCATTTATACCAACTCCATGCTCCCATTATTTTATTTCATTTTTATTTATTTTGCTGTTAAAATCATCGGCACGTTTTTTATATGAAATCTGGCAACTGCCTAGTCTTGTTGTTATTAGAATTAGAAAAGAATAAAATGCTATTATTTGTGATAATTAATAAGCGTTATTAAATCCTTTAACTATAAAAATTATTATATTACCAACCATGTACAAGCCTCCCCACAGTCCTGTACAGGATTTGTTTATTTTTGGAAAATGTCTGTCTGTGTGCTTCTATCTGTGTATTGCAAATTTTGTGGACGCTTTAACTCAAGAACTAATGCACATAATTTTATTAAACTTCATATTATGTTAGAACTTGACATTAGTTTCTACTGATTAAGTTTTGATGTATAGCAGCTTGTTAGAAGAATGATGCTTCTCACTTTAATTTCCGAGCCACCACTGGTTTGGCATTTTTCGAAACATCAGATCTGAAATAATATATGATTTATTCTTTTCTCATTTTTAAGGAGGATGTTGCTGAACGGCCACAGGAACCTCTGGTAATATCTACCATCTGCATCTTTTTCTTCTACAGCATTATTATTATTATTGGTTTGTGGCCCAGAATCAAAGTTTGATAGTTCTTGTATTAAAGGTTAAAATTCCCAGTCTCCACCGGCCACAGGGTGACTAAATGTAAAAAATTGGCGAATTTATGTTATGCATCTGATCACCAAAGTGACGATTTCTATTTTTCATGTAACAGTACATCCAATTTCTTAGCGCCATTTTATTTCCATAGATACCACTAGCAGATTTCTGCTTTTAAAATTAAAAGAAAAAACAGAATCAACAATTTCAGCAGAAAACAATCGCAATTTTCGTCAAGTGATCACAGGAAAAAAACTAGGATTTTGTCAAACAATTTCGAAATAAAACCTCCATTTTCAATAAACAACTGTGAAGTAAAACAGCTATTTTCAACAATTGACCATGAAATGAAACTGAAAATTTTCGCAAACAATTGCAAAAAGACGATTTTCATCAAAATATCACAATAATAAAACCATGATTTTCATCAGGTGATCGTGAAAGAAAACCGTGAATTTCATTAAATGATCACAAAATAAAACTGCGATTTTCATCAGATGATTGCAAAATAAAAGGACGATTTCAAACAATTGTGAAATAAAACCATTATTTTCGGAAAGGGACTACAAAATAAAACTTAATTTTGGCAAACAGTCATGAAATAAAACTACGATATAATTCTGTTATTGTTGAGGTAAGTAAACTGCTACTGTGATAATCTTATTTTTATATTCCTAAAAATATGTCTCTGTAATATTCATATTTTTTAAATATTAGGTACTTGTAAAATTATTTAAATCTAGAAGCCATGGTAATAAGTGGCCATTAACTTGAAAGCAGTGGCTACTAAACATACAGCCTCTACCAGCTACTGGCTACTACTGCAAATATTGAATTTTAACCTTTATCTTGTATCAATTTCATGAATTTGTCATACACTTGTTCACACCTTCCATAACTGGGCACAATCAGCCTGCAAGCGGGACCTCTGTGTTCTTCTTAGGGGCCCTGAGCTTCTCAAGCATACATTGTGTTTTCTGTATAAATTAAAATTTTTGCACTAGATTTGTTTTTAAATGTTTCTTCATAAGAAAAAAAAGAGTGTTAGCTTTATTTCTTACAGATAAAGTTCATATAATTGTCAGGGATTTGATAGACTTTATGATTCTGAAAGTAAACGTGAAAACAAAAAATAAATATTTAAAACATTGTAAAGGATTTTACAAAATTAAAATTAATTATGCTCATTAAATGTGAAAATAGTGATAATATCCATGCAATTTATTATCTATATTATATATTATTCTATGATATATACAATTAAAAAATTTATTTTATTAGTTCAGTATCACAGTAAATGTGGGCCCCACTAACTGCTTTCCCAGAGCCCTTTGTTACGCTGTTCCGAAAATTACTCCTTCGATCTATTATGATGATAAAATAAATTTAAACTCACAAATGGTACAAAACACTACCAAAAATTGAAACAGCAGAGAAACAAAATAGGTGGTAGAAAAGAAATGCATTTTCAAAGAGCAGAACTATTTCATGCAATAAAGAATATCCAGGTCATTCAAAAATACATTATTAACAGATATCGACTTTCCTGAAAACACCTTTTTCATCACTGTCCATTTCTTCATTGCTTTTTGTTTCAGCTGAAAATCATGAATAGTTTCAGAAGTAACAGTGTGAAGCAACAGGGTTTGTATGGTCCTTTAAAGTCGTCAACCCTTTCAAAAGTAAATTTTAGTCCTTAAAAGTCCTTAATTTTGCTCTCTTATTATTTCTTAATTAGGAATAAAATTCTATTATGTTTTGACAGATTGTTGTTTTATGTAATTACAACACCCCTCTACAATACCCAAAACCTAAAATCTTTAAAAACATTTCTTTTACTGTTTGTGTTCTATTGGTTATGTTATTTTAATAATAAATAATTATTCATCTAAATTCTCTTACCAAGCACACAAAATTTAAAGTATCTTTAAAACACTAATTAATTTTTCCCTGTTCTATTTGTAACTGTAAATAATTTTTCTATTCAGCTACAATCTACCCAAAAATTCTGTTTTCCTCCTTTGAGCACTCCTCCCCTCCTCACAGCTCACAAAGTTTAAAATCTTTAATGATGTAATGTTTTTCTAACTTTTGCAGCATTATTTGTACTTTATTGTAACAATAAATAATCAATTATCTAAATTTTTTGTTCCATCTAAAATTGCTGCTTCCCTCTTTCCCTTCCTACCTCTTTCCTGGCATAAAAATTTAAAGTCTTTAAAATTACATAATCACATAAAAGATCACTAATTACAATTAAAATATTGATAAAATGCTTAAATGATACAAAGAGAAACATAAAAGGCTTATAAAAACCTTTTAATGATTGATATATATTTCAGCACTCATATATGGTTATCATATACATTATATATTTTTTTAAATATATAACGATAAACAAAAATATTCACACAAAATTTGATTGCAAATTTTTTGCAAGTTTATTTTCAAAATTTGCAAGAATATTTTTGTTTATTGTTATATATCTTGAAAATAGCACCATATATGAGTAACGAACCATATGTCAATCATTAAAAGGTTTTTATAAGAATTTTGTGTTCCTCTTTGTATTACTTAAGCATTTTATCTATACAGTCGAGCTCGTTTATAGCGAGCCCGTATTTAACGAGATTCCGCATTTAGCGAGGAAAATAGAGTCTTTTGATTTGTATAATGTTAATAATGTATTGAAATATACTCTTTTCGCGAGCAAATTTTTGTACTTTGCTCGGATTTAACGAGGGAAATAATTCTGGAAGCATGAAATAAGTGCAGAAATAATAATTTAAAAAAAGAAAAACATACTGTTTTTCTAGAATTTCCCTTCTTTTTGTAAAGAAAAAATAAGCATTCTTTAATGTTATCCAACAACAGGTGCAATCATCAGAGACAGGCATAGATTCTTGGAAGGGGGGGTGGTGTTAACTGAATACCAGTCCTATTGTCCTTTTCCTGGAAAGGTACAGGAGAGAATGAAAGAATCCTAACTCACAAAGAATGGAATTCAAAATCCCTTGGTGCTTTACAGTGGTTAAAGATAGTGGACGCAGGGGAGGTGGTGGGGGGAGTTAGGGATGTTGTCAAGTGCCGTCGTTCATGACGACTCCTTCCTTCAATGGCTTGACCCACTCGAAATCTGGTGCAATTACTGGTTTCACAACTACGTGTAAGAAAAAATTATTTTCGGCTTGTGCCTTTTATTGAGAGCGTGTTTTTTATTCTGCTGCTTAAAATGTTGAAAAGAAAAGTTCTATCCGTAAGAGAAAAAGTGGAAATTATAAAACTCTTGGATAAAGGTGAAAAAAATGTTACAATATGTAAGCAGTATGGACTTTCTTCTTCAACTGTGTCAACTCTTTTAAAAAACAAGGAGTCCTTAATGAAAGTATATGAAGCGAATGTGACCGATTCCAAACGGTTGAAAAAATGTGAAAAAGAGGACTTGGATGAAGTGCTGTTAAAATGGTTTGTTCAGCAACGGAATTCTTGTTTACCGATAACTGGGCCTATCATTAAAATCCAAGCGGAAAAATTTGCAGCTCAGCTAGATTACCCAGAGTTTTCTTGCTCTAATGAATGGCTACATCGTTTCAAGCAACGTCATAACATCTGTGCAGGAAAAATCATCGTCGAAGCCTCCAGTGTGAACGACAAGGATGTGAAAGACTGGTTAGATTGCACATGGAAAGATGTACGTGAAAATTATGCTGACGATAACATCTACAATGCTGATGAGGCCGGCGTCTTTTACAATCTAACTCCTTATCAAACGATGAAGTTTAAAAGTGAAAAATGTGTGGGCGGTAAGTTGCTAAAAAATCGCTTAACTGTGTTAATGTGTTGCAACATGTCAGGCAAAGAGAAGAAAAAACTTTTTGTTGTCGGTAAATCTGCAAATCCAAGATGCTTTAAAGGGGTAAAAAGTCTCCCAGTGACTTACAAATCGAACAAAAAGGCATGAATAACTTCTGAATTATTTTTATCTTATTTGCACGAGTGGGATAAGGTGCTTCAAAAACAGAAAAGAAAGATTGCACTCATCATTGATAATTGTTCTGCTCACCCGCAAGTCAGCAATTTAAACAACATAAAACTTGTTTTCTTACCGCCTAACACATCCTCAGTGTTACAGCCTCTCGATCAAGGAGTTATTCGGAGCTTCAAATGCTATTATACGAGGGTTGTAAATTAAATAGTGGCAAATTAACCTTAAAACTCGCAGAAGGGCGAGCATGCGCAAATAGGATATGGGAGTGGTGAGGTGGCGCTGTTGTCGATGTGTAGAGTTCAAAAAACAGTCGATCTGCTTAGAAGGGTATTTGTTGTGTGGCGTTAAAGGGGGAGTTTCGTTTCCATCGCTCTAAAGCATGTTTTCAAAAGGTGATCAGCGGTCGTGGCTTAAAATCGAGGTTGTCCGTGGCAAAAATGCAAGAGAATGCTGTCGAGCATTAGTAGAAGCATGTGGCACAAATGCTTTACCGTATAGGACAGTAGCACGATGGGTTCAAGCATTTCCCCTCCGAGGTCACCGATTTCATGACGTTTCATCTGTACTCCACGCAGTAGGGCGCTCGGTCACTCACATCAACAATCAACACCTTGCCACTGGTCTACAACGGCTTCCCGACATTTGGCAAAAGGTTATAAGCTTTGCTGGTGATTACATAGAAGGAATGTAATGCAATTGTACTTGTAAATTCATTAAAAATTGATTTATACCTATGTTGCCATTACTTAATTTACAGCCCTCGTAGAAAGCAATTGATTCTCATGCTGTTAGAGAGAAATGAAAATGATCAGGATCTTAAAATTTCTTTTCTTGACGCTATACACCTGATGACAGATGCTTGGGGAAGTGTGACTCAATCTTGTATCCAAATTTGTTACAGGAAAGCTGGTTGGATTGACAGAAATGAAGGTGACTTCGAAGATGAAGATGACTTGCCACTCTCAGTCTGGTTGCAACAAAATAACATTGAGAAGTTTAACGATGTATTAAACATCGATGACTACAATAACGTTGATGACGGTGTCTTAACGTCGGGCTTACTCTCCACTGAGGATATCGTCGTGGAAGTGGTAAAACCCCAAGAGCAGGAAAATGCAAGTGATAGTGACTCGGAACAAGAAACTGTCCTTAAAACGCCGACACGTGATTGTGCTGAAGAATCATTACAAAATCTAGAACAGTTTTTTTTGAAGCAATGAAAAATACTGATGATGCAACATTTAATGCGTTAAGTGTTTTAAGACGAAAATTGAAAGAAACAAAATTTTGTAAACTCAAACAATCAACTTTGGAGGAATATTTTTCCAATTCTCAATAAAGATTACCGAGCAGTAACTCACGTAAGTTTTTTTTATGTATATACTATTAGTTATTAACTAGGATTCGGATTTATCGAGCGACCGGATTTAACAAGCATTTTTCTGTGTTCCGAGCTCCTCATTAAATATGGATCCTACTGTATTTTAATGGTCTTTAAAATTCTTTCATTTAAATTTTTTTCTATCCTTTTTGTACATCTTTAGTAATGATAAATAAATAATGAATAATCTGATCAACTGTTTCTACCTAAAAATAATATCTGCTTCTCTTCTCTTTTGCCCCATCCCCTCAACTCTCAGAATTTAAAATCTTACCTTTTAAATATTTTAAGATATTTTCTGTACTATTTGTTTCTTTATTCTTATAGTACATAATCACTCATCTAAATTTTTTCTGTCACCCTGCCCAGGTACAAATTTAAAAGTCTTTGAAACTCTATTTATTTTCCTGTTCCATTTCTAGAGCCTCTATCAGCCTCATGGGATGCACTCTCAAAATAACCTTGAATTGCAAAATTATGTCCAGTTTAAATTTTATCTCACTGTTTTATCTTGAAAAACATGCTATTTTATTTCCATAATGCTATTTTCAGTCTAAAATGAAAGCTAGCTATTGAAGCTTCTTTGGCATAATATTTAAATTTCTATTAATTTCACAGTTTCTTATAAATTTATTTGTAGAAATTCCACAATAGTTCAGTGATGATAGATTAAAAAAAAAAAATCTATAAGCAGTAAATGGAAATTCGTTTTAATGCATTTTGTGACCCGGATACCCAAGTGATCTCTCTAAATTTCTCATTTCTTATCCTTTTGTTTTCTCCTCTTTGTTTCACTCTTTTTAATGTTTTCTGTTTTGTTTCTTATCATTCTGTGTTTGTTCTCGTTTTTTCATGTTTTTTTGAGTTAGTCTGTTTATTTACACATACATTTTGTTCAAACTGTTCTTCGTTTTACTAAAACTCATTTTCTCTCGTTTAATGTTTTTAAAAAACACAAAATGAAAAATAAAAAAGAAGGAAAAAATTAAAATGGAAACAAGTAATAAAATTGACTTAAAAGTTAGGAAATATTTAACATAAATTTCAATGCCCTTATTGATATCGAAGACAATTTTCTGCAGTCATTTCTTCACACTCTGGACTGCACTCAATAATGTATCACCAGTGGGTAGTTGGTTTCTTAAAAGCGGGCAGGCTTTTATTTTTACTTTTAGTATATACTTTGGTTGAGCATGCCTCTAAATGGAAATTGTGCCATTAAACCTTATACAACTAACCAGCAATTCAATTGTAAAAAACTATATCTATTTGAATATTAATAATTATATATATATATACAGGGTGTCCATAATTAAACGACCCTACTTTAATGTTGTATACATACGAAACTATTGGTCAGAAAGTTGTGAAATTTTGTGAAGGACATAATGAAGGAATGGGAATTTGTTTAAGCGAAAACAAGTTTGTTCAAAATTTCGCCACCAGATGGCTTTTTAATGAATTACAATTACACATTTAGCATACATTTACGATAGTTTAAGAATTTTATTACAAAATATCATGTTCCACATAACGGCCATCATTTTCAGTCACCATCTGGATTCGTAAGATAGCATGTTCCACAATTGACCGCAGTGTGTTTTGGGAAATGCTAAGAACATGTCGTGAAAAAAGTTTTGTTGAACATCTTTTGTTGTAATAAAATTTGTAATCTATCTCAAATGTATGCTAAATGTGTAATTCATTTAAAACGCCACCTGACGGCGAAATTTTGAACTATTTTTTTCGCTTAAACAAATTTCCATCCCTTTATTATGTCCTCCACAAAATTTCATAACTTTCTGAACAATAGTTTCATCTGTAGACAACTTTAAAGTAGGGTCGTTTAATTATGGACACCCTGTATATATATATATTCCTTTCAAAACAAAAACATTGAAGTTATAGTTGTTGGCTAGAAGTACTGTTAAAAATTTCTGTAAAAACACAGAAAAACAAACCGAGACTCCCTATAAATTTACACTAGCGCCTGGTTAATTGCATTCCATTGAGTTTCTCTCTCATCATTTTACTGACATTTCCCTTTCTTATATCAAATATCCTGTGGGGATTTCCATGTCTTTATCTAAAGATATTTTTATCTTTGTAACAACCTGTAGTTTAAAAAACATACTTTTTAAAATTCTTACACAATTTTATTGGAATTAATGAAGAAGAAAATTAGATTTAAAAATTGTTTTATTTAAAAGTAGAATATTTTAGAAAGGGGAATTTCAGCTCTGCAGAATTAGTAGAGATTTTTATCGACTATCACCTTGAAGTTTAGGATTTACAATTTAGGTAAGATATTTTTCAACTATTATTTTTAGTTTATTTTATAATTTATGTTAATATTTGGAAATTTTTTTAATATATTATTCTTATTATTAGGAGTAGTAGAATTTTAATGATATATGAATTAGAAAAATATATTAACCTTCTATATTACCTAAATATATCACACAAAATAAAAAAAAATGAAATTTAATCTGCCAAACAGTATATATATATATATATATATATATATATATATATATATATATGAAAACATTAAAAGCCAAGTAAAAAAAACTTACATTTTTAAAAATTATTTTTCTTTTATTTAATACTAAAATATTTGCAAAAATAATTATTTTCATAAAATATTTGCACATTATGAAAAAAATATATATTGTGTTACTATTTTAAAAAATTCTCAGAAACATTATTATTATTGTTTCACAAAAAATGAATTTCATTAAAATTATTTCATTAAAAAAATAGTCACAAAATTATTTCTTACATGCTATAAGTTAAAAAAAATACATATAATGTTAGGCACATTAGCAATGCATGTTATTCTAGGTTTTAAAAGGAATTCTAAATGATATATTACACGAGTTGAAATAACAAACAAAAAAGAGAAATAAGAACATTTTAAAAGACAATTTTTTAAAAACGTAATTCGCTAAAGTATTTTGATTAATCATGAAAAATAAATATATTAAGTTAAACTTATAATAATCAAAAGATGGCAGCATCAAATATTATTTAAATCTATTTAAAGACTAGAAAGATAAAAGCTCTATTAAGCTTTCATACTTATGACTAATCATCAGATTAAACACAATCATTAAAAAACGATTCTAAACTTTTGAAGTACAACAGATATTTTCCAACTGCATCATAAAATACATCCTCTGTAGGCTACAGTAACTGCCCGTATCGTATAGTAGTTATGCCGTTTATCTTCCACCCAAATGACTTGGTTCAACTCCCATCTATGATCAAAGCAATCCCTTTAAAAATTAAGTGCTGCAACACCAACTGTAATTCACTCGAACAATTCTAACTCATCTATATTTCTTCTAAGTTAAAAAATAATTTTTTTATCAATTATTTATAAATAATAATAATAACAGTTATATCAAGGATGTATTTTATGATTCAGTTGGAAAAAATCTGTTGTACTTCAATAGTTTAGAATCTTTTTTTTAATAAGTGTTTTAACAGTGTACTTTTCAATAATTGTATTAAATTTTGAATTGATTTTGTTTCATTTGGTTTCGAATTTCAATATTTCAGGTGCACGTTGAAGTGTGTCAGGTGATGGAATTTTTTTTGTTGCATTTGTGTCATGTACAACCCGACCTGTGCAGCACTCTACTCTGTAGTAACAATGTCAAAGCAACCACCCCCACCCTTCCCTTTCTACATCATCCAAAAAATCCTTCGCCCCACTTTCAGCTCTCAAAGTTTTGCAATCTTCAAGTTTTTTTTACATCTTATTAAATATTTTTTTCTGTATTTAATAATTTTTTTGTAAATAATAAATAATCCTCTAAATTCCTGCCTATCCATCGGAGGGGGGGGGGGGCAATGAAAGCTTAGTCTCCCTTGTAAAACAGATTGAGAAAAAATTAAATCAAATATTTCTAATATAAATGAAAATTAAAGTGACGGTATGGAACACAGGGATCATCCATAAATTATATTACACTTCAACCGAGTGGGATTAACAAAGTGTGACAAGAAGTGGATTAACAAGTTGTGATGACCATGTCACATTTAAAATATGAAAAGAAAATGGAAATTTTTTCCAAGCAGCATAATAATGTTTAATAAAAAAATATCTATTTTTTGTCATGTAGTAGTTTTCTTTTTTTTAATTGCAACACTTTCAAGTGAAAGTGCCAGGATCTTAACAATTTTACAGTTTTTATGTCAGTAGGTAATAGATTATATGATTTTTTTTACATAAAATTAAGTGTAAATTAAGTTTAAAAATTGTGACATTGCAACTGGGGAGTGGCAGGATATTATTCTAGCAATACAATTTGTGACAGGGGAAATGAGGAACAATCCTACAAAATTTGAGTAATATAATTAAAAAATTATCCCAAAATAGGAAAATATTTTTCTTACATCTCATGCTGAAAATGAGCCTTTTCATGTGAAGATTAAATAATTGAAAATATATTGACTCTATGTTTTATTCCTGCTTTAAGAGATTTTAAAACAATATGAATATTTAAGGCGTAAACTTCCTTGGAATGTATACTTTTAATTTTTAAAAATTGAAAAATTTTCCTATAATTGATTTGAAAGTTTATATCTCTTCTTATATATATTTATGTCTGTTTCTTCATATACATTTACAACTAACAACAAAAGAAGAGAAAAGTAAACTGATGAAAATTCCAGTTCTTTTTCTTATGTTACTTTCTGTTTTGTGCATCCAGTATTAGAAAATTTAAGGCAAAGCCGTCTTTGCAACCACTGTGTGGTTCATCTTTTGGAAAAAATATGTAAAATTACTGTTTCATGATTCTGTATCACAAGTAATATATAATTGTATAAGGCTAGTTTATTTATCAGTATATGGGTCAAATATTGATATTCTTCAATTATCACAATAACGATAGCTAAACTCTGACTCTGACGATATATCCCAAAAGGATATCTAAGTTCTGACTGTACCGATATATCCCAATAACTATTCTTTTTACCTCACTGCATCTTTAAACTCAAAGAAAAAGCCCTGAATATCACGAACTTATATCACGCTTGCTATATCTAATCCTTTCTTTCACACCATCCATGCATTTATTCGCTGTCTGTTTCATATCAAACCGCAATATTATCCCCTTCAGCGATTATCTCTCCTTTCTATCCCAATCTATCCGAATATTCTTCTTTTTATTCTCACAAACCACAAATTTCTAGATCAGTTCGTTACTGATTGTTATCATCTGTATTTTAATTCCGCTACTATTGCTCTTCATATATTGCAATTTAACCAGATATTGATATATCATGACATAGTTGAGTTAAAAATATGTATAGAACGTTTCCCTAGAGCTTAGCTGCTGGGAAGCTCGGTTAGTGCACGACTAATCAGAGTTCGCTCATAGTGGCCTTTTGCCTTTTGTCACATCGGCAAAGCTGAATTTCAGCCGTCTGGTCGTTGGCTACTTTTAATCCGAGTTTCCCAGCTATTAAGCTGCGAACAGAGCGAGTACGTCGCCATGCAACCTATTGTATTATTACAACGGCATTTTTTATCTTTTATTGGTTTGGACGGACTCCGTCACCATCCGCCACCATACGTCCAGCGTCTTCGGACGTACTCCGATGGTTGTTGACAGTTTTATTACGGGAACCAGGGGAGATAACTACTACAATTCCTTTGTGCAGCCTCTCTCAAAGCAATAAAAAAAAAGGTTACTGTTCAGGCTTGGCTGAGATTTTACCTAATGAGGGGAAATTTTGAGTTAAAATTTTCGCCAAAGTTTTTCGTATATTAGGAAATCTAGATTTTTTTTCCATTTTTTGACAAAGGAAATCAGGAGTTATATTTAATATGAGTATTTTACACTTTCTTTCTTTAATAATAATAGTAATAATATAGATACTACATTTTGATTTGTAATTCAATATATACTTAGAACTCAAGATTTCATTTGTAAAAAAAAGAATAAAAAAGAAAACAAAACAAAGAAAGAAAAAATGTTGTATCCTAATCATTCAATAATTATTTCGATTCTAATTATATCCAGCGAAATCGGATGTTGCTTTCTCTTTTTCGATAAATGAATTACTTATCGAGGTATAGGAATTCTAAAAGAGTTTATACTTTCGACAAAAAAAAAAAAAAAAAAAAAAAAAGAAGGAAGAAAGAAACATCATTCGATTACATAGTTTCTCAATAAGAACAGGAATTTCAATTTTTTTTTTATACGTATACTTGATAACTTTCTTAATAAGTTATTTTAACAGAAGTTAATATGATTGATTAATTAAAGATATATTTTAAAAATACGAATGCATCACATTTAATTTTTTTTTTCTAAAGAGATAAATTATGATAAAAAATTTTATTACGTGTTATTTTGCAGTTGTTTGTTCTTTTTTTTCTTTTTAAGTAGTCATTTTAAAAAGTAACCTATAATAAATTATATGTTTTAATCATATTATTTCGATTCTAATTATATCCAGTGCCAAAATTGTTTTTTTTTACATCCGGGTCAAACATAAATCGCCCCCCTCCTACCCTCACTCTCATTTGCAAAAAAAAGTTTCAAGAAAAATTTTCAGTCCATTCACTTAATTTTTATTTTAAATATAGAATAAATGTTAGGATTGCTTTATACATTATTAGTTTTTTCCCCCACACAACAACAGTTCTGACACAGTTACGAACTCATTTGTAAAAGCAAAAGCACGACACTTCCAGGATTGCTTTTGGAAGAGTTTTGAAATTGAATGTTGCTTTCTCTTTTTCGATAAATGAATTACTTATGGAGTTATAAGCGATTGTTGTCACGTGACAACATGTTTTTCTCCTTTAACACGCAGCCGCGTATACGGAAGCTCAGTTCAAAACGCTAACTTTGAAAGAATTTTCTAAAATGTCTTCTGCCTTCAACAGAAAAGATGGGGGGAGAGGGGGGGGGACACCCTTCGATTACATAGTTTCAGAATAAGAACACCTGCCAATTTCATGCGTTTCTAAACAAAAGTGAATTAAAAAATTTGTCAGAAATAACGACCGTATTTAGCACCAGAATTCAATGAAAGCATATTAATGAAACAAAATAGTTGGTTTCAAATAAATTTAGCAATCAGGTTTCCAATAATTAATAAAATATTTGTGAGAATTATCAGCCTCGACTAGCAAGTTTCTCTGCCCAGGGCACTTTTAATTTTTTATCACCACTTAGATTGGTTTAATTACTGATACAACCATAAAATTCCGAAAATACGCCTCCCCCCACAATTTTCAACAAATATTGCCAGATTATAAAATATGCAAGGCAGAGCTATAAAAAATATATAATTTGATTAAAATATTGAAAATTTTATTAACCACACGAAAAAAATGTTGGTGTTATTACATACTGGTGAGTACAGTTTAAAAATTAAATTTGATTACTTGGGTTTTCAGTTAAGTCAAAGGATTTTATGCATTATGAATATTATTGAAATTGCATTTTTAGCAGTCCTACATAGGGTGTGGATCCTAGGTATAATATAATTGTTTCCTCGTCGCTGTGTGATGTTGATGACATAATTTCTTATACTGTGTCTACAGAAAGTTTGAAAATAAAATCACAAAAAGAAGAAAAGACTGCTGTCCTTACATCGGCGATTGGTCGCCAATATAGCAATCCGTCTCAATATAATTTATGGCTTTGGACTGACGTCCGTCGACTTACACCCAATGCACGCAGCTTTAACGTCTAGTACGGCCGATGCTGTGCTCATTTGCTAATTCATATTATCTTCTCTGTGAATTATCGATAGAGTTAAGTTTTCCTGAGTTAATTTAATATATCCTTCCATTTTAAACGTAAGTATCATTTTAAACATACAGTTTAAAATGAATATTTCTCAAAAAACTAAATTTTAATTAGTATATAAGTATTTCCAAATGTAATTTGAATATTTATATTCTGAAAAGGATTTCAGTATTGTATTTATAAAGTCTAATATAAATACAGTGATATTTTCTCAATTACAAATGCATTGGTATCTTAGAGAAAAATTGAAAAACAACATTTTTGCTGCATCTGTCATCCACTGAAACCTATTTAATTACAAGTATACTGCTCAGCCAAGCTTTAAAGACTGGTCACGTGAGCAACACGTCCGAATAAGACCAGTCTCTTCTTCATAATAGGGATCGAGGTAATGAAAGGGAGTCTCCTATAGTTTTGCTTTCGTGGGGGGATGAGTTGATTTCCGATAGTCTCGCATTTACTTGCTCCAAGATTATAAAAAGGATTTTTGTTCTTATGTAATAATAGCACATAAAAATTGTAGTTTTCTCTTCGATGAATGGGATATCTTCAATCTAAAGAAACGTGTTATGATAATTCAGATTGTTTAATTATAGGATATAAACATGTTAAGTAAATAAATACTATTTTTACTGTATTTTTACACAGGACATTGCAATTTATTGTTTTCTGAAATAAATTACTATTTTAAATATCTGTTCCTTACAGTTATAGGGCACACTTATGTAATTGTAGGAGAAGTGTGGTTTTAAAATGTTTTTTTATTATTATGATTATTAATATATATTTTTTTAATTTTACCTCAAGAATTCCATTTTTTCGTGATTTTCCATGTTTATTTTCCTACATGAAATCATTTAATAATATGTCACAAATGTATAACAAAATACTCAATTAATAATAAAAGGAAATAGTTCAAAGAGTACAGAGTCACACTAAAGGATGGAAAATATGTTTTACACTCAAATAGTTTTTAAAAAAATGTTCTCGAATTCAAATTCAATTTTCTGATACCTTTGCTAAGTCGTTTTCATTTATAAAAGCGCAAAAGTTTCAGACCTTCTTATTCCGATATCAGGAAATCGAATAGAGTTTTTCGTTTTATTATAAAAGCAACTAATCTTATTGTAAATATCGTCCAAGGTCGCGCTTTGAACCTACACTGTTAAAAATTTACAGCAAACTGTCCAGTCATTTGTCCGGTTTTGTAGAAAAATGTTACGTAACTGAAATTTAACTATATTCTGAACATAAAATGAACAATAATATGGTCAGAATATAGTTAAATTACGGTTATGTAAACATTTTCTACAAAAACGGTCAAATGACTGTGCAGTTTATTGCAAAATTTTAACAGTGTATTTTTCGGATAAGTTCATGTAAAAATAATAGTCATAGGAATCTATTTAATTCTAACTCCCAATGTACCGAATTTATAGAAAAATTAAAGATGCTGTTCGCTTTTTAAGTACTTGAATGTTAATTCTTAGAAAAATTCAGGCAAAATGAAATTATTGTCAAATTGAGATGAAAGAACTTAAAAAATCTATGCTAAAATATATGTTTCTTCCGACTGTCAGCATTTCTCGACAGTTAAATTGCTCTCAATCCATGTTTCGTCAACAAAAATTATAGGTCTTCTCCGGGCCTGATTACCAATGGGGCAAACTTCCACAAGTAAAAAGGAATAGAAATTTTTTACTTATTCATGGCACTAATTTTACATGAATACGGCGTTTAAATAAGACAAAATTTTCCATTAAAATTTACTGGTAGAAGTTTGCCCCGTTGGTAATCAGGCCCTAGGTCTTCTACCTTTCCGGAACTAGTGAATAGTTCATTAAATATTTCGTGCGAGACAGAACAATATCACTTCGTTCCAAAAGCAGTTTCCTCTTATTTTGACTTTTCTCCAGCGAAATCCCATTTCATGAAGAATTTTACTCAACGTTTCTTTTCCTTTTGTAAATTGTATGTTTTCTTTCAACTTAGCAACCAATTTTGGAACAGTAAGCACTCTTTTATCTTTAGTGTAGAATTCCTGGATAGTTCTTCGAATTACATCCAAGTTGACATTCTCTGTGTTTGTTTTTGCCTTTTTCTTTTTAGAAGAAGCAAATTTATTTGCATTGTTAACAGCTCCTTTCTGAATTCTTATAGTGCTATCTGAAACACCGGCAATTGCGCTAGCTCTTTTTGTTGCACGTGCTAATAGAATAGTTAGGCAGACTTTATCTACTTCATTATCACAATATTTTACAACATGGTTTAAAATATTTTTCACTGCACTGTGAAACTGTTTGCCTTGAGAGCTTTTAAATCCATTTTATAGAAGTAGAAACAAATACAACATGAATATAAAACGCACTTCTTTAGAGAAAATATGAAACAAAATAGGGAGAGAGAAAAATAACACTACTAGTACAAGAACAGCTAGTGAAGTAATGACAAGCGGTGAGGCGGGTTAAACGAAACCTGAATTTTGTCTCCTCCTAATCCAATGCTTTCCTCCCTTCAGAAGGGTCTATTTTTTTGGCAGCATGCCAAGTTCTGTCTTTTAAAAGTGGTTCAGCAGTATTAGTATGAAGTCTGGCATTAAATCATTTCAGTTTTTGCTTTTGCTTCTCACTTATTTTAATCATATTAAAATTAGCACTTTAAGGTAGTTATAGCGATATGTCACCAATATCAATATAAACTCGATGATACATTGCAATATTAAATTTCTGATATCGTCCAGCCCTATTTTATAATAGGGATATTTCATCTTAATAGTTAAGAAATGTTTACATATTTCTTGTTATAGATTTGCTTAAAGTCAGTTTTTTGCAGTCAGTCTCTAATAAAGATTGCTCGGTTGCAAACTATAGTGTAGTTGATGTAGAATATATCTCCTAAATCAAAAATGTATCAGTATTACAAAATTATCAAAAATTGAAATTTCAACTGATAATAGCATAATTCAGGTAGGATATATTTGCTTTAAATTAAAAACTATCATAATATGAAAATTATCAAAAGAAAGAAAACTATTTAATGATGATTGTACAATGTGTTTTTAAGTGATTGTTTTCAGTTAGGTAATATTTTTTCTGAGTATTTGATAAAATTTCATATGTTTATAGAAATATATGAAGTTCATATTTATATAAATATCTTTCGTTTTTAACCTTATCCTACTCTAAATGTCTAAAATATTGTGTATAATCATTACAGTGCCAAAAACTGATTAAAAGTTTAATCACTTAAACAAATTCAGAGTAAAATTTGTGTCTCATAAAAATCGGACATCCCGGGACCATTGTGCTGGGGTTTAATCGAGCCTTGATTAAATGGGAAAATCATGTTTTTAACTAATTTTTTTAACTTAATAACAAATTTAAAATGGTGTTAAGAACAACTTATACTCCACTTGTGGAGACGAGAAAATGAAATTAAACAAATGCACATAGAGATAGGCGATGATTAAACACCTGGGACTGTGCCCAGAGCACAAAAGATACAGTCTGAGTTTCTGCTTTTTTTCCATTTCGGTTGCTTGCGGTAAGTTATTTTTAAAAAAAGTAAAAATCAGAATTCTTTCAGTGTTAAAATTGATGATTTTTTAAAAATGTGGTTCAAAACGACAACTATGACAGTATTTTCGCAAGAATCTTTTATCTTTACCAAAAAATGAAAAACATCTTTCGATTACAAAGTTTCTGAATAAGAACATTTGCCCATTTCATGCTTTTCTGAACAAAAATGAATTTTAAAAAATGTCATAATGCCAGTTTAGATTTAAGAGAAGCTTTAACAAATCAAAAGAAAAAATAAAATTAGCAAACTAGGGATTTGGGCAAAAAGCGTGACTTCTTGGCAATGTTTCTGTAACCTGTTTTTTTATTTTAATTCTCTCATTTCGGCAGTATGGGTATAATAGAATATTGAATTTCTATCTTAACTTTTTAGATGTTATTTAACCCACTGGTCTTTATAAAATCAGACTCTTTATGATAATTATGCTTCCTTATTTCACATGAATTTCTTTTGAAGAAAAGGTAAGTTATTTTTAAAAAAAGTAAAAATCAAATGCATCTTTTTCACTAAAACACTTTCTATTGAGAGATTCCTACATTAGTTCATTCATTTTTACAAAACGGAATTAAGATTTGTCTAAATTACATGCAATAAATGTTTCTTGTTTGCTGTTTAAAAACCTTATCATAATGCTGAAGAGCAAACATAATATTTAATTTACTTTGGGAATCGCAAACTGCACTCTGATTATCTGTCAGACGATAAATTAAAAAGCGTCTTCATTTTTTTTCAAAATATTTTGAGATTTTACAATAAAAGTACAAAAAGTGTTAAATTTGAATGGTAGCATAAATTGTAGAAAAAATGGATTTTTCTAGAACAGTTTCGAGGAATGAATATGGTTTTTAATGTTATATTCGAAAATTATTTAAATTCAATTTTCTTCATTGATTTTTGTTTCTCGTCAGAAATTCTTTGCTCTGAAATATGTTTTTCATGAATTGTAAAATATTATGATTAACAAATTCATTTATTGCAGATGAATATATCTATAAAAGTAGTTAAAGAGAAAAGATTAGATATTCATTATATCACTCAATAACAACCAAAGTATATAAAGTGGGAAATATGGAACAAAACATTGCTTTACAAGAGCATTTTGGAGAAGCACCTTCTGACTCGCATCAAGGAAAATCATTGGTTTGTGAAATATGCAACAAGAAATTCTTCAAGAAGAGTGTTTTAAACAGACATCTATTAGGTCATACTGGTAAGAAACCATTTATATGCAAAATATGCAACAAGAAATTCTCTCAGAAGAGTAATTTAAATAATCATTTATTACTTCAAACAGATGAGAAACAATTTGTGTGTGAGATATGTAACAAGAAATTCTCTGATAAGCATAATTTATGTCAACATTTGTTAATTCACACTGGTGAGAAACCATTTGTGTGTGAGATATGCAAGAAGAAATTCTCTCAGAAGAGTAATTTAAATAATCATTTATTAGTTCATACTGGTGAGAAACCATTTATGTGTGAGATATGCAACAAGAAATTCTCTCGTAAGGATAATTTAAGTCAACATCTGTTAATTCACACTGGTGAGAAACCATTTGTGTGTGAGATATGTAACAAGAAATTTTCTCAGAGCAGTAGTTTAAATATACATTTGTTAGTTCATACTGATGAGAAACCATTTGTGTGTGAGATATGCAACAACAAATTCTCTCAAAAGCGTTATTTAAATGATCATTTATTAGTTCATGCTGATCAGAAATCATTTGTGTGTGAGATGTGCAACAAGAAATTCTCTCAGAAGAGGGTTTTAAGCAGACATCTATTAGTTCATACTGGTGAGAAACCATTTGTGTGTGAGAGATGTAACAAGAAATTTTCTCAGAAGAGTAATTTAAATAGGCATTTGTTAGTTCATACTGGTGAGAAAACTTTTGTGTGAGATATGTAACAAGAAATTTTCTAGCATTAATCATTTCAAAAGTCATTTGTTAATTCATGCTGTTAATAACCATTCGTTTGTGTATTATGCAAAAAGAATTTTTCTCAAAAGTAATTTGAAACATCATCTCTTAATTCATACTGGTAAGAAAACTTGTTTGTGAGTCATGCAATCAGAAATTTTCATAAAAAAGTAAACTAAGTACTGATGTACACTCATAGTTTGCGTTTGCTATCAGTTAACTTCGGTACATCTGTTAATATTGACCTTGCCATAATTTATACACAAGAGAGTGCGCTTTCTTGCCAAACATTACAAACAACTAAATAAAGTAGTTTTCAATGATAAAAATTCTAATTTTATGCTGCTTATGTTTGTAATGATGTCATATTTTGTATTACATTGTTTAAAGATTTATTTATGTAATATATTAAATAGTCTCAGCATATATATAAAATTTGTAAATATTGAAGAAATTGCTTATGTGTTTGTTACATTGATTGTTATTTCATGCAAAGTCATATGCAGTTTTAAAGTGTTAATGAAAGTTGGCATAAAATGTTTAAAAAGTTTTATTTTTCTTTCGGGCAAAAATTTATTATGCTATCACTACCAATATGTAGGGATAAATTTCAAGTTTCTTATTATCAAGTTGTGGCAACTTTTATATTGAAGCAATTATGATAATGTTTAAATATCTTATAAATTATATGCAATGCTGAATTGTATTGAATTAGTGAAATGAGATATATATCTTTCTTAACCCCTTGGGGACGAGCGACACGTATATGTGACGCATAAGATGCTCAGAATACTGGATTATTCCCACCAGTTATTTATTATTGTAAGCTTTACCTTTTTTATTGACAGCATTTTTATGATTTGATTAGATGAAAATGTTTCGTTAAGATGATGAAAGATGAAAATGATCTGTTTTCAAAAACAGGTGTTAAAAGATTAAAAATTCGGTAAAGGATGCTCGTCGCGAAGGGCATCCTTGCATCCTTTAGCCGTATATGTTAAAAAGGTGAGATAAATATAAAGAACATGCTCATTTTTTAAAAGATAGTAACCTTGTTTCAACCCAATATAACTCAAGAAGTAGAACTTCTTAGAAAAAGATCCTAGAGTTTTTTCTTTTTATGTAATTTCATGAGATTTGTATAAAGCTACTCTCTGTCTTGGGACTTCTTTCACTCTTGGAGAAATTCTTGAGTCAGAAAAAGTAAATGTAATTAAATTCAAAAGTGGTATTTTTTTTACTTTTATAAAATTTGTAATGGTAATTTAAATCTACTCTGTATGAAGTCTTTTTTTGTCTGTTATCTATTGTTCTACAATGTTCATCATCCATTCACGTTTACTGGAAGTTTAAATTTATCTGTGTTTTGAATAATATTTTAAATTTCAATTAACTACTAACTATTTCTTTCTTCAACTAGGGGGCTCTGTCCCCTGCTCGCTACGCTCACCAACCCCCGTTCTGATTTCATAGCCTCTTAAAATTTGGTAAAACTAATGTGCGCCGTCAGCGCCCGCACGGCGCCGAGCGAGCCCATCTCCTCATCGTCCCCAAGTCCTGAGGGACTTTTAATGCAGATCATGGCTTTGTCTCGCCAGGTCGCTACGACCGAATCAGAGGGTTCGCGTTCCAGCGACGCCTCCTCATCTTGCCCCAGTGTCGATGACAGAGGTCGTTGCGATTCGGCGGAAGTTCCCACCATCAGAGGAGACTTCCCCACGTGACACCTGATGAACCGTAGAGACTGTCGAACGGCTTCATCGCCGAGCACCCAAAAGGGAGTCGGGTCATCCACCTGATGTCCGGCATCCCTACGGCCCTTGCTTTCCCGCGGAGTCCGATCGTGAAATGCATGGAAGGGCAAGCCACTGGTCTCATCTTCCGCGGCGACACTACGTGTGCCGGAAGGTGCCCCTGGCCGACCCGAGACCACGGGGAAAATCGGTCTCTGTCTCATAGACAAGACTCGGCTCGGTTGCGAAACTAGACGGTAAACCAGAGACTGAGTCCCTATCATGGGACTCCCGCCACACCGAGTATGGCGACAAGCAGATATCACAGAAACACATATCACAAAAACATGCACAAACAAATTAAAAATCTAAAAACACAACAAAGAAGGAATCAAGAGGCCGCTATCGGACTCTGGAGGTCGCGGAAAGCTCCTCCAAACGCACCAAAGAGGCGGGCTCGATCGAGATTAGTGTTGGTTGAAGCTTAGGAGGCGAGCCACTCGTCCGCCCGCCAGACGTGGAAATTCCTGGCTGCACAAAAGACGTGCTGGACGAGGTTTCGGCCCATGATTTGATTTCGAGCCCAGACATCGTCGTTTTACCGACGAGCCTCCGGTCCGCACTCCGTGGCCCTATCTCGAGAAAGGTCCCCCCCGCCCAGAAACCTTGCAAGACACTTATCGCAGGCTGAGTGCCGTGCTCCCGTGTCGTTGCTTGTTCTGGTCAGGCAATCTCGAACCAGGCTTCGAAGACGACTCCCAACTGATCCTGCCGCAGAGGACTGGCAAGGCGGCCTACGGGGTCCCACACCCGCTTCGGTCGCGAAGTTCTTCACTGTTCAGAAAATGGTATTTAATAAAGCCAATTTTCTTATAACACTTGATTCACACAAGCAAATAACGCTAATGGAATTTAGCTGGAATTGATTAGCTCATACAGCGAGGTGAAAATGTAGTTGAATGTTTGTTAAATAAGAAAATAGAAAATCAAAGATGTGTATAGATGTTGCTTCATTAAAATAGGCAAGTATTCTAATCCAGTTCAATTTATTGAAAGTAAAAGTTCAACAGAAGATGATATTAACAAAGTCCAGTTCGATAATTTTAGCATAATGAACAGCTGGATGATCTTGAATACTATTATGATACAGACAACTCTTATATTAAATATAAATCACGACACATAACTAAAATATAAATCATACTTATTCATTATGAGTAAAGAGCTGCAAGGGTAAAAAGCGACACTTAAATCTTTAAGACACAGCACCATTCCATCACAACGGCCGGAGCCAAACTCAGGCTCGACCGATTACGTGAAGATCAAAAACAATAAACCGAAGTGCCGGTGAACGCGAAGTACAGAGTATAAATACCTGACCAACAGCTCATCTACCAATGATAACGAAGTTCTAGAACTGTCACGGAAGTGACGCGTGGCCTACGGCATGAATAATTAATGAAACGGCAAATCAGAGAGTAACTCCTCTGTCGCCATCTATCGTAGAACCAGCGAACCCACTAATCGAATATTCGATTCTAGGATTAATCGAATATCGCCATGTGTGTTGACTGTAGCGTGACGTTCAAATGTTTGTAAAGTAAATTGAAAATAAAAACTATTGTAAAGTGAAATTTACTGTTTCTAATGAATAAAATAAAAGTACTAAACGAAGAATTAACGAAGTATGGGTAAGTTAAGCACATATTAATTACTGAAATTACGTTTTTCATGATGAATGTATACTAATGAAATGCAATGTTTATAAACTTTATACTGTGATTAGTGAATGTAAATAATGATAAAATATGAATGAAATTTAATAAATGCATGTGTGTAAAAGTGTATATGAGGCAGTAAGACTGAAACTATTAACTGGAGTTTTGTTTTTACAACAAGTGCCCCCCCTCTTACTGTCTCTAAACAAAAACAGCTATAAAAATGTCAGAAATGACATGAAGCTGAGAAAAATAAATAAGGGATGAAAAATCCCAAAGAACACTAATGACACTACTGCATAAAACAGAAAACAAACAAAATTTTTAAAAACTGGATTAAATTTTTACTATAAGATAAAAGCGTATTAGTAAAAAAAATTAAAAGTTAAAAGAACTCAACTATAACAATGTGCCATCTTAAATGATGTGCCAACTAGAACGCATAACTACTGCCAAAAACCTCAAACTCTAAATACATTTTAAGTTGAAGTTAAAAATTTTAAGCAGTTAAACCGAAAATTCCTACCCATGGATCCCAATTACTTGATCTCAACTCCCAAAAACATTAATATGGACCAGCAAGGATAACCAGGGAGGAAAAATAAAAGCAGCTCAATACTCTTACAAAACTTGTAAGATGAAACCTCAAAAAGTACTTATACAGTAGAAAAAAAATTTGAATATAACACTTTTTAAATCCTTTAAATTTTAAGTTTACAACTTTAAATATATGAATATTAAATATACATGAAGAATAAATGTGCAATTTTAAACTAACCAAAGTTAAATACATATATATACGTACCACCAATTCAATAAGACAACACCTTCAATTTGAAGGGTTTTTACACAATATGACACTCTTGATAAATCTAAGTAAACTTTAAACATTTGTAACAACAAACTTTATTAATGTGAAAACTTGAAATAATTTAAAACTTCAAAAACTTTCAGAAATTTAAGGAAAAATGCTTGGCATCCAAAACACATCATCTTAAGATCTAGATCTAATTTATGCATGCAATTTACTGATGTTAAAAAGAAGATGATGCCTCAGATGCCTAGGAAGAGACTACAATTAATAACATATCAAAAATACAATTTCAAACATCTCAAGACATAAGGTAACATAATATAAAACCATTATCAACACTATATAACGATTTAACAATTTTTAACAATTCTAATCGCATTAAACGGGCTTTGTCTAGTAGGGCCCTTACCAGAACAAAGTATGTAAAAAAAAACTTTGTAACAATATCACCGGGTCAAGAGGTCAAATTTTAAAAATATGTATGTAAAATATTGCACTTTAAGAAATTTAAAAAAAAACAAGATTTTGTATAAACACATTCTAACACCTATAAAATTACGATTGCGTTTAACAAATTAAATATATCTTAAAAAAATGCATACATACAATAACAGTGAAGATGGTAAAAAGGTACGTATAATAATACTTATATAAGATTTTTATTTGGTGATAAATAGATGGTCGATAAACCTCTTAAGGTCAAATTTGGTCTGAGGCTTGGTGAACACATCCGCCAGGTTGGACTTACTACGGACAAAACTAAGATTGAAGACTTCTCTGTAAAATAAATCACGAATAAAGAAAAGCTTGACATCTATATGTTTTGACCTGTGATTCTCAACTGGGGATTTAATGAAATTTATGGCTGCTTGGTTATCTGCCCTTAGTTCTGCTACTTGACTACGTTCAGGAATGATACCAATCACCGAGCATTCTCGCAGTATCCGATCATACCAAACTAAGCTTTTGGTGGCCTCAGTCATTGCTACAAACTCAGATTCCATCGTTGATAAACTGACGCACTTTTCCTTAAAAGTACGCCAGTCAACGGGAGAGTTATCGAGCATGACTATTTGCCCTCCCATGGAAGTTCGGTCGTCACGGTTAGCTGCAAAGTCTGCATCGGTAAATGCTACCAAACGAACGGACTTGCACTGTAGCCTAAGGTGATAATGACGTGTGTATTTAACATAGCCTAGTAGACGAATTAAACCCTCCCAGTGAGGTAAACCTGGATTGCTTTGAAACTGGCTTAAGATATTAACAGAATATGAAATATCAGGCCTAGTGCGATTTGCAAGAAATGATAGACATCCTAAAATACTGCGATATGGTAATTTTGTCATTTGATAGATATCGGGTGGAGAAGCAGGACAGTCAGACTTTGAAAATATTGTGCCTTTACTTATGGGTAGACTGGACACAGGAATATTGTATTCTTTGAATCTACTACAGACTTCATCAATATATTGAGTTTGATGTATTACCAAAGAATCACCTTCTCCTTCAAATTCAACACCCAAAAGCTTACGAGTCTTTCCCAGTATTTTAATGTCGAAATGCTTCTGTATTAACTTCAAAACATCATTGATGAGTTTCATATTTCTGCCTAGAATGACCATATCATCAACATATAAGAGCAGTACGATGCCTGTACCAAAAGTGTACACACAATTACACGCTTCTAATTTACTGAAGCCAATTTTAGTGAGTACTTCATGTATTTCAAAATACCACACCCTTCCGCTTTGATGAAGTCCGTACAGGGCGCGATCTAGCTTGCAATATAAATGCTCCTTTCCGGGAATGATGAAACCAGGAGGTTGAGACATATAGACGTTCTCCTTCAGCGGAGCGTACAGATAGGCGCTGGTAACATCACACTGAATGTGAAGCCATCCGCCATGCGAAACCAAGAGGGAGAAGAATAGTCGGATCACACCAAAGTTTACCACAGGGCTAAAGGTGTCATCGTAGGACTCCCCTTTAATTTGCTTAAAACCCTGGGCAACTAGCCTTGCTTTATATCGTGCGATCCTCCCAAATTCATCTCTCTTGATTGCATATACCCATCTGCAACCCACTGGGACAACGTTGGCAGGCAATGGAGCCAAATGCCAAACCTCTCGCTCATGCATGACCTGGATTTCGGCTTGCATTGCTGCTTCCCACATCGCCCTCTGCATAGACCTCATAGCTTGCTTAAAGGTGCGAGGTACTTCTACGTCTAGTCACGCACTAGGCTTTAGGTAATTTGATTCGGGACTGTCGGAAACATCTGATGGTGATATATATGAGGATACAGGACCAGAGTATTCATTTTTACCTTTGAAATCGAATAGATTTGGATTAAACTTAATTTTATGTTGCTGGCAGTACCTTTCAACGTCATATATGGATCTGAGTCTTTGATTTTTCCCTTGCTCATAATAGTAGATGTCTACTCTAGAACCGTCAGGACGAGGTTTGGGTTTCCTAAAAAAAACTACCTCTCTCAAGGATGTTGAAGGTTCATCATCACTGGAACTGGACCCAGAGTCCGTGGTCTCCTCCCCATCACGCTGAGAACCTTGATGTAAATTGGAGGGACCTGGAGTACCCTCAGGTGCAACCTCGACAATTGTATTCTTGTTCTCAGTGCTACTGGGAAGAAGATCATCGAACAATGGGCCCATCAAGGCTCCACTGCTTGTAGACTCACTATTTTTATAAAGGATGTTCTCTTCAAATTTTACGTCACATGACTCAATAATTTGGTCAATTTCTGGAACCCATATTCTGTAGCCCTTTGTACGGAATGCATAACCCACCATGAATCCTTTTCTGGCTTTTGGACCTAGTTTGCCATCACGTCTCTGCTTCGGTATTCCGACGTACGCTACTGATCCAAAAGGTCGTAGGTGACGGACCGATGGTTTATTACCTCCGTAAAGTTCAAAAGGAGTTTTGTTTTGTGATCTCGGGCAAATCCGATTCCAATTATATGTAAAAAATTTCATGGCATCCGGCCAGAAGTTCCTGTTAAGACCACTTTCTGATAAAATGGTTCTTGCACCATCTGTTACCGTTTGCATGAATCTCTCCGACGTCCCATTCATTTGTGGAGTGTATGGATTTGTTAATTCGTGATGTATTCCTTTGTGTGAAAAATTCTAATAAATCGTCGTTGACGAACTCCCTCCCGTTGTCACTTCTGAAATTTTTGACTTTCTTATTTAGAAAAGTCTCAGCACGTTTAATGTGATTTACCACTATTTCATATGCATCAGATTTAAACTTAATTGGATATAGTGACACACGGTGTGAAAAATCATCAATAATAGTTAAAAAGTATCGTTCGCCTTTGCGACCTACAGTTTGACATGGTCCCCATATATCGGCGTATAACAAGTCAAGTGGTCCTTTAGACCTAGTTATTTTGGTTGACTTAAATGATACCTTTCGATGTTTATTTAATCTACATTCTTCACACTTATGGTTAAGATCTTTTAAATTAGGTAAACCTCGGACTCCCCCCTCCTTACAAGTATGCATTAAAATTGATGGACTGATATGTCCCATCCTCCTATGCCATACCTCCATGTTACTGAGTTTACTTGTAATATTTGATTCTACTGGAGAAGACTTAGGAACCCGAGGATACAGCTGATACACTCCATTTTTTAAATATGCCTTACAAACTATGTCTTCCCCCCGCGAGATGGTTACCTTGCCTCGTCGACCATGAAACTGAAACCCATGCATGTCTAATTGAGGTCCTGACAAAAGGTTACGTTTTAACTTTCCAGCATACATAACCCCTGTAAGAGTCAGGCTGGTCTTGCCAAAATCAAGTCTAACATCCCCTTTTCCTTCAATTGGAAAGGATACATCCTTAACAGCCACGGTCATTTCCTCACCTTCTAAAGGTTCAAAATTTAAAAAGTAATTTTTGTTATTAACAAAATGATGAGTGGCCCCGGTATCTAGGATCCAGGACCTTTCATTTACATTTATGCAATTAATTTTATATTTAGTAATGTCACAAAAATTTGACTTACAAAAATCAGTCCTTGGATTACTGGAACAGTCACTATCATCTTGGTAATGTACAGTAGGTGTGGACTTTCTGGATCTGGACCATCTGGATTTCATAGGCTTCCTCCGGGAGTGGGATGAGTTACTTGACTCGTCATCAGAAAAGCTAGGTTGGCTTTCTCGGGATCGATGACGGGAACCGGACCTCTCTAGTTGTCTAACTCTGGAACGATGACTGGAACCGGATCTCTCTGATTTTCTGTAGTGGCCATAAGAAGAATCACTGGAAGTATCTGCATGGCGTGCTGAAGATGAATGTCGATGGTAAGATGATGGAAGGCTCCTTGCATTCAATTTACGGAACTTGATACAGTTCTTTCTTAAGTGTCCTCTCGCATTGCAATGCCAGCATCGGACATTTTTCTTTTCTTTACGTGAAAAGTTCCTTTTGTTCAGTAAATTTGCATGAGGTGAGCTCTTATTCATATCCATATCACGTACCTGAAGACGAATCTCCTCAGCTGATAATTCCTCAACAATCTTATTGAATATAAAATCTTCTTTTCGCCATCTCAAAATGGATTGAACAGATGAATCAAATCTTTTAGGAAGATAGCGCAGTAACTGAAAATTCAAGTAAGTATCGTTAAAATCTTTATCAAGATGCTTAATATCATTGAAAATTCTCAACAATCTTGCCGCAAACATATTAATACTTTCATTATGCTCGATTCGGCATTCAATCAAATTGGAAAATAGCCGCATGTGGTGTGCACGAGAATCAGGACAGTGATTGTTTCGAAGTATAGTCCATGCCTCGACAGGATCCTTACAGTCCTCGATTAATCTTTTATAATCAGTGCCAACATGCAGGAAAATTAGAGCCAAAGCTTGATTGCCACGAATTTTATAGCTTGAAAGTTCATCGATTTTTGAAGCATCAGGTGGCTTCTCAGTTTGATTCACGATACTCCACAGATTCTTTTCTAATAAGAGATACTTTACATCAGCTGCCCAATTAAGGTAATTAGCAGTACTCAATTTCTCGATAACAGTGGCCATTTTAACAAGAGAGTTAAAAAAAAATTTAAAAATTTTCACACTTTAAAAAAAAATTAAAAAAAAATATTTTATAAGATGGTTAAAAGCTTTTGTATAATTTAAAAACTGGAACTATGCATATATCTTCTTAATTATGCCAGCCCCCCCCATCTATTTATCTCTTAAGATGGTGAGCTTTTTTTTTCTTTCACTTCAATTAAACAGCTGGATTAAATTTTTCAGAAAAAAGACGATCTCCAAAAAAACGATCTTCTTATCCAAGATTTTCTGAAAAATTTCTTCATGCATCAAAAACAAACTTTGTTTTCACAAAACTTCACTAAAAAAAAATTTAAGTCCATTATATATTATTCAGACTACTAACAGTCCTCACTATATGGGCATCATCTTGCCCATAACCTAAAATGTTCAGAAAATGGTATTTAATAAAGCCAATTTTCTTATAACACTTGATTCACACAAGCAAATAACGCTAATGGAATTTAGCTGGAATTGATTAGCTCATACAGCGAGGTGAAAATGTAGTTGAATGTTTGTTAAATAAGAAAATAGAAAATCAAAGATGTGTATAGATGTTGCTTCATTAAAATAGGCAAGTATTCTAATCCAGTTCAATTTATTGAAAGTAAAAGTTCAACAGAAGATGATATTAACAAAGTCCAGTTCGATAATTTTAGCATAATGAACAGCTGGATGATCTTGAATACTATTATGATACAGACAACTCTTATATTAAATATAAATCACGACACATAACTAAAATATAAATCATACTTATTCATTATGAGTAAAGAGCTGCAAGGGTAAAAAGCGACACTTAAATCTTTAAGACACAGCACCATTCCATCACAACGGCCGGAGCCAAACTCAGGCTCGACCGATTACGTGAAGATCAAAAACAATAAACCGAAGTGCCGGTGAACGCGAAGTACAGAGTATAAATGCCTGACCAACAGCTCATCTACCAATGATAACGAAGTTCTAGAACTGTCACGGAAGTGACGCGTGGCCTACGGCATGAATAATTAATGAAACGGCGAATCAGAGAGTAACTCCTCTGTCGCCATCTATCGTAGAACCAGCGAACCCACTAATCGAATATTCGATTCTAGGATTAATCGAATATCGCCATGTGTGTTGACTGTAGCGTGACGTTCAAATGTTTGTAAAGTAAATTGAAAATAAAAACTATTGTAAAGTGAAATTTACTGTTTCTAATGAATAAAATAAAAGTACTAAACGAAGAATTAACGAAGTATGGGTAAGTTAAGCACATATTAATTACTGAAATTACGTTTTTCATGATGAATGTATACTAATGAAATGCAATGTTTATAAACTTTATACTGTGATTAGTGAATGTAAATAATGATAAAATATGAATGAAATTTAATAAATGCATGTGTGTAAAAGTGTATATGAGGCAGTAAGACTGAAACTATTAACTGGAGGTTTGTTTTTACAACATTCACTGTGAACCATGCAAGTCATGCTCAACAGATCCTGCCTGTGCTCTCGTCTCCTCATAGACAAAGTTTGCAACCGCCCGATCCGATTTAGTCAACCTTTGCCCTCGCGTCACCCCCCGGCAGCTCTATGCTCCGGGCATGAGGGATTGGTCTACGCGATGTCCTTTCGCCACCTCTGTCGTCCCGAGTGTCCCGTGGAACGGGCCTTTTGGCCCCCCGTGAACCTGAGGCCTCTCGGCGACTACGACACGGGGTATTCTACACATAGGACTCTCAAGAGACGGCATCGGCCTTCCTCCTGGAACACGAAGACCGCACCAGTATGGAGGAGGGAGTTGCACTCCGGTTAGACAGACACCGCTTTCAAGCCGTCCCACCACGGCAAGGAATTGGATTCGTCGGCTACTGCTCCCCTCGTGTTGACTTCAGCTTCGTGTGTCGGGCACCCGGTCATCTTCCCGACTGAACGGGCCGATTCGGAGAAACCCGACGAAGCTTCCGCGCAATGCTCGGCTTCCGGTCACCTCCCCTACCGAAAGGGTCAGGTCAGAATCACTGAGAAGGAGCTCGGGACGGCTTAAAATTTGGTAAATGCAATGTATCCTGTTTTAAAAAGATGATGATGATATCACGAACGGCGACTGTCTTCTGTAATCAGGTTATACTGCTTTTTCATTTACCTGGTTATAATGCTTTTTCATTTAATTCATCTTTTTTATTTTTAATATTCATGTGTAAACATGATTTTTATGATGTAATTTTCTTTATTTACTGCTTTCAACACGTGATCATTTAATTATTATTTTAAACTTTCATTATTGTTTTTAATAGTCTCGCACACAAATACATTTTTTATTTGAGATAAAATATAATCATTTGCGCTTATTTAGAAATTGGCAACAATATAAAAAAATGACTTTTTCAATAAAAGATTTTTTGCTCGATTTTTAAGGATTTTTTTAGTTTTTATTGTCCAATTGTGATAATTTTTTGAATTTCAGAAAGCTTGTTATGTTTCGCGTCTGGTGGTATGATTTTCGAGTCTGTAGGATGGCTAGTAAAAAAGTAATTACTCCTCAAAAAAGTCCCTAGTAAAAAAGCAATGAGAATAACACAGAATATCTATGCAGATTTTCATTCGTCCATTTTTAAACCATTACTTTTTTTATATATAGAAGGTATTATAAATATCATTGTCTTACAACTATGTGTGGTTAATATGCATATATGTGGTAAGTTAATAGTAAATGAAATCTATAAATAGTACCACTGACATAAGGAGAAACTTTAAGAATTGGTGTTTGTTTTAAAAGATCAGTTTTAATCAAACCGCAAGACAAGTAGAAATATTCCCACTTTCTGGATGACACTCTATTATATATTTCACTAGATGGGCTGTTCATGCCCATTCATAAGCTGGACTTTTAAGCGATTGCCAAAAAAAGCACTCTCTCAGTTAGAACATCTGTTTGTAAGTAGATTCATTTATTTCCACACATTTGACAAACAGAGTAACGTTATAGGTCACACAGATTCAAATTCAATAGATTTACATTTTGTTCATTTATTATCCTGGACTCTTTACAGAAAAGTGACAAACGGATAACACTGTTCTTAAGGGACTGCTTTATTGAAACCTTATGATCACGAAATCCCATGTTAGCGTATGGGAAAACTTAGAATCACAATGACTCCTTTCCGAGTATAATTTTAAAATATGGTTTTCACCATCAGAAAGTAGATGTCAAGTACTGACGATGTGTTTTTTTAAAAATTGTATCTTTAAATTTTAAATATTTCTAAGAAGAGGATAATATTTCATTGCATGGAAATTTCAAAGTTTATAAGGAATTTCTAAATAGTTAATATGTAAAGTGACAATTTTTAAAAATGCACTTCATCATCTCCTGACATCTACTTTCTGATGTTGAAACTAGTATTTTAATCATTATATTAGGTAATGAGTCATCGCGCTTCTACGTTTTCTCATAGGTTAACAGGGGATTTCACAATCAGAGAGTTTCAGGAAGCAGCTCCTTAAGCAGTTGTAAATGGCTGTACACTTCATCAACAGTATAGGAATTTATACTTATATTTCCAGGAGATGCAACAGAGAAACTTAGGTACTTACTTTCTACAGTGGAGTAGATGTAACTTGGGTTGAAGGCAGCTTTTAAAAAAACATTTAACTCCAGGCTATAACTAGCGACCTCTGTGTGTAATGAATTGACACTAGTGTATAATTGGTGATTGACTTTTTAATCATGGGCTGGGCTAGTTGAGCTTAAGCTGAAAGGTAGGCCTACGTGCCCGATTTGGCCTTGACTATTTAATGACTTTCATAAACTTTTATCATATTTTTAATCATGAATGTATAATTTATGAATAACACTAGGACCAGGTGAGGAAAAAGGTCACCAATAAGTCCAAGAAACAAGTCCAAACACATGCCATGTTTTGTGTGTTGTCTCTGTTCAGTGGAAATGTTGTTATCATCCATTTGCATTTGAAATATAAAACTAAAAGTTAAACTTTTTGGCCAGATACAAATTGAGCTTTTTGAGGGAGGCTGCAAAATATGGAATAATATAATTATATGCTTAGTGCATCTCTGATGAAGTTTTAATGAATTTTATGTCATATTTGAAATTTTATTAGCAAGTACTTTTGATTTTTCTTTGTTATTTGCTATGACTTGCCTGTCTAAAACAGTGAGGGGTTAGAGAAGTACGAAGTTCTTCTTGTGAAAAATAGCGTGTGTAACAAAATCTCACAAATAGCCACATTTTTTTCACATTAATGTTGAAACATTAGATAACATTAACTAGATACATTTTTACTTGTTCAACTTAATAAATATTATTAAAGAATAACTCTGTACCCCCTTTAATTGTCCCATTAATTTACAGAAAAAATGTCATTTGTATTCAATAACATTCCGCAATTTTAGTTCATGTTACATTATTTTAGTGTAAAATTTTCAAAGCTATACCTAACTACTTTTCACTTTATTGATTTAAAAATCACTGTTTTATAAAATTGCAAACCTCCTATATTCGACAGACGGTGAATCGAAAGAAAGGGAAGGTTATATTTAATATTTGATGTGTTAAAATTGTATGAGTTATGAGAGAAAGTTTTAGATTTCTGGTAAAATAAAGCATATATTTTTAAAATATTTTGACAACTAAAGTAAAAAACATTTTTAAGAAGGTGACACAGAAAAAGAAGTCACAAATATTAATTTTCAGAAGAGATATTTAAAAAAAAAATTAAATTTTTATTCATTCCACTCCCATAGGTTTAACATTAGTGAAGGGAATTTGAGATCTGATTGACCAACCCCCTTAAGGGGAGGATTACGTCTTCTGTGTTAGGTAGTCCTATGTTTCAAAGTTTTATTTTGCATTTTTTGCATCACTCCAGTGTGCAATTTGTTGCCCTAACGCAGTTTCATTTAATTCCAATTCCATAAAATATTTCTTGCTTGTTGAATGTTATTTTAAAATTTAAACTTGTTTTTCTGAAAATTGTGTTTTTTAAACTGGGTGACCATTTTTCTAGAACTATTCGACCCATTTCCTTCCTTTTTATTTTAAAAAAAGGTAATTGTTTTTATTGGAGCTTATACTACCAAAAAGTATAACTTTTATTGAGTAAATAATTTTTGAGCTCACATATGTAAAAAAACAAGACAAAAAAATATCCCTTTTTATTTATTTATTTTTTAAAATATAAAATCATACACAGCTCTTCAAAAATTAAGGGTAGTCACCGGAAGTTTTCGAGTTTACACGGTATGTCTAATATCTACGAAAATTCTGGACAAATTGTCCTTGAACTTCGAGAATGTAAAGAAGATGTTTGACTTTATATTTTTCAGTGAAGATTTAGTTGCAAGGGCAATTGGGGGTCAAATAATAAATTTAATAAAAAATATTATTTGGAATCACTCAAATAGCAGAAAGAGTTCACAATGGTCTGTCACTGTAGCACGTGAACATGTGGGTCCTGTTCAATGTATGTTTTCATTTGTGTAAGCATAGTGCACATATTCATGAAGATGTTAATGTTTCTGTGAAAATTTCAATTTTTTTATATATTACAGAGTTTTCAACCGAATTTAACACCACTTCCCAAAAAGTTGACAAAGTAGAGTAGAAACAGTATACTGCAATTAAAAGATGAATATATTTAATATTTGATGTGATATGGGTACTTGTATGAAACAAATTTTAACTGTGCATGCACGAACTACACCAAAGATTCTTTTTCCATGATTTGGTAATCAATTTAATAGAGCAACGCATATAAATATACCAGTCAAATATCGTAAAAACTCATAAAGATATCGGTAATTCAGTGAGCTGATTAACAAATTGTGGAAAAATCCCTTGTCATCCCACTACTTTTAGAAAGCAATTCACTACATCGCTACTATCTTTCTGAATTTTCACGATATTTGAATGTACTTTTTATATAAGTTGCTCTAAGTAGCTGGCTACCAAATTATGAAATAAAAAATTTGGTATCTTTCACGCATGAACAGTAAATATTCTTTCATATAAATACCCGTGTCTCATCAAATATTCATTATATGCACCTTTTAACTGCCGTATATTGTTTTCTTTGTCAAGTTTTAAGAAAGGCATGTCAAATTCGTTTGAAAACTCTATGCTATCAACAAAAAACATTTGCATTTTTCACAGAAATGTTAACATCTTCACTAATATGCGAGCGATTCTTGCACAAAGTACACAAACGTTGAACAGAACCCACACAGTCATTTGTCACAGTGACAGGCCATCTAGAGCATTTTCTTTTACTTGGGTGTTTACAAATATTATTTTATTATTAAATTTATTATTGGCCCCTAATTGCCCTCACGACTAAATCTTCACTGAAAAGTATGAAGTCAAGCATGTTCTTTACATCTTGGAAGTTCATGGACAATTCGTCCATAATTTCCATAGATATTCAACAAACCATGTAAAATCGAAATTATCCAGTCGTTGTCCCTTAATTTTTAAACAGCAATGTACAAATCCGAATTTGTATGCTGACAAAGTTAGTATGACCCTTATATGAGGTTCGTTTTGAAAGATTTTTCTTTAAAATATAAATCATTCAACACCAAAGCCATTAAATAATAAGCCCAGTCAGATAAATGGGAAACTTTTTGCAAGTTGAAAACAGCGCCATCTAGCGGTTGGGAGTGCTGCAACGATTCGCGGATGGTGGATTTGTCATGAAGGAATGGCAACACAATGACGGGGTAAGTTAAGTTCTATGTTTTGATTTTCGATTTTGCATATTCAAATTTTTTATTTTTATTTTACTGTTTCTTTATTTAACATTGGTTAAATAAATCATATATAAATCAATTTTTTTTTTCAAGTAAGATTAATTTAAATTAATTAAATGTTTTTATTTTCGGTTTGTAAATAGTTTGTATACGGAAGAAATGGCGATATGGAATTTGTTTTTCCCTTAGAATTCAAAACTTCTTTAAACAACTTTTATAATTACTAATTAATAAAACAAATATGAAATAAATTAAACTGGTTAAATGTTATAAATATTTCATAAAATGATTTCAAAATAAAACTGCGGAGCTGATGTAATCTGTCTCTGATATGCAGATTTATAAATGTAATTAATATTTATAAATATATATTATTCACACAGTTGTTATATCAGAGCTCGACCATTGAAGGTTGAAAATAAAGTAATAGTTTTCTAACGATTCGGTACTTAAAAATTACGCTGTTTCCAGTAAATAGTTTAAACCAACAGAGTTCGGTGATATATATGGTATAGCTAATATTTATGTGTAAAATATCATGATGTTCGCTATTTTCATATACTTGATATTTATTTTCTAAATACTGTGTATGATATTTTCAGTCAAATAAGTGTAAATGAATTTTTCAACTGTTATTAATTTTGCCCTTTTTTAGAGCTAGAAATATATTTTCCTAGTTTGAAGTTGATAATTTAAATGTAAAACCAATAATTATGCGAGATATTATTTACATGAAATAGCCACTGAAAGATAAACTTAAATTTAGACATACATTATTTAAATTTTCATTTGAAATAATCTTTTCTGGTTTGATTTATTTTAGTTTAAACTCCAATATCTGAAAATATTTATAATCGTCAATACATTGTTTATTTTGAAAATATCGGATATTTTTGTGTTTATATATATATATATGGTAGATGTGTCAGTAATGGACCGCCTTCCAGTAATGAGCCACCTTCAACATTTTTGGTTTGTAAAAAAATAACCAATAAAAATTCAGCCTTTTTTATTTCATTAATACGCTTTCTTTAAATTCTACTTTTAAATACAATCATAATATCATTTTGTGGGGTGTCCATTACTGGAATTTAGGGTGTTTTGATTTATTTCTGTTATTTACAATTAAATTTCGATTCACATTGGGAAATGTGACTATGAGCATTGTTAAATATTGTTGGTACATTAATATAATATTAAAAAATGTGGAATATAACAATTATAACTATTAATAAAAAATAATTTTTAAAGAAATTTCGGTACTTTTCGGTTAGCCGGACGCCAGTGATATATATACATGTATATATATATACACACAAACACATATATATACATATCTACATATACATATATACATACACATATATATACATATATGTATGTATATATATGTATGTGTGTGTATATACATATGTATTTATATATGTACATATATCACTGGCGCCCGGCTAACCTAAAAATTACTGAAATTCCTTAAGGGTGTCCATTACTGGCACATCTACCCTATATATATATATTTGGTATAGATGCTGCAGTGGTCTGCAAAATATACGCGCGAAAAAATCTTTCCAACTTTGGCGATACTTGCTAAGATCCAAAATCTGGTCCTAGAGAAGTGAGATTAAGATACGATTTTGTATATTCAATTTTTTTTATTTTACTGTTTATTTATTTAACCTTGCTGGCTAAGATGCTTTACACCCACGCAGAAAAAAAAATTAATCGGTTAAAAAAAGGAAAAAAGTCGCCAAATTTAGGGGATTTTTTCCTTTAATGGCAACCTAGCCATTGTATTAAAATTAAGTTATTCGTTTGGCGCGGTCTTGAAAATCGCGCCAACCAAAAAGCCACCAAACTTATGTTTATATGTTTGCGTGAGTGTAAAGCATCTGTTCCACATTGGTTAAATAACCCATATTATGTAAATCAATTTGTTTTTGAAGTTCTGTGTCTATATATTGTGAACAGCTATTATATACTAATTATTAATATGCAAATATTTATTTTATCAATATTAACAGTTTATCATTAAGGCGATTTACATAAAAAAGACTTTTCTCTGCTCAACTATGTTAAAATTCCTGGGCACAGATGTTATATACAAACCATGTTGGCGCAATTACAACAAAATGGCAATTTTTAGCCTCACATGGTAAACCGATTATTTTGTTTATTTATTTTTATTTTTATTCTATAAATTATTTTTACTATATTTATCAATAGAAAAGTATCAAAGTAACATATTTATTTACATCAAACTACTATTTATTTATTTTTATTATATTATTTTATTTTTATATTGAAATAAAAAATCACCTGCTATTATTGCATACTATTTGTAACTAATATTCCAAAACAAAGTTTTCGCCAAATTGGCGAGAAAAAAAAAATTCAACATGGTACGTCTGTGCCAATTCCTGACATGCTCATACTTTTCTCTCGTTTTTTAAACATTAAAGTATGAAACAGATCCCTATTTCTGTATTATTTTTATGCTGATATTATTAAAATTTGGGTACTTTCATGTTATCACGGGTTCCAAAGATGAATCGCCAAGCGACCAAGATTTATCGCCAAATTATAAAGCATGTATGGCATTATAATAATATATGATATATATATATATAACATTTCTTGACGTATATGTCCAAGTTATAGTCATATATAATGCATATATGATGTATATATATGACATGTGTACATGATGTATATATGACACATAAGACGTTAATAATATGTGTGTAATGACGTATATGGCACATATAGGAGTGTTTGGAATATATATATATATTATATATATGCGTATCTAGGATGCATATATAAGCTTTGCGATGATGTTGGCGAAATCATAACTGCAACCTTGGCAGGCATTTTTTTTAAGCTTTCGGAACATTTTCCTAATGGTTATTGTAATTTGTTAAATTAAAATTTTTTTTTTGACATGGTGTCAATGTTGAATTCTCTCTCTCTCTCCCCCCCCCCCCCCCCAATCATCAGATAACCATTTTATAGCACTCAACTGCTGAGGCATCAGCATTTTTCGGACATGCCAGTTAATTCGGCCTTTATAGCATTATTTTTTTTAGAGATTATATTACAAAAGGAAGTTTATGTTATCTTTCTGAATTTAATTATATATTATTCTAAATTTTTCTTAATTCATAAAATAAAAATTTGTGTTTTGTCAAATTACATATATATATATTTTTTACCTGCGAAATGTTTTCTTCGTTACTAGATTTTATTAAATTTGTTAAGTACAGGTCGTATATGACATGTGTATACGATGTACATATGGCATATATAAGTAACAACACATGCATTATTAAGGGGCTGCTTCACTGAAACTCCCGATCATGAATCTAATGTTAGTCTACGGGGGAAATTTAGAAGCGTGATTACTCATTACCTAATATAATTATTAAAACAAGATTTTCACCATCAGAAAGTAGGCATCAGATGCCAACAGTTTACGTTTTAAAAATTCTCTCTTTTAAATCGTTAGTATTCCTAAGAAGATGATCAAATTTCATCAAGTACGTCTCCCCTATTCAACCTGTAAATATCCACAAATTGTATGCTCGTAATTTATATTAATTAAAATTTGAATTCTTATGTCTTCCTTAGATGTCAGCGATGGATAAAGCTTATTGGAATTCCGGAAAAGAGTAAGTCAGAAATCGGTTTGTATAATAATTACAGACTTTGTGGTGATATCATCATAGTAATGAACTTTAATGACACCAGAAGCACACACTCTGCAAACAGCTATCTTACTCTAATATCTCAAGATGTAAATATTTTGCATCTGTGAGCTGTATTTTATTATTTCAATTAAATATAAAGTCTCACAAAATAATATAATTTTGAAACATTCATTTTTATTTATTGTTTGTTTTTAAATGTTTAATAAATGTGTTTGTTCTTTTAAATGATCATCTTTATTGTCTATCCACCACATAATATTGTTATCCTTTTGCAGTTAAGTTAATTACTTTGATTAAATGTTAAGTAATAGGAGAAGTCAGTAATAAGAAATAAGGGGAAATCCCTATTTTACTTCCAAGTTTGAAGTAATGTTCTTTAATCGCAAATCTTTAAGTAAAAAATTCAATATCATGAAAAGCAACTTCATTTGAGAATTCACTTCTGCTCTTGTAGTGATATTACTTTACTTTTTAATGTATGATATTTTTACCGATGGTATAAATGTACCTTACTAAATAGCTATACTTTATTATTTAAAAGTTTTTTTTAATATATTGTCTTGAAAAAAATATATATCGTAATATCTAAAGATCTGATAAGAATTCTTTGAAATAGTCAAGCAATGTGGTGATTTTTTTCTTATGTATTATATTTATTCTAGAACCATTTTAATTTATGTAATGTTGTGTATATCTAAACTATGGTAAGCTGATTAAAAATAAGATCTATCATTGATGTAAATCAATGTTGAAATTTTATTCTTGAAAAATTTAAACGACCTTCACGTTATTTAGATTAAATAAGCCAAAATTTTTGCTCTACTATGCTTGATAAATTAATACTACTGTTGTTTATTCTATAATATCTTTCAACTTTTATCTATGTTTGTTTCACAGCGTTTGAAAGCACAAAATACAGATAATAAAGGCTGGAAGTCTACATATGTTTATAAATGATCAATAAAAAAAAAATTATGTGTTTTCTCTTGAACAGAAACTTGAAAATTCTTTTAATAATATAAATAGATAAGATTTTTTTTTTCTTTTTCTGCTGATTGTAAATTTATTAAAACATCTTATTAAAGTACCTGAAAATACCATGTTCACTATAATATTCTACACAAAGACACATATTAATGCTTCTACTTAATAGTAATAATTAAGTAAAGTACTAAATAAAAATTAAAGAATACAAATAACTGCTATTTTTATGTTAGCTGGGTGCCAATGATTACATCTTTATATAATTGACATCCGGCTAACATAAAAAATACCAAATATATTTAGAAAGATTCTTTCCTCCAAATGAATAATAATACTAAAAAGTACAAAATGATTGAAAAATTTTTCAGGTGTACAAAATACTTTACATCTAGATATGAGCTGACAAAAAAAAAAAAAAAAAAAAAAAAAAAAATATTTGTATTATTTGAGTTATAACAATAGAAAAGATACAAAACAATCTGAAATAAAAAGTACTTTTTAATGTATATTTGTAAAGTAAAATTGGGGAAATTGTGTTTGAAGTTAAAGATTATCTGATTTCTAAACAATTGTATACAGTATTTATTTTTTCTAAATATTGTCTTAGTTTACTTTTAAATGATAAAAAAAAATCCTTAATTAAAAAAATCTGATTTTAATTTTTGAAAAGTTTTTTTTTTTCTCCCTTTTTTTCACACTTTGATCTAAAACAACCCTTGAACATCCTTGAAAAGTGCTTGAATTTTATTTGATATATTTGTATTTTGAGAAACAACTAACTTATATAACATAAAAAATATGTAGAATTTTACATTTTTAAAAACACTCCATACAAAATGAAATGCATTAAATTTAATATTATTATTATTTTTGGTTATGGGTACTGTGAAGGTCAGTGTTAAAACAAAAATTCTCCTCCAAAAGGGGAGGGGGGGTGAACATTGCATTTCTACAACAAATATAAACATAAAATCGTTCTCAAGTGTATGAACCATGAACTTTGTCGTTTTATCTGTGTTTTTAGAGACAACTTACTTATGATATAACTTTAAACATAAAAAATTATATTTATAAGCATAAAACCACAAATCCTCCACTGTGTGTATCCCAAGCCTTCTGCTGAATTCATCACTGCTAAAACGAGAGAATAGTTAGTATTAAACAATGTTTTTGAATTATGTCTATTCAGTTGCATGTTGATAATTTTTCCAATTCATTTTAATTAAGAAAACCATTTAAAGATAAAGCTAAATTGTTTTCACCAGATTTGTTTTACATTTATATGACAATTTACATTTTTCACAAAAAAAAAAAAAAAAAAAAAAAAAAAAATTTGCTTTTAAGGGTGCGGGAACATTTTAGCAGGCGAAATGGTTTGTTTTGGACAATTTTGCTTTTGTTTTTATCTTGACTGAATATATTAAGGATACGTATACACGCAGATTACAAATAAACAAGAAGTATGCTATGTATATTATGAACATAAAAAAGTGTACTTGTAACAAATAAATAAAATTTAAAGATGACAATACGTTAAATTGGACCATTGTAATACAAAACATACCAAAGTAATCTATTTTATGATCTTAACATACTTGAATTATTCTTATTACCCATTTATCTGTAATTCTGATTGTGTGAATAGGCATGCAAAAAAGATTCTTAATAATATTTAAGTTAGATAAAAGGAAACAAAAATAGTGTCCAAGAGGTGAGTATTTTCATCTGTCATTGTTCTTACTCCTTATAAGGAAAAAGTCTTTATGATACGGGATTTTTTTCTGATTAAAAAAAAATATATATTTCCATAAAGAAAAGAAAGTTACTATTTTACAGAGGAATTTTTACCTTTTTCAAGATTCCCGAATGAATAATTCAGAAATGTTTCTTTTTTAAAAAGGAATGTTTTCTGTCTATTCTTTCAAAACTTTTTTGTGTGAATTGAAAGTTATACAGATTTATAGGAATTGATTCTATTATTAAAGATGAGTTTACTTATTGATTTGGGAAGCTTTTGTTTATACATAACGAGAGATTTCATTAATCTACAGGAATTTATTCTGCATTTAAAGATAAGTTTCTGAATCAAAAAGGAAAAGTTTCTTGACAGAAAGAAACAACTTTCTATTTTTCCAGATTTTATTCCTTGTAGATTCGGAAAAATTTTCTTATCGATAAGGGTAACTATAATTCCATTTCCAACAGGAAACTTTTTCATTTTTTTAAGTGCACAATCTTTGTCATTGTACCTGTGTTTTGAAATACAGCTTACTTATAATGTCTTATAATAACAATATTAACATAATATAAAAATAAAAGCACAAAATTGCAAAGCATCTGGTGTATGTGTACCCTGCCCCAACCGCTGAATTCATCTCTGATATAGTATATAATTCACATACTAGAGGCAATGATTCGATTAAATTTAACATATGCCACAGAGAAATCTATACAAATGTTGCTAGTTAACTATCTGCTAATTAGTCATTAAATACATATATTGGGTTATTCAGAAAGTTCCTTCTGCTTAAGAATTTGTACCAGAAAATTCTGCCCGTCAATTATTAGACATTAGCTATCTGATTTAATGTCTAATAATAGAATTTTCCGGTACGAACCAACTTTCCGAGCAACCCAATAGTTACATTAAAAGTTTGAAGTCTTATTATTTTTTAAAGTAGCATTTTAGCTGCAGTTTACTAAATTATTAAAATCATAAGTTTTCTTTTTCTTTTCTAAAGTATATGTGGATATTTGAACCAAAAAGTGCAAGAAATTTTTTAAAAAAAATTTTATGATGATCTGTTTTTACATAAAATATTTATTTAATGAAAATTCGTAGTTTTTTAAGAGAGAAGGGTCAATTATATTGATTTCTTTAAATAAGCTTTTTACTAACAAGGGAACCTCTTTTGGTGCAGCTCGCACCTAGCATTGAGACATGGTGGCATTTTAAAGCCCTATATTACGAAGTTTGAGAATTGTTGAAAATTTTGTGTTAAAATCATTTTTTTTATTTTACAGCAGCATAACTTTCAGAAAATGCAATTTTCGAGACCATTTATTGGACTATTAACAGAGAAGTTTTTTAAATACTTTAAAATACAAATTAGTTAATAGTAAGAATAAAATATTGAAATAAGTTTAAAAAACTCTTTAAAAACCTACGAATTTCATTTTGAAAAATTTCAACATTATAATTGCATTTTTGGTGGCGTGACATTGACTGTAGACTTTATTCAGACAACCCTGGACGAATGTCATACTTTTCTGCTGTGTCAGTAGTGGTTCCGATTCATAGAACCCTATTTGGCGACTTGACTCGCTTTTGGCATGAAATTATCAATTAAAAATCCAATAATGAAAAAATAATATGGTATAAAAAAATTAAAAATATGACTTTAACAGAGAAATTTTGTCAGTTCTCTAACTTTCATGTATAGGGCTACGAAATGTACCATGTATGGATGCTAGGTGCGAGCTGCACCAAAAGTGGTTCCTTTGTAAATATAATTTTTAGCAACTAGAACTAGATCAATGTATTAAAAACAAGAACAAAAAATTATGTGTGATTATGAAACACTTTCCAACACAGCCAGAAAATTGTAATGAAACTTCACCGTTAAATAAGGTGAAGGGAGATATGTAAGTAAACATTATAGAAAACATATAACATATTGAAAAATACAGCTGTCAAAATTACATTCCAGTGTCAAAAAAGTAGTCGAATTATTTTGTGCAGCCCTGTATTGTATATGATCAATAGATGGGGATATATAGCATGATAAAATTTAGTTCAGTTAGAATATTCACATTTAGCAATTTTCACTAACCAATGAAAATGCACTCAAAATCTTTTGCACAGCCCTGCATATTATCTGAAGCTTTTGTACACACCAATAATTAAGCTAAAAGGCAACTTAAAACTCACTCGCAGCAATTACCAACCCTAACCGACAATGTATATTTTTCTTTGTGTAGCTCTGTATATGAATTTATTTATATACTACAAACTTTTATTAGTCTACTAAACATAGTTCTGCAGGAAAATGTTTAACACAATTAAAAACTATCCTTAAGTAATTCACTCCCATAATCTGTAATACTTACGGATTCCCTTGTGTAGCCATGTATATGAATACACGTATATGAACACAGTATACGTGTATATGAACACAGTTTATAAACACACGTACTATGAAAAAATTTAGTTAAACTTAAAACGCAAACCAAAGTTGAAACCCACTTATCACACATTGACTCTAAATAACACACATGTACTGTAACTGATATCTTTGTGTCTCCCTGTAAATAAACGCAATTCACACCACTTTGATGAGAGAAATTAATAAGTGCACCTCAGTAATGCATATAATTTTCATTATGTTTGAAATAGTGAAATATCACTATATTAACCTACAAATGATTTTCCCCCATAGAACAATGTGTAACAGAATTCTTTTGTTTGACCCTGTAAATGAATAATTAATGTTTTGCATACCATATTCTACAAAACGCCTGTTTTGATGTGCTTCATAATTATATATCAATTTCATCATGTTTTAAATGACGTAGCATCATCAAAATGCACTTGAAATGATTATTTCCCATTGACTGTAATGTAACGTAATATTTTTGACTGTCCCTGTAAAAAAACCGTAAGTTGAAATAGGGAACATGCTATAGTAAACGACAAAAATTTCAGGGCAATTAGAGTATATTTATGAGAGTTAGAGCATGGACAGACAAACCGAAGTCATAAACCCTTTTCAACTTGGTTGGACAGTGTTAAAAAATGATATGCTGAATACAAAATTGTGAGATGTTATGGGCAATTTAACCTGCACTTCCTTTAAATGCTTGCTAATTACTGGGGCCTTTTACATTAAAGCTAAAACTATTATGAAAATAAAAATAAAATTGGAATTTTAAATATTTCTTTGTATATATTTTTAACAAAAAACTAATAATTTATCAAAAATATTTCATGATGTTAAATTTTATTTATTCTTTTCGTTTTATATTTTATTTATTTTATGAAAAAATTTCTGATAAATTGTAAAATTTTTAATTGCATAGTTCTTAAAAATCCAATAAAATATAAAAATGTTCAGTTTTTTTTTCTATTCTAGTTATCCTGTATGCATAAAATCTTTAAATAATCTTCATTCTTATTGAGTAAATATTTCAATTACTAGATTTTAAATTATTATTAAATTGCTAAAAAATCTCAAAAACATTTAACATCATGAAATATTGTTATAAAATATTCTTGTTAAACTATCAGTTTTTTGTTAAAATGTGTACAAAAAAAATATTTAAAATTCCAATTTTCTTTTATTTTCATTATAATTTTAGCTTTAATGTAAAATATCCCAATAATTAGCAAGCTTTTAAAGGAAGTGCAAAAACAAAAAATCGATACAAACGATAAAAATCGTATAAAATATCGATATAAATAAATCGTATCGTTTCTCTGCGACGCACTTCTGTTTTGTCCTCCTTCCGCAGCAGAGGAATGGCGCTAGTGTCCCCGCTAACAAATTTAACACTATCTGACTGGGCTTATTATTTAATGGCTTTGGTTTGGACAGCCGTATACAGATCGCAGGAAGCCATGTATAAAACGACCCCAATACTTAAATGACTATGTATGTTATTGATTTATCACCTTTAGAATGTTTATATGCATAAAGTAGAGATAACTATAATTAAAAAGGGGGATGTGATATATTTGTTTCATAAATATTTGCACTGTAACTTCAATTAAGAAATGAAATTCAACTTCCACTACTAACACATAACTGTAATCCATTAACGGATGGAATGTTGTTATGTGGACTGAAGACGGATGCTCGCGCTCACCAGCCGGATATTCAATGTGGTTATAAATTATTAATATAATATTATTATAATTGTTTATTTAAAGTAAATCATAATGATTACGATACAACGGACACATCACCATAAATAACGACGAACTAAACAAAATGAACTTTAAAAAAGGCAGCTTAGAATTTTCAGTACAGAAGAAAAGTCATACGTTAAAATATGTGAAACAAAATTATTTAAAATTCATTAATGTTCTTATTAATACAAATTGAAATAGAATTTTTTTTCAAATATATCTTTACAACACTGTATGAATGGTGAAAAATTTTAAAAGGAGAGGATTTAGATGATTCCGTTTTTTAATCAGAAATCTGACAAAATGATGAAATTTTCAGCCCTATAGTTACCTTTTTGATTTCTAAATTTATAATAAAACAGTTTTTTGAATTATTTTCCTAAAAAATAATCTCAATTATAAGCCTTTTTGACAAATTCAAGAATTTTTGCTTTTAATAAAATAAGTATTAAATCAGGATTTTACAGTATTAAATATAAATTTGTATAAAATATTTTGTTTCAAAGTAGTTTAAGTATTTCTGATTACAGAACACAACCATTACTTTGAATTTTCTCAAGATATTTATAAGTTCTTCTATTTCAGGAAATTCCCTACATTTCTGTCATAGAAAGCTCTCAGGCTTTTATTTGCTCTGATAAGTTAATATTTTTGTTTACATCAGCAGTGAAGAAAGGATTAATCAATGTCAGATTTTCTAGTAGTGTCTCTTTTGCTATATTTTTCCACGTTGCAGACCATTCTAAATTTAACATCTGCAGTAAAAGTGTATTATATTTTGCCATTATAATTTCAGAGCAGAAACAATATAGTCAAATGCCTTAAACTGATTCATTTTCGACAGGAAGGACTAATGTATCATGTTAGTTGATTCAATACCTTCACTCTTAGAGTAGATGAAAATAAAAAGTTACAGGAAGCAAAGAGCCAAATATATTTCTTTAGATAAATAAAATTAAACTGAAAGTTGATTTTAGATTCCATTTCGAACTCAAAATTGTTAGATGCAGTTAGGGTAATTTGAAAACCTATTTCATAGTGTGAAATAGTCTTTCAAAAATGCTTCAACTGATAATTATATGATATCTTTTTAATTACATTTTTCAGAAATTTTCTTATAAAAACAAAAGATTAAAAAATTATGCAAATACTTTTTTGACTAATCTTTTCTCATACAAAGGGGTGCGTAAATCGTATGGAGATGCAAAGTATGTGAGTAAATACGGTATATATGTCTGATAAAGTATAAATATTTTAAATTTATTAAGAAGATAAAGAAATAATATATATATTTTTTTCCTTTTAGTGTGTATTAATTGAATAAATGACAGAGCTTTAATTTCTTTTTATTTATATTAATTCTAATTTCAATTTTTTAAAACTTTTTATAAGCATTTTTATCTTTTCTAAAACCTTGTCTCTTCTTTTGGCATTTACAAATATGTATTATGCAAGTATGTATCTATGTTTCACTCATGATAATAATACTTTTATTTATAGGTTAAGGAATCAACTGATGACACTATGGACATTAATTCCCTGCCTAATGAAATTATTTTGAAAATTTTTGGTCATTAACACAGAACCAATTGGGACAAATTGCACGGTATATAAAGTTTATTTATAGATTATAGTTCTTGTGTGTATGTTACTTATATTTCTTGTATAGAATATTAATTTGGTACTAAATGTACAAAATTGAGATCAACCTTATTTACATGTCTTTGAAAAAATTAGATATACATTCTGCAACAAGTTTCAATACTATAATTTTTATTCCATTAGGAATTAGTGTAAGCTTAGATATTTCATCTCCCTTTTATTTTTCTTTAAAATCTAGATAATTACTGAATAACACATGAAAATATCCAGTGTATAAATTAATATTCATTATTACATTATTATATAAGGAAAGGGCATGTTTACAAACAAACAGTTTCATCAACCAATCTACCACTTCATTTTTGTCATAGCTATCATTGCAGGAATTGGCATGGCGACATAGGCCAATCATATTATAAACCAGTTCAATGAAGACCAATCAAAATTCCCTATTTCATGTGTATAGAAGGAGTCTTAAAGAACAAACAGGTTTTTCTTGCTAACCAACCGTAATTGAACCAACAGTGACGTCAGATGCCCTTTCCTTATTTAATAAAGAAAGTTCATTTTTTTTGCAAATTATATAATTTGTCTTACATATTACTATTAAATTTTTTTTATTGTATAGTTAAAATATAAACTTTTTTATTTCTGTGTTTATATATTTCTTATGTAGAACAACAACATTTTAAATTTTATGCTTAGCTATTCTTGAATTGTCAACATATATATTTTTATTATAAATAATATAGTGTCTCATTTATTTAGAATTTACACAGAGTATTAAATCATTTTTCTTCAGGAAGTAACATTTTCCTCTCCTGCCTACCCACTAAATTTTTCATATGTAACATTCCTGACAGTCAGAGATATAGATTGTTGATAACAATTCTTTGACCATTGTCTAAAAAAATAAATAGATATAACATTATTTTTCTAAAAATGTATGTTTTTAAATTGTGACTGAGAACCATCCTTTAAAATTGTTTACAAATCTTCCACATGTCTAGTTCAAATACTGAATTTGTGAATTAATTATCTGTATGTTGCAGTTACCAAATGATTTTCATTCCTACATGCATGACGTTTACAGGTAATATTACTCCCAATATAAAAGAATGAAGCTGCTTTTACTATAACTCTTTAAAAAGTGTGCATCTTTTATTAAAATCGTTTGTTATTTTATAATCTTATTTTCACGTTTTTAATGTCTTGAAATTTCATTAAAAACATCCTTAACCATACATCTAAAAAGACATTACTTTTTTCAGAAAATAAAAATTCTCATTTCTTTTTTAATCTAGTGAAATACCTCAAACTTTGACAGATGTTGAAATAAAAATGATGGCGTAAAAAATGATAAAATTTGATACCTAAATAACTGATTATGACAATTGGTTATGGAAGGATTAAAATTTAGCCAATGAGCTCTGTCATATTCCATGGCTAATGAGATTCCCAAATTTAAATTCAACTGAAAATCTGTGGGACTATCTCGATCAACAAGTAAAATGGAATGATAACGCTGGTTAGCAAAAAATAGAACTTTTGCCTTTCTATGAAGCAAGGGAACTATATAGATTTGAAATTTCTAAATATAAATATGGCATCCAAATTGCTTCAATATCTATCATTTTTCCGATAAACTGTTTTCTAGTAATAAGAAATAATAAGGGATTGTCATATTAGTTTACAATGCTAGATAAAATTAAAAACATGAAAAATCTTTTTAATTACCTTACTAAGAAATCAATAAAATAATTTTTGAAAATATGTTTTGTGGACATATGTCTCATGCATTGTTCTTCTGGAGTTTCCCCCCCCCCCTCTTTTGCGTCCAGCAGTATTAACTAATATATATTAATTCTCGTTTCCACAGTATCTTAGCTAATATTTCTATACATTTATTTATATATTAACTCATACAAAATTTTGTTTATGCAATTTTCATTAGTAATGTAGTAACGTATAAAACACATTAGTTTTAAAAACAATACATCACACCAAAAAATATGATATGTGATACCATAAATTACATTACCATATTTTGATTTATTGAGGTGAAATCTGTAAGGATCAATCAATATTTTTATAAGGAGGATTTTATTGCTGATCAGTGGTCATCGCTCTGTTAATATCAGATATCTCGTGGAATAACCAAAGACAAAGTAACATCAAATTTATCTAAACATCATACACAGGTTTATTCATTCAATGCCACGATTAATTTCAGCTGCTATTTTCGTACAAATGGTGGGGCAATGAAAAGTTAATTTATACTTATTGCACGAATCTAACTTTTTGTCCCTAGTGAGTATAAGAAATGTATTAAAATAAATACATTTTCGCATGGGTTTTCCTTTTTATTTAGTGCTCTAGCAGGGATCAATGATGTCATAGTGGGAGGTTACTTTATCTTTAATTGGTTAATTAGCTTTTCAGTGATATCTGTGCTTTGTGGCAAAACAAGGCTTCACCGAGCCCAGACGCATCATTAACCACAATATTATAATTTCATTTCTGATAGTAATATTTCTTGGATTAGGAAAACAACTTAAAAGAGACAGTTTTAGAACTAGACTTCAAAAGATAGAAAATTTGTATTGGAAATTAATTTAATTTTAGAATTTAAAATGGAATTTTATTATTTTTTAAATATATCTATAAACATATATACAGGGTGATTCTGAATTCATCATCAATATTTGGTGGGGAGGTAGGGGATAGGAAAAGAACACTATTTCACATAGGAAAGCATGGGCGCAGACGTCATGTAGTAGGGCAATATGAATCCGGTTAAATGATGGAAAGAAAACATAACAAGAAAGTGGTAAGAGAAAAAACATTTATTTGTGCATCTTTTGTACAGACTTACAAGAGGTGCTCGAAATTCTGACCATTTGCTAGAGTACATGCCTCACAACGACATTGCATGGACAACCGAACTTTCTGGAATATGCCTGGCGTTTCCCGGATGTTTGCGGCGGCAACCGATATGCGTGCTACAAGGTCCATAGCACTGGCAACAGGGGTCTTGTACACCATGTTTTTCATGGCACCCCATACAAAGAAGTCTATTGGAGATAAATTCGGTGACCGTGGTGGCCAACAAACCGGTCCACCGCGACCAATCCATTGAGCTCCAAATTTTCTGGTCAGGTAACAACGCACATCATTTGCGAAATGTGCTGGAGCGCCGTCATGCTGGAACCACATTCGCCGGAGAATAACAGCAGGAACCTCATTCATAAGACCCGGTAACACAGTCTGAAGAAATATGAGGTAGTTTGCGCAATCTAAACGGGATGGTAGTAAATACGGTCCCAGCAAACAGTCGCCGACGATCCCAGTCCACACATTGACGGCAAAGCGTTGTTGCGCAGCTCTAACTCTCGTACCGTGTGGATTCTGATTAGCCCACACATGCGAATTGTGTGTGTTGAAGACACCTTCACGAGTGAAGGACGCTTCATCTGTGAAAAGAACATACGTTGGGAAATTGGGATCAATGGCTGTTCTCTGCATGAACCACTGACAAAAAGTAACACGCTTGGGATAGTCCTCTGCTTCCAGTAACTGCACTCTTTGCAAATGAAAAGGATGTAAACGTTCCTCGTTTAGTATCCGCCACACTGTTGATTGTGAAACTCCAAACTGGCGAGCCATACCTCGTGTGCTAGAACTTGGCTGTTCTTCGATAGACTGTAGGACAGCTTCCTCGACTGAAACTGTCCGTGTTGATCGGCGGCTGCCTCGATCAACATTAATACCAGCAAATGATCCAGTTTCGCACAGTTGTCGATGAACATGTGAAAACATTTGATGCTGTGGCACGCGCCGGTTGGGGTAGCGCTCTGCATACATTTGCCTAGCTCTAAGACAGCTTTCTCCTGCGGCACCGTAAGTTAGATGCATATCTGCAAGTTCTTGAAACGTATACCGGTTCATGTTACTTCTGCGAAGTCACCTTGTCGAATGACGAAATTGGCTGCACACGGCAGACAGCTATGCGCGTTCATGGGAGATGCGGACACAAAGCGCCCTCTATACACCGTTATGCGTTCGTTTGTGCCTATGCTTTCCTATGTGAAATAGTGTTCTTTTCCTTTTCCCTACCTGCCCACCAAATATTGATGATGAATTCAGAATCACCCTGTATATATATATATATACAGGGGTGTAAAAACTGTGGTCCAATGGGCGATTGTCAAAATGAAATTTTATTAGTATAATTCATCTACATTTTATTAGTATACTTCACCTAAATTTTATTAGTATTTTTATTAGGGGACAAATACCAAAAAATTTCATGGTGGCAATCAACCCATTCACGCCCAGTTTTTACACCCCTGTATATATATATTCATTGCGAAAAATCTTAATGAAATCAATATATGAATTTAAATATTGCATATTTTTCCAATATGCAAGATTGTTTGACGTAATAGTTTAAATTACAAAATGACTTACATGCAAAACACATTTTCCTGTTTGAATTTTTCTTTTCTTGTTTCAGTGTTTGCAGAAGATGGAATGTGTTGACAATGAGCCCAATTTTGTGGAGAAAAGTGGATGTCAAATTATATGAGTGTCATGAATCCCAAACTGAAGCAGTGAAAAATTTGGTTGCTAAGTTACCATATTGTGTCACTCACATTAGTTTAGATTTTAGAGATGTTCATATTTGGATTGAACGTTTGAATTTATGAGAACTTTCTGTGAGGTTCCAAGAAAGCTGTCCCCATCTCAAAATGTTAATTTTGTATCATGTAAAACTATCAGATAGTCTTTTATTAGTTACAGATTTATGCACTCAGCATTTACAAAACCTTAAAGTATTAGTAATTCATTTCTCTGAGTTTCTTGACTCTCCTGCAACAGGAGAATGTAATGGTATTTGTAAAATCGAAGTTTTAGATGTCAGTTGGTGTGACTTCGGACATTTCAATCAGCCTCCAATTTCAAAAATGCCCTACTTGAAACAGTTATGTGTTGCTGATACAAATGTAGATGATTCCTGGTTTGAAAATGACACTTCTTTCTTAGATAGGCTGGAAATATTGGATTTGGGGCACACAAGAATTGGTTCTCAGACATTTCAAAATATACAAAATCATGGACTGAATTTAAAAGAATTATACTTATGTTGGGCATTTCTTCAACACAATGATTTAAAGTTTAATAACCCAGTGTTTCGTCATGTCTAAAGAATATCTAAGACAGTCTGTCTTAGATATTCTTGCACAGGGACTTGTGAAGATGTCGTTTTTCTCATCCAGTCATGCCACTCTTTAGAAAATGTTTATGTTACTCAAGAAGTGGCTCACTCTTATGCAGCACATCCTTTTATTGTTCACAATAGATCTAAATTAGGTATTGTAAAAATTATTCCCTGTGAAGACCATCAAAAAATTGATTATTTGTGTGAATAATAAAATATGATTAGAAATCCTTCTACTCTGTAAAATTATTTTTTATATAAATATGAATATTCTGTGCATTTATGTGTTTCTTTATATTGTTGTGCGTTTGGGGTTCGAAAGGATTGATGCCAATATATAAGAACAATCAACAGGCTTTATTTACTCCAAACAGTGCAATAAGAACACAAATATCTTTCCAAATACACGAACATTCAGTAATCTTCAAATCTAATAACAGCACAGCAAAATTTCACACAGAACAATATAGCGTATTGTTCAATACGAAATCGCTTATAGACAATACAGTCTCAAAGCAAAAGCCTCTCGTGTGAATTCAATCACAGCTGATAGTGAACTCAACTGAACTGAACTGCGTGGAGGTCCCAGCTGGCCCTTATATAGATTTTAGAGATCTTTCCAGAATTTTCAAGAGCTTCGGATGTCTAGAATTTACCAGAAATTACTTCAACTTTCGATATAGAACCCAAGCGAGAAAGGATCCCAATGTATAGGTATAAGGGGGGGGGGTTGCACAAAAAGTCGCCAACTTGGCGATATATCGCCAAATTTGGCGACAAAAATAAGGCGCCAAAACCATCCCCAACTTGGCGATAAACCCAATCCTTGGCGATTTTACCATAGAACTCCATTATAAAAACGATGCTGTAAGGTTGTTTTTCTTGCAAAGCACATGAGACCTTTTGCATTGAGTTGCATAATTTTCGACAGGAAAAACATTAAATAATGCTGCAATTTCACTATAAAAAAATTGGAATATGTACAAAATTCATAACATTATTATTAAACATATAACCTAACAAGGAAATGCCAAGCCATGATCTTTACAAATAGAACAAATCAGAACATCATGGAATTCTACCTTTCTGATGACAGTAAAGCCCTCCACACTATGTTTATTTATATATTATGTTTAAGGTAATTTTAGGTATACGGTAATTTTATGGTTATGATTCCTCTATTTGTATATTTAAGGTTATTATCTCAGGTAAGTCTTTGTAGTTCATTTTTGAATGTAAACAATTAAACTCCTAGATGAAATTTAATATGTAAATGATAAATGATTTGATTAGTTATGAATTTTTGTAAGAACTGTATTGTGATTTAAAATTGTATTTTTTCGCAGATTGTAAACTGAAAACAGAGTGGTTCAGCTAAAAATGAACTTTTAAATGAATATTAAAAAGAACTATTTTTATTTTAAGCCAAGTATCCATGAAAAAAAAATAGATAGTTTAAGAACTATATCTACCTAGTACCATAAATGTAACCTCAACAATGTGTTTATTTGATACTCAATAATTTTCACTAAATAAAAGTGCTGCATGTAGCATTTTATTTTAATTTCATAATAAAAAAATTACCACACTGCTTAGGATCGTGGCCATTTATAGAATAAAGGTATATATTCTGGATCACAAATAAAAATGTGAACGATGTTGCATAGTGTCAATATTGAAAGAATTAAAAAATTTGAATATCCATATACTTTTAAATATATTTTGAATTATTAATGTACTTTCAAATGATATTTTTCTATTTTAATTTTCTTCAAAATAATATTTATTTAAAGTAAGGCTGTCAAGAGGGTTAATATGCTTTCAATGAAAATAATGCAGTCTCCACTGAGTTCACTGTATTTTGTTTTAAAATGTACAGCTTTACAGAGATATATTTTTTGAATTACTTTGCTGAAATATAGAAATAAAGCATTTTATAATGTGCTTATATTATTATACAATGAGTATGTTATATAATGATTTTAAAATTAATTCAATTAAAACAAATGAAACTTTTCAAAAACATAAATGTGTATGATATTAAGTTGAGAACAATGAAAATACTTCCCTCCAAAATCTTGAGTTAACAGTAAGAAAAATAAGTGAAAAGAGGCCTAAAGAGTCTAAAATAAGCCTAAAGAAATGTTTGTTATATATCACAGGAAAAAAGACAAAAATCAACCTCATTTAATTTCCTTTTTCTTTAACATGCACTTCTAAACACCCACACACATTTTTTTTAATACACTCGATTAGAAGGCATACACAATTAAAAAAACTGCATTCAAACTGAATAAAAGTAATTTTATTTTGCGAATAATACACAAATACAAGTCTGCTCTAAAAATAAAATATGCCACAAATTAAACCAGTACAATATGCTGTACTTTGTTTGACAGTTATTACATAACAGAGAAAATTGCGAGATTGAAGACTATAATGTGATTAGTTCTTCTTAGACTCCTAATAATAATAATAATAATAAAGACTACAAAGACATTATAAATTATTAAACTTTAATTTAAACATATAACAAATGAATTTTCTATGCGTATAGGGTAAATTTAGCAACAAATAAAGATTTTTTTCTTAAAAAAAATATGCATAGCCATGTTTTGAATGTCAGTAAGCTAATTGTAGCATACTTTCACAATTACTTTTCCTACTAAAGTGATTTTCAAACTTATTGCTGATGGGACTTTTCAGAGTTACCAAAGTTTGCATGTGCCTGTCTTATCGACTGTGAACTATATTTATTTAATATACTGTTGTGCGCTCGGGGTTCGAAAGGATTGATGCCAATATATAAAAACAATCAACAGGCTTTATTTACTCTAAACAGTTCTCAAAAACACAAATATTCAGAAATCTTCAAACTCAATTAAAGCACAGCAAAATTTCACACAGAAACAATGCATTCAATACCGCGTATCGAATACAAAATCGCTCAGAGAAACGCAGTCTCAATGCAAAGCCTCTCATATGTATTCAATCGCAGTTGACAGAGAACTGAACTGAACTGAACTCCCTGGAGGTCTCAGCTGGCCCTTATATAAGTTTTAGAGACTTTTCTAGAATTTTTCAGAGCTTTCGGATGCTAGAAATTACCAGAAAGTGCTTAAACTCTCGATAGAAGATCCCAAGCGAGAAAGGACACCAATGTACAGGTACAAGGGGGTGCACAAAATGTTGCCAACTTGACAACAAAAATAAGTCGCCAAAACCATCGCCAACTTGGCGATTTCCCCATAGACCTCCATTGTAAAAATGATGCTGTAAGGTTGCTTTTCTTGGAAAGCACCCGAGGCCTTTTGCATTGAGTTACATAATTTTCGATAGGAAAAACATTAAATAATGCTGCAATTTCACTATAAAAAGTTGGAATATGTACAAAATTCATAACAATACTATAAATATGACAGACAAATATGAAATGTGTTTCATTTACTTAATTTTTGTTGCACTTGATAGATATATATAGATATAGATAGACAGACAGATAAATAGCTATTGCCTATGAAAACAAAATAATTTAGTCAAAAACCCGATGTCACTTTCTTGAATATCAAGAGGAAACAAACCCAGAAAAATCAGACAAAGTGATTTTGAAGTATCAAGAGAAGTAAGAAGTATGAAGATTTAAAAAATAGCAGTATATGCAACATCTAAGACATAGAACACATTTTAATTAAAATAAGAATGAATTTCAATGCTTAATTTTAATTACAAGAGTTTTAAAACTAAAATAACAAGCTTTATCATAATTTAACTTAATTCAAAGCAAGCTGAAATATTTAGTGCATTCCTACTGAGACACACTGCATACTTTGAAAATTACTGTATACAACCTATTGTATAGTAGGGCAAAAATGTCATTTTGTCATTTACTTCTTCCAGTAAATACATTAGGGCAAGCTTAATATATGAATCATATGTCATTAGCATTTGTGAAACATATAAGTTAAATTTTCCTTAATGTAACAGCTATTGCAGCCTACTCTACAAATGAAAAGGTTTTCTTCTGTCTACAAGTATATTGTGATTTTTTCTAACAAGGCAATATTACTTGTCTTTGGAAGACTGAGATGCTTAGAGTAAAAAGTTCTTTGAAGGGAGATTTTTCTGAATATTTTATTTATAAACACATGAATATCTATGAAAATATTAACCCTCTGATTATGGGCCAAGACTGAAGACTATTTTTTATTCAATCGTACTACAATTTACAAAAAATAAATGAAAATTGTGGCAGATATCTCTTGAAAATATCCTAGTATAAGTGTAAGGCAGAGATTATTTTTCAAAAAGTGATACGAATACAATAAACATTTTGTCGCTGACACTTGATGTCCCAACCTCGTAATCAAATAGTTAAAGGAAAATTATACGAGATATTTATACCATCCTTCATCTAGTTACAAAAAGAATGCATAAAAAATCTAAATTTAAAATAAACTAAATATATATATAAAAAAATTGGTACTTCTTCATTATCTTGTCAACCACTTTCCATTTTTAAAAAAACTATCGCCAAACTGAACCGCTCAATAAATAAATGGCAGGATGTTGTAATTGGAATCTCAAACAATTACCAGAAATTCAGAAAATGCCCACTCACTAAAGTGTCAGTTATCCGTAACTTTAAACTATGAAATATATTGATGAAAACATATAAAAAATTGTCTTACATATTTATTTATTTACATTATTTTTCTTAATTATCGGCAGGTGAAGGTTTGTGATGTTAGTTGAAACTGATCTATTGTACATAATTATGTAACTATGCATCGTAACATTTTTTTCAATGTTTATTCTCTTTTACTATCATGGCATTGCCGTTTAAGGACATAATTGTTATTTTATTTAATGAAATAACTAATAACTCAGTAAAGCATCATTAAAAATTTAGATAAACTTCGAATTTAAAAAGATGACATAACAAATTCCTTGATGACATAACAAATACTTGTAACACATCTGACGTCAGATGAATGTGAACCACAAATCATGCGTTTTTGACATTAAATCCTATAATTTGGCAACAGTTTTTTTGTGGAAAGCAGTTGGCGGGATAATGGAGAAGTACGAAAATTTTATATAACTTGCTCTATTACTTTCTAAATTTCCTTTCTGTAGATGCTGAAGGCCCTTCTTTGACATTCAATGTGTAAAATTTCTCTATATGTCAAAAATAGGAATAACATGTAAAATATGCATAGATATATTTTTACATCACTGATTTTATTTTATGAAATATGCGATATAGTAGATTTTTATATTGCACATCTTAGGATCAGAAGATGTGCGGATTATAGATTTTTGCATAATATAGATATCATTTTGCACATTGTTAAAACCTTACAAACATGGTCTAAATATGTCTGGATATTGCAATGGTCCAAATATACCTGTATCGAATCCTTCTATTCTTTAGAACAGTTTTAAATTATGTCTGGATATTGCAATGGTCCAAATATACATGTATTGAATCTTTCTATTCTTTAGAACAGTTTTAAATTACAAAAAAAAAAATACAATTTAGTGGTATTTTTTATTTACAGAAATAAAGAACTATAAATAAGCACTATACTTAATTTTTTTTTTAAATTGTCACTATAATTTGTTTCAGTAGTTTTGATTTTTCTCTTATTATCTTTTCTTGATTTCTGTAAACAGCCAGTATTTCTCGATCTGTTACAATGTTTTGTGGTTTGAGAAATTTCGAACATCGCTACAGTAATTTAACTCTTTCTGACATGGAATTTTATTTTGCCTTTAAAATTATTTTGTTTACAATGATCATCAGGCAAGACTATGTTATTTCATTACTTATATTATATTTCTAAGAAAATTCATGTAAAATTTTTTTCATTAAAATTTTTTTATATAATTTCTCAATTAAGGTGATATAGATTAAATAATGTCTGAAACATACGGCCGTATTCTCCCCTCACGCGGAATCGGAATATCGTACTGAATTCGATGATTCCAGGTGTTATTTCGAAGATCGCGATTCTCCCCTCAAAATCCGGAATTCAGGCATTTCGGAAATGTGGAATATCCTTTACTTTCTTTCGGCTGGTCAGAGGCAGCCGGAATATCGTTTTGGAAGGTGGAATCTCTGTTTGCTAATAATGGTGGACGTAAGCAGTTATTGTTGATGTTTTTTGTGTAACATTTGTAGAGTTCATTTCTTATTTTATATGTTTTTTTTTTATTAATTCCTGTTGGATAATTAAAATGTGAATATTTTTATTTTCTGTTCTTTTCAAATTGGTAAGTAATAAATATTATTATCTCCTGAAATGAAGTAAAATATTATTATATATTGTAATAAGTTTTTGGGGGGGCAAAATTACTTTTATATGCACTACATAATATAAAAATAATGCCATTTTATTGAAGGCTTTTAATTGCAGAAGGACATTCTACTATATTTTTTCAATTTAAATTAATCTTCATTGACTTACTCATACTGGCTAAACATACTTATTTTATTTTATATTTAACTTAGTCTTTATTTATTTCTTATATTATGCAAAAAAAAAAAAAAAATCGCTAAATAAACAGTTGCAATGTTATAAATAATTAATGCTATTTTGATTCTAAATTCAAAATCTTGAGTTTCTTTATTTCTAACTATTTACTTGAAAACAGCCTGTGTATGGGCTGAAAAATACTTGCTGCCTTTTCTAAAAACAACTTTCACAGTTCTCAACTTGCATCAATATAATATAATATCCAAGTGGAATAAGCTCAGTCGCTTATTTGTTTATATTTTCAAATTTTTATGTTCATGTTGCACGTTAACGAATACAGGTAGAAAATAACATAATTATTAAAAAATCACATGTTATTGTTGTATAATAATTTCTTCAAATAAGACTTTTTTTTTTTTTTTCTTTTTTTAAGCAAATCTTTGGTAGTGCAGTTAATCTTTTTATCATTTTACAATAGTAATTTAGCATTTATTGGAATCTTGTGTTTTTTAAAAAGCAGAAAAAGATTTTTTAGATGTTGAAACCCTAGTATAACAGTTGTGTGTAATATTTGTTAGCTCAAATATAATTTGTAAGTTGCATTTTCAATTTTTTGTCCACTGTGAAGTATACGTGCATGAGTATCAGATCCAACAGCAAGGCTTACGAGTTAAATATCACACCCCCAAGCCCAAACTTTACCTAATGTTAATACTACACAAATATAAAAATTTTCTTTTGAATGATTTGTAAAAACTTATTGGAGTCAGCAGTCTTTGGTTTGGCAAAAACAAAGTTCATAATTTTTAATAAAAACTTCCAGTTGGTGAATTTCACTTGTACAAAAAAAAATCATGCTGGCAAATGAGACCCAATGAAAATAAGGATAAGTTTAAAGTCCCTATAATAATAAATATTTTTTGAACATTGAAAGGAAACTTATTTATCTTAAAAGTTTATTTTCTTTTACTTCATTTTATCTATTCAATGTATTTCAGAGTTAAAAAAGTTTTATTTAAATTCTGATTTAGATGTGTTTATCTTCCAAGATATAGATTTATCTTACAGCATAAGTCATCTGTTTAAATGTATTTATCTAATAAAATAAAAGTTTTGATTTTTTTTTTTCAAAAGCATATATTTATTATTACTGTTTTTTTAAAACTTCCATTATCAAAAATTATAGAATGCTCTCTGTGGAAGATTCTTCGATTTAAGTGTATATTTATAAATTTTTAGGCAAATACTGATATATATTGATAAAGTGATCAAAAGTCTTATGATAGAAGTAGGGGAACTGCCGTAGACCCTAGTTTTCTCATAGTTTGTTGTGTAAAATGCTGTTTTGAGAGAATATTTAGCGAATAATGTTCTTTTTAAAAAAAAAAAACTAGTTTCTAGGGTGCATCGATTTTATTTCTGATATTACTTCTAGAAACAAATACAATATCATTCCATAAAAAGTTCAGAAGGAGATTAGTAGATCTGGTGGATCCTGTGGTGCCTGAATCCTGAATAGATGTTTGATTGCTCTCAGAAGATCACAAGTGTGTAGTTTTATTGTATAATAAGTGACTATCATTAGTGATCTTTTGCAAGCAAGTAGAATTTGATGCCTTTGGACTAAATGCTACTTTTGGAAGGATTGTTGATACATCTTTGCCTCGAAGAAGTACAACTTTTAAATCTGCAATATGATACGAGTCCCACTGCTATGCCAAAAGAGAGGACAGTGAAATAAGTTTAATGAAGTAGCATCAAAAATAATATTGTTGCTCCCTACAAACTAGTTTTTTTTATTACATTATACTTGCTAAATTAGGTTTTCTAAAAAATAGCATGTTACACTACAAACTCTGAGAACACAACAAAAAAAGTAATTACAAAAATTATTTAACATATTTTTAAATGACTATCATGCAATAATGGACAACATTCTTTCTTTTCGTTCGAGGCTATAAAAAGCTAACTGTTTGGGAAAACATTGAAAAATTGTTCCATTTGAAAACATGCTCTTGAATAATACTTATTTTTTATTCTGCTACTGAAATGATAGCAATGTATGCAATAGATCTGTATAATATAAGAAAAATAAATATTAATTTAATTTCTGATTAATTTACTGTTAATTATTGAATGTATTAGAAATATAACGTTAAAATAAATTATTGAATCCATTGGACACTACACTGTTAACTAGTTATTTAAAAAAAACACAAATTGCACAAATTGTGCCTATTAGTTGCTAAAATCAGTGTAAAAATTGTTTTAAACTCATAAAAGAGCTAAAATCCTACATGTTTCAGCTTTAAACTTAAAGCCATCATCGGGGAAGAGGAACAACACAAACAACTACTGATCTTCAAATTTTCGACACGAGAAAATTGAAATCAACAGATTGGAATTGATTTCAATTTTCTCGTGTCGAAAATTTAAAGATCAGTAGTCGTTTGTGTTGTTCCTCTTCCCCGATGATGGCTTTAAGTTTAAAGCCGAAACATGTAGGATTTTAGCTCTTTTATGAGTTTAAAACAATTTTTACACTGATTTTAGCAACTAATAGGCACAATTTGTGCAATTTGTGTTTTTTTAAATAAAATAAATTATATCATAACTATTGTCTATAAAAATGAATAAAATTTCAAATGTTCAAATTGAAGTATGTTTATAAATTATGTAAATTAAAACTTATTTACTAAAATATATTCTTATAATCACAATTTCTATATTAGTTTTTAATATTTAGAAAAATTTTCATATAATTTTTGCAAAACATGCTTTTATGAAATTTTTCATTATTTAATAACTAAATAATGAAAGAATATGCGTTTGTTTTCATTAATTTGGTTTTTGAGCTTATAAGCATGGCAGAAAATAATCTGATTAAGAGAAATAGTAAAAAATCCTTCTTTAATTCAAACTGTTCATTCTTATAATTATATTTACTCTAAAGGTATGTAAGAATAATTAATAGGTATAGTTAATTTGTTATTTGTTTGTTTAACTAATGAAATGACTTATTGCAATTTTTATTATTCTATAATTAGTAACTATAATGTTGTTAATTAATTATAAAAATATAAATTATGCTTCTTAATCAGTGATAAAAATTGGAAAATGAAAGGTAGGTGTCAAATATTCCTTTTTAGCATTATATACTCCTTTACAGAAAAGCACAAATATCTTGCTTTTGTTTAAAATTGAAGTTCTTAATCTACCAGATTAAAATTATTTTAACCAACTGTAAAGCTGATATAAAGCATTTTTAAGTATTACTGTATTTATAATTGAAAAATGCACTTAATCATGTAAAACAAAATTAAAACTGGATAACTTCCTACCAAGTCAGTAACAAAATTTTATCCCTTAACTGATGACACCTAAGAATTTAGTAAAAAGAAAAAAAAACTTATAATTTCATTACAGTCGAATCTTGTTAATATGAAATCAAAAGGACCACTTTTGTGTGTGTGTGTGTTAATCATTAAAATAATAGTACCATCTTATCCGTTGGTATTTATTAGTGCTAAGTGATTTAATGTCAACAAAAATGTTCGACTTTGTAAATTGATTGTATATGCATGTGTGTGCAAAGCTGGGCATCCATTCACAAAATTGGTGTTATCTGCTTTTGCAAATTCTTTACACATGGTGCATGTCATCAAATTTTGCTCTTGTGTAAACAAGGGATTTTCTTTTTTTCCTTTCATAAATGTGTTGGAATATAATGGAAAAGTACCCAAAATACTATCTTTGAATCACTGAACCAAGACAGATCATTTATTTGACATGTTACAGGTATTCTGAAAAATTAAGATGTAATAGTTTGCCACTTTGTACATTAAAGAAAAGGCAAAGGAATATATACCTACAGAAATAAAAGTTGATTAACATTACAAAAAAAAAAAAAAAAAAAAAAAAAACTATTTGTCTTTACATAAATTAGATTGAATTATGTTTTTGGTTTCTCATTTATGATAATTATAAGTATGTGCAGAACTTATTTTAATGAAATATCTTTATCACAAAAATATTATTTAGTATTATGAAATTTTAGCAATCATAGCCATCGTCAATGAATGTGTTATTTAATAATTCAACAAGTAAAAAAAAAAAAAAAAAAAATACTTTGTGTGTGATTTTATTGGTTTAAAGAAAAGAAGAATTATAAATTAAATGAAAACAATTAAGTTAAAAAATCAAAATTACAGAAAATTCAACATTTCATTTTCTAACAGCATTTGTATTATAGAAATAGATTTAAATCTTAGCTCGAGTTTTCTTTTTCAACTCTGAATGATAAAAATTTTAAATTATCATTGTTGTTTTGAGTTTATCAGAACTTACGATATATAGCTAATTTAATCCTTAAATCTTGATCTGAAACAAAAAAACGGGGGGGGGGGGGAAATCTCTGATCAGTTGAAATTTTTTTTTCTTTATGAATTCTAACACTGAAGATTTAAGAAATGCCCTAATGTTGATATGTATTATTTGATGGCATTCTAATATTGTTCAATATCATTATTGTTTTAAATTATTAGGAGATTTAAGATATTTTAAGTAAGAGAAAAAATGTACAGCTCAAGCAACACTTTCAAATCTTATATTTTACTATTTAAGAATACACAATTTTACTTTTAAAATTTTACCAAGTTACAAAATTGCAGTTATTCATAATACTTTACTAAAATATTAATTACTGATATACAATAATAGTGATATTTTAAACATTGCTGTAATGTTGTAATACGTGTGACATATAATGTGAAATTTTAGATATCAATGTAGTATCTGAGGTTTTTGACAACATGGTTCACACCATGGTATAAACCGTCAAAAACTGACACATGTCAAAAACCTGCCAACCCTGATTCTTTATGAGAGGAAGAAAAAACTTAACTGAAGTACATATAATATTAATTATTATTTATGTGAATAAATATCAGTTTTTATTAAAGTCTTATGTGAATTAGTTAATTTTATTTAGTTAAATCAATATGCAAAATAAAATTTTAAAAAGCTTGGATGATAAAAACAAAAACCTTTCTCATTTAAAGTAGTCAATTTTCAACCCAAACAATAAGTGAATACATTGACAAAAGAATTTTAATTGTATTGAATATCACCTATGAAATGCCATGACAGAGAATTTAGTCATTTGTTTATTAATTAGTGTTTTGTACGTGCAGCCTAAGCTCCAATATCTTTTGTGTAAAAACATTTGGTGCATTAGAATGTTGTTTGTGAATTTTTAGCACATGAAAATTTGCCCTACCTGAAGTAGGTTATGAAAAGCATACACACACGTAATTTATGTACAAATGTATATGCATACATATATATCATTTTATTGTTCAATTTAACTGAATAATAATCCACAGCAAAATTAAACAAGGTGCTTATTAAACACTGGTTGGTACAGCAAAGAAAGGAGGGGGGGGGGGAATTGAAGCCTTGAAGCCTATCTTGGAGCACCTAAAAATTGATAAGATGCAAACTAAACATTGTATTAAAGTGATGCATGATGTGTAAAAGTCAACATAAAAAACATAAACCGCTAAAGATATTTTAGAATGCATCTTCTTCAAGAACTTAAAACTGCTCAATAAAATTTATTTTCACTACTTGTGCTTTTCATTATATAATTTTTTACACATTCATACTCAAAATATTTTATTAATCTGTAAAAAATGGATTTATTCATTTTATAATCAATAATGATTCAATAACCCTTCTTATTTGAAGATCCTTCCTGCGCCACTATATTAAAGATAATTAAAATTGCATTAACAAGAATAAAATGTGGAATGACTATTTGAAAAACTATAAAAAAAAAATGAAGAATACATGTAAACTAGAATAGGAACAATTTTAATATAACACAAAATGTACTTAATACTAGAATGCTAGCATTATCTGCATCTGCGTGTTATTTCAATAAGAAGTGTACATCAAAATGACATACACAAATATTCTAAGGCTACGTACAAAAGTATGTCAATAGTACAGTAGAGTACGCAGGATTCTGTGTTTTTTTTTTTTTTTTTTTTTTTTTTTTATAGGGTGGGAGGAGGGGGGGGGGGGGGTAATGAGCTTGGATAATATGTGGGGTTGTGAAAATGGCTTAAATTGTGAGTCCCCCTGCAGTAGCATAATTAGCAAGAAGTTTTAAAGTGGCAAGATAAAATAATGATTTAGCTAAATAGTATTAACATAAATCCACAAACTTGTATAATAAATATATAAGTAGCTATTTTTAACTGATGCATTTGTAAAGTAAATAATATAGCTAGTGAGTAAATTTACACTAATAATATATATATATATATATATACTATCAGTATAAATTTATTCTTTAGATAAATTATAAAATAGAAAAATAAATTAAACTTATGTAAAGATTCAAAAACTGCATTGAGAAATTCACTTTATTTAATATAATTTATTATTTATTTGTAATATGTTCTCCATAAATCGTGAAATATACTGGTTTAAATTTTGGATCCAATATCATGAATTATTTGTTGATCGAAGTACAAAATTAATAAAAATGATAACAAATGAATATATAATAATTATGCCTTTAAAACTCAGATATAAACAGTTCAATAATAAGAAATTAGATTAGGTGTTAGATTAATCATCCGATTTAAATATTTCATATTTAACGTAAGAATAAATACACCAAGAAAAAAAAAAAAAAAAAACGGACATTCCCCCCTCCCCCTTTTAATCTTTTTCAGAAACATCCCCTGCAGTATTGAAAAACATTTTATTTTCCTTTAGGTATTCATTCCTTTACTCAAATTTATTAAATAAATGTTATTTTGATTAAATCAGAGTAACTATGAACATCGTCACTAGTTAATGAAAAAATAAATAAACATGTGCAGTTGCATATGTTTACGTTCATTCTGATTGGTTTTTCACACTTCTTATGAATTTGAAACGTCACTTCCTTTGGAATGTTGGGGAAGAAATATCGATGATTCCGAATCTGGAATCGGACTAGGGGAGAATCGCTCTTTCCCACCGAACCGGAATCCAGGCCAGATTTCGGATGAACTGAATTCCGGTTTCGTTCCACTTCGGTGGAATGGGAGAATACGGCCGATAGTGCTGTAGAACAGAAGTTTTTTACAGCTGTGTCATGGCATACTAGTGTGCCATAAAAGGACTGCATGTGTCCCACGAAAAATTGTAAATATTCTCCTTTGGCTATATTTTAAAAATGAATTTCTAAATATTAAAAATAAATAAAATAAAAGTTATAGAAAGTACTTGTTTCATTTCCAACCTTATGTTTGTTATGTTCACATTCATGAAATGAAATTATCAAAAATAAAAACCAATCAGTGCGAGAATCCTAAGATAAAGATATAAGAATATGCTGTTTGAAAATATAACTTTATGAAAATAGATTTTTAAAGTTAAACTCAAGTGAAAAATATCAAAATCATTTATTTCTTTAACTACGTATTAAACTTTCATAAAGAAAAAAAATAAATTTCTGCAGGCATGTTTTTAAATTTTTCATTCACATTTTTTATTTTTTATTGGCATTTCCTTCATAAAAAGTACTATAGTTTTTAAGGTATTGCATTATCCATTCTGTTAAAAAATACTTAAATCATAAAAAATGTAGGTGTCCCAAAGGTTTAGGGTAGGTCCAAGTATCTCTTGAAATAAAAAAATAAAAATAGAATGAAGGACAGAAATATTTCTACAAAGTGGAATGCAAACAATTCGTAGCTATAAAATTCACTGTTTATATTTGAGAAGTTGAATGTTTTATAGCCAATTGTGTTTTATGGATCAGTGTTCATTTTAAATATCTTAATAATAGATCTTAGATTATAAATTCAAAATTTTTCTAATATGAATGTATTAATAATTTTTAGAATTAAAATTCTGTTTTTTATATAAAAAATGGCTAGATTGTGTTTCAGTCCATTCAATATATTTAAAAAAAAGAATAATTTCAATCAGATAATCTTTTGGGATGATATAAAATAAAGTTTGTTTGTTACATGGATTTAACAATAGCATCTTCACATTTTGTCCCCTTCTAATTCTAACCCATTTGCATCAATAGCATGCATCTCAGAAATTTATTTCTCTGTTCAGAAATTCTGAAGCTATACAAGAAATTACCGAAAAAAGAACTTTTAGTTTACGTAATCATCAAAAGTCTGTCATTACAGAGGTCTGTCCAGACTTTCTTCACAAGCTCCTATTTTTGTGAAATTGTGAACATTTTTTTATATTTGTAAAAACTCATGTCCTAATTTTGTGAATTTGAAATTACCATTATATACAGGCTCCTGTTCATCTATTTTCAACAAGATCTTTTTCTGTATAAAAAAGCTAGTTAATAAATTTTTTGGTGACTTCAGCTGTTTTAATTTGAAATGATTAAATTTGTGAAAAATTCAATTTGAAGATAAGAAAATTTTGTGAAAGGTTCTGTTTTAAGGTAAAAATTTTGTGAAGGGTTCTGTTTAAAGATAAATATTTTTGAGAAGGGTTTTTTAAAGGACCCATTTTTTCCTAAACAGATACTAATATTAAAAAAAGCAAAATTTATTATTAGGATTTTTTAATTCAAAAAGAAATTCATGAATTGACGTATGCATGCACTAATGGTTGCAAACCAGTCGCAACCCAACAGATCGCAAGCCAGTCCTGGATTCCTAAGCACAGTTCAGAGCTTTCTACACCCCACGGTTAGATGAGCAGGTGCTAACCCTTGACACTTACTAACCCCAAAAAAGGCCGCACCTTTGACACAAGGAGTTTTCCATAATAATCTGGAACTGTGAGCGGTTCTTATTATTCTCCTTGGTACTGGCACCATTCTATGGTTTGAAAGCACTTCAGTGCTTAGGGTTACCGAAAGATCCGGACCCTACAGCCCACAGCCTGAGCAAGGACGTGTCTGTGCATTCAGGAAGGAAGTTTCCACACCTTTCTGGGCATGCAAGTGGAGCCTTCTTTCCCACCATAGCTGACATTCTAGTGCTCGCATTTGTAGGTTTTTCATGTCCGAAGATGTTAGTATATTAGGTGCACGTTGAGAAAAACTGGTCTAAGGCCTACGGCCCATTTGCCCCTATGGGTTTTTGGCTCCAGAAGTTTTTGGGGGACCTGGAGCATCCCCTACTATGAAGCAGTATTTCACTTTAGTGCACAGGTTCTACTGCCACATACTATGCCATGACCTTTGTGGTCAATTCTTGGGATTAAGAGAATGATATGCAGGTGTCGATGATCTCCTGCACATAGAGCACACAGGACTGACCTTGTTGTGCTCACTAAATTTCCCGAGAACTTGGGTACAGAGCGTAATCCATCTTTCCGTGGTGCTCAGCTGTAACACTGAGCTTACAGTTTAAAAAACATAGTTGTGTCTCTCAGTATTTTATAAATTGCAGAAATAAATTGTATTAGTTGATAGAAAAGTACTATAAATCTGAGGAAGGCAATGACCCAAACAGTTTGAAAGCCATAGATTTATCTTGAGACATGAGTATGTTTCTTTTAGAGCACATTTAACAAATAAATAGCTATTTCTCAATATGTATGCGGAGATGTACTATAAAATTGTCCTTCTGGGAAAAACTTCTTGAACATACTTCACAAATAAATGGCTTTTCTCCTGTATGAATCAAAAGATGTCGCCTTAGCTGTCTGCTTGCAGAAAATTCTTTGCAGCATATAGTACAAATAAATGGCTTTTCTCCCGTATGAGTTCGATGGTGTTCATTTAGATTTCCCTTATTACCAAATTTCTTCGAACATACTTTACAAATAAAAGGTTTATCCCCTTGATGAAATCTAAGATGTTCTTTTAAGCAAAACTTATTAGAAAATCTTTTAGTGCATAATTTGCAAATGAATGGCTTTTCACCTGAATGTATGCGAAGGTGATTTTTTAGTTGCCCAAATTGGATAAATCCTTTAGAGCATGTGTTACAATTAAATGGCCTTTCTGTATTATGAGTAAAAAGGTGATTTTTTAGATGCCTATTTTGGGTAAATCCTTTAGAGCATATATTACAATTAAATGGCTTTTCCCCAGTATGAGTGAGAAGGTGTTTATTTAGATTTCCTTTTTGAAAAAATGTTTTAGAACATACTCCACAGACAAATGGCTTTTCCTTAGTATGAATTTTAACATGTTGTATTAATATGCTTTTTCTGGAAAATTCTTTAGAGCATACATCACAAGTGAATGTCTTTTTTTGTATATGTGAAGACCTTTCTTTTTTATGGTTGAGGAGGAAGGGTTTAGTTGAGCACTTCTCAGTGAAGATCTTTCCAGATATTTTTTAAATATACAAAATTTTCCAAATAAGTTTTTTATTGGAATCAGGATAAAGTACTTGTTTTTCAGGTTCTCCCATTTATGTTTCCTATAGGAGGAAACCTTAGCACATCGTTCAAAATGAATAAAATTTATTTGCTTGCAACAAACAATATAAAGATGAATCTGGAAAATTATACTCATCAAAAACGATTTTTTTCAAAGAAGTTTTTTTCATGAGCATGTACAATGAAGTATTTTGGAACTTTGCTTCTGAAAAAAATACTTTGTATTCTTCACTAGTAAAGGCAACAGTCTGCATTTCTCTTGTATCTGAAATATAAAAAATACTTCATTATTAAGTATTTTATATTTAACCTCACATTTATTTTCACAAAAAAATTAAATATATTAATTTTCAGAATTATAATATTACACATGAGTTAGTACATCTGTGTGTATATAAGAGGTTGATTAGATGATTGATTAGTTACTTATTACTAAAAATTCACAATTGGGACAGAAAGAAAAATGAAAGAGTTTTAAAGAATAAAATTTATGTGGTAGGAAAGAGGAGGAGGGAAAAGGTAGAGGCAATTTTGGGTGGTGAGAGGATGTTAAATGATTATTTATTGTTACAATAACGTAAGAAATAGAGCAAATACAGTTTAAAAAAATTCAAGACGTTTGAAGATTTTTTAATTTGTGAGCGGGCAGTCGACAAATATGGAAAAGCAAAAATTTTAAGAGGGTAGTAAATTTATTAAATGATTTATTAATTATTGTTACTAAAGATTTATAAATAAGACTAAAACACATTAAAATCAAACACTTTTAAAGACTTTAAATTTTGTGTGCTAGGATAAAAATGGGGGAGCTAAGTGGTAAGTGACAATTTAAGATGGATGGAGAATTTTAGATAGTTAATTACTTATTATTATGAAAAAGCAACAAACACAGCAAAAACAATACTTTTAAGAATATTAAACTTTGTGAGGTGAGGGGGCAAAGGATGAGAAGATTTTTTGGGAGGGGAGAGAGTTTATTATATAACTTATTACTTATTTACTTTATTAAAGATTTACAAATAGAAGAAAAAAATTGAATGAGAAGATATTTAAATACTTTCATTTAAATGTGCTTTGTGAAAGAGAGGTAGTTAATTTTGGTGGGGGTAAGAGAAATTATGTAATCGATTATTTATTGTTAAAATAATGGAACTCATAGAGCAAAAAAGGTTTAAAATATTAAAGATTTTTAATTTTGGTTACTGCAAGGCAGGGAGAGGTAAGCGATAATCTGGGATAGGGGATTTACATTAAATTTTATCGATATTTAAACGATCAATAATTTATTGTTACAATAAAGTAACAAATAGAGCAGAAGTTTTTAAAAAATTAAGCAGTTTTTAAACTTTAAAACTTTGGGTACTGTGTGAAGGGAACAAAAGGAGGAATTTCGATGAATTTTTTTAAAATCATAAATTCACTGAGATGCAGTACAGTTTCACATCAGATTAAGAAATAACAAGAGGATGAAATTAGGGACTTTTAACGATACTATAGAAAAATAGACTTTTAAGGACTAAAAATTACTTTTCAGAAATTTAAGGATTTTCAAAGACTGTACAACCCCTTCTGTACTACTTAACTTTGATCGCATTCTCATGGAAACATAAGATGGATTTTTCCGATCTTATGATAACCAAAAAATATGGTAATTTTTAACTTTGGAAAGATATAATATATTAAACATATTTAAAGTTATGATACTGGCAGCATTTCTTCATATTACAGTAAATTAAATCATCTGTCTACCTTGTACTAATGAACATTTTAATATATACATTATATATTTTTTATGAAAATTTTACTGTTTTTTATTACAGTTGCAGAACATTATTTCAGCTATATTTACTGAACACATAGTTGAGAAACTACACAAGAAATAGATTTGGAAAATGACATGCTCAGTAATCACCAGGGAGGAGAGGACGAATTTAGATAAGCTATTAATTATAATAAAAATAAAAATATATCTATATATATAACAGAAAAGTTTTTTAAAAAGTTAAAAAGTTTTCAATATTTTGAACTTTGTAAGTTCAGGAGGAGGGAGAGAATTGCAAAATGTAAAAGTAGATTTTTTTGGGTAGGTGGGGGGGGGGAGAAAGAAGTTGCTAAGATGATTGCTTAGTTAGCATTACTAAAAACTCAGAATTTGGCCAGAAAGGAAAATGAAAGTTTTAAAGACTAAGTTTTGTGTGGTAGGAAAGATGGAGAAAGGAAAGTTAGAGGCAATTTTGGGTGGTGGGAGGATGTTAAATGATTCTTTATTGTTACAACAAAGTAGGGCAGAGAAACTTTGAAAAAATTAAAGATGTTTGAAGATTTTTAAATATGTGAGGGAGAGTTGACAAATGTGGAGAAACAAAAATTTTAGGGGGTTAGTAAGTTTATTAAATGATTTATTAATTATTGTTACTAAAGATTTATAAATAAGACTAAAAAAATAAAGTGTAATATTTTTAGACTTTAAATTTTGTGTGGTAGGAAACAAAGTGGGAGCTAAGAGGTAAGTGACAATTTAAGATGGATGAAAGATTTCAGATGGTTAATTACCTATTATTACAATAAAGTAACAAACAGAGCAAAAAATTTTTTTAAGGATATTAAACTTTCTAAGGTGAGGGGGGCAAAGGAGGAGAAGCAGATTTTTTTGGGAGGGGAGAGAGTTTATTAGAGGACTTATTACTTAATTACCTTACTAAAGAATTATAAATAGAAGAAAAAAAATTGAATGAGAAGATATTTAAAGACTTTAAATATGCTTGGTAAAAGGGAGGGGGGTGGGCTAAAGGATAGGTGACACTGTCATATGGATGGGGTTTTTAGATGGTTAATTACCTATTATTATGATAAAATGACAAACAATACAGAAAATTTTTGAAAAGAATATTGTCCAAAATTTTAAATGTTGTGATCTGAAGGAGCAAAGGGAAGAAGTAGTTTTTTTTTGGGGGGGGTAGGGGTAGAAAGTTTATTAGATGACTTATAATATTTACCTTACTAAACATTTACAAAAAGAAAAAAAAAAAATTAAAGAGACTTAAAGACTAAGTTTTGTGTTCTTGATAAGAGGGGGGAGGGGGGAGAGGAAACATAAATTTTGATGGGGAAAGGAGAATATTATACAATCGATTATTTATTGTCACAATAAAGTATCAGATAGAGCAAAAAGGTTTAAAAAAATTAAAGATTTTTAATTTTCAGTGCTCTGGAGGGCAATTCTGGGGGGGGGGGGGATGGAACAGAGTGAAGCGAAATTCTGTGATGAGGGAATTTAGATTAACTTTTAATGAAATTTACATGATCAATCATTTATTGTTATAATAAAGCAGAAAACAGAGCAGAAGAGTAAAAAGAATTAAGAGGATTTCAAGTTTTAAAACTGTGGGTACTGTGTGGAGCAGTATAAAAGAAAGGGAAGCCAAATTTCAGAAAAGATGGATTTAGATGATTTTTTTTAAATCAGATATTCAGTGAAATACAGAAAAGTTTCACATCGGTTTAAGAAATAATAGGAGAGTGAAATTAAGGACTTTTTGCAGATTTTGAATAAAAATAAAGAATTTTAAGAATCAAAAATCCCTTTTAAACAATTTAGGGACTTTCAAGGAATGTATGAACCCTGTGTACTTAACTCTGATCGCATTCTCATGGAAACAAAATATGGATTTTTTATGATGTTAGGAAAACAAAAAGTATAATAATTTTTATCTTTGAAAAATATAACAAATTAAACATATGTAAACTTACGATACTGGCAGCATTTCTTCATAATGCAGTAAACTAAATCATCTACTTTGTACTGCTAAACATTTGAATATATACTACATTATATATTTTTGCATGAAAAATTTCCCCTTTTCCTATTACATTTGTAGAACATTCTTCAGCTATGTTTATTGAACACATAGTAGGGAGAAACTACACAATCAATAAAATTGGAAAATGACATCCTCAGCAATCAAAAGTAAAACAAGATAAAATGGAAGAAATGTATTCTGGATTTTTAAGCATTTTTTTTCACCTTTAAAGAAAATGTAAATCAAGGGAAGCATCTAGTTTAGCTGTTTAGATTAGTGCTTAGATCTGTTTCATTTATTTTTATACATGGTCATTAAAAGTAGTGAAAAACCTCAAATATCAAGATTAATAATTTCTGGAAATAAATGGTCTGATTCTAATGGTAGTAGCACAACTATTAACTTTCGTTTTGTATCAAGTCAAATAAACATAATTGGAAGCAGAACTTAAAAAAATGTTTCTATGTGGTTATTTATTAACATATTTATATTAATAAAATTGTTGGCTTCATTTAAATAAAAAAAAAATCCCTGTAAGGTTGGCTGGTATGTAGTAGTTTATGAAAATCTCAGTTGAGCAAAATACATTAATTTAGAATTTTTCAGATTTTACAAGAAAATTAAGTGGGTATGCAAAATATTATGTATGTAAATATATGTATTATATCTATTGCTATTGATAATAATGCGTGAAATGAATTTGTATAAAAATGATCCCATGTTATTTACAAGAAAATGTTTACAATATCGATCAAACAATATTATTTTATCAAGTTTCTTCTAATGAAAATAACCTTTATAAAGATGAAGGTTACAAAAAAAGGAAAGAATAATTACTAAAATATATTTGAAAGTTTTATAAGGCAAAATAACAAAAGCAAAACTTCAGTTAATCAGACAAACAAATTCTTGCTGTTTTAAAGTTCTTTATATGTTTTGTATACCCTTTGAATGGCATTAACCCTTTCCGGCACAGACAAATTCTGTTCGTAAAATGAGAAATTACTGACTGACACCGGAATTTACAAACGACTTTTTTAGAAAATAATAACTCCTTATTTTAAGTTTTGATTGTAAAAACAAAATTCTATTAAAATATTCTTGGTGCCGTATCCAAGTTTGGAATTAAAATTAAGTGTGCCCGGAGTGGGACCACTGTGCTGGAAAGGGTTAAAAAATCTCTAGTTGTAAACAATCTAGTTATGAATATTTGATTAGATTATGCAAGAAATTCTATAAAGAGAAAATAAAAATTTAAATATTTAAGAACAATCTACTCAACAATAATTTTATTTCCAAAAATCTAATTTGTGCCAGCATAAAATATATCAAAATGAAAAGAATAAGGATGAGAAATCTGACACTTTACCAAGTTTGAAAAAAAACACTTTGTGATAATTAATTGTTCAATAAATGAAAATATAAAAACAAATTAAAGAAATAAGTAAAAAGTTTCTTACTGAATTACTTATAAAACAATATAATAAAGAAGGCTATAAAGAAAATATTATGCAGTTAAAATAACAGTTTTTATGCATCATATATATTAATGGCACCTTCAACAAAGTTTAATATCAAAGGACTTAGGATTTTATCTTGCAAGGATCCACGGAAGAGGCGCAGGCCCAAATTATTTGTAACAAAGGGTACTCATCTGTTTTTATAATATACCATTGTTATAATAAAAAGCTAATAGATTTTTTCTTTTTTTTCATAAAAGTCTTTTGTGAAATGTTTTAGGAAAGATAGCATGAAATATGCCAGTCTTTTTACCAACTGTCAGTATCATAGTAAAATATTTTCAGAACACAATTGATTGCTGATAGACCAATCAAACTAATCAATAAACCTTAATCTTCCTAAACAACTGCCTCCGCCCCAATAAATTAGACCATTTTCCTTCCTTGCAGAAATTATTTCTGTGAACATAAAGGGGAGTGTAAAATAGGTTACACACAAGAAGCCATATTAGTTGAAAAAATTTGTCTTGACATTTTCTTTTTTTAATACTATGTGCTTAATCTTACCCTTTCCCTCTTCCAGCAAGTTTTTGTTTTTGTTTGGGACAGGTTTTCTGAGACAAAATCTAAATATCATAAAACCAGTGAAAACATAAGCAGAATTCTGTAACATAAATATTTCATTATCCTAACAAATACAATACCATACCTGCTAAAAGTTTTTCGACTCTAACAATCCTGTTTTCACAGGTTTTACTGTGGTATGTACCACCACCAATGTAACAAATGTGGTATGTACCACCACCAATAAACATACAGTCAAAGAGATAAACTTTGCACCTAGATGGTGAGTATGATGATGTTTCCCAGTTTTATAAAGAAGTTCTCCTTTTGGAGCTGAATAAAATAATCCCAGAAACAAAATAGTTTGCTGCTCATGTTTCTAAGGTGCATTTCAATGGCATCTCCATCCTTGGACCTGGGAATTTTGTATAGGCTAATCATTTGTACTATATTAGTACTACATTAGTACTGTAAAGTCTGAGAAATTTCCATTTGTACCAGCTCCAGTACCAAGTTATTCTAAATTCAAGGTAGAGGGGACATGAAACGAGGATTTATCATAGTAAAAAATGAACTGTTTTTGATTTTGACAAAAACTTGTAAGTCATGTGTATTACGTTAGTACCGGTAAATGTCAAGAGATTTTCATTTGTACCAGTTCTGGCACTGAGTTATTTAATTTCTTAGATGGAGGTACCATTTCACTGGCCCCTCCAACCCTAGACCTGGAAATTTTGCACAGTGTGCATAGCTTTCATTGTTCATATACAGGAACAAAAATGTTTGGTTATACTACTGTCTATATATAATTGATACTATACTATATTATATATTAATTATATTATTATATATATCTTATACTATAATTGATGAAAATGAGTTTCCAGATGTGGTATGTATTTTTAATTATAACAATTTTTTTGCATATTACTTGGTGTGTATAATTTATGTATATTATAAGCAGGACTATAGAAAATAATTCAAATACATTTCTGTTTTTTTTATGGAAATGGCTGAAAGAGAATTTTTCACTTTTTAAAGCATTCCTAACTTAAATAAATTTCCCCATAATATGTTATATAAATACAAATCAATAGATATAATATACAAAGATTAACAAAATAATTCAATTTCTTTTATGACTACAGGTGGTAATAGTTGAAATTGAGTCTTCAAATGTTTTATGCACTTCCTAAATTGTTTACTTAAATATCATAATCCACCTTATTAAACAATGAAGTTTTAGTACAGTATTCTGAATGTGGTGGAAAATGTTTCATAATCTATGCTTGATGTATGATTTTTATTTTGTCAATTGATCTTTTAACTCTTTTCATGTGCCATTTATATGGGAATAAAATCCCCCAAAACAGGAACAGTCCCGTATCCTGTGCTGGAGAATTTGGCAAGTTTTTTGGTGTGATTTCTGGGCGATAGATGTTTCGATCTGGTTTACGTTTAGTCATTGACTTTCAACGGCTTAAGCAACTCTCGGGTTGCTTTTGTTTGGAAATCCCGTTTGAAGACGATGATCTTGAAGTTGATTGGTTACCATTAGTAGTACGTGAGCAGTTACTCAGCTATTTTTTGAATTCCGTTAGATCACTAGTTTGCGGCCATTGAATTAGATGCGTCTTTGCTGCCGACGTGTAAGGTAAATTTGGTTCGCTTCTGCCTTTAATTTCTTTTGGGGTTTTTTTTTAGGATTTTTAAATTAGTTGTTTAAAAAGCATCCTTTATTGGTCAATATTTCCATTTTTACATGGTTTGCCATTTTAGAGATGGAAGATTCTGCAGTCAAATTTGCAATTGAAGTTGGACTTATTCCTACAGCTCCCCTGCCTTGTCCTAAATGTAGCGGTCGTATGAAACAAAATTAAAACAAGGATGTAAAATTTAAGTGGAGATGGGTCTGTTGTCTTAGGAATAAAACCAAATCGAACCGTTAATCCTGCAATAATACCGTTTTTGAAAATTCTGAAATTCCGGTTCGCTACCTTTTGGCTATCTTTATATCATTTGTATTCAAAATTCAAACAAATTAAAAAAACATTACCAAAAGTCCCTCAAAATTTAAATTAATTTCAGTTAGAAGGTGAAGTGACAGATCTTGACAATGCTTCAGACCCTGACTGGGATCCCTTTTTGTAAACATTAAACTATTTATTTTTTGTAAATATTAACTTTTTTTTTCTGTGTAAATATTTATACATTTATATGCAATTTCCCCTTTTTTCTGAATTGCCGTCTCATTTATTGGCATTTATTATATTTATCCTTTTACTTTTTTTTTTTTATATTTAATACATTTTTTTCGGCAGTTGTGAGCGAGATTTTACTTGCATTAAATTTATAACCTTACATTTTTTTAAAATTAAGTCCAATCAAGATTGACAAAAGATTTCTGGTTAGTTTTTTTCTCTCTTTTTTACTGTCCAAAATGTTTTTAAAATGGGGGAGGGTTTAGGGGGGCAGAGACCCCCTGAAAATAACAAATATTCATCTGAAAAAGCACACTTGTTTAGCTTTTTAATCGTTAGTTTATTTAGAATGCTGCTAAAATTTGTGTAATGGGATCGTAAGAAATTTTTCAAGATGGCAGAAAAACTTCGTTTTTAAATCTTTATGTTATTTATAAATCCATGTTTTTACATCATTTTCTATTTTTAAACATAGTGCAAAATCATTCATTTATAAATAACATAAAGATTTAAAAATGATGTTTTTCTGCAATTTTTGAAATTTTTTCATGTCGCCAAAACGGCATTTTGGAGCTTTTTTTTTGGCAAGTCGTACAGGATACGGAACTCTTCATTACAAAACTTTAATTTTGTTTCATTTATACAATAATGAAAAAAAATATGACATAATTCGTAGCAAAGAAATAATGAAGAAAAAAAAGGTGCCAGAGCTATTAACACTGTTCTGCTATCTTCAAGGAAGTAGAAAGACTTGATCATCCTTATTATATTTATTAAATGGAATGTTTTAAACCAATTTTATACATTAAGCATTACTTTCAATTTTAACAATCATTAATTTTTTTTATTAATTTAATCTGAAATATTAAAGATTTAAATTTAGGAATCTATGGGCAAGTTAAATGCATGATATTCTTACATAATTAGAATGCAAGGAAAATAATTAACTCCTATTTTTCGCTTTATGCGAAATAAATAATTTTCTGTATAATAATAAGTTATCAAAACTGTCTATTTTCCAAACAAATATAAGAACACTGACAAAAAATTTACATAAAACTTACCACACGAAACACTACAGAAAAGAAAATGGCGAAATAAATGAATGACAGACGCCACAAACGTTTCGATTAAATATCCGTTATCGTTTAATCGTAAGGGGTGCTGCGGTCTATCATCAGAATTATAACAAATAGATTTCTAATTGAATATAATGCAGATTTTGTGTGTAAAGAAACTGGTCAGAAAGGGTCTGACTGTTCTTTAGTTGTCTGAAAGTATCTCCAAGAAAGTTACAAATAATTCTTCATTTTACAGAGCAATCTTATCAAATAATTGTCAAAATAACATTTTTTATGCTTCCAAAGCTTGTTTTTAGAGAATTTTCAGAAAAAGAAAATACTTTTAAGTTGAAAAAATGATTTTATTTTTTCATATATTTTGACTTATTACTATTACTTGACTTATTACCTACTTTTGTTGTAAAATTAAAATTAATAAGTAGAATGGGATACAAGCAAATGCCAAAGTTTATGCAAAGTGTAAATGTTGACCCCATGCAACAGCTACAGAAATAAAATCTCTTTAACCCCATTTTTTTTTTTTTTTTTTTACGGTTTTGTAATGTAGAAATAAATTTGAAATTTACTTTAATGATATTAAAGTAAATACTTACTTACAAATGATTCTCCTGTACAAGTGTTTACTCCACATTGTGGAGTAAAGTACGTTATGCTAAAATTATCTGTGTAAATATTGTCTGTAATTTTGTATTTCTTAGATGTGTATACGAATAGATTAGTTTTGCATTATTTATTTTATTACCTATTATTCTTGTCAAATTGTTTCACCTAATTCATGAAAAAATGTTTTTTTTTTCATATTTAACATGCGAAATAGGCTTTATGGCTAACATTACCTACAACCTCCGAAAATTCACTGATTTTCTACAATTTCTATAGCAAAAACTATGCATCGGAATGAAGATTGTTATGAAAATATTTATTATATCATTCTTCGATATATTTAATACAGACCTACATATTATTAAAAATAAAAATAGTGCAAATTGGACAATAAATGATTGTTTGTTGTTTTATGCTTCAACATGACTTATAAATGCATTATTTTAATTTAAAATAACCTATTTTATCATTCACACAGTTATTACTCTTAAATAACTTAGCTGCTTTTCCAGAAATTGCAGTTATATTTCCAATAAAGTAATTAAAACAGCAACATATGATGCGAACATAGCCAAAAGAAAATAAAGAATCTTTAGTAAGAATTTTTTAAAGAAAATCTGCTTTAATTAATTTAAAAATAAAGGTAAGCATGTTGTAGTTATTAAATATTCGTTTCTAGAACTATAACTATCTATAAAATTAAAATGAGAAAGTTATTGAAGTGAATGTTAAGATTGTATTACATTTGTAATTTAATTTCTTCTTTCTAATCCAGAAATGTAAAGCTGCAGAACTATTTGAACAATCTTTCTATAATTTTTAATAATTCCTCTTAAATAATCAATTTTTTTCTATTTTATATGTGACCTTTTACTATTTATTATTACTTCTAGTGTTTCAATAGATGAAATATTAAACTTTTTTTTTGCGATAAGTTTGTTATAAAGGAGATAATACTGCGATCCATTCATTCTGGTTATAACCAAATTCAATGTACTATGTAACATGCAAGTAGGTAGGAAGTTATCACAATTCAAATAAGATCAAATTTTTAATTGGAATTTGATTAATAAAATTACATACTCACATTGCACATTTGAAAACTAATATCTTATCTAAGATATAAGAATATTACCTCTGATATCCCTGTATCTAAACCAATGGGTAAATCTTCAGAAAAGGTAATTTTTTTATATTATTATTTAAAAAAATAATCCCTAGGGGATTTAACATTAGACATCTGATACTATGTTCTAGATCTGTCCATAGCAGATCAAATCAGGTGAGTGACTTCACGCTTGAGAAAGAAATGAAATAAAAACAGTAAAAACTGGTTGAAGTTAAGCCTTTTGAGAATGATTTATTACAATCTATACTTAAAACTGACTTTGAATTTGTGTTATTAAAATGTGTGTGTTTTTTTTTTTTTTAGATTCAATACATTTTCTTCTTACTCATTTAAAGCAATATTTCTTTATTTCATTATAAATTTTCTGTATGTATAAAATGTATTTCTTCAAATTTTCTGGGAATGATTATAATTGCTCAGATTTTATATTGTGGGTAGTTGATTTTTGCTGTTATTTATTTATATATTTTAATGCCCTCATGGAGTGCAAAATTATTTATAGACACTGCACAATGTCTTAGTTTCATTTCATCAAATCCAACTGCTCAGATTTAGTATTACTTTTTAATTCAATTCTTGTAACTGTAAAAAGTTTCATGCATATGTGAATACGTTTCTCTGTTTCATGATAGAATTTATGTTGAGAAGACTAGAATAAAATAACATTATTAAATCTTTTATGACACTGTCTCTTAGAAACATAATTTTGTCATTTTAATTAAATACTGAAGCAAATTTTTTAATAGTTTCAAATAGTAAATGGTCGCCTTGGATCTGTTTCCTTTTTAATATTTTTGCTAAGAAATATTCAAATAAAAAAGTGTTTAAATATTAAAATAATGAACATAATTAAAACTGTGATGATTTTTTTTTTAAAGTTTGATTTTTTTTTTAAATTCTACAAAAATTGTATCAATTGCATTAAATTTGTTGAAATTTTTATTTCTCTTGTAATTATTTAATTCATTTTTTTTTTAAATATTAGTGAATTAGTGGAGTTTTTGGTTATCCATGTGCAAATCTATACTAGAGGATTTTGTTTCTTTCCAGTATTAGCTTTTATTTTTGTATAAGTCTATTTGAAACTATGTTTCATTGTTCAAGTAAAATGCTTTTGTTTAAGTAATTGTATTTTGTATTAAATCATTTCTGACACAAATTACAATTTGTGTGGTAATTTTTAATCAAAAGTATTTATTATATTTATTTTGTATTTTAACAAAATGTGAGAGTTGGCTAAATATAATTTTGTTAAATTTGAAATATTTGCATTACAATATCATTAGGTTAAAGTGCCCATTAGATAAATTCTTTAAAAATACAATAAGTGATTTTTAGAAAATTTATTCAGAGTTAGCTATGTGTAAACGATAGTCCGTCTTTATGTGTTTTAGTTCGTTTTCAGTAACAAAAAAATTTAAAAGGACTTCATTTAAAAAGGGTAAACTGAGTGAAGTATTTTTTAGAAAAAATATTACTTTTTAGTCCCTTTTTTAAATGTAAATGGTTCCCCTAAGTCCCTGTTCATGTAAAAAATTTCCCCTTTCAGGGGCTAAAAGGTATTGTGAGAATATAATGCTGAAACAGATAAATTGATGCACAAAAATAATATTAACTCATAATTTTAGCAACATTTATATTCTGAAAAGTCAAAATCAAAAAACACTCTTCATACCACTCTTTCAGATCATCCCTATTGATCTTGGATTTCAGCATAAAAAAGTAATAAGAAAATTATTATTTGTTTCCTTCTGAATCACTCTTCCTACATAATGAAAAATATTAACTTTGGCTACAAACTTAACTAACACAAAATTTCCTGTTGTTATGTGTGATTTTTCACTGACAGTTTGCCTAAGCATTTCATCTTCACTGTCTGACTTCTGAATATGAATTAATTTACTTTTTGCTGGAGGCTTTTTGATCACCTGTGTAACCTGTGACTTTTTCTAAAGCTGTTTAATGGCATGTTCAAAGTTTGATATGTTCTTTAACAGGTACATCCATTAATATACTGGATTTCACAAGCTGTCGTATTTTCTACTTTTTGGGTCCAGCTTTTAGGAAAGATCAAACATGTTAAGGTGTGCTAGAGCCTTCCCTATGGCCAACACTCCTACACATAAATTTTCTTGAAAATATACTTTAATACTATACCACATCAAACAAAAATAACAAACTCCAGACTTTAAATTTTGCAAGGCAAATTTGAAATTTTATTACCATTAAAGTGCATTTCAATTGATACCTTCTGGTATATTTATGATTATTTTTTAATTAATGAATGCAAAAATTTTTTAGATGTTCTTTGATTTCATGATATCAGAAGATACCTTTTTTTTTACGAAATTAAAACGTCTTTCCAAAGTTGTAGTCAAACTTGATGTTTTAAATGAAATTTAATACAAGAATTACAAAAAAGTACTATATATATAGTAAGAAACAATATCTATCAGATATTGTTTCTTTTTAATGAGAGATATATCACATTAAGGGATAACACCAATAAAAATGTAATTTTTTGGCACTTGAATAAGATTATAAACTTTTTCTGTATATAGGAATGCTAATAGATTTGTTTGATTATGTCATATATATGTATGTATGATAATTTATTCTAATCTGAATAGAAAATAATAATTACAGAAACAAACGGTTACATGGAATTATTTTGGAATACGAATATGCTCTTACTTTGTGACACATTTGTACAGCCATCTGCATATACGAAGGCATAAAATTCTCAGGTATTCTTATTAAAATATCCTAACTATGAAATGTTTTATTCTTTTTATAAAAGTACAACATATTTCATAAAATAGTACCAAAATTCCGGTTTTAAAAAAAATTTCAAATCACAAAAAAGAATGTTATTATTTAAGAGTCTTTGATAAATGAAGAATGTATGAGATTTATATATAAAAGGAATATTCAGTTCTATAGCTTATGAGAATATCTCAAATTGTGAAACATGCAATAATGAAAATTATTTTGCACTGGTATGAAGAAGATTTGAATTGCTGAGTAAAGATAATTAAAAAATCAAACACATTTTGCTCAAATAAAGTTTTATTCAATAGGCATTGCAGAAAAATTTCAACAACTTAAAACAGTTTTACATTATATACTATAGATTTAACAAAATATGTGAATGTATTAATTTTAATGAAACAAATTTATTTAAATCACAGTATACTGATCACACGTGTATTATTAATATCTTGTTACTTATAAATAATATTTTAATTTCTTATGACTAGAGCAATTAATAATTTGTACTATTTCAAATTTACATTTATTGTCAACAAAAAAAGGATGCACTGAACATGATTCGAACACTTCTTCATCAACAAAAACATTTTGCAAAGATGGGCATGACTGGATGAGGGAAACAATACCCTCACATGTGACATCATCACAAAATTTAAGACAAATTGTCTTCAGGTGAAGAAACACTGAATTATTAAAATTTAAATCATCATCTTCTAGATCATCTGTACCACACAAGTATAACTCTCTGAGGTTAAGTGCATGAGTATGTATTATTTGAAATGTTCTGGAACTAATGCATGTGTCTCCCAGATCCAAGACATGCAGCTGATTTAAGAATGATGAGTTATTTTCAAACCAGGAATTGTCTACATCCGTACGAGCTAAATGTAACTCTGTCAGTTGTGGCATTTTTGAAAATGGGGGCTTATTGAAATGTCCAGGATAAGAACCAAAGAGATTTAAAACTTTGATTTTAGAAGTACAAATACATGCACCTCTTGAAGGACAGTCAAGAAATTGAGAATAAAAAAGAACCAAACTCTTCACATTCTTCAAAAACAGAGTACATAAATTTATAACTGACAGAAGACTTTCATATAATATAGCACCATACAAAAAAAAAACTTTGAGATCAGAGCATCTTTCTTTGAGACTCGCAAAAAGTTCTTCTAAATTTAATTTCTCAGTCCAAGCATCATGATTCAGAAAATCTAATCTCATGTGAGTTACACAAAATGGTAGAACCTTTACAAAATTATTTGAAACTGTATTTTGACCTTGATGAGATGGCGAAAATTCCACATGTACTTTTTTCCAAAGCAATGGTCTTTTTGCCAACATGTTCCAACTTCTGCACACACTATAATAAGAAAAGAAACTGTAAATGCCTATTTGTATGTTGAGCTTTTAGATTACACTATATTAGAAAGCAGGGAAATATAAATTATTTATAATTCATATGTTAATTTAATTAAGATATCTCACAATGAATGTATAAAGAATGTATAACTATTATCAAATTTACACTGGTGTGCAACAATTAAGAATGGACATTTTTTTAAATCTAACATTGTACAAAAGTTCTCCAAATAGATAGAAATGGTAATGCAAACCTCATAGTATACATGAATTTAAACAAGCTCCTGTTTTCTATTATTTTTCTGAAATTAAAGAAATTTGCATGTAATTCATTGTATTTCATCATGGGCTCAATAATTTATCAAGTTCATACCTCCAAACCTCCCGGGTTTGTTTTCAAATAAAATGAAACCAGAAACTTTATTTAGTAAAAACAATCATTAAATAACCACATAGAAACAAAAAAATATTTTGTTAAATAATTTTTCTGGTTTAAATTATATTTTTATGACTTGTAAGAAACCTGGCACCTCTGCTTCCAGTGATGCTCTCAATGATGTTATTGAATGATTGAAAGCTTTTCAATGTAACTTTTTTTTTTTTCAGAACTCATTGACATTTAAATAGTTATTTATTCATCTATCTCACTAATATGCTATCCTAAATCCTGAGGTAATTTTGTTTCACAAAACTATTCAGTCAACTTTCACAAAACTTTCTGACAATGCTCAGAATCAGACATTAATTTTTGGTTTGAAGCATCTTAATCAATTTAAATTTTATTCTAAACCGTAAAATGCGATCGTTAATTTTCTTTATATATACATATAAATATATATGGCAAAACCGTAGTTCTGCCTTTTCTTTCTGCTGTTATTCAAATTTCTTCATTCCATCTTTAATTTTTGCTCACCAGTGTATGTAAAAAGTGGTTTAGAAGAATAACAGAATTTTTAAAGAAGGCAGATAATTTACTGTGAGACATATCCGTTTATGGAATGATTTTTTTTTTCTTCTTGACAATGTGAAATTTTCTTAAGACAAAGTGACCACTAATAAAGAATGTCTTCTTAAAGCCCATACACAGAATATTTAAAAAAAGTGCTAATGATATTACTCATGTACATTATAAAGGATCGATTAAATTTAACTGCGGAATCCTAGTAGAAAATCTGTAAAAAAATAAAATACTTTCAAGTATTTGGAACAAAAAGACACGATTTGGTGAGCAACACTTTTACTTCACCAAATGCAACCGATTTTAATGAATTTGGAAACTGGTTGTTAAATGAGTGTTTAAATGCATAGTACTTTATGAATTTAAACTTAAACGATTAAATAGTTTATTATTTTTTCTTTAATTTTATATAATATACATACAAGTTGTGTATGTGTGCTGAAGTTATTTAATTTACACAGTTTCGCTGGCTGGATAAGTTTTAAGTATATTTTAACAGCAACTGCCTGATTTAGAACACTCTCATAATACATTTCGATATTGAATAAGTCATAGTTTCCATAGAAACAATACATTTCTCTTGTTGTCAAAGACACAACAATATCGAAGTCAAATTGACAATGCTCAGAATCGGACATTAATTTTGAGTTTGAAGCATCTTAATCAATTTAAATTTTATTCTAAACCGTAAAATGTGATCGTTAATTTTCTTTATATATACATATAAATGTATATGGCAAAATCGCAGTTATAAATGTGCATTCATTTAAGCCTTAAAAGTTACTTTTACTTATTTAAAGTTACTTTAACTAGTTCGGTATGAAGAGTAGAAAAACTTTTTCCTAAAAGAGTATTTATCATAAAGTGGATATTTAAAAAAAATTATTTCATTGGGTCACCAACCAGCAATAAATCACTAAAAACATGAAATTTTCATTATTTTTGTACAGATGTTATATCAAGTTTCTGCAGCAATTTTTTTATAAACATTATATCTTCAAGAAATAATTTTCTGTAATTTTTTGAAAGTTTTCTGAGTATGTGCTTATGGAGACCTTCCTTGTAAGTCTATTTATATTTCAAAAATTTCTAAGAAAATAACAAATTGTCATATTTGAGGTCAGTTTGAATTATAAGAAGAGTACTAGCTAACAATTGCCATTGCACTAAATCATAACAAAATGTTTCATTTGAAGAGAAAATGAAAGATTGAAATTGCCAAATTGAGAGAGTTATTTCTTTATTCTTTCGGTCAGTGTTGAATGCAGGGGGTGGCCCAGGGGGGACATTCCCCCCCCCGGAGCATGGAAATGTCCCCCCCCCCCTGAAGATTTGAAATTTTATGCTTTCAATGTTCAAAAAGTGGAATTCCCCCCCCCCCCCCCCCCCCCCAGAGCTACAGAAATCCCTCCCGGAGAAAAACGTCTGAATTCAACACTGCTTTCGGTAATGATCTCAATGATATTATTGAATGATTGAAAGCTTTTCAACGTAACTTTTTGGTAATTTTATTGTTTTTTCAGAACTCATTCCCATTTAAATAATTATTTATTCATTTATTCCACTAACATGCTATCCTGAATTCTGCAGTAATTTTGTTTCATAAAACTATTTAGACATATATGAGGTTAGAATTTTTTTTTCTGAAATTTGTAAAACATTTGTTATACACTTGTTTCATTAGTTTCTATAACCAGCTTTCGATTAATAACTGCTCTAAAAATAATTACAAAATATTGGAAAACATATTGAAAAGAAAAAAAAAGAGAGTTTAGAGGGATAGAGTTTAAAGAGCGATTTTGATGCTGTATAAAAGAAAAACATAAGTTTAAGAATAAAAATAACTTGTACTTTAACTATACAATAAATAAAACTGCAATTAAAAAAGTAAACTGCATAAAATATTTTAATAAAATTGGAACTTCTTTATTGAGTTTAATAAGGGATATTAACTTCCTCTTTGAATACTTTCATGCTTGCAAATGTCATATCAGTCTTTAATTGTCTAAATTTTAAAAAACTGATTGAGTTGAATGATTTAGACCGAGACTACGTATTGAGTTCCTAATGGAATAACTTTTGTTTTATAAACTATCACAATTTTAAAATTCATTTTTCTTTCAAAAGAATGCACATATGTTGATCAAAAATCAGTATTTTACTGAGAAATGTTCTATTAAATAATGAAACAAATACCACACAGGATCTCTAACACCAATTCTATATGCTATGTCTACTATTTGAACATGAAAGCAAGAAATAAACTTCACAAACCGAGCAATTCGACACAATTCATTCTGCGTGAGATAATCAAATATTTTCAAAATAATTTCTTCAGGAAGTGAATTCATGTTCAAAACTGTATCATCCAATTCTTTAACCTAAAAATAAAAGCGTAAGTTCATAAGAAAAGCATGACAACATATCTTACATTCTCTGTCCCTACAAGAAGAAGATGCAAGGTTTTAGAATCAATAAAAGTGCTACTGAACTAAACTTTTAAAAATGTTAAAAGTAGAAAAACATCATGGCATTATACAGTGGTGGAATTCAAATAACTTAACAACCAGTTCGCTGCCCCAACACATTTCAGAGTCCCGAAAAGGGAACATATATATATATATATATATATATATATATATATATATATATACACACACATATATATATATATATATATCAGACCCGAGAAAGAAGAAGTAAAAAAAAGAGAACATTTTCCAATTTTTGCGTAATTTCGGGTCTCGCGTGATCGAAGAAATGGAAATAACGTTCTAATTTCTATGTCCCGCAGGCCCCAAAAATCCATAGAAAAGAGAAAAAGAAAACAAAAATTTTATGATTTCGGCGGCATTTTAGATCCTATAGTCTCAGGAAAAAAAGAGCAACAATTTTATTATCCTGACATTACTTTAGGTCCTGCAAACCAGAAAAAATCCGAGGGAAGGAAAGTAAAAACGCTGAAATTTTACTTTTCCACATTATTTTGCGTCCAGCGTACCCGGGAAAAAGAAAAAAAGGGGGAACATTTAACAATGGCTGTTTTATTTTCAGACCATATGGACGCTGGGAAAAAAGAACAAAAAATTTACAATTTCGACGTTAATTTAGGTCGCTCAGGCCGGAAAAATCTAAGAGAAAAGAAGGGAGGAGAGAATGAATTTTTACTATTTCTGCATTACATCTGGTCCCGTGGATTCGGCGAAAAAAAGGTGAAAATTTACAATTTCCATGTTATTTCAGGTCCTGGATACTCGGAAAGATAACACCAAAATTTTACAATTCCTATGTAACTTAGTGTTAAGCGGGTAAAAAAAAAAAGAGGAAGGAGAAAATTGAAAATTTTACTATTTTGAATCCCATTGCCACTTTCACACTCAAACCAGAATTTTACAATTTTGGGTTCCGCTGATCTGAAAATATCTGGGAGGACAGAAAAAAAACTGCAATTAAATAATTTTTGCATTTTTTTTAATCCTGTGAAATGGAAAAAAAAAGGCAGAATTTGTTTCCAGACATCTTCTTTTCAACATGCCGTAAAAGTTAATGGTGGAAATGGTCATTTTATAACATGCTGTAAAAGCTAATGATGAAAATCGTTAATCATAAACATTTTTTATCTACACTCAAGTACTTTTTTAAGCTTGAGAGAACATAATCTTTTTCATTTAAATGATACAATCAGGATACCATAAAATTCTGCACATAAATCGTCTCACAAAAATAACTTTTACTATAATTTTAAGCAATGTTGCAGAAGTTTTTAAAAAATTCCTTAGTACATTTAATGTCTTATAAAAGTAAATTTCTTATATAAAATATCTTTTCAGGTAAAAATTGCTAAAATATTTTGTCCTAATAAAAAGAAAGGAGGAAAGGATAGAATTGAGAACTTCAGTGCCAATAACAATAATTCAAATTTGATAATGTAAAAAAATAGCACGTTTGCTGGTAAATGGCGGCTTCTGTCATATTTCAATATTCCTTAAAATTTAATTGAATCAGCTAGGGAAAAAAGTCAGAATATAATATTAAATGAAATGATTTTTAAGAATTTGAATGATTTTCTTGGACTTTCGATTAACATCAGTTTGAAATATTATTTAAGTTTAATTGAATTTGTATATTTGTAAAAAATACCAGTTGATAATCTTGATTTTATGGAAATCAACTGAACTGACTGTTGCAGTTCATGATATAATATTAACCATTAAAACTAAGGAGTAAGTTTTAATAATTTTATTTACCTTTCATTTATTAAACTAAGAATAAAACAGTTCTGTTGAATATACATTCAATTTAAAAGATTTTGAATTAGTAAAAAAGGAAAGGTTATCCAGATTTTGATAATCAATTGTTAAATTATTTCTTAGACAACAGTTGGTACGAAGATGTAACTTTACTTGTTATTAGTATAACATTAAAAGCAAAGATTTTTAGATTATTTTAGACCATCATATTGCCGACAAGATAGAAAAAGTCAGGAAGGTTATTTTTATATCAAAGGGGTGGGGGGATGCTTTAAAAATGTAAATAAAATTGTAAACATGCCGTTTTACAATCGATGATATGGATTACTGGATTTTAAATAATTGAATCAAAACAATTTAAAAATCCAAATTGAATAAATTTAAATAAATATATACAAAATTTAGCGCCAGTAATATGCTGTAATGAAATGAAAAATGCTTATGTGCAATATAAATAAATAACATTAAGTACATTTCATTTTGGAAACAATTAGCGGTCAATCATATACAAAAATTCCAGAATCAGTCATCAATCTCTTTTAATACCAAACATTTAATTTAAATAAAGGCTCTGTTGGGGAAAACAAGTATGCCTTAAAAGTTATTTTCCAACAGATACCTTTCATCTGATTCCTCCGCAAAAAATTATCTGCTACTATTAAAAAATCATATTCATATAGCAGTTATTCCAATTGAGCTGGAAAACTGCAGAAACAATTTTCACAGAAGACAATAAAACGAAATTTTAATAAGATTAAGTGAGCATTCTATAATGTAGAAAGAAAAAAATTAAGGAACTTTCTATGAAACTGAAAAAAAAAAATATTTGCATGCTTACCAGATGCAAGAATGATGAAAATGGTTTACAGGAATGTTAGAAAAAAGAAACGTTAATTTTAATTTGTTAATTTAATCTTAAATATTGATCATTTCAAGGAACCGCCTACCGTCTTGAAATAATAAAGCCTGGACTAACAAATGTAACAAACTAACGATTTTTTCATATTAACATGAAATTATGTGTCTGTGCAAAAATAACAAGTAGCAAGTGTTAAAATCTTTCATATTCGCCTACAAAATTATCAAATACAAAACGCTGTCACAATATTTTAAATTTAGAGAATAAATATAAAATGTAACATACCAGATACAACACCCAAAATTATCCTCCAGAAAATGGCCACCGGGCACTAATAACTATTACTACGTCTTTCCAACTCAAATCGTATAATAGATGGCAGCATGAGTAGCGAATTTTTTTTTTTTTCTATGGAATATATTAATCGAAATCAAAGCTTACATTTTTCTTTTCATCGTCATCGTTCACAGTGTCTTTCAACTCCTTTGGGTGTAATACAGTTAGTTTTATTTATTTTTTTAATCTAAATAGGACACATTTGCTTTTATAAAAAATTATTACTGTTTTAAACATAAAGCTATTGTGTATAAATATGTCTCTATCTAAGTTATTCTAATGGTATCACTTGAAATATTGAGATAAATATAGTCTCTTTAATTTATTTAGGCCTAACTATTAAATATATGGTGCATGGTTAATTAAATAATATCTCTTTTAAATTATTAGTGTAAACTTTTTAAAAAGCATATCTAGGTAATTTTAATACATAAAATATTTAAATCATGAAAATACATACTGGATAGAGTAAATTTATAATTAAATTTTTAAAACTATAATTAAGTATAACACAGTTGCATTCACACACACACATTAAAGAGATTTATGTGATTTTCTAACTATCAAACTGGTCTGATTTCTTCTGATCTGATCTTTTATGGGCAATTTACACTCTTTCTGTAATCTTTGTCTTTCCGGCATGCACATAGCCAAGGGGGGTTCATGCACAAATATGTAAAATGCGTAAATTCTGAGACAATAAAATTTCATCAGAAAATTTAAAAAATAGAAAAAAGAAAGGAGAAACACGAGAATAATATTAGAGTGAAACGATGAGTTTATTTACCATAATCATGGTATAAAAATATAGTCATCCCTTGAGATGCATTGTATAATAGCATTTAAATCACATTATTAAATCTGCACTCATTCATCACTTTCCAATGTTTATATTGAATCTCACAGAACTTAAATGGTGATTTTTTTTTATTTGGATGAAAATTTTAACCTTGATAAACTGGGCTGAATTAGATTTACAGAAAACAATTAACAAGCAGAGGATGGAAAAATTAACTATTTGGGAAATTTTTATATGTTGCTAGGGCTATTTTATATGGGAATTTTTTTTTTTTTTTTTTAAACATTTAATGTTGTATATGTCATAAAATTTAAACTTGTTTTTAAAAATAAACAATAACAATTTTATTAGGATAAGAAAAAGTTATGTTATATATGTAGGATATTTTGATGTAGCCTTAAGCAATGATCAAGTAAATTTATGCAATTGCACAATATAGACAGATTAATAAAATTCAATTCTATGTCTCATATATTAAAGAATGCCAGTGGTTCACACCCAATTCTTTGTAGCAAATATTAATTTACTCATGACTAATGATAATTTAACATTTTGACACTTTCTCTAAACATTAATTAACATAACATTAATTTTAACACAACTTTAACTTTTGACACTTTCGCTAATATTTTTATATTTTGATAAACATTTTTAAAACCATTAAAATTTTTTCTTCAATATTTACTTGTTTGAAAATTAATCCACTTTTATTACAGAAATATATAAATAAATCAAGACAAAAGTTTAGCATGCTTTTGGTTATATTTTGCTGCTTTTATGATCTTTTTAAAAAAAAACTGTTTTGAGACTAGCATATTTTTAATTATTTCAACAATCTATCTGCTAGTTTTCAGGCACACGGGTTGTAATTTTCTGAAAATAAAATTAAATAAAATATACAAATCTGGACTGCAATCTTCTTACAGTGCTTTTTTTTTTGGTGGGGAGGAGGGACTGAGACCAGAATATCTGTTCAAATAATAAACCATAAAACAACATTAAAAATCCCGATTTGTAATTGTTTGTTCATTTGATATATTTATATAAAAAAAAGTTTTTCTATTGCTTGCTTACTATACTATGAAATCTACAAAAGTATATTACATACTCTCAACACTTTGTCTTTATTTTTATGAATTAAACGAAAATGCAGATTTCAAACAATGATATCAACAGTGAATCTTACTGCTCACTCTAGGCCTGCTCTTTCCCACCAGCTTTTCTGTATAGTTTTCATCACCTTACTTAATCGTCAAAACTTATTAGAAAAAATACTAGAAATTACTGGTTGGAAAGAGGATGCCCAGTTTTAATAGGAGGATGTGTCTCTTGATAATAGCTTTGTCATTCCATGCCAAACCATACAAAAACTATTGTATCAGCTAAGAACCTTCCGTTGATTGAAAGAAGGTGCCAGTCCTCCCTAGGTGTCAAGGTACAGTAATTATAGTGCATTGTGAGACATATTTCTGAAGGCTGATAAAAGAACAGAGATAAGTTACAATTTAAATGCGATGACCGTGCCTTGTGACCATATCCTGCTTTACAAAGACTTTTGTTATAAGGAATTTTATTGTAAATAATGCCAAAAAAAAAAAAAAGAAAAACAGAGAGAAAGAAAGGAAACTGGGAGACAGACTGGTCAATTTGAAAGCTAGTATGAGGGTTTATACTTTTTCAAGAATAAAAATATCTATCTTATATGATATTTGTGCAGTCAATTTGTCTTTTCGGGAGATAAGCTCAGATGTTATATGATTTTAAAAGTTAATTTTTGGTGCATGTGGCTTATCTAACAGTGTGGTGTATCTGTCCTTTTCTTTTTCTTTTTTTAATGAGTGTGACAAAATTTTCTCTATCATTGATAAACTTATCAAAAATGCAAGGTGATAATGATAACATTTTCCCTTTTTAATACCTTCTGTGTCTCTTTTAGTGCCTCTATGATATTTTTTAAAGGTTTTTTTTGTATGCACAAGTCTAAAATAATTCACCTGCACAAGCCCTTACATAATAGTGTGCCTAGCCTGCTAATGCTAACCCAGTCAGTAACACAAGGAACAAAATGATCTCTCTTCTGCTAATGTGTAATGTAAAGACTACCCCAAGTCAATTTAAAGTGATACAGTATGACTAAATATAGATAAAGTAGTATGCAGCTCTTAAAAATATATTCCCTCTCCCCTCAACAATGCAAAACATTCAGACACATTTTCTGACTTGTATCTTTCTTAACATAAAAGCATGAATTGTTTTTCTTCAACTGAATAAAAATATGCCGAAGCCAGGAATTTTGCTCAGTTGGAAAAATTTGTGCTGCTTAGAAATTTGATTCAAAGTGCTAACTTAGACAGCATTTTCTGAAAAATCTTCTGTCTTTACAGAAAAAGAAAAAAACAGTTTGATTACATAGTTTTTGAATAAAAGCATCTGCCAATTTGATATATTTACAGACAAAAATGGATTCAAATATGTGTCAGAAGAAAGTAACCATTTTGAATTTCTAATACAGCCTTAATTGGCAGAATTTATTATTTTCTTCACAATTTTAGTTATTTTTTCTGAGAAAGAAATCATTTAGAACTTTAAGAAGTTTGAAGATAAGAAATCTGATTTTCATGATAACAGGGTTGTCTGTGATGTCATTTACAGGTACACCCACTTTCGACCAATCAGAGAGCCAATGGTATGCAACAGGTTAATAAGAAAAAGGAGAAATATTTTTGTCATGATTCAGCACAAACTGAGATAGAGAGAGAGGGGGTTTGGGGGGGGGAGAGAGGAGCAGATAAGAGAGAGAGGACTCTTTTGCTGATGAGGATTCTTTTACTGTTTGACAGCCATTTGAAGAGAATGCTACTTATTATTTCTAGACTTGCTTAAATTTTAATCACAGATTTTCTTTATTTAATTTTGGAATACTAATTTTCTTTATTTTCTAACAGCTATACTGAAGCTTTTAAACTTGCAGAACTTCTGACAATGATGAAATTGTAAATAAATTTTTAAATCTGTTTAATTCAGAAAATGATGATTTTGATTTTGATGGTTTGGAATGAGTTATTTTGAATAAAGAATTCTTGTATAAATAAAAAAAGTAATATTTTGTAATTTTGAGAACGAAATCACTGAAGTTCATGATTACTCATTTTAAAAGATCATTTGTATTTTATATTTATTTAAAGCCTTAAATATTTCTTTTATTTAATATTTGTTTTATTTAATAAATTTATCAGTTAAAAATTATTTATTTATAATTATTTCAATTTAAAATTAAAAGAAATGTGTTTTGCTTGTGAATATTCAATATCATAAAATTTCTCGTTATGGCATAACTGATGGTGTGGCGTATAAGAAAAAAAATATGTACATTTTTTAATCTAATTTCGTAAATGCAGTGTATATGTTACGGTTGCTTATCTACCCAGAATTATGATACTTCATTCTGAAATTTTGTGATGGATGTACATTTATAAATAAAGTAACTTTCAAATGTGGTGTATGATTAAAATATTTTGGAGCATGCAGAAAAATAAAAGTAGAGGGACTGTGGAGTATGCCTTTAAAAAATTTGAGACATGATCACTCATATTTTACTTTTTTGCATATTTTCTGTAACCATCTGAGTGTATGTGCACTTCCCCAAATCTTTGTAAAAGTTATATTAATTTAAATTTTTGACCTTGTTTGTTTCTAAAATACATTTCAACTGTCTTTATTTTACATATATCTTAAAATACAATTCTTTTAAAAATATTTTCGTCTACAGTCAATATAAGTTGTTTTGGGGAAACTAAAAAATATGGGGAAAATACTTAAATGGTTAAAAGTTAATAATAATGTACTCTCTCTGTAAATCAGTTTTGAAAATTTCAAACCATAAGTTAAAACTAGGTTTGAAAAATAATTAAACCACTCTTTAAATTTTACATAAAATGTTCTAAACTAAACAAAATCAAGCCTAGCATTGCACATTTTTCTCAAATATCTTTTCAGGTAAACAGTTATATAAATGTATTCACCATCCTTTAATTACTTTTGTAATTTAAATTTTCTGGTTTATTATTAGAACAATCCTTTTCTCATTTCAATTATATTTAATAAAGTCAGTAGTTTTGATTTTCTTTTATTTGCATAGTCCACTCAAGGCCGTGCGAAGAGGGGGATGAAGGGGGGCCTTGGCCCCGGGCGCGGAAATTGAGGAGGCGTCAAATTTATACTACCAACCATAGTTTTATTTATTTAATCATTCATTTTGTGGCCGTCGATCATTTTCCGGGGAATTTCAATTTCTCTCTTCATCATTCACTTATTTTCTGTCACAAAACATCATTATTTTTAAAGAAATAAGTGTAATTTTCTCATGTTATTCAGTTGTTTGGAATTTCTGAATTAAAATTAAATATTTTAAAGTTTCAAAATAAACGTGAAATATTTATTCAATAGAATTTGTTTCTGTTTCTGCACTTTATCAATGTTTTTCACCTGTCACAAAGAAAAGAATTGAATGGGGGGGGGGGGGCGCAAAATTGAAACTTTGCCCCAGGCACAGTTTTTTCTTCGTATGGTCTTGAATCCAATGAAAGATTATGACACAAAACCTAGATCATTCCATGATATAAAATTAGCATAGTTCCAATGATTTATTTTTTTACTATATATTTTTGTTTATTAAACTAATTTAAAATTAAACTATCTAGTTGTAAAATTTTATATAATTTAAACTATGAAGTATGTTTATTGCTACAAATCTTTGATTTTTCAATATGATTAAAAAATATGTTTCAAATGACTTATTTTGGATGTAAATGTCTTTTGTTTTCATTTTATGAATAATCTAGAATGATTGTAAAATAATTAGTAAAAATTAAGAAAGCAGAGTCCATAGTACTCAGACTACATTATCTAACCTCACATACTATAAATAAAAAAAGTTCTTGAATTGACTGACAAATTGTCTTATATTATGGAAGCGTTGGATGGTTCGAATTTCTGTCTCGAGATATCAGTTCCTACATGTTCTATTGTCTTGATTTAAAATTTTTTTTCTAATGAAGGTTTGGCATGAACTTTTTTCTGAGAACTTATGAACACAGTAAGGATATTAAGTATACCCAGCTTAGTGTGTCTGAAATTTGCAAAACCTCTTTTCTAGAAATAAAAATGTGAGAAAATATTTTCTTATATTTCTTAACAATATGTAAACATGTCTTACTCTTAAATTAAAATGTAATGCAGTAGACTTCGTCAAATCCACACATCTTAGTACCAGGTGTTGTGTAGAATTTAGAATTTGATGGCTTTCTGGTCACTGTTTTGTTTAAATTTTTTAAACAGTAATTTGACCATAGTAAAGCATTATGAATTATAATGAATCCTTACAATAAATAAAATATTAAAATAATTGAAGCAAATTATTTAAATAATTATGTAAAATAATAAAAATTAATAAAAAAGAAGAAAATTAAAAAGATTAACAATAAAGGTCAAGTAAATAATAAATTATGATTCAGTACTAAATATGCATAAAAACGATGAAATATCAATCCTTCTTGTTTCATTCAGCCATATTAGTCAAAATTATGTATAAAATCAAGGAAAAATATAAATAAAATCATTAAAGATTAAAACTGAAATTAAATATTGATGCAAAGTGGCTACTGTTACACCTTTTTTTACCTTAGATACAAAAGTAATTTTCATCAGAATCTTAAAATAAGGAAATTTATTTCATGTTGATGCAGATTTAGTAAACAAAAAAGCTTGATTAATTAAATATTGTGTTCGAAAAAAAAAATTGCAATCATCCCTTATATTGGCACCATTTTGAATTTTTTTCAGAAGGAAATTCATATTTTCTTCCTGCAAAAGCTCGATTTCAGCCATATTAACATAATAATTAAAAACTAAAAATAAATATTGAAAATTGCGAAAATGAATGAAAGAAAAATAAACAAACAATTCAGTTATAGTGTACACTTGCAAATTTTGTGCAAGATGCAATATGGTGAATTTTTGTTTTAAATACACTAATTTACATCACAGTCTTAAGTAAATAATTTTTTTTAGTAATTAACCAGCTGTAACAGACAGAAGAATATGATTCACTAAAATATTAGTAAAAAAAAATATTTCGATCGCTGCCGATTTCAGAAACATATTGAATTTGGTTCGTTGAACTTAACTGTGGGTTTCACTGTTTACATCTGCAACGATATGCAGATTTTAGCCGTTTACAGATTTTAAGGAGTCTACTGCATAACTTTCTAATGTAGAAATACATAAATGTATTTTTTCTGGTCTACCTTTTCAAATTAAAAAAAATCTTGCAAATTTCAGCATATTGTAAGTAAGTAATTACAATTGAAGATTACTATTAAAATAAAATTTTTATATTTCAGATGTAAAAGACAAAGCATGGTGATACGTTCTTCAATAATGATTAAATAATATTTTTCTCTGAATCAAGAAAATCTCCTTTGAAGTAAATAAATTTTGATGTCTCATCTCCTGTGTACTGTTATGAGCAAAAATTTTCTTACAATTTGAAATATGTCCTAAGATTCTCTCAAACTAGAAGCTTAAATTAGCCAAACAGACTACAAGTCTAATTCTTAAACTTCACATAAATAAAAATATATGTTAGAAAATCCTGTAATTTTGAAGTATGTCTGAAAAGAGTCTCACGAAAGAGTGTCCTACAGAAAAACTCTCCTCCACTCAAAAGGAAGAAAAGTCTTACATTAGTGATATTTGTTCTTTTAAATACTCTCCTTGTGATGATACATCAAAAAATTCAGTGGGAAAGACATTCAATTGTAAAGTATGCTCCGAAGAAATTTCTAATATTGATAATCTAAAAAGACATATCAGCTCTCATACAAGAAAAAAACCTTTTATTTGTCAAGTATGTTCTAAAACGTTCTCTCAGACGGTTACTTTAAAAGCACATATCCGTACTCATACTGGAGAAAAACCGTTTAATTGTGAAATATGTACTAAAAGATTTTCTCATAAAAGAAGTCTAATAGTACATCTGCGCACTCATACAGGTGAAAAACCACTTATTTGTGCTGTTTGCTCCAAACGATTTTCTGATTATTGTTATCTAAACAGACATATTCTTAGTCACACTAAGGAAAAACCATTCAGCTGTGAGGTGTGTTCTAAAAGATTTTCTCGGAAAGAGCATCTAAAGAACCATTGTGTCACTCATACAGAGGAAAAGGCATTTATTTGTGATGTATGCTCTAAAGGATTTAATCGAAATTATAATCTTCAGGTTCACCTCCGCATTCATTCAGTTGAAAAAACATTTAGTTGTGAAGTGTGCTCCAAAACATTTAAGCATAAGGGAAGTCTAAATGAACATTATCGAACGCATACTAAGGAAAAGCCATTTAGTTGTGAAATATGTTCCAAAACATTTTCTCATAAGGGAACTCTAAATGAACATTATCACTCCCATACAAATGAAAATCCTTTCGTTTGTGATATTTGTACCAAAGGATTTCCTAATAATTCTAAGCTAAAGAGACATTGTAAAACTCATGCAAAAAAAAATGCCACTTATTTGTGAAATGTAGTTCTTTTAAAAACTTTACATTTACATTGATGTAAAACTAGTTTTATGGTAAATTTCCCATAAAATATACTTTAAATGATTTTTATGAAAACTGAGACATGTGTAAATCTTAATATAAGAGAAAAATCAACTATTCTTATAAGAATTTGAGGATTTAGATGTGATTGCATGTTTTAAAAATTAAGTAGTGTCTGTATAAAGATATTATTTGTAGCTATGTTTTGAAAAAAGGGATTGAGGAGTGTTAAACTTAAAGTAGGATGCTAGTATAATGCTGCTGAATTAAGATTTTTTTTTGATAGGTTAATGGATGCAAAATATTGGCAATTTATTTTTAAATTAAACTTTAAACAACAAATTCCATAAAAGTAAGTTTAATGTGATCACCAAGAAGATGGTTCATGATCTTTACTGACAGGACTTTTCTGAATGGTGGGTCTAAAAGACAATCAAACAAAGATATGCAAATCATTCATTTTCACTAAAAATTTACTTCTTCAATTTTATAGTAAATATTTGTTTTTTAATGCTGAAATGTTTCTCATAAGCCTTGTCTGTCAAAAAATAGGAATTATAAAGATGAATTAAATGCTTCACCAGCTAAATACATTCCTCATATAGCTTTATTCTAAATTTGAAGGTGTTAGCTTAATTGTTAACTTTCACACAATGCCCACTATTTCAAAGAACAGTAGTTGAAACAAAAACTACATGTAAAAGTTTTGGAAGAGGTATTGATGCTTTGGCAGAAAGCACAATCAAAATCTTGTAGAAGTATTTTTTGAAATTGAATGTTGAACAAAGCAATGTTGGAAATGGAAAGAGACAGAATCTTTCAGTCTGAAAAATGGATTTTTTTATGTTTTACACCTGTAACCACCCCTTTTTTTTTTTTTTGATCCTGCCTTCTTTAACTTTATTTGCTTTCTTATTTATCATTTTATAAACTTCAAACAAAGCATATGCGAGTGATGCAAATTGTACCACATTTCTTCTTAGAGCAGAATTTGTACCTGCATCTCCTTTAACCACATTACGTTATCTTATTTCAATTTATAAGGGCATGTGAAAACAGTTTTTATAATACTTCCCTATGTCTAATATATACTGTTAATAGTTTTTGTAATTTAGTTTTAACTACAGCCATTTTATCTTATAAATGAAAATTTCCTCTAAAATGGACACTTGACTGATAAAATGTCACTTTCATATATCTTCTTTCATTGTTGCAAAGAAAAATTGTAATTCAATAATAGTTTAATATTATTACTTAAGAAAGCATATCTTTTTCTTTTTGATGCTAATTTATAGTTTTATTCAAACGAAGAAACAAAAAAAAAAGTCCTAAAACTGAATTTTAAGATTTATTTTCAATAAAATTTTTATGTTTATACAACAAAAATAATTATAATCTTTTAAATTCCTCTTTTATATAAAATACTTTAATGTATGCCTAGTAATTAAAGTTGTAAAAGTTTCTTTATAAAAGAGCAATCAATGTTGTAACTATATACTTGTTTAGTTTTGATTTCTAGTGTGTGTATATGTCAAATAAAGTCATGTGTTGGAGCAGAATATCATTTTGTATGTTATATAATCCAATGTGTATTTTCTTTTAAAGATTAATAGTTAAATTAAATTTGATATTAAATCAAGGGCATATGCATATGTTTTTCTCAGCAATTATACTTTTAAACAAACAATCAAACGATTTTCAGAAGGTAACTGCAATAAAACTGTTGAAGTATCTCATTTTTTAGGTAGAATAATTAGAACAAACTGAGTGAAATATTTTCTTTCAGTTTTTTTTTAGTTACTGTAGAAAATTATTTTATTTTGAGGATTTATTTAATTTTTTTTTTGTAGAAGACTGTACACTTAACAATTACTCTATAACATGGGGTACCTATGCAAAATGTATTTAAGAATTTAACTTTACTTTGATTTTTTTTCATTATAAGTGCTTTCAATTGTTCTTTTACTTTCCTTTCTGTTATAAGCATTATAAAAATTTACTTCTTTGTATTACATTTTTGATTTATATTCAATGTGTTCTTATATGTTTTAATTCACTCGTATTTTTTTATTCTTAACATACCCTAATCTAATATCTTAATATCACCTAAAATTTATTTACTTCTGTATTTTAAAACCTTATCTTAACATTTTATAAAACTACATGAACATAAAATTGGTACTTGTTTACTTTACTTTATCGCCCAGCAGTAACCAATAAACTCACGTATCTGAAAATCAGCAGCATGCTCTCTAAAGGATCATACTTTACAAATATCATTGTCATTTGGTTTTACTTGTTACATCTTCGTGTCAGGCCGAGAACTTATCAAACTGCCTTTGTAATACCATATCTACATAATTTGTACGTTCGTTTGTTGGCTTATATTTTTATATGTCAAGTGTAAAATTTATGTAAGAAATTTATATAAAAATAAATTGCTATACATAAATAAATATTAATAAAATGTAAATTAATATAAATATGTAAAATTTATATAAAAAATTATAACAAACTTTTAACGCACATGATATTCTCTTTTCATTAAAAAAATATTCACTTTAAGGTATGTGCTTGTTTTTGATCCACTTTACTTGTATCAATTACTTTATTGCATCGCTTGGTCATGTGAAACCAATTTATTGTGGATATGAGTAAACAGGGACAATTTTTGTTACTATTAGAAAAGTTAAAAGTAGTACCTTCAAAGATTTAAATTGAATAGAATAATTGATGTCTTGGGTATAAAATCTCTTCATTTAAATAGCATGCAGATGTTGATAATGAAAGTAAAAGTCTATTTCTTGCGTTTCATGTTGATGAGGTTAAATTATACTTAATAACTAAAATATGCACTTTAAAAATTTTAAGGAACATCTATAAGGGTCAAGTCATTGGAAGGCATTTCAATGAAAAATCTGGAATATATATATAAGTGAACTTCAGATATCCCAACATTTCCTATGGCAAAGAAATTAAAGACAACTCCTCCTCCCCCACTGTTTTTATAGAAATATTTCTTTTGAGATTATTATTTTTTGTTTCTCTTCATAAGAAATATCCATGTTTCTCTTTATATATACATAAATCCCAGTATGGAATGTGTGTTATTGTTATTATTATTTCTTTTTCTGGCTCAAATTCAATTTAAAGTACATTAGTCAGGATTTCAATGTAATAAATATCAAAGTGCTTCTTGTCTGCCAAAGATTTAATATCACACAATGCAATGAAGATTCTCTCAGGTGTTTTAGATGTGATCTCTGAACATATTCCACAAATTATAAATGTAACATAAAACAACATTCTTTCTTTCATTCCGAATATACTTCCAAGTATAAAATATGCAATCGAACTTTTACTTTGCCTCAAAATCTAAGATGTAACATACTACATACAAGAGTGAAACTTTATTCATGTAAAGTTTTGCCATGAGTCTTTTAGTCACACAGAGAGTCTAAACTACATATTAGTAGACAATTGTAATATACGAGATATGTGATCATTGTTTCTCAGCAGCTAAATGAATTTATAAACAATTTCCAGAAATCATCACTAATTTAGTTATAATAATCTTATATTTGTGTTTGATTAAGCTATGTTGCTTTCTAAATCTTTTATTTTTAAGGGATTCATTCATTCTTCTTTCTTTTTTTTTTTTTTTGTTAATTACAATGTTGCAATTTTTTATTAAAACTTTAAAACAAAATATTATTTAAAGATTTTAATGTGGTATTTATTTAAGTTAAAAAGGATGAATAGTTTTCATAAGACTTATGAAAATTATTGATTTACATTAATCAGATTATTTTTATTATTTTTAGTTATCCTTTTTTGTAAAGGATGATTTCTAAATGTGCTTGTTTTTACTTGTACATGACTATTAAAATAATTTTTTTCAAGACCGAGATTTGCATTAACCACAATATTGTTATTTCAGTTTAAAAATTTTACATGATTCATAGAATAGAACATTTATTATTATTATTATATTATCATCTTTTTCATATTGTTTAAATTAATTTTAAATTCTCTTTTTCAGGATTTCAGTATGGTAATTATCACACTGTCTTCATGTCTGTCAAAGCTTTAACATTACAAAACAGAACTCACTGTAATAGAGATTCTCTTGGATGTTTTAAGTGTAATCTCTGTTCTTATTCTACAAATAAGAATTCTAGTATAAAAGAACATTGTTTTGTGCATTCTGGAGAATGACATCACAAGTGTAAAATATGCCATTGAGACCTTGCTCCAGCAAACACTCTAAGGTGTCGTACAGGAAAAAAACCTTATTTATGTAATGTGTATAACATTTCTTTCAGACATATACAGATTCTAAAATTACACACAAAGAAACACTTATGATGTGTATAATTTATACAAGTTGATTTTGTAAGAAATAATATATTGACTCACAGCAATTAGGATTTCACAAATTTTTATGCATGTCTTTCAGAATCAACAGTTTTGTAAAATTTGAAATTTTTCTAGTATTTTAAATCACATATTCAAAGTAAATAACTCTTACAATTCGGTCTGTGTTGTTAAAGTTTGTAAATGAATTTGGATACAAAAATAAGAGAATGCATGTTTTACCCTTTTTTGATTAAAAAATGTTTGACCCGTATTCCTTTTTCGTTGTTCTATTATATGTCAGACATCTGATGAATCGTGTGTTGGAAAACCTGGATGTGTCCTCTCACTATACAAGCACCCGGTGTTCAACTCAACTAAGCAAAATTCCTCTTTTTCCTTGATATTTAGCATAAATATATTAATATGAATTATTTATCATAATGTTAATGTACTTTGATGCCAGTAACTCTTACATAGTTTTATATTAATGATTTATTTCTCATTGAAAACATGAGTTCCTGACCAGTTATCTGTCTTGAATAATAAATATTCGCCTGTTACTTTGATCTTTCTTTCTCATCAAAATACTGTTGGAGATATATACATTATACATGTGTGGTAAAATAATTTGAAAAAATTATATTTGATGTCAATTCAAATAATAGTATGGATTTTTGTTTTTTTACCAAGCCTTAATATGATTTCAAAATTGCTTCAATTTGATAATTATCAAAATGTGCTCACAACTGTAGGAATTTCAACATCATACAGCTAAATTCACCATCCCAGACTTTTAAATGTAACTTCATTATTCACTATTTTTATTAGGAAATTTGTCTTAACTATAAATTAAATTCAACTTTAGTTTTAAAGAAAATATGCTCACATTCACCTAAAATCTTTCTATCTATAATAGAAATCTCATCTATAGTATTTTCACTTCTCATTGCAGTAACATTAGAAATACAGGGTGATTAGAAAATGAGTATAAATTTGAAAAATTAATAATTCACGGAATAATGCAGGTACAGAGGTAAAAATTATCACACATGCTTGGAATGACATGGGGTTTTATTGTAACCACACAAAAAAGGTTAAAAAAAAGGCCAACAGATGGCACTGAACAGCAAAACGTCAGTGACTCTGCCTGAGAATCGTGTATAAAAGGAGCTGTAATGAGAGAGAGAATCAGATGCACCAGCAATCGCAGCATGTTGACGTTACCAGAAAAGGCAATGTTAGTGAGGCTCTACTATCAAAATGGGGAATCTGCTGCAATCGAGCGACATCAATAGGCATGCTAAAGACAACATCCAAGGCCAATTTCTCACCATAACTACAGATATGTTGCACAGTGCTGTGCACAACATTGCCCCTCAGCTATAGCTATTGTTGTGGGATCACGGTGGACATGTTAAGCATTATTACTGAAGAACATCGTCTTTGCTTTGTCATAATTTGTTATGCTAATTATTGCTTTTCTTATCACACGAAGTGCCATCTGTTGGCCATTTTATGAACTTTTTTGTGGATACAATAAAACCCCATGTCATTCCAAGCATGTGTGTCAGTTTTTTCCTCTCTACCTACATTATTCCGTGAATTATTAATTTTTCAAATGTATACTCATTTTCTGATCACCCTGTACTTTGTAGTATTATAAATATTCTCCGAAGCTCATTACATAGTTCACACATTACTCAATTGGTATTATGCAAATTCTTGTTCTTGTAAGCTTAATTTTGAGTGTTTGTAGAGTTTGGACCAATAAATTACACTCTTCCCCTGTGTCAAAAAAAAACTTATTTTCAGTCCAGGTAAACATAATATAAATTACTTATATCTGTAGATTTTGTGGTAAATTATTATAATTGAATTTCAGCAGTTGAAAATCTTTATAAAACATATTTTATAAATAATCATTAGTTTTGGTATGTAATCATTTATTTGTATTTGATTAAGTAATGTTGCTTTCTAAATCTGTTTAATTTTATGTTTCCTTTTTTTCCCTTTTTCTGTTAATCATATCACAACTTTTTCATAAAAAAATTAAGAATTTTTAAGGTGAAGTGTATTTAAGCAATTTTGTGTAATATGTATTTATTTAAGCTCAATAGTTTTTATAAGTCTATTTGATATTGCTAATATTTATTCTTGATTTGCAAGTGTGGTAATGATTACAATAATAGATTTAAAATTTAATACATCTTCATTTGCTTATTTCTATTTGCACATGCTTATAATTATTATTTTCTTTTTAAGTAGCTACAAAAAAAAGAATCTTCTATTTTTCGTTGTGTGTGCGTGTGTATTTATGTCTTTCAGTTTTTTCAAAAACCATTGAATGTATATTAATGTACCTTTTATACTACAATTCTAGTACACTAGAGAAAGTTTTAAGCTAAAATGATTCATTGTATTATGTATAGAATTTTATAAGGACACGTCAAATATTTTATTACCATAATTTCGGGAGTAAGCGCCGCGGCGCATACGTGTTTAAAAGTTCAAAATATCAGCAATGCGGCGCATAGGCAAGGGCGGTGGGTACAATGATTTTTTTTTTCAACATAGCAGTATCTGGATATTGTGAAAAGCCTTCATTTCATGTTTTTTTAGTCTTACTGCCTCAAATACACTTTTAAACACATGCATTCATTCATATTTCACCTTTATTTACATTCATTTAATCTCAGTATAAAGTTCATAAACCGTACATAGTATCACAATATATCTTTATTATAAAAACGTAATTACTATAATCAAAATATATTTAACTTACTCAAATTTCTCTATTTTCTGTTCAATATTAATAGCTCACGCTTTAAAAGTATTTATTGTATACTTTACAATAGTTGATAAATTGTATTTATTTCATAAGCACACCCCATACGGCGATATTCGATTAAAACGATAATCGAATAATCGATTTGCGTAGTACACATATTGGCGTAGTACATATTTTTTTTTCTATTGTATTTTAAGATAACCTGTGTTTTATTGTTAATTCATATAAAGATTTTATCGCTATTCTTGTTACTTTTAATCCAATTTTGCTGATCGTATCGTGACTATTTCATTTTTACCGAGTTTTCAATGATGCGGCGCTTCTAATGGGTGCGGCGCATATTCCGGAAATTACGGTATATGAATGTCCACTTTGACTCAAATATGAAGGATGGGGAAAAGAATGATTTTATAATTGTGAAAAAAGGTGGCATATGAAAAATAAAATTTGATTAGTCAGGAGGATTTTGATCAAAACTTTTGTGATGAGCTATTGGAGTACCTTTAAAAATAAGAAAGTGAAGACATCTGAGCAACAAAATTTGGCAGTTTGACAGAATTTTTGACAAAATTGTGAGTGATGAGCACCTAGACTGCCTTTATTTTCAAGATAATTACGACATATGAGCAATAAAGTTAATTGGCCATGATAATTTTGGACAAAACATATTGAGGCTTTCATTATCACCAAGCTAATGTTTATTGACTTCTTTCACTCATTTAATAGTAATTGCCATATCAAATTCAAGAATATGTTTTGCAACTGTTTGGACAAAATTTTCCAATCTGAAAATGTGCGATATGCATATACCATCACTTTTTTAATTTATAAAAACTCTCACCTGGCAACAATGTAAATAATTTTAATGTGGTTGTCACAAAAAATAACATTTAATATCTGTTGTACCAAAGCACTTTCGCAAAAATAGTCAACTGGCATTCAATAAGTAAATAAAAAATGGGTTATGCTAATGAGTTTTTTGCATAATTGCAAGCAAGTTATTTAAAAAGAAAGAGTCATTTGATGTTGTGTTGATTTTTTTTGTTTAATAAAAGATTAATATTGATCAAATTATTACAATTTCCTTTAAAATTTTGTATATGAATCACAGCTTAGCATTATTACTATTATTTTATCACTGCATAATAATTATTATTTTAACTTTTGTGACTCAAATTAATTTTAAATTACTTTTTCAGGATTTCAAACTGACAGCTATCAAAGTTGTTTTTCATCTGCCAGTGTTTTACCATCACACAACATAACTTGGTGTAATGAAGATTCTGACATACGTTTTAAATGTGATCTATGTCCATATTCCTCAAATAATAAAGATCATATAAAAAGGCATTTTCTCGTGCATTCTGGTGAACGTCCTTACAACTGCGAAATATGCAAACAAGGTTTTTCTCGAATGGATAATCTAAGACGTCATATGCATAGACATACAGGAGAGAAACCTTATTCATGTAACATGTGCGACATGAGTTTTAGACGTGCAGAGAGTCTGAAACTCTACATGAATAAACACTTGTAATAAATTTGTATGCCTTATATAAGTTGATTTAGTAGTAAATTGGTGACTCTCAACATTTGAGATTACAACAATTTCTATGCATGTCTTCTACTATAATTAATATTTTTCTGTAACTAAAAAAGTTATTAGCATTGTAAATTGCATATTGAATTAATAAATATTTACTTATTATTTTGATATTTCTTTTTTCAACAAAATACTGACAACTGTTTCTACTTCGTTAACTGTTTTAAAATCAGAAATACATGTTTTTATATAAAATAAAAATAAAATATTTTTTGTAAATAAAAATAAAAAGATATATACTTCCATGGTTGGTCAAAATTACACTTCAAAAACTGCTTCGAAATATTTACGAAAATATAATGCAAAATTTCACAATTACTCACGATTCCAAAAAACATTCCTTTGTTTTCAGAGTCCATAGGCAAAGAAACAATCAGAAGCCAATAAGTTTTCGAGATTTATGAAATCATTTCTGAAATAACCTACTATCCGCTGGTGTTGTTTTCACACAATTGTCAAAATAGATGCATATGAAAAATTAATTATTAAACAACCAACATTTTGCAAAAAAATTGCCTCATTTGATGTCAGAAACTTCTGGATTAAATAAATCACAGATTAACTTTTGAAATTTCTGACAAATGATCATCAGCAGAAGGTTGAAGTTAAAAGTTTTGGTTGTTAATGGGATAAAATGTCCCTATTTACTTATTCGAATTTTAGAAAATGTTTCAAAGTAGTTTTTAAAATGTATTCATGTTTTATAATATATTGTATATAATGAATAAATAGAGCAATTTCTAATTTTTATCTGAAAAACTTGTGGCTGCTGTCAAATTAAAATTAACTGCTTTTTGACACATTCCTGATTATTTTATATTGATTATTCATTTATTTATTTATATTTTTTTGTAAATGCATGAAATTGACAGGTGATCTTATTCAGAAAGAAGGAAATAGTGTTCTTCATTTTCGGATAAAGACAGAGAATTTTTCGGAAAATACTGCAAAAGTTGGTATTTTGAATCAAATTCCCTATGGGACAACCTGATAAATGTCGTCATGAGACAACAATCCATTTTAACTCAAAATATAATCTATTTATCCAAAATGAAAAACGTTATTAGATTTTAAATAACTTCAACAGTCATATACGTAGTTTCATGCTTTTATATTTCAAAATGAATTCTTGAATTCAGACAGTTTCATATTGTTGTCAAGGGGGGGTGGGGGATATTTTTGTAAACAGCTTAACAGTGCTGAGTGATATAATGTACTGAATTAAATAAAAAAAAGAAATGCTTCTGAAACGAACCATAAAGAATTGAAACAGAAACATGTATGGAAGGAGTGAAACATATTTTTTCATAGAAAACTGTGCCCAATAGATTTTTAGACTCCATCTGAAGAAATATTTTTCAGTGTTATAAAAAATCTAATTATATACAGTGATTATAATTAAAGTTGCACTTTCAAAAGGCTGTAAAAAAGAGCCACTGGTGAGAATGACCTGATATTTCATCTGAGTATATGTGAAGCAATAGAAATTTGTTTTGCAAAAGAAAAAAATCAAAAGTTGACTGATAGATAGCGCTGTGCTCGTCATATAATGTTAATTAAAAGACGTGACAGGCTCTTGTGGCACTCTTTGTTCAAAGCCTATCCACCACGACTTCTTAAACCCTTTAATGTCCAGAATTTCTTCAATGCAATTGCCGCACAGTCACCGTTCTTGTAAAAAAGCTTCACAAGCAGAGTTTGAACTTTCAATGATAGAGTCAGGACTACCTTCTCAAATGCAGAAAAACAAGAACTGCATACTGCCGCCTTTTTATCACAAATAACGTGCAGTGCACATGTCTTGTCTTTTAATTAGCATCTTATGACGAGTACAGCGCCATCTATCGGTTCACTTTTTAACTTTTGTTTCTTTCACAATACAAATTCCCATTGCTTCACGTATATTCAGGTGAAATATCAGGTCATTCTGACCATTGGTTCCTTTTTTTACAGCCTCTTGAAAGTGCAACTTTAATTATACTCACGCTGTACATAACGTATAGTTCTGAAAAGAAAAAAAAATCACACTCTACTAATTCTGCCTCAAATCATCATTTGCTTAGGGTGTTGTTTAGAAATAGAAGTTTTACTAAACTAAAAAAATTTGCAGTATTAACACATAATTTTGATAGCACATTTGGATTCATTGGTACATTTTATTATCAATTTCCAAACAGGAAGTAATTTAGAAATCATGCAGGTAAAAAGTTTAATACTATAAATATTAAATTAATTTTCAATCAGGAAAGAAACAAAAAACTGATCGAGCGTAAGATTTAAGATAGCGAGGCACCGCAATCCCATCCTTAGAAATCATGCATATAAAAAGTAAAATCATTTTCAATCAGGAAAGAAACAAAACTGATTTCATTACACAATAATTTCTTATAACTCATTTATCAAAAATTGAAGAAAAACTGTTCAATTACATTTCAATTCACTAATCATGCCTACATGTGTAATAAATTTTCATTTAAAAATGAGTAAAAAAATGTAAAAATGTTAACAGTAGTTCAGCAGGAAAAAATATTGTTTGAGAATTTTATTTTTCCTTAGGGTTGTTCTGAAATCTAAACTGGCTATTTTTTGACAAATTATTGAACTCACTTTTGGTATTCAATTGACAAGTGCTCTTATTTAGAAACTGTATATAATCACAGAGTTTCTTCCATATTATCAGTAAAGGCAGAAAAAGTTTCAGAAACTGCTGTCAAATTTGACTTTATGAGCTGCATTTCTGTACACAACAGCACGGAAAGAAAAAGCAGTCATCATGAGTCAACAATTGCTTGAAACTCAAGTTGTAATTCATTTACAAAAAAATTAAAAAACCCTTTTAGATTACAAATCATTTCATGAAAGAATCCCTTAGATTACAAATCATACCTGCAAGTGTTATACTTTTTGTTTAAAATTGAGTCCGTTAATGAGTCGAAAAGTTTCGTATTGTTGAGCGCAGAAAAATCTATTTTTTAAACCACGTTAAACTTTTATAATCATGCAGCATAGATTTATTTGTCTGTCTGTATAGTCCCACATTTAAACAATTGTGCTAGATTTTAAATCTAGTGCAGTTAAGTTTATCAACAATTTAATAAATTATAACACCTTGTAATAGTATATTATTTTTAAATGCTAAAGGTGTAAAATTAACAACTATAATATAAATTAAAATAACTTTTATTAGTTGTTTTACATGTTTCGACTCTTTCCGAGTCATTTTCAAAAACAAAATGAGAATATTCTAAAGCTGCACGGGCTTTGAAGTTATTTCCATGTACTTTTTTAAAAATTACGCACATTATCTATTATTTTTTACTTGATTGTTTATTTTCATATCTTTGACCATGGAGTAATTCTAGCCACAGTTTTGGTAAATTAAAAGATGCCGCATCGTTACATATTGTATTTTTGCGTGTGAGTATCTCTATGGTTTCTCTTAGAAAGTTATCACCAATTACCACTAAGTACTTAATCATACAATACCTACCTGATTATAAATTAATGGCACCGGGAACTGTTAGCATAATGTGGTGTTTTCAGTCTCATAAAATTCCAACTTTTTACCGGTTGATAACACATTTTCTTGGCCGTCACTCCAGTTAATGTAGAGAAAAATTAGATACACAGAGTGAGTTATTCCCGGTTTCTTGATTATTTTTATTTAACGAAGAGAATTGCCATAGCTTAAGCATTTTTTATAGTTAAAAAGTAGTTTTTGCCAGAAATTTACTTAATAAATGAAATCATATAAGAGACACATAGAAAGAAGAAATAGTTTATTAAAAAAATTCTGGTTTAGTTGATGCGAAAAAAAGAGAATTCGTTGGCTGCTATGGCTATCCTAATAAAGGTGATTCAGAATTTTTTTGTAGTCACTGAAAACGTTTCGTTCTTAATATTTGAAATAATACTCCAGGGCCATGTGTTTGAACACCCCTAATTTAAAAGTACAAGGTCTCCTAAAATGGACCGAGTGATTTAAAAATTCAATAACTTGCAAACGGTGACAGATATTTTTAAAAATATTGCAGGTAGGTTATGTAAAATGTCCGGATGTTTTTACCGTGATTCCTGGGTTTTTAGTTCGAATTACCTGCAATAGATGTCCAATCAAGGCAAAAGCTGAAATCACCCAGCACTGATGCGATAAAAGAAGGTTAAATATATAGAGTGGGTCTCATTCAAGACAATCTTCATAAATATAAAATTGTCTTCCCACTCGAATTCTGCTTATTAAATTCATCCCAAAATCTAAATGCTGTCGTTATATCAAATAATTCGTTACTTTCATGGCATAAACATTCATAGAAAACATACCGACTGAATTCAGAATTGCGCCCTAAGAACAAGATTATATTTGTGAATAAGACCCATTCCAAATATTTAACATCCTCCCTTCGCATCAATGCTAGATGATTTCAGTTTTGGCCTCGATTGAGCATCTATTGTTTTCAGCTCCATCTATCGCTGTTATTTGAATCTAAAACCGGGAATCACAGTAAAAACTCCTTACATTATACATTACTGTCCTGCAAGACTTCTTTAAATATCTCTCACTGTTTGCAAGTTATTGAATTTTAAATTCAGACAATCTATTTTAGGACACCCGACATGAAATCTTTGCTTTTGTTAGTGTGTAGATCAAAATATTTTGCAAAAATTTAATAGAAAAATAGAAATAATCATGTTAGCTACATAAATGTTTTCAACATATTTATTTTGCTATGAGAAAACTGAACTCTTGTTCATTACAAGCAATAGAAAAAAAGAAAAAATACAAAAATCATGTGAAGTTAACCTATTTTATTAAGACCATACTATTATACAAAGTACAAGTAGACAATAAAATGTTAAAAATAAAATGTTACAGATAGTGACATAAAACGCAATATAAGGTAAAAGAGCAACATCTTAAAACGTGATAAAAAAATAAGTAACTGATATTAACAAGAGCAAATAAAACACTAATTAATCAGTAAAACGCTATTGTTTTGTTTGTGTGTTTTAAGAACTTTTTTCCTTTGCACTACATGAAAATCCACATAAAAAGCAACTTTTATAGTATGTGGAAAGAAGATTACGCAACAAAGCTCAGAATTTTTCTTTGTTAATACTTTTATATATTTAAGCAATCATTACAGGGATTAGAACAATGAATTGGAACCAAGAGAAACAATTTTTATCCCCTTTCCCTAAATAATGAGGACTTTTTGCTTTTCCAAAAATTTCGGTTTCAAGACTTCAAAAATAATAGTTAAAAAAATCCATTATCTACAGATTTTCAAAAACATTCAGGGAGTTGATTCTGGTATGATGATATTGCTGAAACTGGTAGAAAAGAGCCAGCAAAGTGACCACTTGCCATAATGGGTGTAGCAGAATAGAAGTTATGTCAGTAGGAATGAGTTGCTTTTTATCAGAGATTTACCGAATGATACAAGGCGGTCAAGATGGCAGAAGAACCTGGGAGGGATTTTATCTTACTTCGGGGAACGTGTTTGACGTGGAAGAAAAGAAAAAGAATATGTTCTTTAAATTACAAAATGCTATATTCTAACATATACGACTCATTCACAGATATGTTAAAAGTTCTGTAACTAAGAAACATGTGAGTTCTTTTTTTTAATGGTAAAAGAATTATAAATATTTTACTTATACTTTTGACATATGTATTATATTAATTCAGAGACATGGAAAGGATGTTAATTTAAATAGCTGTGTCACCTGTTAGGCGATATATAATAAATCCTAATCAGAATGTATTCATTTCAAGATCTAAGATAAGATAATATGAAGTACTTATTGAAATTTTTTGCAATAGTTCTCGATAAAGAGCAGCCACAAATTTTTTATCAAACACAAGCTAATAGACAGAGAGACATTTTCTAAATACCGTCTTTTAATCCTGTTCAAGACATCTCAAAATGTGTAAATCTATCAAAAAATGGAAGTCCACATTCTTCATGATTCTATTTTCTTCTTTTACAAAAAGTAAAAACGAAAGCGAGACTCTAAGTTAATTGGAAGAAAATCCGCAATGACAAAACATAAAAAAATATGTACTATAAATACAGCAATCTCAAATGGAATAATAAAGAATCCCAAATGTTGGAAAGTACAAAAAATAGTTCTTTTCATTGCTACATTAAAAAACTACACCATATCCAGTCTGTCCTTTCGTTGGATCATGGCAAAGATTAGTCATCAATGTGACCTAAAATTCTCGAATTGAATTGATTAAGCTCTGATAATTACTTCAAAATGCTAGTTTTTACACTATAAAAACCAGAGCATCTAACCCGGGCTTCCCGGGATAGAGAATATATGTGAAAATCATTTATTTAATTTTTGTTATTGAAAACTAATAGATAACTCTTAATAATTTTTGTTAGATTGCCCGTTAACAATCGTTAAGAAATCGTTAAAAATTTCATTATCTACAGCAGTTTTTTTTATTCTGATAGTTTCAGCAGTTTTAAACGTTTATTTTAATTCATGCCTGTTAAATCTGTGTTTTATTTATACTATTTTATTTATTCCTCAATGAAGTTGTTATTTCGTTATTGTTTTTCGTTGTTGGAGACAAATGCTGAACTTTTTATATTGTTTAAAGTGCAAACAGATTAACATTTTGTAATCGTCTGCAAGCTATATAGATTTTTTTTTAAATCATGCTTGAAACTTAATTTAAATGCTATAATAAATCAACCAATTAAGATACAGTTTTCAAACATATTGCATTTGAAAGTAGATTTTTTCCCCTATATAACGGTGTAAAAATTAAAAATGTGTGATGTTTAGAAATTTAAAAAAATGCAGTAGCAAAAATCGCAAAACCGAAATTCCATCGTCAACTGTTGCCATTTGCAAAATGACGTCAGCGTTACGCACGGACACGTTTGTCCTTTATAATATAGATAGATTGTATAAACTGATTATGACCAGAAATACTATTTCAGATGCTGTATACAAGGATGTATATATTTAAAAATAAAAATGGAGCTCACTCTAATTGGTACAATTATTAATAGAAATTCATAGTTTCTGTCTTTTGTAATTATCCAAATATATCAGTTTCCATGCACACTTGCCAGTGTAGCATGTTACGATGTTATTATTTATTCACTGTTACTGCAAGATAACAAATAGAGCATAGATATTAAAAGTAAAATGATGTTAAAGAGTTTTAAAATTTCAGAAAATCAGAAATAATTAGGTAAACTTTATTTCTATGATTGGTTCTTTAAATCTTGAAAATATATTGGTTAGTGAAATTTCAAAAGATAAAGAACACTTCTTGGAATCGTGGGTAACTTGGAAAAAGTTATTGTATATTTTCGTTCTATTATATTATGTTTTTTATAGATTAAAAAAATATAGTTCTAGAGTTTTAACTTTCTGTTGTGAAGGGTTCGGGGAAACAGATATTTCAAGGATGGGTAATTAATGAAATTTTTGAAAAAGTTATTCTTTTGAAACAAATAATAATTTTGTCTCTGATTTATTGTGACATAATAAGATGCGAAATTCTACAAAATGAATGTAGTTAAAGATGTGATGTAAATTACAGAGTGGGTGGCTGGTTATTATTCCAACTTTCAATGGCTGTGAGCCAGAAGGAATGAATTATGGAAGTAAAGTATGTAAACTCAAAAGAGTGGTGTGCCTAAAATTGCACTAATCTAAATAGGTACTTTATTGCTGCTGTCAATTTTTCCTATGTGATATACTAGTAATAGATAGAAAAAGAAAGTTTGTTTGCTAACAGCACAAAACAAACACCTGTTAAGTCACTATGAGATATATTACAGATGGAGAGCTGGAGCAAGAAATTTACTTAGTATTTGACAAAGGTTCAAACCTTTTTAAAACTATTTTTGTTCTCCCTCTTTAAGAGTTATGAAAGAAATGGCAGGTTACCAGCAGTTTAATAGCATGCTTAGCAATGTCCCACACTGCACTGGAAAGCAAAATTGATCCTTTTCTGATTAGTGATGATTCTGGCAATCTAACTACTTTTTAGAAACATTCATAATCGGGATACTTCCAAACAATGTTCATATGAACACCATTACATGGTAAAGAGTGCTAACTGTATTTTTTAAACAAAAGGCTTTCATTTACCTGTTGTAAAGTAAATAATGATATATCTCCTCTATGAATCTATCTACATCATGAATATATAGTGACACTTTAAATTAAATATCTACTTACAGATTTCATGAGTGAAAAATTTATTTTTATATGACTGTTATTGTTTAAATTCAAAATTGAATTACAAAAGCTACCTTGCACACATGGGACATTCTTTAGAAACAAACATGATAGATAAAACGAAGTGTCCAATAAATATGCTAAAGTCTCATACTTTGAAATGGATACAATTGCACCAAATTAAGTTATGCTTTTTAGAAATACCTTTCTTATGCATGTTAAACTGGTTTTATTTTAGTATGAATACGCATGTGGGTATTTAAATTAGATTTTTGAAAAAACCGTTTGTTACATATAGCACAACGGAAAGGCTTCTCCTTTGAATGAATGCGCATATGAACAATTAAATTAGATTTATCAGAAAAACATTTGTTGAACACCTCACAACTGAAAGGTTTCGCATTAGTATGAACACGACTGTGTATACTTAAAACAGATTTGGTAGAAAATCCTTTGTTACACACCTCACAAGAGAATGGTTTCTCCTTACTATGAATACGCTGGTGAACGTTTAAACTAGATATTTGAGAAAACCCTTTCTTACATACTTCACATGTGAATGGTTTCTCATTAGTATGAATAAGCAGGTGGGTGTTTAAATGAGTTTTCTGAGAAAACCCTTTGTTACACACCTCACAACTGAAAGGTTTATTTCCGGTATGTCCACGTAGGTGAACATTTAAATTAGCTTTTTGAGAAAACCCTTTGTTGCACACTTCACAGGAGAAAGGCTTCTCATTAGTATGAACACGCAGGTGTTTATTTAAAAAAGATTTTTGAGAAAACTGTTTGTTGCACACCTCGCAAGAGAAAGGTGTCACTTTAGTATGAACATGCAGGTGTTTACTTAAATTAGATTTATTAGAAAATCTTTTGTTGCACACTTCACAACTGAATGGTCGCTCATCAGTATGAATGAGCAGGTGGCTGTTTAAACTGGTTTTTTGAGAAAAGCCTTTGTTACACACCTCACAACAGAAAGGTTTCTCTCAAGTATGAACACGCAGATGGGAATTTAAATTAGATTTATTAGAAAATTCTTTGTTGCACACCTCACAAGTGAACGGTTTCTCTTTAGTATGAACACGCATGTGTTCAATTAAATTACCATTTCGAGAAAATCTTTTGTTACACACATCGCAAAAGAAAGATTTCACTGTAGTGTGGATATGCATGTGGTTACTTAAACCAGATTTTTGAGAAAGAATTTTGTCACTTATCTCACAACTGACATTTTTATCTTTTGTATAATAATTCATGTTACTATTTAAAGCAGATTTATCAGAAATATTTTTGTTACACACATCAAAAGCAAATTTTTTCTTTTCTATAGAAATTGGCAGATGGTCATTTAAAATAGATATTTTAGAAAATCCTTCGCTAAACATATCACAATTGAAAGTTCTCTCATTATTATAGACACTATGATGCCAATATAAATTCAGCTTTTCCGAAATTCCTTTGTTAAATACACCTTGGAAGAAAACGTTTCTCTTTAGTATAACACAAATGGTAATTTAAATAAGATTTTTCAAATAACTGATTGTTATACATCTCACAAAAGAATAGTGATGAATGAAGGTTATTTTTAATGTACATTTGTCAGAAAGCCTCTTATTGCAATTTCACACATGAAAGGTTTACCTTACTGGCAGTATGATGATGCTTATTAAAACAAAATTTCTGTTCAGATGCTTTGCTGCAAAACCCTAACATTAAATTTTTGGTTCAAAGTTAAATTGGACTTTTTATTATATGCTGTGTTTTGCATGTCATATATAGAAGATGTTTACAACCCATATAAATACGAATTACCTTCCTTTCACTATGAAAAGAGGAGCTTCTTTTAAAGTGGTGTATAGAAGGTTTCGAGTAATTATATTATACAGTTTTTTAAATATACACAAATTTATAGAAATACATTTAAATTACTTTTCTTTCAACAGAAGTGAAGCAACGTACTTAATAGAATGTGAAATTCATTGCAATGAATATATATTCGACATTCCAATAAGATAGGATTTGCCAAGATAACTTTTCTACATAGAACATTCAAGTTAGAAAATAAAGATGGTAATATCAACAATGATGTAGCATCATAAAATTATTTTTGCTTTAAAATTAGATCTTTTACTTATTGAAAAACATGCTGGAAATATATATCCATTAACTTTTCTCAGTAGCATATTTTTTTTAGTTCATCAACTTGTTAGCCTTTAAAAGATGGCTGTCTAAATTATATTCAGTAATTTGCATGTGGAAATGAAGAAAAAATGATATTGCCCAATAGCTCAGAAACTTAGGTCCTTATTGAACAAGTTTTTTGCAGAATACATTGAATAGAAAGAACAATATACTGTGAATTATCTTCACAAGTCCTTTCACTATAAGTTGAAAATAGTCTTCACAAACCTCTGCACCTGGAATATAAATAAAAATGTATACATATCATATATGAATTAGGAATTTTCAAATGTTTATATAATAAATGCCACAACAAAGTTATTAATAAAATAAGAACAATCATTAAATACTAATTTTTCGGTACATTTGACTTTAGTTTCTAAAATTAGAACAACTACATTCACATGTAAAGTATTTTTAAAAATCTGTTAGGAGAAGACAAATTTATATTTAGATCTTTATTTCTAATTTTTATCATTTTTTTACAAAATGAAATTAAAAATTTGTAAAATTCACAAGTTATAATGTGAGTATTAATATTTAAGTTAATTATTGGATGTTACAAAGATAAAATATTCTAACTAGATGGATTTGCAGTGTCTGGAATTATGTTGTATTTTTATTTACCAAAATTAAAACGAATAAAATGTAAAATATATTAATTGGCTCTAATTACATAAAGATATCAACATATTAAAATGGAAAGTACAAAGCTGCTAGGGGAAGGATGATTAGATCTTTATTATTTATAATTCTGTTGCTATTTTTGAAAAGAAATTTAAAATGTGTAAAAGTTTTATGGCATCATTTATCTCCATATGTGCTTTCATTGTATCTCCATTAGACTTCCCAATCATCTGTACTTACAATGCATATTTCTACAATTAGCACACAATTAAAATCTGATGCAGCATTTTTACAAGCTGTTAGGGAAAGCCAAACTGTGTTTAGATTTTTATTTCTTGTAGTTATTTTGCCCTCTTTCATAAAAAGATATTAGAAATGTATAAAATGCGGGGGTTATTGTGAGAATATTAAAAATCAAGCCTAATTATAAGATGCTCTAAAGATAAAATATTCTAACTGGATGGATAGTAGATTACTGGTATCACACTGTCATTTTTATGTAGTACACTGTAAAAGATGCAAATGTTTCTTAATCTACAAAAATATAATACAATCACGAACAATTTTACAATACAAACTCATCCTTGTTAATCATGATTCTGAAAAGTGTTTCTTTATCTTTAGAAACCTTTGACATCAATGGCATTTCGAGATTTAAAGAGTCATTTATAAAAACAAAATTTCTCTTGCCGCCTGTAATTTTCGAAACGTTTACGAGTAGCTTTTAAAGTGTATTAATAAGTTTTCTAAGCCCGGAATATAGTTTTTTCCGATACTAACAATTCTCAAGTAGACTTTTTCATGTTCAACAAATATGCTTAACAGATAAACATGCCAAATTAACAGCGTTAACATTAACTTAAAATTAAGATTATTTCTTTACTCTTTCATGTATGAATTAACTTATGCAGCTGAAAACGTTTACTCGAGAATTGGTGACATTTAAAAAATAGGTATTCCAGGCTGAGGAAACTGATTAATACACTATAAAAAATATTCGAAAACGTTTCTGAAATATATGGGCAGCAAAAAATACTTTGCTTTTATAAATAATTCTTTACCTTTTGGAAATGTATTGGTTTCTGGGGATTTAAAAGACAATGGAACACGCTTTTCAAAATTTCGGATAACTCCGAAGATTATATTATATTTTTGTTCATGGTTATAGTATATTTTCATAAAATAAGAAACATTGGTCATTTTTTACAATGCAAAAAGTATAACTATTAAAGTGTAAAATATTTTAAATGGTTTTAATTACATAAACTGATCAACAAACACATAAAAAATGACATGTACAAATTGCTGTTCTAGGTTGGTTAATATTTAAATCTTTATTCAATATTAACCAGTTTCATAACTTAGACTTGACAATCTCAGAGTCAGAAAGTTTGAAACTGTGGTAATTGCAAAAGACTTTACAAGTTTCCTATTTCAAAAAAGAGCACAGTATATCAGAAATTTTCTATAGTAATATTATTTTATTTATATGCTTTTGTAAATGGAATAAGATATATTTATCATTTAAAGGTCAAGAAAAGTAATACTGACTGTGGAAATTTCATTATATTACAAAATACCTTATATCAACAAAACTTAAGCTGAAATTGTATCAATTTTTATTAATAAAAAATAAAAATTGCATAGTCAGATATTACAAACATCAACAATAATTTTCCTCAGATAAACATTTTGAACATTATATTTTTTTCATTTTTCACTCCCACACTATTTCTCAATTTAGATTGTAGAAAGTCAAAGAAACAGAACATGGTTTCACTATTAAAGATTCTTTTGCTCTCAAAAGCTGTCGAATGCATGATTTTTAAATTTGTTACTTTCCCATTTTTCTTCTTCACCATTCATACAATGTTATTTCACTTGGAATTATACATTGAAAAAAAATCTCTTGAAAAGTCAAACTTTTTGATTTAATTTCATTTCTACGACTATCAAAAGATTTTCAGTACTGTAACTTAGACCCAGAAGAAGGTCATTTCAACCCACATAAAAAAATATTTTAAATCAGTCTTAGTTGTACTGTGTTAATATTTAGTGCTGTTATCTGTAGAGTATGGGTGAATCATATCAGTACTCTTTATACAGTAGATTCAGGACTGAGATTTCTTTAATCAGTACTGTTTATCAATAATCTGTATTTAACTGTATCTTTTAATCAGTACTGTACCCCATCACTGTTCGGGGGGAGTGGGTGGCAAGTAGCATCGCATGATGCAAGTAACATTAATTTCTGGTGCTATCTTGCTTCACAAAATTTAAGGCATCCACTTTCTCCTGTTCTGATAATTATAAGCTTTCACCTTATTTAATCTAATCTAACTGAGGGGCGATTTTACAAACCATCACGCGTAGAACGATTGGAGATGATGTCGAATGGTGATTGGTCGACTGCCCGAGACGATGTAGGTGGAGCTTAATGCGCTTGAAGAGGATATTTTTCATTTCGTTGAAGATTCATAAGAAAGTCTGATCTTGCATATTCATGTTTGGTTTGTTTTTAATGATGCTTAGGACATATTAAACGTGTCTAACAAAAAATTATTAACTTAATCCAATTAAAAGAAAGCAATCCATATGTACAAGTATAATTTGAAACAGCAAATCAAATACTTCTAGCTCTTGTATTTTCAGAGCTCATTATCTAATTCAACTCTTGTTTTTTTTTTTTTTAAGAAAAAATAAAACTAATATTTTAATTGTAAAGGTGTATGAAAACTAATTTGAATTTGTAGTTGCTTGTGTAATTTTTTTAAGGGAAAAAACTATACGTCCAGCATAATTTATTGATACATATAATATAAATAATGATATAAATAAAATTACTAGGTTGTTAAAAACTTTTTGAACTGTGTTATTTCATAAAATCATCATATACTTAAGCAATGCAGTTTTCAGATTTTTATATAGTTATTTATTTCATAAAATCAATATATACTTAAGAAATGAAGATTTCAAATTTATATATACTTTTAATTTTTTTACTGAACTTAAAGGTTTATTAAACAAAATATTTCCTTCATATCTTTAAGTCAAGACAGCGTAAAATACAAAATTTTCATACAAATTCATTTAATTTTGGAATTATTTTTTTCTTTTTACAATTAAAAATTTGCAAACATTGCATGTATCCACTGAAAAAAAAAAAATCTCACTCAGTATTTAAATAATTTAAAAAGCTATACAAATTACACTTGAACGCCTAAAATCCATGCAACTTCTAAGCCGTTAAAAATACACATACACATGTATATTTATTTTTTTATTTAAATAATTTAAATGGTTTATTACGAAATACACACACACACACACATAAACCCTCCAATATGTAATAACAATGCTCACAAAATGTGTAGTGGCTCCATCTGTTCGCGAAATAAGCAATTAATCATTCAACATTTTTTTTTTTTCGCAAAATTAAAATAATGATTACTATATTTATTATTACTAGTGTTAGATAGATTTATCTCCTTTACTTTCACTATTATTATTTGTAATACAGTTGTGAAATGATGCCATTGTATGCTTTATTTAATCTATTTATAATAATTTAATTTGGTTGTTATTGTTTTTAGCCTAAATGTTCCAAAATTAACATGTAAACTCTTGAAATCAACACAATCCCTGTATATGATTTTCTGCTATTCCAACTTTCACAAAATTCTTGAGATCACGATGACATTAAAAAATATATATTACTGATGTAGACGACACATACAAAAAATTAAATAAATAAATAAATGGATTGCTGATGTAGACGACATATACAAATAATAATAATAATAATAATTAATAAATAAATACAAAGAAGAAGAAGAAACAGAAATAAAAACAAAAAGTCCTAGCTTCCGGATATTAATAGAGGCCAAAAAAGTTTTGTTTCTATTACACATTATTAATAACAAATAACATTAACATACATGTAATGTTTGGGCTTGTACAAAGTGTATCAAAATAAACATAAGATCATATTTCAAGCTATGTCTAAAAAACCCAAGTTTCTCTTTAACATAGATTGGTTTATTTTTCTCATAGATTATATTTTGCTAATTAATCACAAGAGAATGTATAACAAACCTCTACGCAAAAATATTAATTATATATTTTAAAAATAATATTAATTATATATTTAAATAATAATATTTATTTATATTAATTATATATTTAAATAAAAATATTAATTAATATCAATTATATTTATTTAAATATAAGTAATAATTAAAAATTTAAATAATAAAATAATAGAAAAAAAACCTTTAAATATGGTAATCTTCCACAAATTTATCACTACAGATCAACGATTGGTAAAAAGAATTTTAGTAAATTAATAGAGATTTTTTAGAATAATGCTTAATTTTAAAAGATGAAAACTTTAATTAATTAATTCTGCTATTTTGATAATCATCTGTTACTAAAGTTCTAATATAAAAATATTTTTAATGAAAGTTTAGGAGTTATTGCATTTTAATAAATGTTCGTATAGTTATTAAAAAATGGCTTATATGAGATCAAATTTAATTTAATTCTTGAAATTATCTGATATTAAATTTTATTGTATGCAATAAAAATTTTAAGTTTTATTTACCTTAATTATAATTATAATTTAATATTGTTTAACTTAATTCTAATTAAAATTTAATTATCTAATTGATAATAAAATATTGCAGAGCAATTGATAAAGATTAACTGATCTTTATATCAATGCTTAAGAAGCGCTGTTAATAAATATTCTTTATTAACTAATTCAATAAAAATCAAAGCAAAACTCTAAAAATGTAAAAAAAAAAAAAAAAAAATGGGAAAGGACACAACTTGATACTCAAAATTACGAGTCTGGTGCTTTAACCACTATACTAGATCTGACACAAAATTATTAGCTTTTAATACACTTGTTCATTTAATACGCTTTAACTCCTCCCCTCAACATCTACGTAACCATCTTTTAGCCAGTCATCATTCGACACCGCCTCCAATCGCTCTACGCGTGACGGTTTGTAAAATCGCAACTGGCGGGTTAAAATCCATTTTGTATTGAGCATTAATGTACAGTATTACTTATTTATCTACCTCTTTCACATTTAACTGTTTAGAACCAATTTATCTAAATTACAACCCCTCCCTTCACAGCATTTGTATCAGGAACACAAAGAGAAACAAACCTAATTTACAAAGCATGCTTCTCTAAAATACAGTTGTTAAAGAGGGATGCCATCTAATCAATATCTATAATATCGATTCCAATAAATCTGGCATTCTTAAAAAAAATAGATTATATAGTTCTAGCTGTATCCTCTGGTTCTTCTTAAAGGTCCGGGGCAGTTGGGCTTTCTATTTGTATAAGTCTATATATTCGGTCTTAATTAAAATAATTACTCATGACATCAGAATGAAGTACAACTTTCTATGATGAATAACAAAACATATATTACATGACATATACAGAATCAAAACAAACATTAATTACACAACCAACTATTTATACTCCACAGAAAACATGATAAATGAATGATTCCTAATCTAAAGTTTAATTTTTAGGATTCTGGTTTTTAAAGTTATAATTGTTCTTTAAATAATGCCTAGACAGGTGCCAGACATCTTGATCCTTATTCCATTCCATCAGCATTCAGTGAACGTTCTATTTACTATTATGATTTTCTTTCATAGTTGGTTGTAGGGAAGGTGTTGTGGTTAATTCATGTAGAAAGGAAGTGAGCTCACAACAACAGTTTAAAGTTTTATAGATAATAGCCAGTTATGGGTGCAAGTTGTAAGTAATGGTCAGGTCTGAAAATATTTTGAACTTAATCATCTCCTCTACGCTACGCCCCTCCCCTCCTCACACATACACCATGCATGCTTTGACAAAATCACAACATACATTAAATTTTAAAAGAGGTAACATTTAATTATGTCAAAACTACCTAAAAAACTGTATATGCATATAAAATATTGACATTCATGTAACGTTTAATCGAAAATTTAAATTAAATGGTATAGCAGCGCCTAGCTACTTTAGAGTTTTATGTGTGAGTGGGTTCCTTGGATTCTATATTCTTACTGCAGTTATTTTATGCAGTGATATGCTAATTAGGTTACTGTGGTCAACTGGTCAGTGTATTGAACACAATTAAATAATTTGAGTGAAATATCCTCCTATTCTGTCATTTCTGTTACTTTCGCAAAGTATGATTGTCTGATTCTGAATACCTAAATTTGACCATTGCAGTTATTTTATGCAGTGATATGCTAATTAGGTTACTGTGGTCAACTGGTCAGTGTATGGAATACAATTAAATAATTGTAATATAACTGAGGCCTTTAGCATATTAAGAAAGATAATATAGAAGGAAATATTTTGTGATTGTCTTTCAAATGTTAGTTTATGCACATATTACAAATTTCTTAGAGAAACTAAAATAGATTCATAATACAATCATTGATACACAATACAATACTGTATTTAACTATTGAGTTAAATACAGTTACTTAAAAAAATCTGAATGACTTTACTCGACTTTCTGAACACATTACAGAATACTGTGTGTTCAAATAAATAGTAATACAGTCGAACCCCGCTATAGTGAACCGTCTACGGACCCAGAAATATGTCCACTATATCCAAATTCTATAAAAGAATTTTTTTTTGCATATGATTGTTATTATTGATTTTTTAGTATATGATGTATTGTTAAAAATAATGATTGCTATAATACGTTATTTACTTACAAATTGATAACTAATTAAATTGACAATAAATCAAATATTAAAAAGGAAAAAGTTACTTACTAAAACTTGATTTTATTTTTACATTCTATGGAAGAAATTTGTGATTTTTGATTGAATGCAATTCAATTTTAAGTAGAGTTCATCAATTTTCTTATCAACAATTAGTAAAGAATCTAATATTTTCTGGTCCACATTTTCTGTAAAAAAAAAAAATGTTCAGGATATTCGCTGCCGATTTCACTTCCTAGATAGAAGGTGCCGAAATTTCAAATTCTTCTTCAATATCGTCTTCTAAGTCTTTTTCAACATCGTACTTTTGTTTAACTTCAGATACAATGTCATCATCTGTGGGGGTACCAGAAGTATACACTTCATTATCGCAAGATTCGAAGTGCTCAGTAACGTCCCTTGGAAAAATGTTCACATTATGCTTTTCCAGCCACAGAGCTATTGGTAAGATTTCTGCATCATCTTCGTCCTCCACGTTGGCATCTTTTCCTTCCCACAACACATCTGGAAAGACCTGCGCGTCGGAAACAGTTGCGGATTGTTGTTGATGTCACCTGTCTACATGACTTTTCCAACAAAACGATTACTTCCAAAAGTGAGATGTTTTATTCCGTATTGTTCTCTTCATAATTCTCCGAAATACGCATCACTAGCTGTTTCCTATAGTGGGACTTCAGGCTGCGAATAACGCACTGGTCCATGAGCTGTAACACAGGAGTCGTGTTTGGAGGTAAAAAAACGAGCTTAATGCATTTCAGATTTTCTAAGTGGGGATGAGCTGTGCAATTGTCGAGAAGAAGAACAATTTTACGTTTTTGCTTCAACAAATCATTGTCCCATTGTCGAAGTTCTTCTTAAAAAAACTGGAAGTTATCCAGGATTTTTTATTAGCTTTGTAACTGACGGGCAGTTTTTTAACATTTTTAAAACTACCTTGGTTTTTGGGATTTACCCACCACAGTTAATTTTCACTTTTCTGATCCATTCATATTTGCACATACAAGAACAGTTATTCTCACTTTCGAGAGCTTCCCGTTAGTGCACTTTTCTCCTTTAAATTTTAACGTCTGATCGGGAGTCATTTTGTAAAATAATCCCGGTTCATCAGCATTAAAAATATCCTTGTCTTCATAATCCTGGATTTCATCCGGTCACACTTGAGCTTTCCACTTTTCCACATCCGATGCACAAACACTTGCTGCTTCACCAACAATCTTTCCACAAGAAATATTGTTCCGTTTTTTGAACCTATCCAGCCATCCATTAGAGCAAACAAAACAGTTTTCTCCGAATTTTTCGGCAAACTCATTCGCTTTAATTTGAAGCATGGGTCAGGTCACAGGAAGATTTCTATCCCGCTGAATGGTGAACCCTTTTAATAGAGCTTCTTCCACATTTTCTCTTTCAGCCCGACGTAGTTTCTTCATAGAATCCAAATTTTTATTGTGTACAGCAAGAGTTGCACTGCAATTTTCTCAAATGTTCGAAACTGTAGATTTTAACAAAGGAAAATTCCACGCACAATGCCGATTGATTTGTTCCATCTTCAATACGTTTAATTATTTTAACCTTATCATCAATCGAAAATGCTTTTCTTTTCAAGGAATTCGCCATTTTTACAAAATTTTTAGCTGCTTTTGAAAAAACGTGTACTTATCTCAAATCAATCAAAAGAATAATGAAGAGAGACACTGTAAAACGAGGGACATTCTTGTACTGTTCCGATTATACTGAAGGGCGGGGGACGAAGTTAGCAAGTGAACACCAGAGCTTATTCCTAGAATTAGGGAGAAACAAAGCAGAGAGGTTTGTTCCTGTAGTAGGGAGAGGAGGGGAAGAAGAAGCATGTGCTGTTTAGGCGATGAGCGTGAAAGAGTGAAATTTGACACAATATAAAGCCATGTCAACATTTGCAGTCACATCTAGTGCAAGTTTAAAGTGAGAGAACTGAAAAAGAAATTTAGGGAAATAAAATTTGAGTCCACTATAAGTGAACTGCCAAAATTTCAGCTGTCCACTATAAGCGTATAAAATAACATTAGTTAAATGGGAGTTCGGGCAGGACCAGCAAAAAAGTTCACTATATCCGAGTGTTCACTATATCCCGGGTTCATTATAGCGGGGTTTGACTGTATATCAATAAATGAAAACTTCGATCAAAATTGTACAACAATGAGCTCTGTGGAACTGAAAACAAGAGGTAATATTAATATACATGCATGCATTCACACATATACAGGGTACAAAATGTTATCTATCGCCGACCTTTAATTTCTCAACCGTTGGTTGTAGACATATAGTTCGAATTACAAAAGCATTTAAAATGAGGTAAATATTCATGTTGTGGCGTTAATTAAAGTAAAAAATATATTTTATAAAAATTATGAAATCTAACTCTTTATACGGTCCCCCAATCCCTATAGTTATATATAGTAAGTGTTTGCACATATCATAAAAATACAGCACAGAAAGTTTGACTTCTGTACGACAAAAATTGACACAGTTACTAAATTTCAAAGTTTGAGATTTTTTCACATGATTTTGTGTTTTATTCAGGCATCAGTTAAAAAATGAATTAGAGTAATTCGATATCGAAATCAGGGTGCAATGTCCTTTTTACAGCAAAACTACCTTTAGCCGGTATCGCTAAATCAGTATATCACCAAATAGGGTTAGCTGACTTTGAGGGGTCGTATACAAATCGAAAAATGAAATTAAACAGAAAAATAAATATCAATTTATTATCATATTAGAAAACGGTCTACTATAAAAAATGAATACATCAAATACCAGAATCTACTAGAGATACTGCTCAAAGTGTTCTCCATTGGTGGGAATGCACAATTGAATGCGTGACAGTACTGTGTGCTGGTCTGTTGGAGCATAGCAGGTTTAACTGTGCGGCAAACAAGGATGATGCACTGCTTCAGATCAACCAGACAAGTAGGCTCAGTCACATACTCCTGTGCCTTGATGTATCCCCAGATGTAGAAGTCCATGGGAGTCAAGTCCGGTGAACGCAGTGGCCACTCTACCGGACCACCATATCCAATGATCTGTTGACCAAATTCGTTGGCCAGATATGCACAGACACTTGATGCTTTATTTGGAGGGCCCCATCATGTTGAAACCACACCTGGCATGCATTTCAGAGAGGCAGCTCTTCACATCAGTCACGCATTACACACATATTCAAAGGCTATATGTACATGCAATACATCGAAATTATACTTATTTATGATGAATGTCTAATGAAAGCCAGAACGGCTGTGAGGGTTTACTCAGAGCGTTTTCCTAGAGATCGACATAACAATGCATGAAACAATAACTGATGCATTGCACTGTCTTAGAGAAACTGGCTCTGTTGCACCACATGCCAAAACAAGTAGACATGCAAGGTGTAATGTTCGAGTGACACCGGTGGAAATACTGGTATTCACCCTTTTGAATCCACAATTGAGCATAGTGGAAATAAGCGAGGCATCAGGATACATGCGTCGGTGTGTCTGGCAGTTATTACATGCATATGGTGTGCATCCATACCATCCAACACTGGTGCAAGCGTTGATGTTGGGTGACCATGAAAGATGGTTTGATTACTGTAATTCCATGCTTAACACAATAGAGAAAACTTCATTGTTCCATTGTGACATTCTGTGGACAGATGAGTCAATGTTTACACGGAGTGGCATTGTGAGCGTGCAAAATGTGCATTACTGGTCTCTGGAAAATCCTCACACTGCCCACACAGTATGACACCTGGTACACTAGTCAAGGAACATGTGGTGCAGTATATGGGTCATTCTCCTAAAAGTGTACATTTTCAATACAAATTTTTCCCGTAAAAATATTTTGCTTTTCAAGACAAATGTTATAATTTTTAGAAACTTATCACTTACTGCAAGTAAAAATCAGCAATGGCTCAGCTACATTATATTAATTTTTTTCAGAAACACAATTTTTTTATTAGCATCATTCATGGAGGAGAACTTTATGCTACAGTTATGTTTGTGTAGTGAGACAAAGCATAAAAAAAGTTTTATTCTATTACATATATAACTAAGGAGCAATTCTATATAAGAATGCATAGTGAATTTATTTGGAAAGAATATAAAAAACACAAAAAATGCATCTCCCATCTGGAGCTACTTTACATCACTCATCTTTTATATGATATTCAATTCTTCTCTTTTAAAGTTTTGAAACAATCTTTTTTGATTTACAGCCATTGTAAATTCTTGTTAAGCATTTTTCTCTAAAATATACAGTTTCAAAATTAAGAGATTCACGGTGGTGATAATCACGGAGGTGAGGAACATGCTCTAAATATTCACTTACATATTTATTTTTTTTTGAGAAAAAATTATTTTTGTTCTTTAAATCATCATCTGTTGATATAATTACATAAGCAATATGTAAGCAAATATCTTAGGGTTGATTTAGTCACCTTGAATTACAGTTCACGGATGTGAGAATCTCCAATAACCATCGTTGCTTTTTTATAACAAAATCTAATACCTGAGTATAAAAACAAATTTCTGACTTATAATTTAACAACAGCAAACATATTGACTAACTTTAGCATCATGGGAAACAAAATCTGATGATAATTTTGCCATTTTTGAACACAAAAATTCAATTTAATGTTTGGTTCATGGAGGTGACAATTTATTGTGTGACACTCCTTTTCGTACTCAGAAAACAAACAAAAATACAAAGAAAGGAATTAACTATGCTAAGTTACTTTGCTCTTGAGATAGTATTAGCTAGAATAATAATTATTTAACTACTTTATTTTCAATTAAATAAGTAATCAAACATTTTCCTTAGTAACATCGGGTGTGGGACATGACACGGACCTGAGATCTCACATACTGTGTACTAAGAAATAAAAAATATAAAGTAATTATAAAAAATGTATGCACAGAACACATTTAGTCTTCTTTCACTTTCAATAGAAAACAAACATTAATTAAAAAATGTTCATGTCAAATACTGAAAAAGACTTTGTGACTGGAATTGTACACTTTTTGGAGAATGACCCATATGGGGAACAAAGATTTTTGGACCCATCTTCTACGATAGAACCCTAATGGGCGAACTTTACCTGCACCTACTACAAAACATGGTACGTGACTGGTATGAAGAGTTGCCTCTCCGAAATGCATGCTGGGCGTGGTTTCAACATGATGGGGCCCTCTGTATAAAGCATCATCAAATGTATGTGCGTATCTGACCAATGAATTCGGTAGACAGATCATTAGATATGGTGGTCCGGTAGAGTGACCACTGCATTCACTAAATGAGTATATGACTGAGCCTACTTCTCTGGTTGATCTGAAGCAGCACATCATCCTTGCTTGTCGCACAGTTACACCTGCTATGCTCCAATGTGTCCAGGACTCAGTACTGTCACACATTCAATTGTGTATTGCCACCAATGGAGAACACTTTGAGCAGTATCTCTAGTAGATTCCGGTATTTGATGTATTCATTTTTTATAGTAGACCGTTTTCTAATATGATAATAAATTGATATTTATTTTTCTGTTTAATTTCAATATTTCATTCTTCGCTTTGTGTACGACCCCTCAAAGTCAGCTCAAATTTTTAGATGAAATAACCCTCTTTGGTGATACACTGATTTAGCAATAACGGCTAAAGATAGTTTTGCTGTAAAAAGGACATTGCACCCTGATTTCGATCTTGAATTACTCTAATTCATTTTTTAACTGATTCCTGAATGAAAGACACAATCATGTGAAAAAATCTCAAACTTTAAATTTAATAACTGTGTCAATTTTTGTTGTACAGAAGTCAAACTGTTTGTGTTGTATTTGTCCTGTGCAAACATTTACTAAATATAACTATAGGGACTGGGGGACCATATATAAAGTTAGATTTCATAATTTTTATAAAATTGATTTTTTACTTTAATTAACACCACAACATGAATATTTACCTCATTTAAACACTTTTGTAATTGGAACTATATGTCTACAACCAAAAGTTGAGGAATTAAAGGTCAGTGATAAATAACATTTTGCATCCTGTATATTGAATCATTGTAGAAATAGCTAAAACAGATACAAAGCACCTCAATATTTCCATAATAATTTTTTTTATCATGATTATATTTATTTTCCTTACACTGTATGTGTAAAAAAAAGTAAAAATATAATTAAACTACACAGTTTACATACAATTAAACTATAGCTTATTTTTTTGGGAAGCACAAAAACATATCTATATATAGATGAAAAGGTGATATAATGGGGTCTACTCTTTTACATAAAGTATTTATGCACAGCACAGTCATAGTACTGCATAGATATTAATTACTATTCCTGCAATAAATACTGTATTGAGATATAAAATTATCATTATATACCAACAGATTTGCTTACTTAATTATAAAAAAAAGACGTTTTATTTTTAAATCTAGAAAATTACACAAAACAACTCTAAATTCAAACATTAAATAATTCTATAAATAAAGCAATTCCAAATAATAGGAAATCTGACATTAAAATAGGTAGATCTAATAAAGAGTAAATAGACAACTGTTGCCTGCAAAAGAAAATTCCTCCAATGGATCAGTACTTGATTTTAGCAAAAAATGTAAATGGGAAAATCTATGACTTCACGTGATGCATTGTTATACACTCCATCTAAGATTCACAAACTGTTTAGCAGAACAAATGTTGTGAAAAAGAAGTTATGTTACGACCATATGATTTGTACAATGGCACTTCTTTCCCCTAAACTAGCATTAAAATTAGAGACATTTCTCGCTACAAACTACAGAATTTTTATATCATGCTACTCGCTACGTTATATTGTTCAAAATATAGCATGCTACATTACAAACTAACTACAAAATGCTGACCCCTGATTATGCAATGAAACTGTGAAAAACCACACATTAAACGGGAAAAATCTATTTCACTTCAAACAGAAAAACATTTTTTATATACATCTTTTTATTTTTTACACTGATTAAAGCAAAATTTTATATGTATTATTTAAATGAATATATCTGATAATAATTGAGATCATTCATATTTAGCAAAGTCTGGTTTCTGATGACTGATAAAAATGATACGAAGAGAAAATTTTCTTCCTACGTTAAGAATGTTCAACGTTGAAAAAAAGAATTGGAAAAGTGATCATATTTGAGGAAATTTTGGTAAATCAAGTTTCGAACAACATACAAAAAAAAAAAAAAAATTAGAAATTGTTCTGAAAATAAAATTTTATAAAGCTTATTGCTACCTGAAAAAGGTAGTCATGCTATGTTATTCTTAATGCTGTTATCAACACTGTTAAATATTTTTTTCTTAAATTCTTTTAAGCATGATTTTAAATATTCATGAAAATAAAAAGAGTATTACTTATGAATAAAGTCCTTAAAATTTAAGTAATAAAATATATCATTAAGCAATTACTGTCCTAAAATAAAATATTTAATATCAGAAACAGCATTAAAAGTGTTAAAAGACCCAGTATAATCAAAGTAAAGTGCTTTTTTTTTCCAACCTTGAGTACAAATTACTATTAGGTATATGTTATTAAAATATTAGTGTTTTGCTAACTGAGGAATATATTTTAACTTCTAAGTCTATAAAATACATTTAAAATTAGTTTTTAAAACATTTACAAGTTTATAATTTAAACTTAAAACACTCCAGTGTATAAAAGTAAAGCAAAAGTTCTACTTCATTTTCACAGATATCAGAATTTATTATTATTATTATTATTTGATAAATTGAATTTATTAATATTTAAATACTATTTGTTATTACAAGCATTATTATAGTAAATAAAATAAAAATAAAATGTAATTTATGTATCGAAAATATCTCCTATTCGTATATGAAGAAATATTTTTTTTAAGTAAAAATACATTTTTAGCATTAGATCTGAAAATTTAAAATTACAGCAAAACTGTTATTAAAATAGATGACAATTGCGTTACAAACAGTAATAAGAAAATCTTACCTTTAAATGAGATACCTTGCAACGAAATGTAGCGTAAATTGTGATAAATAGGTCTAACCCAACTATATTATAACTCCCAACTTTCTCTTAATTTTTCAACATTTCTCTTTTTTGAGAATCAAAAGAGAAATAAAGTATATCAGATAAAGAAATATTCTTTTAAGAGTCAAAATAATAAAAATACCATGTGGAAATTGCGATATAATACGCAGATAGAAAATTATATAACAAGATGGGCAACAATATTTTCTGATTAAATTAACAATAGCCAGGATGATACCAGAAAACTTTTCGATTAAAAATCGTACTTCGATTAATAGTGTGCTATGCTGCTATCTATCACCCTAAAAAAATTCTGAATTTTTATTTTGTTTGTCTTGCACATTGAATTTTACCAACGGTTCTCTCAACATTCAGGACCGAATTATAAAATACCATATCCTCCTACATAAAAGAAATTAACAAAGTGATCTTTTACTTTGAATATCGTTTGATTCAGTTTTTAATCATAATTCGTTTGATTATATATACAGCTCTATTGAAGTGTTTCAGCAACTTGGTTTTAATGCATTGCGAATTATATCAAGATATTAGATTACTTCCATAAAAATTAGCAGTAAAAAGACCAGTTTATAAAACTTTTGTCCCACAACAAATGGCAGCCTAAATTGATATTAATCGAATAAAGATTTTTAATCGAAATATTTGCTGGCGTCATTTCGCCATTTTGCTGTTCAAAAAGCAATAGGGTGTGGTAAGTTCTGTTCATCAATCTAAATATTAAGCCAGATAAGATTTTGATTATTTATTATTATTATCATCAAGTGTTATTTTTTGGCTCAATTATAAAAATGTGTCTATCTTTACATATTTTGCATTTTAGAATGGCATTTAGTATTTCAAGCCCCTAGATTTCGGTATTTCAGACTAAATTAACAAAATACAGATTTTTGGAGTTTAATATGCGAAATCTATTTTAATCTTTCTTACATGTCACATCTAATGAATATTATATTCAAATGATGACCAAATATCTTTGTTTCTTGAAAAGTACGCTTAGTTTCTAGTTTTACATCACAGAACTGACATTTAAAGCTATTCCGATACTTAAAAAAGAAATGCTTTCTGTTCCATATCCCTTTTGAATACATTATATTTGCTAAAATTCAGTAAAACAATATTTCGGTACAATATTATTTGCTTTTGTTTAATACATTTTTTTGTATCTTCTCAGTTTTAAAAAATGGTTGGTAATTTTCTGTTATACTAACACCATCGTCACCAAGAATAATAGTTGGTCCAAAGGACCATTAAAGTTTTTCATTTGATCGAGAACTCAAAAAATGGGCACAAACTTATTCCATATATATCTACTGCCACGTTGTGGTTGTGGTTTATTTGAAGCAGAAGCTCACAAAACTTAATCAAAGTCAGCTCTTGGCACCAGAAATATATAAATCTCCAAGTAGTAAGAAAAGGCAATTTTCGCAAACCATGCTTTATTGGCATGTTCGTAAGCTACATTTCTATTGCGGATAAAATTTCAAACTCATTTATAATTTCATTTTATACTTTTTTAAAATTAAACTTTCTTTACGTATAATTGCATAGTGCTGAAACAATTTTATTGCAGCTTCCTCATGAACAGATAACTGCACAATTATAAAATCCATCTCAGCGCAGCTAAAAATGTATGTTAGGATGAAACCCCCAGTAACTGACACCTTAAAAATTCTTTCTTGTTCAAACCACTACTACAAAATTTTAAATGTATTTTATACTTTTTGCTTTTCAATGAACAGTATAGATATGTTAAGAAAATATTGTTGACAAAATTAAAAAAAAATATGCATTTTATTATTAAAAATAATTTTTACCATAAATATGTTCAATAACCGCAGTAACTGACACCATCCCTATTTTGAAACACTAATAACTGACACAAAGTGAGCCAGTGTCTGAGACTTTATTTAAACATATATAATTTCCCAGTGCTTTATTTTAAATTTAAAGAAAAATATAATAAACATTTGACATCATTTAATATAGTTTTTATTTTAACAACTGTAACCTTAAAAATTAATCTTTTCCTTTATGCAAACACATTGTGTATATTGAAATGTTATATAAATCATTATTTTTAATTTGGCGATAGACTGTCGTTATCTTCCTAATTATAGCAATCTCAACTGAAAAAGTTTCATTACCTATGCAAGTCAAAGGCTCATAGAAAATGTAACAGTTTTTTTTATAACAGCATTGTTTGTTTACAATGGCCATGAATAAGAATTTTCCAATATTTGTTGTAGAAATTTTACTGTACAACTTTCTTTATTAACTTCAAGAATACATCCAATGTAAAACTAGTGGTGTAGTCCTGGGAAAAAAAGTGAGGGGACGCTCATAGTTTCAAACATTAGGGTCTGTATTACCCATAGGGCAAACTTGATGTTGAATCTGCTTTTCATTTTGAATCGCACAGAAAAGTAATTGAAAATATAATTAACAAATTAAATTAAAATTAAGAATTAAAAAAATTTATTTAAATTAAATCAAAATTTAAATATTTAAAGTAAAATGTTTCGAAATATTTTTTAATATCCCTGTAAACGAACGGTAAATGCTATTTTCAATAAAGAACATATTGTAACGAATTTCAATACCATATCTCATTTGCTTTATATTTAAAGTAATATAACTTTATTAATGTGCATTTCAAACTATTTCTGCCTGCAAACCATATGAAAGAACTATTTTGTTCTCTCGTAAGTGAAATTCTGATGCTATATAGAAAATTTACAATAGTGATAATACAAGATTGTACCTCAAACATAAATATTTGTCATAATTCAAGCAAACTTACTGAAGTTAGATTGCGAACAGAGAGGCGATCTGACACCGTAAACAGTTTTCAACTTTGTTGAAAAGTATTAAAAATCAACGCCTTATTTCTCAAAATTGTTTGATTTATTGATGAGCTCATCCTTTTAAAAAATTAATAAGTTCGGAAAAATTGCATCCTCCCACGTCTCTAGCGTCCACCTTAAAAATAAAAAGTAAGGGGACACTCATGATAAAATAAAAAATTAGGAGACGCCGTCCCCTCACATACCACTGTGTAAAACTACTCATCGTACTACACAGCATAATAACATTCTGTCTTCAGATGAAACGTTGCATTTTATTTTAATGCAAGATTTTTCTGAGTCTTCATCCAGATCATGATTTGGATCAAGGTCTGAAATATGTTATGCCATTTTCCAAATTTACTTAGATATCACCTTTCACTTTATTAAACAGTAAATATTTGTAAAATTATTTTGAAAGTGTTAGAAAGTGTTACATAATTTATGCTTGACACAAAATTTTTTGTTCTTGTTATTTTATTTTGTGTGTCATATCTATTGGTTCCGCATAATGCAGGAGAATTTTTTTGTACAAGATCAGCATTATTGTTTATGAAAATAGTTAGTGAAATATTCCCTTATAGTAATGACCAGCAGGTTGAAGTTTCAAGCAAAATATGAAAAGTTTAATTAGTTTTTATGCAAACAAATATTATGACAGAAATTTGTCTATGAGACTAGTCAAGATGGATTTATTAAGAAAATATTGTAAATGAATACATAAAATAAAATTTGTATTAAATAATAATTTATAGGTTACAATTCATATTATTTCGAAAATTAACTTCAAAATATATATAAAATCGAAATGAATTTTTTAACATAAATCAATTTCTAAAGGCTTCAATTATGCAAATCAAGAATAACAGCTCATTTCACAAGTAGTTTTGAGTTATGCTTAAAACAACTACTGTGTCGCAATTGGCTTTTCAATTATAAAGAGTGAATTTAAGATTAGGAATTTCAAACTTTATACCAGCATAATTCTAAACTACTTGGTTGAATCAGTTCCTGTTTGATAGTCTAAGGTAAAATTTACCAAGATAAAAACAGATATGCTGTCAGAATTAAGTGTCAAATTAAAAATTTCAGAATTTGGTGCAATTTCAATATGAAGACGACCCATTAAGCCTTTTCTAATGCAATTTGAAAAAAGACATAATGTTGAGATGAATGGTTATTTCTGTTTTTCTTGATAATTTTTTTTTAATTAAAATATGTACATAGGATGGTCTCTTTTCTTTTTTTTTGGATGACTGTACACTTCATACTATGTTTAGCATCACAGTTAAATACCAGTGAATAACATTGTTGACTATTATTGACTTTTAATAATCACATTGTCTGTCAGCAGATATTTTTATTGTAAATGGTAAATTAAAAAAGTATACTGATAATTTTACCTTTGTTAAAATTTCAATAGGGTTTGTTACAATTTCAATTCCACTCCTAAGCCTATTTTATTAACATATAGTATAAGAAACTTAATTCCCATCTTTGCAATAGTTTGGCTATTGAATTGTGTGTTTTCTTCATTGTTATTACACTGACTATAGAAACAGTTAGATGTATTTCTTTATTATTTAGATTTTAAAAAATTTCTACAAAATTGATCAAATGCGTATTTAAAGTACATTAATAATTACATTACAAATAACAAAACTGGTAAAAAACGTTTTTTTAATTTCAGATATAAAAGGAAAAGCAGGATTCTTTCATCTTTGAAGGTTACAAAATATTTTCTTAAAAGCAAGGTACAGAAATATTTCATTGTACACATGCTAGTAAAAAAGTAAATGTATCTGTGAAAAAGTAACTTTGAAGTAAATCATTTTACTTGAGGTAAATTTCTCTGACTTATCTTTATACTGGTGAACATTTTTTTTTCTTTTCAAGTATATTCTAATATTTTCTTAAACTATAAATGCAATACTAAAAGACTTCATTCTTATACAAATATATATAATATTAGAAATATTTCTGTAGCATGTCTGTAAAGAGTTCAAAAGCAGAGTGCTTGTCAAAAGAAAGTGTCTCTTCTGACAGTGAAGAAAAGCCTATTATTAGTGATATTGGCTCTTTACAATATTTTCAAGGTGGTGATCTGCCAAATCATACAAAAGGAAATACATTCATTTGTGAAACATGCTCCAAAGTGTTTTCTAACAGTAGAAATCTGAAGAGACATCTTAGAATCCATACAGGAGAAAAACCATTTTTTTGTGAAGTGTGTTTCAAAGGGTTTTCTCTAAAGGGACATCTAATACGACACCTTAGTACCCATACAGGAGAAAAAACATTTTCTTGTGAAGTGTGTTTTAAAAAGTTTTCTTTAAAGGGACATCTAATACGACACCTTAGTACCCATACTGGAGAAAAACCGTTTATTTGTGATTTATGCTTTAAAGGATTTACTGATAGTTGTGATCTAAAGAGACACCTACGCACCCATACTGGGGAAAAACCATTTATTTGTGAAATATGCTTTAGAGGATTTCCTCAAAAATGTTATCTAAATGTACATCTCCGTACACATACTGGAGACAAGCCATTTATTTGTGAAGAGTGTTCTAAAGGATTTTCTTGTAGTTCAAATCTAAATGCACACCTCCGTACACATACAGGTGAAAAACCATTCAAATGTGACGTATGCTCAAAAGAATTTTCTCGTAATAGTGCACTAAAGAGACATTTCAAAACTCATGCATAAGAAAAGAAATTTATTTGTGAGTCGAGTTTAAATTTACATCTACGTACACATACAAGTGAAAAAACATTCCTTTTTGAAGTATGCTTGAAGTGATTTTGTGATAATAGTGCACTATGGAGACATTCCAAAACAATACAAATGTAATTTATTTCTCATGAAGTGGCTTTAAAAACACCCTCCTACTATCATATAGAGAGAAGTACAACTTTTTATTTGTGGATTATACTGTAAATTACTTTCTAAATAAATTTTATATATTTTTTTTCCAAGTCTATTTCTCAGTTCAGACTGAACAATACCAAAAGTGTAAAGTACTCTTTGAACAAGCAACTGTAAAAACTAATTGTAATGTTTCAAAAACTAATTTGACAAATAAAATTGTATTTGTCAATAATAAAGAAAAAATTTCTTATGTCAAGGTGGAGCTGAATCTGTAGTTTGATGAAAATTAGTACAATAGTTCCTGAGATATACCTATCGTGAAAATCATGAAAACAGTAACATTACAGCGCCACCTGTTGAGATATCAGCACCACAACGTAATAAGCGTTTATTTGTGTCATGACGTTTGATGAAAATTAATACATTAGTTCTTGAGATTGAGCTATTGTCAAATTTGTGAAAAATGCAGCAGAACATTTGTGCTGCCTGTTGTGGCATTGTGCGATTATACCAAAAACTAATCAGCATCAATTTATATCAAGGTTTAACTAATTCTAAAGTTTTATTAATTTTGCTGCATTAGTTCCTAAGATACGGCACCCACAAAATTTTTCTCACATATAGACACACTCACGGACAGACATTTTCTAAAAACAGTCAAATCATGTTTAGGATGTATAAATTTGTTGAAAACTGGAAGTCGAAATTTTTCATGAATCTAATACTTTCTTGTAAATTTAGAAAAAGTGAAAAAGCCTTAGGTGACTATATAAATGTGTCAATTATAAAAAATGTAATGTTAGTTTTCTTAAAACTACTATAATATAAATTAATGTTTTGAAGACTAATATAAAATTTCTGTTCACCAGCATGAGTGATATGATAAGGTGCTTCTGTATTTATACAAATCGAGTCATTCCTACACAGTAAATACTACAGGCTAGTAAAAGACAACTACTTTCAAGCCATAGAGATAACACAACTTTTGAAACATGAATGTTCCATAAAAGAAAATTTTCATGATGAGGCTTATTTGTTATTTCCTTTTTTTAATGTATTCAGGCCTCCCAATTGGTCCCTCTTTCCCCTGAAGTACCCTTTTATGTGTTTTGGTCCTCTTAGTCCACTTTTAGTGGCTGGAAAAAAAATTGTAAAAAAATTTGCTAATAGGGAAAAAATGTCGCAAAATGTAACAAAGTTTCAAAATTGCTAAAACTTAAATCGTAGAGGGCAAAATTTGGTACAATGGTCTAAAACATTGTAAAAAGAATGTTAAAAAAATGCAGCAAAATGTGGAAAAACATTAAAAAATGCATTAAAAATTTTATTAAAAGTCACTAAAAATTCAAAAATCTCAGAGGACAAGACCAAAATTTACTGTAAAAAATTACTGCAAAATGCAAAAAAACTCAAATTGAATAAAAAATTATCCAAAAATTCAAAAATCGCCATACAAATTCCAACTAAATTTTATTGAAAAGAAGACAAAATTTATTAAACTAGTTTAAAAGATTGAAACCTGATTTCTTTTCAGAATTTCAAAAAATCACTGCAAAATGCGAAAAAACTCTAAAAATTGCAAAAAACATTGCTGCACATATTCCGAGTAAACTTTGTTAAAAAGAAGACAACATTTACTATATTGGGCTAAAAAAATTGAAACCAGATTCCGATGCAAAAAATAACTGCAAAACATAAAAATCCAAATAGTCACTGAAGAAAAAAATTATTATATTTAACATTGTAACTGGAATTCTCTCATAAATGTAAAAAAATTTTCACTGAATGGGAGAGAAAAAATGCTAAAAATTGGTAAAATTTTAAATGAAATGATGCAATTGCAGAAGGATAAAATATATTTCATTTTAAGGCTAAAAATTCAGGACCGAATTCTTTTTACGAATGTCAAAAAATAATTTCAAGTCATGAAAAAAAGCCGAAATTTGCATAAAAAATTCATGATAATTTTAAAAATCACTATACAAATTCAAAATAAAACTTATTGAAAAAAAGAAAGAAATTACTACAGGCCTAAAAAATTTAAACTGAATTAATGTGAAAAAATTGCATGAAACAGAAAATGTAAAAATTGCATAAAAAAATAAATAAAAAATATCCAAAAACTAACTTTAAACATACAGGTACCTTCCTGCAAAAATCTTATAGTTTTACGCACAACAGTCTCTTCAGCTCACAGACAAACTTCTGTATTATTATAGATGTAGTTTTGGTTTTGGTTTTAATGAAGAAATATATCCCAGCTATTAAAGGAAATCTTAATTACAATTTAATCTTTGATTTTTATTTTTAATATTTTCTGTAATCTATATTAATAAGAAAATATTAGAATAATGAAAACAATTTCAATTTTTTAATGGATTTACACATTTTAGGTTGACCTGAATAAGATTTAGTAATTGTGAAAAAAATCTCTGAATGTAATACACATTTTGTAGCCATTCTATATCAAACACTGAAGCATGGAATTTCATCAAATGCCATAATTAATTAGACTTTAGCAAGTAGAGGTGCTGATTATGTTTTGGTGTATATGGTCCAAGAGATTGCACTGCTATGCTGTATTTTTTACATTTTACATAAAGTACTTTAATAAGGCAATCTAAGCATCTCGGGTATGAAATTTCATGAAACTTCACATTCAATCAACCCTTAATCTGTCGGATTAGAGTTTGGCGTTTACCACCCAACAGGTGGTGCTACTGGGTCACATTTTTAATGATTTCCATGATAGCAAGATCTCGGCATGTCTGGGATAGAATTTCTCCAAATTTAATATGTAAGATGCCGACACGGCATCGTGGTTGGGAGCAGAAGCGACTGCTACGGTAAGGGCCCTAATTTGAATCCTGGTAAGGCATGGATGTCATTCTGTGTGTGTCTTCAGACCTTGTCTACCGCCTGGTGTCTATTCCATCCTTGTCAAGAAAATATTTATGTAATTTGTCAATGTTTTGTTATTTCTGTAAATAAAATAATATCGATCATTCGAGACAAACAGGCTAATAGTTAATAGGTCTCAAATCAATTCTTCTTCAAATGTATCAAATATGTAAGAGGATTGTGAAGAACTGTTTATTCAATATTGCTTTTGATAACTCACAAGGGAAAGTTGCCATACTATGCTTTTTTGGATGAAAATTACAGCTTATCTCAGCTTGTGTTGTGTATAAATAAACTGAATTTTATGTCTAAGGTTAATAATTAACAATATATATGTTAATCTAATTTTAAATTTTATTACTCTATGTTAAATTCTTAGAAATGAATTATATTTTTGTAATTGTTAATGTGTAACAACGTGAAGAATTGATTGATATAATATTTTCTTAGAATCATTAATTTTTACTGTTTATATTTTATTTCAGATAATTTTTAGCTATTCTAAATATTAGCCATCTTGCAGTAAGATGTTTAAGTGTGTTAAATAAAGCTGTGTACATTATTTAATGACAAATTTGTAAAGGTAACCAATTAACATATTTTCTGAGGTATTAAAAAAATGCCTTATTAGGAAAACTTGATGCAGTATTTTTAGACATGTGGTCCCTGTTTAGTTCGCTTTTTTAATATAAATTATCCCCCAAAGTCCCCTTTTAGATAGAAATGGTCCCCTTTCTCCCTTTTGGAAGAGAAAAATGTGTTTGGAACCCTGGTATTTCTTTTTACTATCCCGTAGATTTTTTTTACATACAATTGTTTTTTAATGAATTTTCTAAAGGAAAGTGAATTAGAGAAGATTTTTTTAGAGACCACATTAAAATGTAATATTTTTCAAAAAACAAAGTGTATTAAATAAATAGCATGGTGTATTTGTTACAGAAATTGTAATCATCAACTTTTTCCTCTTCCTTACGTATAAGAAGAGTAATTTGAAAATAGTTTATTGCATATTTACCGTATATTCTGACATACAATGTGAACCTAAAATTTGAGGCTTCATTTTCCAATTTTTAAGTATATTCACCATAAAACTCTTCCTTTGCAAATAAACTTTCATTAGATACAAAGCTAAATATAACAGAAAAAATGTTATGAAGTTGAGTAACTATTATGTTTCTTTTAATCTGATAACGATAATCTTTTTTTTTTTCTTTGTGTAAAGAAATAGCATCTTCATTAAACTAGAAACCTTAACACTTATGAAAATCTTTATTTTTTTTATAATTTTTCGACTCTTTAATTTAACTCAACCTGGTTTTTGAATGTAAAGATGGAATTGCATAACCGATTTTTCATTCATTTCCTGATAGGCTAGAATTATACAAAAGCTGTTCACATGCATTTTTCTGATGACAATAAAACATTTTAATATATTTTTTTATCAATTAGAAATTAATACATTAATTTTAAGGAATTTTTTTATTAGACCATCACAAGTGACTCATCGCTCAATATTCTCTATAACTGGTAATATTGCATACGACTTGAAACAACAATGTATTTATTATTTAATGATGCACCCATTTACACTAGCCAAAATGTTTGTGAAACTGCAATAATGAAACCTTTTAAAAACTAAAAAATATAAAATAAAATAAGAAATAAAGTGTAAAATAATAAAAAATACACTTTTATCAATCAATAGTTTCCTATTAATTATATTAAGATTACACATCAATAAATCAATTTAGAAATCCTAAAAATATAGTTTAAATAATGTTTCATTTTTTCTGTCCAGTTGAGCTATCTTAAAATAGAAACAGAGCAAAAATTATATATTTTTAATGAATTCACTTGCTTGTGTTTTCTGCCAGGTGTAAAATACAGCTATGGACAATCGAATTTGTTGCCGACATCAAATTAATGTATTATAACGGAAATTTTTCTATAAATAACATGAATTCAGTGATGGAACACCAGGATCATCATTTTGGAGCAGCAAAACACCATTTTGGAGCAGCAAACCGCTTATTTTGGAGCAGCAAATGACTCATTTCGGAGCAGCAAAACTGTTTTTTTTTGCAGAAAGTAACTATTATGCAGCTGCAAAATTCTTCTCTTTTAAGCATGAAAAAGCTTTTTAGAGAAAAAGTAAACACACACACAAAAAAAAACAAAAAAAAAAACATGTTGCAGCCATCACAAAACTTTTTTTCTATATCAATCAAATCGTTTGTAACCAAAATTAAATCACAATCTACTCGTTCTTGAGATAGAGCTATTGCGAAAATTGTGAAAAACAGAGAATAGCAGCGCTACTGTTGGTCAGTATACATCCAAATCTAATAAGAATATATTTATGTCAAGATTTAACATAATATGAAGTTTGATGAAATTCCGTACATTAATTCTTGAGATTTAGCTATTTCAGAAATCGTGATAAATGAAGTGCAGTAGTGCCACCTGTTGGGCGATTCACACCACAATCTAACTAGCATCTAATTTACAGTGGTGATTCTGAGTAAAAAAAAAATTCTGAAATTCATAGCAAATTTTCTGAAAAGTTACAACAGAGTCCTATTTTTTCGCGATCTTTTGACAAAATTTGCCGTTTTTTCGCGATCTTTTGACGAAATTTGCCGCTTTTCACAATGTTTTTGACGAAATTTGCCATTTTTTCGTGATTTTCTGACGAAAGTCACGATTTTCCCGCGATCCTTTGACAAAATTGGTGACTTTTCTTCGAACGAATGACGAGATAGATTTTTTTCGGCGATCATTTGCCGAAATACCGATACATTTTATGTCCGAATTTTCGGATTTTTGACCGATATATGTATATATTTTTTTTTTCGGAAACCATTGCCTTAATTTTTCGGAAAATTCTGATTGGTGTCTCGCGAGCCGAGCTTCCTAGCTGCTAAGCTCTAGTCATATATAGTTAGTTCCTTTGCAGGAAACTCAATCCAATTAGAGGATCGACTGATCGGCGCGCACGAGCACGTTTCGAATCGTAACAAGCACTTTAAAGAGGGGATTTCGTACCGCGAAGAATGGCGAAAATTTTCTTACGGCAAAATGTTGCTAGAAGAAAATTATCGCATTGGCGCAGTTGGCCGCAATTTTATTGAAAAATGATCGTTTTGGTGCAGAATTATTGTTTTGGAGCAATTGGCGCAGCTGTTCCATCATTGTGAAATTCACCATTCAGGAAATGAGGCATGATTTTGAAGATAAACATTGAATGCTTATAAAAGTGTTTTTTTTTTTTTAAATTATTTTTAGTGTTATGCTTTTTAATATTTCATTATGAGTGTAAAAAAAATGATATGAAAATAGTTTGTTGCATATTTACCATATATTTGGCATATAATGCACACCAAAGATTTCAGACTTTTTTTTTCAATTTTTAGATACATTAATCGTATAACCCTTTCTTTGCAAAAAAGCCTTCATCAGATACCTAGTCAAAATAAATAAAAGATTGTTGTACTGTATAATAACATTTACTTTTCATGTAATCTCATAACGAAAATGATAAAATGATTTTTTAAAAAAAGAAATAGCCTCTTCTTTAAATTGGAAATCTTTGCACTTAAGTTAATCTTTATTTTTTCCTAATATTATAATAATATTTCATTATTATAACCTGCGTATAACACGCATATGTAATTTTTGATCAATATTTTTTTTAATGAAAAGTATGCTACATACACCGGTATATATTATACACCGGAATGCAAAAAAAAAAAAAAAATTTTAGGCTTTGTGTAAAAGAAACAAATATTGCATAAGATACATTGTATTTAAATAATTACAAATTTTGCATGTTTGAGCTGTTCGAACTCGGTTCTGGTGACATTGATGTGGACTTAACTCGAAGTCTAATATTAAGTTAATAGACTGAAATGGCAAACTTTCATTGAGTTCTGGAAGCAATCCAGATAAGCAGGAATCTGGATAATTAGAGTAAACATCAAAATATTTTATGTTGTGTAAAAAATCCAAAAAAAAATATTTTTGTGTAATAAAATTGAGACATAATCTATGTTGGAAATAAGCTTGATTTTACTACAAACTATGTATAAAAAAGTACAGTACTTAAACAGTATGTTGGTGTTAGTTGAACATCCAACAAAGTGAATGAACGACACAATGAGGGGCTACTGTATTGTGATATGTTTTTGTCAGAGAGGCAATCAAGATGCTATCGATTTGTGAAATTATAAATAGTTTGTTATTGAGCATGCACATCAGGTTACATGATTTTAAACACGGAACATTTCAAGACCATTCTAGATGTTTATGTATAGTGCAAGTAGTTGAATGAGATGTGATGTGTATCCACTAGTACCGTAATTTCTGGAAGAAACGCCGCAGTGCCGTATACGCCGCACGACGAAAAATTGCACCAAAAAAATAAAGAAATGGTCGTAAACGCCGCAGGTGAAATTTCGGTATATAGGCTGTAATCGTTAATGACTTGCAAACAGAAACACATTAATAAACTGAATTTAGAAATTGTTCCATTCTAAATATACAACACACGACACAACACTACAGCTATCCTAAGACAACTGTTTACGAAATGATTAGTTAATCAAAACAAATCCGAATTAAACAACCAATGTAATGCGTATATATATACCTTGCCAAACATACACTTGCTGATGAAAACACATTTCAAGGAAGATCAGGGAAGTGACGCATGGCTAAAAACATGAATAATGACGAGATCAGCAAATCAGACAAAGACGTGTCTGGCGCCATCTCTCGGAACAAAAGCGTACAACGCCAATCGATTATTCGATAATCGTCTCAATCGAACATCGCCGTGTACCATGAATGAAAATAACTGAAGCATGGCATTAGATTGTTCATGAAATAAATATAATTTATCAGCTATTGTAAAGTAAAAATGAAATGCCATCTCTCGGAATTAAAGCGTACTACGCCAATCGATTATTCGATTATGGTCTCAATCGAACATCGCCGTGTGCCATGAATGAAAATAACTAAAACATGGCGTTAGAATGTTTATGAAATAAATATAATTTATCAGCTATTGTAAAGTAAAAATTAACTGCTTTTAAAGAGTGAACTATTAATATTGAACTGAGAACAAGAGAAATATGGGTAAGTTGAATATATATTAACTATAGTAATTACGTTTTTATAATAAAGATATATTGTTGATATGTACTGTTTATGAGCTTTATACTGAGATTAAATGAATGTAAATAAAGGTGAAATATGAATGAAAGTTAATGAATGCATGTGTTTAAAATTGTATCTGAGGCAGTAAGACTAAAAGCATTAAATGAAGGTTTGCTTATCACAACAATTTTCAACAAAAAATTACTGCACGTAAACGCCGCATCGGTAGAAACGCCGCATCGCTTGAAATTTTAACTTTAAAACACGTAAACGCCGCGGCGTTTCTTCCGAAAATTACGGTACTTGAAATAAAACATTAAAACATAGCTCCGGTGATTGATTTATTCCATGCTGTGCTATATGAAGAAAAAATATTTTTTATGTTAAACATTCAGATTGAAAATGTGTGTTCTTTTAAGTTATCAAAGAGTCACATTAATAGACACTATAAACATTTCTCAGCCTGTAAATAGAAACAAAGATTTTCATAAATCTTGATATAGATGTAATGTAATTCTCCAAGCAATGACTTTGCGTAAATGAGATGGTAACAAAGAGACATACATATAAGAATCCTGAACATACTTTTCTCAAAAATTGTAACAGTATTCAATTGTCAGCAGACCTGTTGAGCATGTACTTAATCATTTCATTCAATAAAATATGTTAAATTCAAACGAAGATTTTTGTCGATGAAAAACTGCATGCTTGTTAACTTTAAAGGCTTTTTACAGTTACCTCAATAAAATTAATAATATAAATCTTCCACATATATAAAGCTACCTAAAAATTGTAGTTAGGACTGTTGGTCATTCAGGAGAAATTCTCTTTCAGTTATATCTAGGGAAAGAGACGTCTTCTAGAAACTTTCAGAACTGTGAAGAAAATAATTGGTAAATTACCATAAATGGGGATTTGTTTCTTGTAGGATGATTGATTGCATTAGAACGTGAAGAAAATGTAAAGTTCAGTATGGAAAAGTCTGTTTTATAACAGGAGTATTTACTTTCAAAATGAATAAAAAAAAAAAAAATTATTGCTTAATAAAAACAAGAAACACAAGTTTTTCCTGCGTTTTTGAAAACTTTCAAATATGTCAATTAACTTTACTAAAATTCTAGTTTACTGAGAGAAAATACTTTGTTTTTAAAACAAGATTTGTATATTTTAAGTGAGTAAAATATTTAAATATTTAATAAAAAGTGAAAATGATAATAAATTGCGTCAATATTAGGTAATTTAATATTTAAAAAAAATAAAATACTCTATTATTGCACAACACATAAAAAGACATACCTTAAAATGTTGAGATATATAATTAACATGGAAAAAAAAAGACAAAAATCTATCTGATATACTTTTAGTCTTAACTCATTTATGCCGGACAATTTGTTTTCAGAAATTTACTGGTAAAATCAGTTAAAATGTTGCACAATGAACTAGAAAATATAAAAAACAATTATGCTATCTTTTTTTTTTATTTATTTGATAAAATGTAAACATCCTTAACATGTGAATATGCCTAATTATATGTTTTGCCAAGATTTATATATAAAACACTTTTAAATTTTATATTGCATTACTATAATTAGTATTTTTATGTATTACTAAAAAATATATTTATTTATTATAAATACCAATGAGATTATAATCATTATTAATATTAAACTAAGAATAATAGTATTTGAGGCAGAAAACAATTTATTTCATAATCATCTTGAAACGGATTTTACATAAAAAACTGTCCTCTAAATTGCTAATAAAAACGTGTACCCATTTGTTCATAGCGTCCTATGTTTGGCACATTACAAACATGCAGGAAAAATAGGCTAGAACACATAATTTGACAATTTTAAATAAGTACGTATTTCAAAGAAGTCTACAAGCTAATATTATAACTTGTTTATTTGGATCTTTGATGGAAAATATACAAATAAATTTACTTTTTGCATTTCACCATCTTAAACAACGAAAACTCTATGCACATACAAAAATTTTTTCATTTAAGCAAATGAATATTAATTTTGTGCTGTCATCTCTCGATAACAGATAAAGACATTTATAGATAATCATTTCATGCAGTTTTCATGTTACAGGGAAAAATTGACGTTTTTTAAAAACGCTTGACACAATTTGGTCTCCAGAAAGTGAGATTTGTTGCCAAATGATATAAACACCTATGGAAAAAAAAAGGGGCTTTTATAGTTGTTTATATATGTATTGATACATATATAAACATTTCAATTATATGTATACTATTGTTATTTTTTATATACAATTTACTTCTGTTTGCAACAGATAAATGGCTTCTTTATACATAAAAAATGCATAAATATTAAACAAAAAAATGCTTGTGTATATGAAAAAGGAATAGACTGCCGAAAATATGTTACCAAATTTCCTTCTCACGCCAAGGCCATTTTCTATCTCTTGCCAAGGATACTAGAAAAATACCACACTTTTCCATATCATGTGAGACATGAAAGAACCGATATAGAGTAAACGTGCTAAAAAAATTCCATAATAATAATAATTATTATTATTATTTCCTATTAACACCCATTTTACAAATGATATATCCAATATACTTCCAATTTAAAATTACAGTAAAGTTACAGTTTTCATGAATTACGAAAGATTGGACATTCGTCGATCTATGGAGTGATTGAATTTTTGGCCACAAACCGGGACACATGCCAATAGTGTTTTCTGCTCATGCCTCCCTGCAATAGAAGATTTACATTCATGTTTACGAACTGTTCAAATTAACAGGTAGTTGAATAGAAAAGCACACAAAGTTTAAGCATCCATATTAATTTAATATTATTTTACATAGTTAGCGAGAAACTTTCAAATGATGAAACAAAGCATTACAGTTTTATGAAAGAAAAGCAAGCTATGCAAACAGGAGAATGAAATTGTCTGAATTTGCCAGGTGCATTTAAAAAAAATACATTTAAGTTGTATAGTGTAAATTATGTGTGCTGAGGGTAAAATAAAAATAATGTATTACTTGGCAATATTTTACTTTTTTAATTACATTGATTAAAACTTCACTTTTAAATTCTCTCAAAAAACTTCTTCTCAGGAATATACCAGGAGTTTCTCTATTTAATAATTTATGACAATGGAAAAGATTTAAATGAAGCTTCCATTAAATGTAAAAAAAAAATCTTACATAATGTTTGTCTATTCAGGTCTGACTTAAGAGAGGAACAAAGTCAGCTGACTGCACAAGATGGAAAAAAAGTTAACCAATTCTTTAAAATATATCATTCGAAAAAGTGCTAAAACAATTCCCATTCTGGCACCATATATACTAAAGCCATCACTGTTTGTACTGAACTACTGTTCTCTTCAGCAATTTTTTTCCAAAATCACTAAAGCCTAGATAAACATTGTAATCAATTACATAAAAAGCAAAAAATCTAGAAAATATCTGGGGTGACTGTTAATTATACCAAAATACTTCAAACATTTGTGGCTAGAAAAGTGGTGAAAGGAAAGAAAATTTGTCCAATATCCTCTTGAGACCCAAGCTCGTATTTTTCACACAAATTTTACCATAATTGAGATTATTGCTCCTTTTGAGACTAGAAATCAATAAATATGTTCATTTATTTAATATATTTATATATATATATATATAGTTTTTTCGCGTGTCCAATAAAATGGACGTTGGGTCTTCATCTTGTGAAAAACATATTATTGAATTACATGAATCTGAATGGAAAATTCTTAATATTGGACAAAAAATAATGGCACAAAACAGAATTAGACTCAAAATAATGACACAAAATTTAATTAGACACAAATTATTAATTAAAAAATTAATTAGACACTAAATAATAATAATTATTATTATAAAATACTTAATTACACTCAAAAAATAAATAGATGAGCTTAAAATTGAATAATTTATGAATGGGCTTCTGCAAACCAATTATTTTGGTTTGGTAGTTAAACAGATATACAAATTGCACTTCATTTACAAAAATTTATTTATTAATTTATTTTTTAATAAAATTTGATTTTGCCTCACAAAGCATTTTATTTGTCCATTATTTTAGGTAACTGTTGGATACTCTTTTTAAAGCTGAGTAGACTGCACAAGTTCAAATTTTTAGGGCCCCACCAGTGGCTGAGAGGTTCTGCTCTTAAAGCTGGTAGACAGGAGGTGCTGGGTTCAAACCCCTGTTGCGCTCATCGACCTAACCGTCCGGAGTTTTCTGTGTTTTTCTTCGAACCTTGACGTAAATATGGGTTAGAATCCCTTAGAAAGACCCTCATGTAGGACAGTCCCCCTACCCAGGTAGCACAAAGATATTGGCCAATATCAAAATATGACATCGGCCAACATTAAATGACCCCCCCCCCCTAAAATAATATTCAGGAATATCACTTTTTGATGTCTGGCAATGTTGGCCAATATTTTCCGACATCTGTGAATATCATATTTTGACATTGAACAATATCATTTTCTGACATTCAGCAATATTATTTAATAACATTGAGTGATATTTGTTTCTGATATTCCTGAATATAATTTTCAGTTATTGGGTGATATTTTTTCCTGACATTTCTGAATAACATTTTACAATACTCATAAACACTGTTGATACTAACAATATCAGATAATAATAATTACAAGGAATTTTTTTTTCTACATTGTAACTCCATGGTTAATATTATACACTATTAGTTGACATATTAAAAGCAATAGCAAAAATATTTATGTACAAGTTTACTTGAATAACTATATAATATGATATAGATACATTTTATAGTTATATATATAAATACTTCTGCAATTGCTTTTAGTATGGTAATTCAACTAATATATACCATTACAATTTAGAAAAATATATGTGCATTGTAATTGTTATTACCGGGTATTGTTAATATCAACTGTATAATAGGTGTATAGAGTATATATTTATATAATACTATGATCATTTAAAGAAGTGGAAATAAAACTACCATAGTAAATATCTTATTGATACAAGCCACCAATCTGATTTTATGAATTTAATAAATGTATACTAAATTACAGTTTTGCACTGTGTTAGTTTGCATTTATAATATTTACCATTTTTATTATGAATATTTAATAAGATTATATGCCGTTTAGAAAACAATTGGTGACCTGGTATGAATATGTAAAAAAAAAGGTCACCAGTAAGAAGCATTTACCATAAAAATTTGATGATTTTCATTTTTTTTCTAGATATAATTTTTATATCGACTGGGGACATCAAGACTAATTTGAATGTGAAAATCCTAAATTTTAAATTATCTTATTATTAAAAAAAACTTTTATGGAGCAACCTCAAGTAAAAAAAAAAAAAAACAGCCAAAAGAAAATATTTTAGGTAAACTTATTATTTATAATTAAAGAATTTTTTTTTAAATACTATAATATATGTATATAAAAAATGTTGACATACTTGTGAACAATCCAAGGCCCAAAATGTTTACTAAATATGTCAATGGCACAGTAACCTTAAAAACTGTCCAAAATTAGCTTTCATTTAATGCTCGTACTCTTCTCACACAACAAAAGCCACTGCACACTTTTAACGTAATAATCCTATGACAATTAAAAACCAATCAATGTCAGCGCATTGACTCGATGACGATTATGCAAATTTTTCTTCTCAATATATATTCCATAATACACGACTCTACAAGCAATCACGTGCCAGCCACTTTATCTGCTACTCTTTGCTGTTTTAGTCCTGTACCAGAAGGTTTATGTATCAGAACGGATGTAACTGTACCAGATAGCTCGTATTCTGATGGCCCTGTTAAAAGGGAATTTTTAGCTGGAGCAATGTTACCGAGGAATAGGATGTGAAAAACACTCGCAATCCACTCGGCAACACTTTTGCAGCCCATACTATATCTCGATCTTGAATTTTGTAGAGTTCCATTCCATCTCAGGGAAAATATCAAGATTCTGAAAGGAAAAGATATTTTAAATACTTAAAGGTCAACAGAAATTTATCAACATGTATATGAAATAAAAGATTAGTATTAGTTTTTTAAAGCAGAAATGGATTATCGCAAGGGGTAACAGGGCCTTTTAAGGCAAAAATTAGAGGTATTTTTCTTAAAAGATTATAAATGATGGTTAAAACCAGGGTATGTGATTTTTTTTGTTTGTTTAAAAGTAATTTTTTTAATTCAAAATATAATTTTAAAACTACACATTTTAAAGTAAAGTATCCATCACAAAATCATTAAATTTAATAATTAGAAAAGCTTATTTAAATTTATTCGAAATTAAAAAATAATAATAATGAACTCATTCACTTGGATAATTTTAAATATTTTAATCAAATAAAAAATTACATAGGATATACTAGTTTAAAAAAAATAATTAAAAAAAATAGAGCAAAACATAAACAGATTCAATTTGAAAATGTGAATTCTCATTTACTTTTGAAAAAATGAAATAAATAAAGCAAATTATCTTGTGTTATATTAACACTCACTTACACAACTGTAATTTAACGAATTGAACATGTATTACACACACATAGAAATGGTCAAGACTATAAATACTTTTCAATCACATATATTTATTTATTCTAAAGTTTTCCATTCTTTCCAGAAAGTCTGCATGTTTTTTATTTACAAAATATATTGACCTAAATTTGAAATGCATATATTTTTTTAAGCTGATTTAAATCAATGATTTTTGCACTAGGGTCTTATGTAGGGTTAATCAGGTCCTGCTTTAAAGCACGATTCATAATGAATATGCATTTAATAATATAGTACAATTCATGTTTGTTATTCTGTAAGCAATTTTAATAACAATTCTGTTACATTAAGTTTTAAACTGAAATAAAAGTATTTATTTGATGCAAGACTTATGTTATTTTAACTGAAATGAAAGTATAAAATTACATTAATTAGTCTACTCGTGCAGCTAAATACTAAAATCAGCAAATTATTAACGAGAAATTAAAAATTCAGTGTATTGCCCTGCAAAGTATTTCTTCAGTAAAATATTAAAACTGTGTAAAAACGTATAAACTGCATGATAAACAAATAAACAAGCATTGTATTAATAAATAAATAACATCAATTTTGAATAGAACACACGTCAGACACTAACTTAACACGTGATTCAAATTCAAAGAATAACAATTATATTTTAATCAATTACCTTTTACAATACTCTTTAAACGAGCTTCAGATCTTTTAAAATTTATTCGAGTAAGTTTTATGATACTAAAACTTCGAAAAAAAAAAAACAGCAACATGAAAGTAACAAACAGAAGCGAATTCTAGTTTATCTTTATTCTGCAAGGCTGTCTGTTCACTTCATTTCACATTTAGAAAATTCGTCAGATACGGGCGATACGGGTGTTCACAGATATTTGTAGATGTTCGATTCTCCTTACGAATGTCCATAGATATCACTGAATGTCGTATTCGTAATATCATTTTTACGACATTGGCCAATATAAACCGAATGTTAAAAATAAAGCATTAAAAAATCAAGTTTTTTTAAAAACGGAAAACTTATTAAATTTTATTGTTTAGAATACTATTTCTGTATTATAATGTCATAAGTAATTCAAAAAACTCTTTTGAATGGTTATTTTTTTAAACCATTTTTAAGTTATGTCTGTGAATATCCGCAGATGTTGTAAAATTGATGTTCGACATTCAGCGACATTCGAAATAGTGGCCAATATTGCCGTGGATATTGGCCAATATCACTGTGCTACCTGGGTAGGGCCTATATCCCTTGTGTAGATAATTGGCCATTATTAAATCAACCAATCAACCAACCAAACTTTTGATGGCAACTAGGTTGGCAGGTGGAGACGTGTTGGGGCTTGAGTTTTCGTCATGACTTGAATAACTCAACTTCGATTTCCGCAAAAGCTGATTCGCGCTAAGCACCTTGAAGTATAATAATTGGATGGATTCGCATGAATCCAATTTCTTTGTTCTTTTCCTCCTTCTTACCTTCGTCACTAATTGTCAAGCTCTGACACGTCACAATTCATTTTATTGCTTCCAAACGTGTTTCAATAACTTTCTCTAGATCTAAATAAGGCCAGTTTCCAAATATCTCTGAAAAAGATAGGCCTCAAAAACCAGATTTCCGGCGACAAAGTCCTATTTCTTTCACTGCAAAGTTTTTTATCTTCAGAAGTGTGTTTTTATTACTCATCAATCAATTCTAAGCATCACATAATTCCAAGTTTTACATCATCAAATAGAAAAGTGTAGGCTAATTTAGTGTAATTTTAAATACATTTCAATTAGAATTTTGTTTTAAATCTATCTCAACACCAACCCTTTATTTCCTAAAATAATTATATTAATTAGTGGCATAACTACCACAATAGTCAATTGAATGCCAAGTGGAAGTTTAAAAGAAAAAAAATTAGTTTATTTATAATCTTATAATGCTATCTTTATTTATATTTTTATTCAAATTTGGTTATTTTAATTTAAGTTAATTAATTTAATTAGAAAAAACCTACTAATAAAACCTACTACGAAAATCTTTCAATGAACAAGAACAGAAAAAGATATTAAAAGAAGAGCTTATTTGTAAGTAAGTCTCTTTATTTATTAAATAGTGCAAAAAATCACGTTTCACTGAAATAAAAAATTAAACATTGTACTAATATGGAACAAGCATTTTATCAGTAGAATTATAAACTTCAAGGAAAATATTTAATTAATTATTAAATTGCCAATAGAAATGTATATTATCTACTTCTGTATTTACTTTTATTTCAATACAGTATTGAATTTTGAGTAAAAACAAACTTTCCCTTCAGTATTCTAAAAGATCCTAATATGAATGGAAACAACTGATGAAGACACAACGTCCAATACAATGGACATTGATAAAAACATGCGTTTATTCCTCAAAATATAGATTCAATTACTTAAACTACGGTTTAATTCCATTAATATAACATTTAAAATTAGATATATGCTGCATTAATATCAAAATTCTTTAAACAAATATATGAAATTTGAATAAAAACTGTGTACTCACCTTCAACAATCTTTCACTTGTTTGCCGCCATTTTCAAATGATTAAAATACACATTTTATGGCGATTTTTTTACTTTTTCGGTATACAGATAGCAGCAATAGACTATCCATTATAATGGACAGTAAGTTTTTACCAGTTCCAATTGAAATTAAATATTTTATACAAAAAATAAAAATGTCCAATAGGACGGACACGGCGGGGTCTCAGGAAGATAAGAAAAACTACTTTATACATTTTAATTGCATTTCAAAAAATATGTTAATCTAACATTGAATTTTGTTTTACAACATGCTAATATGATCAATTTTTAATAATCGTTACAACAAAGTAAGAAATAGAACAGACTGTTTAAAACTATGTTCAAGGTAGGATGGGAGAAAAAACAGATATTTTGATTGAGGTATAGATATTTATTATTACTGCAAAATAACAAATGTACTAGAGAAAAGTTTAATAAAATAGGGTCTAAAGATTTCAAAACAGAAGTAGAAATTTGAGGAGGGTCAATTTAGATGATTTATTTTTAATTAAAAAGGCCCAAAAAAGCAAAAGATTGTATTAAATATTGCAAATTTGATGTATTCGGGTCAAAAAGAGGATAACCATTTGAAGGGTTAGAAGACTGATTAGATATTTATTGAAGCTGCAAAGTAACAAGAAGTGCAGATTTTTGTTTAAAATGAGAGTTCTATTGTTTTCAAAATTTGTGTGCTGGGAGAGGCAAATAGAGGAAGCAGAAATCAAATAAGGGATGGAAAATTACTGATTTATTTATTTTTTGTTAATACAAAGTAACGAATAGGTCAGAGACTTTTAAAAAATTCAGGTTAAAGATAGCACTTTGTAAACTAGGAGGATAAAACAGAGCAGTAGAAACTTTGCAGGCGACGGGGGATCTAAAAAATTTTTAGAGTGAAAATCTACTTAAATGTTGCACATTTCCATCAATAGTTGATCCAAAGATGCCTTACATGGTGATCAACACAAAATATTATCGAATTACATGGCTTTTCTAGGTCTCCAGGTAGTATAGCATTCTTTGTGATTTTAGAGCCTTTTAATAAAATAAATTATGATTTTTCAAAATCACAACAGAACTTCTGTTAAATTATATAAAATTTTATAGTTAAAAATTATAACTACAGTAACTTAAATGATTAATATTAGATTTCAACATGCAAACAGAATAAAATAACAACTGCTATTAAAAAATTATAGTAGTAGGATGTACTGATTAGGTTTCTGATTTCTTCCTCTTATTCCAAATAGCTTTATTTTGTTTAAAAAGATGCAATCGTAGAATTAATTAGTTTAGTGTCAAAAATATTTTGAAAATAAAAGAGTTACGAGAAAATTGCTTATTCATATTTATTTATTTCGTTGTAAGAAAAATGTAAACAAATTTGTTTCCATTCAAACATCAACATAAATGTCAAACCATAAAATGTAAATGAAAAAGGAAGGTAAATATGTGAAAACAAAATCCATAATAAATGTAGTTAAGCTATGCAAATTACATGATAGTTCAAACTAAAAGAAAAATTATAATAAAAAAAAAACAAGTTTCTAGAAGATGCCATAGATTTGTGCACTTTCTAATTTCATATCTTTAAAAATCTTTCATATTTATGCAATTATTACAGAGGTATGGAAAAAGGAAACAGCAAAAGTGAGAAAAAATGCTTTGCCTTCCTAAATAACACAGACTTTTTGCTTTCCCAAATAATAATAAATAAAAAAAAATTAGTGATAAATATTACACTTTGCAGAACTAATATATACTTCATTTCTAAATACAAATCATTCTAAAAAGTATTTTAGCTACACATTTTGCAGCAACAAATCTACAATGCTGAGATAAAATGCAATTATTGGCAGAAAATTATCTTTCAATACATCAAAGATCATATTTCATTGAAATATTATAAAATCAGAATTTTAAACTTTCGAAGAATATAGCTTTATTTTGAATGAATGAAGCAATAACCAAAAGGAAAGTAAGACTCAAGTTAAGTAATTGGGAAAATATTAATTGATAATAAAAATACAGCATTGCATAACCAATTTTGATTAAATAAGAAATTTCGATTGTGAAAATTTAGCAAACAATTTTTTTCATTGAATATAAAGATGCATTGGAATATAATGCCCTCAGGATGTCCTTTAAAATAAGCTAAATGCAGTCACCAATTAAAAAATCTAGTATTCTTAACTTTCAATTGATTCTCAGATTTGATAATGATTTCAAAATTTAATTTTTTAAATTACAACTGATTATATACCACTATAAATACTTCCCAGACATCATATTTAAAGCTGCATACTTTTAACTAAAAAAGCAGTTTACCGCAATGTTTACAACCCTAGTTAGAAAATAGTAGATTTTTCTTTTCTTTTTATAACTATGCACATATAGCAGTTTTCATGCACATCATTCCATCTTAGATTTTGCATCACTATTATTTATTCATTGATACTATAAAGTAAGAAATAACATAGAAAAAATATATATGGAGTAAAAAGATCTTTAATATAGTGTGCTAAAGAGAAATGCAGACAAATTAAAGAAGCTGACATCTCATTGAAATGAGACTTGGATGAAACTTTTAAAAAATGAAGTATTCTGAAATGCAGATATTTATTTTGGATTTATTCTACCATAACACAAGATGTGAAATTCTGACAGAAACCAAGATGTCACAATCCTACAAATTAACAGAAACTAATGGGCTAAAATAAACTTCAGATGGAATAATTCTTGCTATTATTCTAACTTTAAATAGCTCTAAACAATTAGAAAAGATCTATGGAAATAAATTACGCAAATAGTTTTAACTTGGAAGGCATACTTATATAAACCGCATCATATGATAAAGAGAGCTGTGCTAGTCTGACTGACACAACAGCAAGAGCGAAGATTCTGTAACAGCATTGATGACTAAGATAGCAAAAAAATTGGGATTCAATTTATGCCAAGTGCGGCTAGTAATGAAAGTTTACCCATTCTAAATTTAAAAAAATGAGCCAATTACTGAACACTTAAGTGATTTTTTTCCTTGTCAACATGCATAATTTGAAACAATTATAGAACACTTAACTTTTAACAAAATAGAACACAGCATTGCACATTATTATTAATTTAAAAATGCAATTTCATAAGTAACACATTAAAAAATTATCAAATTAATAATCGAAATAATCTACTTTATGTTTATGATAAAGACCAATGGCTTTAATAATTCCTGACATACATCTATTGGCAACAACAATAAGATGTGCTGCGCAAGTTTTAGCCATGTGGTCATTCACGTAGACATTCTGTAATGACTGGATGGGGGAAATAATAGGCTCACATCTCTCATAACAATTTCTGAGGCAGATTGTCTGCAATTGAGGTAATGCCAAATTATTAAAATTTACATCAGGCACCTGTAGATCAACCCCACACAAATATAATTCTTTTAAATTTAGTCCATGGTTCTGTATTTTTGTAAAAATCCTGAAAGTAGTATATGTGTAACTCAGATTTAACACGTGCAACTGATTCAAGAAAGAAGTGTCATCTTCAAACCAAGAATCTTTTATATTTGTTTCAAATAAATGTAACTGTTTTAAGTTGGGCATTCTTGAGAAGGGGAGCTTATTGCCATCGTCATAATCAAGAAGTTCAAAGTAGCAATAAGAGATATCCAAAATCTCAATTTTAGAAATACCGCCTGCATTATATTCACCTGTAAAATGACAATGAAGAAATTCAGAATGACGAAAAACCAGAATCTTTACATCTTTTAAAAAGTGAGTGCATAAATCTATAATTGAGCGAAGGTTGCATGATAATAAAGCACCCTTCAAAATTAATGTTTTGAGACAAGGGCATCTTCTTTGCAATTTCGCACAAAGTTCTTCAAAATTCAATTGTTCATTCCATCTTGCAGGCCTGTGACTAAATTTTATTCTGATGTGAGTGGCACAAGGTGGTAACATTTTGAAAAAACACCAGGTTACAGTATTTTGGGATCGATCGCTCAAGTGAAATTTTACATCCACTTTTCTCCACAGAACTGGGCTCTTTGTCAACACATTCCATTTTCTGCACACTCTGTAATAAGAAAAGAAAATGTAAACATGTAAATGTCTGTTTGTACATATACTTGGTACAGTAATTTGAATTATGAGATCACATAGTATTGAAAATCAGAGAAGTATACAATATTTATATTTCATATATTAAATTCATTAAGCTATCCCACAATTACATTTAAAAAAAGATATAATATTGTTTTCAAACCTATGTATAGGGTTGTTCAAAAGAAGGATGGAATGTTAGCAAAGACAGAGAATTTAACTGTAAGAAATGTTTAGTTCTAGAATCTTTCTTTTTCTCTTCTTGACAATGTGAAAGTGTCGTAATTAGGAATTACAGTCAGTACTTACATATCTTTTCATGCATTTCCTTAAAAGTAAAAATAATCTAAATATATTACCTTATTTTGAAATTAATATCATACAACTTTTGCTGCAGTCAATTGTTAACTGATGGCAGCATTTTAATGATTTGTGGTTGAAAAATCTATTGCAAACACACACTTTCACATTTTCTGAGGTAAGATAAAATATATTTTATTTTTGGGAACCTGAGTATGAATACCTGTAACTTGCATGCATTTCAGAATGAACTTACTTTGTATTGATTTTTTTTTTGCTATCAAATGTGGTTAACTGAAAAATTTAAAACCCTTCAAGAAATGCTTTGGAATAGGAAATTGTAAATCATTTTTTGATCTTTTTTAAAAATATGTTATTGAAATGAAGAAAATTTAATAACAAATTATATAAATAATAGTTAAGAGACCTAAGTTAATATATTTGTTATAATGTTGGTTCCCAATCTTATTTCACAAGGCAAATCTTTTTAATACATTGAAAAAAGCATTCCCACATACATGCATGTTTCACACTGAACTATTAATAAAATGTTAAAAAACAATAAATTTTTATGTGAATATGGCAAGAATGTTTCACACTGAACTATCATTAAAAAAAAAAAAAAATCAATAATTTTTTATGTGAATGTGGCACTTCTTTAATTATAGTTAAGGGTCTCTTTAATTATAGTTAAGGGTTATTACAATCTTTTCATTATTCTCATCTCTTACAATTAAGTTAAGATGCTTACACTAAAAAGAAAAGAAAGGAAGTTTGTTTAATTGCTTGAAATTTGAATAAAAATAACAATTTTGTGCATGTACAGATGTTTTCAACCAATATTCAAGACATGTAAGTAATCAAAATGAGGTCACCATCGTGAAAGAGACTTTAATCAAAGATGTACAGTTTTTAGACAGAAATAGAAAAACTGCTTAATTGTTTAGTATTTGAAGTGATATTACATAAAAACACCATGCATGTAAGGCTGGAAATAGTTTTGTATAATTAATCAAAAAATTGTGCTTTTGAATGAAGAAACTGGAAGATTTGCTAACAATTTAAGGAATGGTGTTCGAGACAATTAAAAATAACACTTTAACAAAATACTTTTTTAAATGAAACAGCTAAAACATTGTTACCAAAGATAGAGATCATTAATGCTATTTCATCATTTTTGTTTGGGATCACTTCAGAAGTTTTTGAATCAAAATTTATTACTTATTTGAAACATTAAAAATCTATTCAATCTGTAGCTATTATATTTGCACAAGAGTAAGTAATATAGCTTTGAAAAATAGAAATTAAATATGATTTTCTTTTAATATTGTATAATGTATATTCACATTTTTAAAAAGTTTTTGAAATAAAAAAATTCAATTAAATTCAAATCTGCCATATTATTTGATATATCCATGTCAAAGTGCTTAAACAGAAAAAAGGCACCTACTTCTATGGGTCTTGGTGTTTTTTACAATGGCAAAAGCATAGATCAGACATAAGAGAACAGTTCATTTTTAAAATGTCAAAACTTATGAAAAAAATTACTTGGTCCATGTGTACAATCTATATAAATAAAATGTAAATGTTTGTTTGTTCAAAATCTTAAATCTCTGAAAGTTCTTAACCGATTTCTTTGAAATTTCGACACAACGTTGCATTCAAATACGTGCATGTTTCTATATACCTACTATTCCCCTCCCCAATTTGCCGCCCACAGGGAAGAACTTTTTAAACTTTTTCTGACATCCCTCATATCTTATAAGAAAGCCCTTGGACCACTCTTTCTTACTATGAGCCTCGCCTCCCCCGAAGTTGCCCTCCCCAGGGGGCATTTTTAAATTTTTTCAGACACTCATCATGTGATAAATCATTTGAAAGCTCTTTGATCACTCTTACATATTATGCACCTCCCATCCCTCTCCCTCTTTGGCCCACCGTGGGTCACTATTTTGAAATACTTTGTTAGTATTTTTTATTATTTTTTTTCCTTATTTTAAAGTTTGCATTTTTCCTTTTTTAATGTTTTTCATACTATAACTTTATTATAACTTTCTTTAATTTTTTCAGTGCAATCGATCTGCTTCCCCTACTCAAAACTTTCAGTTGGCCCCTTTTGGGCCTCTTATTAAAGCTACCTTAAAAATCATCTGATTCACTAGCTTTTTAAAACGACTTCTTAGGTCCTCCAGATACTACATGAACAAAACAAAAATATCTCAGACCTCAGCTACCACCAATTCTGAATATTAATCTCCTTCTTGTGCTTGGGATGCTTAATGAAGCTTCTTTAAAAATGATCTAATTCCCTTACAATTTTCATTAATGTAGTTCTAGGGTCCTCCAGCTACTTTATAAACCACTAAAAAATTTCTTAGACCTCAGCTATCACATTTTTTAAAAATATTAATCTTCCTTTTCAGCATCAACTTATATTTACTCACTACAGGCGTAAATTAAAAATCCTGTTACTCTTAAAGTTATGTGGTTAAGTTTACAGATGGGGGTGGGGGGTAATTTCATCTGTTAATTAAACATTGCTTTAATGTTAAATGTAATTTGTTAAATTTACAGGGAGGGATGGCACCTTCCACCGCCTGGAGGTGCATTCATTTCTCAGGTTCTATGGTACCTATTTTAACATGAATAGATTCATTCAACTTAGCTTACAATTTGTCTACTTTCAGCTCTATGCAAGTTTATCTTCTGTAAACCACTATTTTCAAATATTAATGGCACATTCTTTTCTTGGGTTTTATGGGCTCGATTTCAACAGAAATTGGTTCATTCAACTTTGTTTTCCACTGTCTTACAGATTTTAGCTCTACCGCCAAAAGACACATTCTTATCTCCAGTTCTAGGGGCCTGATTACGAAAGGTCTTAGCTCATTCAACTTGGATTTTAATTTTGTCTGGCACATGTGGAGCACTCCCAGTATACACTGCCTTAGGCAGCGGGGACCCATGTCACAGGTTCTTTCGGAAAGAGGTTTGTTGGAAATACTTTAGATACTGTCAAAAGCATTGGCTCACCAGAAATTAAGTTCATTTGAAGCGCTTTATACTGTCAAAGGCGGTGAGGGCCCCAAAAATAGATTCATTTGAAAGATTTTCCAAAGATACAAAATCATACGAACTTTAGTTTTATTAAAGGTTATCACGGGCCTGGACAACGCCGGGCAGGTTCAGCTAGTATGTTAAAGAAATATTTAAACAACCCCCCTTCTTTTAAATTTTGCATTTTTAGGAAATTGAATATTTAAGTTTTATAATTTTAGAGTATAATAGATGCATATTTCTTTCCACTGTAAGCATAACACTCATATATATTACCAATGTATGCAATTAAAAAAATACACTGCAAAATGTCTAATTACAACAAACAAAAATCGAAGCAAAATTTCCATTATTTTAATAATAAAATATCATGTATTTTATAGAAGTCAGAAATCAAAAACATTTTAAAAACTTCAACAAAATTTTGTGAATATTAATTGAATGACTATAATTTTTGCTCATATTGTGTACATTCTTTTCTATACAAGATATCAGAAGCTCATAAAAATATATTTAGTCATTTTCACAAATTAACCATTTTCAATAATATGACTTTAAAACTGAGTATTCTCTATGAACAACATACACTATTGCACTATTCATAACAGGGTTTTTAAATATTTATAATTATTGAAATTTAAAAATCAAATCTCTGAATAAGACTGTAAGCAAAACATTTTTACGAAAAAATATAGATCACCTGTGCTATAACATCAGTTTTAGTTTGTGATCATTTTGGGAAGTTTTATATCAAAATTTATTAATTATTTGAAACATTAAACATCTACTCAATTTTATTTTTTGCTTTTATTGACACACCAGAGTAAGCAATATATATTTGAAAGTAAAAACTAAATAGGATTTTATTTTAATGTATGTATATTGAATTTAAAAAAAATAGTATTTGACACTTTATAAAAAAGTAAAAAAATAAAAATAAATAAAATCTGCTATCTTATCTGATATAACTATGTCAAAGTGCTAAAATAGTAAAAAAAAGTTACTTATTTTCAAAGGGGCTTTCATGCTTTTTTAATGGAACTGGCAAAATTCAGGCTTAAGAGGACAATACACATTTTAAATGTCAAAAGTTATGAAAATTAAACAAGTTATTTGAACTATTTATGTATAATATGTTAAAGAAAAAATTAAACAATTTTACTCTTTATAATGTTAGTTTTCAAGAAATTAAATATATTTATTACTTACCCATCATACGTAGTATAGGGTAAGTCTTGTAATCGTTTTGAAAATCGAAAAAAAAAATTTTGACGGATTTACACGTTTCAGACACTGGAGATTCCGAAAAACATATTTTTAGAAAAAAAAATTTACCGTCCGTCTGTTTGTCTGTGTGTGTGTCTGTAAACGCTCTATCTCCCGAAAAAATTGAGATAGAGACTTGCAATTTGGTATGTACTTAGTATGTAATAATGGGAAGAAGCCTATTTCATTTCAATAAACTCGATTAACGGGAACTATTTTTTTCGGACTCTCGAAATATTCGTTCTGATAAAAGGTATATAAAAATTTTCGAAATTGTTTATTTTAAGAAATGAATATAAAAGACAATAAAAAAACATAAATTTTACATAAAGCATGAAGTCGATCGAATAATGAGTTGCTGAGATATTTGGAATCCTATTTTCCAAACTCTTCGATTTTTCATGACCCTGTATTTCATCCAAATTTCACTTTAAAGATATATTTTAATTGAAAATTTGACGCTTAATCAGATGCAATAAACCGCTACTTAATAGGATTATTATTTTTGGAGTTATAAGGAAAAACCTCTTTCAAGCAACTCAGTAATCGAGCCTTTAAAGTTTATGTCGTCATCAAGCCACGATTTTATTTGAATTGCAATGCATTTTATAAGTAGTTTACACATTTTTATTTTAATATTTTACATTATGCATATCCATGATGGGTAAGTATTACGGTGGCCCCATACGACTAGTTTTTTATAATTTTGAAATCAGAAATAGATGCAATTTTCTACACTGTAAGCATGATAACACTCACATAACTTAATCATTTCAGCGATTAAAAAAAGGAATTGGACAAAAAGTGTCTAATGAATATGAACTGAAATCAAAGCAAAACTTTGCATTTTTTCATTAATGAAACGTAAATATTTCATAGAAGTCAGAAGATTTATTTTTAAAAGATAAACAAACAAAATTTTATGAATATTGACCGATGAACCAAAATTTAGTCCATTTCATGTACATTCCTTTACTATACAATATGCTAAAAGCTTCTATAAATACATTCAGCCATTTTTTTAAATTCGTCTGTACTATCTGCAAAATATCCCTTTTAATACACTGGTATTAATGGCTGAGCATTCCCTATAAAGTATATAACTATTAATGAGGTTGTTTTTATTAGAACTTTTTTCAGTATAAAATTTTAAATGCATATTTGATTAAAAATTAGAGAATCATCTAAATGTTAATACAGTTCATTTATCTTATACATACACTGCATATTTTCTATTTTCTTAAATGTAAATGAAAGAAGAAAAAAAAGATGGAGATGAATTTGTGCTTAAATATTTAAAATATTAAATTCCTAATGAAGGAAAAGTTATTATTTTGAAACCTATAACACCAATGTTTTTAAAGCAATGAGCATAAGGGTGATCTCAGTTTTGAAGTTCTTGCATCAAATGAATATTTTATACAAGAAAAATAAATTACATATTGGAACTCTGAAGATACATTCTGTGTCTGATATTTAAATTATAAATCCATATATAAACTTTACATACCGTGCAATTTGACCTAGTTGGTTCTGTTTTAAATAACCAAAAACTTTCAAAATAATTTCATTGGGAAAGGAATTAATACCCAAAGCATCATCATTTGATTCATTAACCTACAAATAAAATAATAAAATTATGAGTGAAATAGAGATGTAACTGCAAAATAAAGATGCAAGATTTGAGAAGAGATAAATTGATATGAAATATACTTTTAAAATGTTTAAAATTAGGAAAACAGCATAGAATTAAACATATTTAAAAGTCTTTTAAAAAATGTCTATCAAGAAAACCTTCTTCAATCTATGATACAGTCATTTTTTTAATTCAGTAATGTTATCAGCTCTTGAAGTGAATTAACGTCTGTAGCATGTACAATTTGTGATTAGATAAATGTAAGTGAAAATTACAATCATTTAAAGGCTGAACAATGGTATGTTTAACACCCTTCCAGATATAAATTGGTTACTGACATAAAGATAATGATGAACAGTGTTTATTTCAAGCATTTATCTAGTAGAGGGGCAAGGAAAAGAAAAGGCTATGCTTCTCCAGTGTAAGTCTACTGTGCCAACAGAGAAATTTTTAAGTAATATAATTATTAAATAGCTATATACTTTAAATTTATGTATTAACTTTTGACATACATGGATCTATGTGGATAACTGGTGTAAATTTGATTGTTCAATTTTACATATTCTAGGAGTAGCTGTGAAATACAAACAGTCACTGTTTAATATAATAGATTAAGTGAAAATCCTAAAATCATTTATGTTGAAAGCTACATTTGGTCTAATTCTAAAGAGATAACTTCAGTATACTAATGTAAAATTAAAGATTTCTCCCAAGTTTAGGATTCAGGTAAGAAAAGGATATTTTTTAAAATAAAGGAATTTTTTATAGGCACTTTTAACATTTAAAAATAATGGTGGTTCATTGGGGTTGATGAATCATTTTGGTGGTTTCAAAACATGACAATGAGTCATTTTATTATTAAGGTAACACCTTTTTAACACAAAATGCAGTAAGTAAGACATTTTTTGACTGGGACAAGAAAAGTACCAATTTTTAACAAAGGGGCTGGGTGAAGCACCCTTCTGAAACTACCAACAGCAAACTCTATAAAACAACTAGAAAACTTTAAAGCATCTGAAAGAATTATAATGCAAGCATGTAATCTCAAAAATTTCCATTTTTTTCATTAAGAGCATACATTAGTCACGCGAAGGAACGCTCAAGCTAATATTAAGTCTATGGGAAGGTTCTTGGCAGATTTCTCACTCACATTTGAATATTTTTAAATGTCTTTTTGCATATGATAGCTGAGGTCGATCTCTAACATTGTTAGTTTTTACTTATTCGATTTTGGTTACAGTTTTTTTTTTTTTATAAACGGACATTTTCAATTTTGGAACTGGTTGGAACCAGTTATGAAAGTGAAAGTACCCATATATAAATAAACAGGAACCAAAATCGAAAAAGTAAAAACTAACAAGGTTAGAGATCGACCTCAGCAATCCTATGCAAAAAACATCATTTAAAAATATTAAAATGCAAGCAAGAAATCTGCCAAGAACCTTCCCAAAGACTTAACATTAGCTTGCACGTTTTTTCGTATGACTGATGTGGGCTCTTAAGTTAATAATAAATGCATTTTATTTTCAATCATATTTCTTTCCACACAAAATAAAAACAATCTCTTCAAACTATGAAAACTGAAATAAACTTTAATTTTTTTAAATATATGAATTTATAATACTTTTTATTCTCTAAAAAAACAATGTTATGTACATAGACAAAAAATCATTGAATGATATCATTATATTATGCCAGAAAATTAATTTTGTATCTTTTTCAACTCTGCCTAAAAGAAATTTTCTGCAATCTTTTAAGTACAAAATTTACACAATATGGAATCGAAAAACTAATACAATCAAATTTTTAAAACAACTTCTATTTTCCAAGTAGTCCAGTAATTACAATTGCCCAGTAGTAACTATCCAAAATGAAAAAGTAATTAGGAAAATCCAAAAAAGAAAAGATCATGCACAAAAACCACTATGGCCATTATCATACTGAAAATAGCTCCAAGTATGATAAGAATAGGATTTTCCATAGAAGTGAGTAGGGTTAGTAACCTTACAGAGAAAAGGCAGACTGCATATATAAGTAAAAGTTTTATCATTTACATAATTAACCAATCCTTTTCATGTTCAGCCAATTTTTGAAAGAAATCTTGTGGACTAATCTATCCGAAGTGATAAATTGCACCAATACCCAAAGTTATTGCACTTTATTTGCAAGGATATAAAGCTCTTCCTGAGCAATACTAATGAATTTTGAGTTATAACATTGATGGACTTAATCGCTAATTCATATTATATGTTAAAAATAAATATTCACTGACAACATTTTTTGGATTTCTGCCTAATTTACATATTTATTTTCAGTTAATAGCTCAGATTCTAGTCATTGATTTGTTTTTTGCCAAGAAAAATAGTCTATGAAAGAAATTTTATTACTATAATGATAGATGCAATCCTCGCTTAAATTTTCTCTTCCATGGGGAAGAATCTCCCAGTTTGACATTTCTTAAGCAGGTAATTTGATACTTTCTGGAGGGAATTCAGACACACCGTTCTGAATTTTTACTCTTGCAAGAGGAATGACAGTGATATTGGTGATTCTTTTTCACTGTCTGAGCATTTTCTTGTTGCCTATCCATTTTTAAAATAAACATTTGTTATACTCTTAGTGGTCTTGAGCTTGGCTATGAGGACATTCGGTGCACAGTGCGATGCACTCCAAATATTTCTTTTTTTGCAAATTGTACTACACAATTTAGATGGTGACCAGAAACATAAATTATAATTTTTCATATTAATAAAGACACATTGATTGATAATCCTAATAGAATCACTTTCACTAATTTCAGTCCAATTTTTAAAATGCATATCTAGCACTGAAAAAAATAAAAATAAATAAAATAAAAACAAAATAAAAGTGAATAATTGCATATTGATAGAAAATTTTAATTAAAAACTATTAACATAGATTAATGAGATAATCATTCCATACTCATTAATCTTTTTTAACGTAAGCCAAACCCCAAATTAATAAAAAAAATTAAATATCCAATAGAAAAACAAAAATTTATTATGTTTTAGTTTATATTTATAAATAATTTGCATATTTGAATTTTAGAATTGATAGAAATTTTGTAATTATAAAGGCATTGTTTCAAAAGTTATGAAAAAATTGTTATGTTAAGCTCATAACATCAAGTAAATGACAGAAGAATATTTTTCATTTATCATACCTGCTGAGGTTGAAGAGCAAAACTATGTGCTGTCACTTCGGAGACAACGTTATCAATTAATCTTTCTAGCAAGATGCTAACTTCTTTATCATAATCAAACTGTAGATTAGATGGGGAAGTTTTTCTCTTTCGTGTGGACATTTTCTTTGCCTGAAAAAAAAATCATTTTTTTAATGTTGTTACTCAGTTATACAAATACAGAATTACAAAACCAAATCATTCCATCCAACTATGAGAAATATGACACATCCTACCTCATCTTTTTCAATACTAAATTAATATTATTTTTATGTAAATTTTTGTAAAATATCAGATTAACATGCGAGTAGCAGCATCTTTTTAGAATGCTACTGATCGTATTGTCTTTTTGTCACCAGTACTTTCCATCAGAAAATGGAAAATATCAATTAATTTTCATTTAATAATCACATACTTTTTTTCAATTAAGTTATAAAATTGCAGTTTACTGCAATTACCGTAATTTCGGGAGTAAGCGCCGCGGCGCATACGTGTTTAAAAGTTCAAAATATGGGCGATGCGGCGCATACGCAAGGGCGGCGGGTACAATGATTTTTTTTTTCCACATAGCAGTATCTGGATATTGTGAAAAGCCTTCATTTCATGTTTTTTTAGACTTACTGCCTCAAATACACTTTTAAACACATGCAAGTGTATATTTGTTTTTTTTTACCGATTTTTCTATGATGCGGCGCTTACGATGGGTGCGGCGCATATACCCGAAATTACGGTACACAGTTTTTTCACAAGCTTTGGAATATTGCGAAATGGAAATGATACCATCAGTCATTATGTTGCGGACTTTTCAACATATTTCAACCTTGTTTATAAATGTATACCTGAAAGAAACAGGAAAATCTGGTAACTTTACTATTATGAAAAGGAAACACTTAAGTCACCAACGTCAATTTTTCACATTGTATTTTTAAGGGGAGATGCGTTAGGAGAAAATAAATGATGTGTGGGTAAAAAGACTAACACATGACTACTACCAGGTTAATCTGCATGAATTTGGAGTTTTCGGAATTATACTTATCTAATCAAATTGAATCAATTGAAAGTTGTCTTACTGCTATTTATTTGATATGTATCCATGATAAATTCTAAGGGTAGTCCGGGAGGGGGGGAACATTTAAACCTACACGATATAGGATTTTATATTTAATGACCTGGAAGTGTAAATTGAAACTTCATAATCCCCCCCACCCCATGGCTCTGCAGAAAGCGCTCTGAAGAAAAATGTCTGAATTCATCATTGAATGTTATTCAGTAATTTATCATCTAAAGACAGCCATTCCTTTTTTTAAGGAAAAATGTTCATTTTATTTTTAGTTTAGTCTATCTAGTTTAGTCAATGCCGCATCAAACTCCGATTTATATGAATTCTAATGATGACAGTCAAAGTCCTTGCAGCATTAGTCCTGTTGATAATTGTTTATGCCATTTGATGGTCTTTAATAGGGATGGCAAACCTACAGCACATGCAGTGGTGACCATCCCCCCCCCAAACCCAGCAAATCCCCCCCCAAAAAAAATCTTCATACATTAACATTGACCCCCCCCCCCCCCTAAACAGAACATCAATTGTAAAATATATTCTACTGATAATTTAATAATAGTATTCTTACGTACTATCACACAAACATAAAATAAAAGTTTTAAGAGCGTAATGAATAATGAAGATCTATATTTTATTATAAGCAATCTGTTTCCATATTTATAAGTCCTGACTGACAAGCCCATGTTAATACATTCACTAAGCTCCAGTTTTCACTGCAATACAAGCATTATTTCAATTAATATAACTCTAAAGATATAATGCAGTATTAATGATTAATACTCTTAATGATTACATTCATATACGTAATAATTTTTTTTTTCGAAAAATCAATTCTTTTTAGCATTTAAGATAAAATACAAAGAAAACAACATAATAATTTTGCCGATTTGCTCGTTAGCCGGAAGATATGAAAATTTAATTTCATCCCAACATCAGTGCTTGTGCCTTGCTTTCCGCAGGACATGAGGATCACTCTTGCAAGGCAGTACTTGTTTCTCGAGATCAGTATGATAGCTTGATACATTTCACTTAATGGTTTATTTTTAAATAATTTAATAACAAATAAATAAATACAATATAAACTTAAAGAAATTTTTTCTATCAAAAATTTTATGTACACATGTTATAAAACATATAAAATATGACCCTTCTAAGCATTAACTAATAGATGATTTCTGAATCGTTAGTCTTTGATAAACAGTTTCAATTTCAAAAATATTTAAAATTAGCTGAAGGATTATGTTATACACCGTTTGTGTCAAAAAATGCATTTTTGAAGACGTTAACTTTTTATATGTCACTAGATCCTATAAGTTATATTTAGTGAAACAGTCCTCATACTCTGACATGCGGGGGGAAAAATCATTTTAGTACGACCGAAAGTTACCGAGTTTCAAATTTGGAAAAATTTGGCACTTAACACAGTGCCTGAAATAATGTACGATTTTAATCTAACCGCACATCACTTCGGGCACCATGTTAAAAGCGAAAAATTTCTAAAATTTAAAAAATGAAAAAATGTACAAAAATGATTTTTTTTTCATTTGGTATATCAGAGCTTCAGGATTGTTTTACCAAATATAACTTATAGGACCTGTTGGCTGTATAAAATGTTAATTTTTATAACTTATTCATCAGAATTGAATTTTTTTATCCAAATAGTGTCTAACATAATTAGGGGAGACTTGGGAGACTTAATCCCTTTTTCAGTTTTTAATTTTTATTTTTGAAAAAAACAAAAATTTTTAAAAATGTTTCTAGTTATTATTAAAGGCTTATGTGTCTTTAATGTTGTAGTAATTTTTATATTTTTGAAAAACCATTTTTAAAATAAATATAAATTATTTTTCAAAAAAGAAAAAAAGGATCAAGTCTCCCTACTTACAGGGAGACTTGATCCCTTTCCAAGGGAGACTTGATCCTTGAAACAGATGCATTGAAATGATTCAAATTAAGTTGTAGAAATCAAATTTATTGTTGACTAACATGTAAAAAAGGGAGAAAAACACACTAAAAATTTTACATTTGGTAAAAATCACTGTTTTCCATATGAATGATTATTATTGCTAAAATTAATGATCAAAAAACATTTTCAAAGCTTTAAAAGTCAAACGTAAATGTTAAAATTGTTGCAGTTTGAACAGTTCCACCCAGCATGACTGGTTTACGTACTTTTTTGACAATGTTCGTCATTGCCCACAACACTAATGTAAACATTTTCTGGATAAATAAGTTGGTCGGAATTAAGTCCTCTTTTTCTTAGAAAATTGATTTTGCATTCAGATGATGAAATCTTCTTTATAATTGTTCGAAATGACTAATTTTCTTATTTCCTATAAATCGCACAGTGACAAAGTCACTTTCATCAATGACAAATTTTGTGGATCTTTGATGATTTCATCAGAATGTTCATCAAGTGAATCTGGCTCGGTTGAATCATGAAAGCTACAACTGCTCTCACTTTCTGAAGATTCGGGGCTTTCATTTTTAATGTTTTTACTTTTCTTTCTTGAGATGAAATGAGTTTTTCTTGATTTTTTTATTCAGTCGGCGATCTTGTATTTCTTCTTCAATCTGTCTTTTAGTTGGTGTGCTTGTCAAAATTTTTGAAGATTTTTTATTTTCCCGTTTTGGGTAATTAAACTTTAGGGAAGGCTTGTATGTCTTCTGGAGTCACTATGTTTGGTTTAACTGTAATTGTATTACTGCTTGTTGGGGTTAATGGTTGATCTGTGACGAAAGATGATAAAAAATCATCTTTAGAAAAAATATTCCTGTTTAAGGGATATATGCCAGTGATTTTAAATCCCTTTATTATGTTAGTTGGCATCTTGGCTTTAGGATAGGCAATTCCGTTCAATTCAGAAATTCGATAAATTGTTATTATTTGAGCAGGATAATTAGTGTGTATAGGAGTAAGTCCATAATATAATTTACCTGATGTTTTAAAATATACACACAAAAGATCATTGTTAACTGAAAATATTTGGGAGTGCTTATAATTTGATTCATAAAAAATGTCCCTTTCTTGAGATTTTTGTTTTCTCACATAACGTTTTAAAGTCATCACATTAATATGAATGGATTTTGCTGCACTTTTAAAACTGGATCCATCTATTACAGCCTTCATTGTTTCCTGTAAGTCTGCAACACTGATGCTTTTTTGGGGTTGAACACATCTTTAGGTTTATAAATACGTGGCATGACTGTAAAAAGTAAAGATAAACACAGAGTTCTTAATCACTGCAATAAAATGAACTCTATATTACACAAAATAAATTTTTAGCTCAATATATATATATGGACATAGAGTGTTTAAGACTTGGTTACATAACACATATTAAATGGAATTATACGTTTCTAATTTATAAATAGGTTTCTGACTTAAAAAGAATCCAAAAGTAACCACAAAACAAACCTTACACAGTCACCATGTGCTTGCTAACCATCATGTGCTTGCTAACCATCATGTGCAGCTATATGGTAACTTTCTATCTTTGTCAACCATTCAAAATCAAGGTAACCATAGTCTAACTAATATTGATATTCTCTAAATGTGTCTTGAAAGTCACAATTAGTCACAATTAGGGGTTAATAAAATTTAACAGTTATTCAGCTTAACTTTGGGGACACTTGATCCCCAGGATCAAGTGTCCCTAATGTGCATGTGTTGGAAAAATAATTGTTAAATCAAAAGTAAAGAAACTGTATTGGATTTAAATAATGACATTTAAACAGTAAGGAATGTTAGTAAATTATGCCAATCAACTTAAGTAATTTAGTTATATTTAGCAAAAAATAAGAAACATAAACTACCTACTGAAAAAGAAGTTTGATTGTAAGAAATCAGATATTTTTTTCTTACAAAAAAAATAAACTAGTCGTTGGGGGCCACCGTAATACTTACCCATCATGTATATGTATAATGTAAAATATTAAAATAAAAATGTGTAAACTACTTATAAAATGCATTGATATTCAAATAAAATCGTGGCTTGATGACGTCATAAAAAGGCTCGATTACTGAATTGCTTGAAAGAGGTTTTTCCTTATAACTCCAAAAATAATACTCCTATTAACTAGCGGTTTACTGCATCTGATTAAGCGTCAAATTTCCAATTAAAATATACATTTGAAGTGAAATTTGGATGAAATACAGGGTCATGAAATATCAAAGAGTGTGGGAAATAGGATTCCAAATATCTCGGCAACTAATTATCCGATCGACTTCATGTTTTATGCAAAATTTATGTTTTTTTATTGTCTTTTATATTTACTCCTTAAAATAAACAATTTCGAAAAATTTTATATACCTTTCATCAGAACGAATATTTCGAGAGTCCAAAAAAAAATGTTCCGGTTAATCAAGGTTATTGAAATGAAGTAGGCTTCTTCCCATTATTACATACTAAGTACATACCAAATTGCAAGTCTCTATCTCAATTTGTTTGGGAGATAGAGCGTTTACAGACACACACACAGACACACAGACGGACGGCAAATTTTTTTTTCTAAAAATATGTTTTTCGGAATCTCCAGTGTCTGAAACGTGTAAATCCGTCAAAATTTTTTTTTCGATTTTCAAAACGATTACAAGACTTACCCTATACTACGTATGATGGGTAAGTAAAATGGGTGAATGAAATTCTGTTGTCAGATCTGTTGATAAGGAATCACTTTATTAGTGTTGTCGGTTTCAGAGACTTAATTGCACTTTTTCCCTGGTTTTAGACCTAGGGATCAAATCTTCCTAGGGATCAACTCTCCCAAGTTTCCCCTATTTAGCTAATTTTAAATATTTTTGCAATTGGAACTATATGCCTAAGACTAACGATTAAAAAATTATCTATTGGTCGATGTTTGGAAAAAACACACTGTGTGTTAACAAATATAGAAAACATATTCTAGAAAAAATGGAAAGGAGAACAATTCTATAAAACAAATTTGATAAACGTTTGAAAACAAGTGGAAGTAAATTAAAATAATAATAAACTTTTTTTTTTTTTTCCACAGACTATGCAGTTTAACATATGAAAACCATATTTTTTCATTAGTTTGCGTAAAAGAATATACCAATCTGAAATACATTATTATGTTGGAAAAAGTATATTCAGAAATGCGAGCTACAAGTTTAAAAAATGAAATTTTTAAGCCACTGAAGTTGTCATATATTGAGAAAAATTATTAAACTCTTGATTAAAGCTTTTTTCCATCTATTTGAGAGAGAAGACTAGATGTCTTTAGAATTATCTGACAAAATTTAAAGCATTGTTTTTCACATATTTGGCTGCATGAATGCAAAACTAGGTTATATAGTTTATTAAGACCATAGTTTATTAAGAAACGTGCTTATTTCACTTCATATAAGTTGTAGAAGTAAGTAATTGCAAAAAAATTCTGCATAAAAGCTGAAATCTTTTATTTGGTGCTATCCTGTAGTAAACACCAATAACTTTTATGTAATTTAAATTATCTACTAAAAGTCAAATATTTTAATAAATAAAGCTACTTTTATGAAAATAAATATTTCCTTACAAGTATTTAAAAGAAAAATCTTTTAAATTATTACAAAATCAATCCTAAATACAAAGATTGCATATCGTTTTAAGAAGACTAAAATATTAAAGACGAGTAATTTATATCAAAGGTGTATGTATATTTACATGTACATACGCCCTTGTTTAAGATTTCCCTATCTTATTTTTTATACTACCTAGTCATACAGTTTAATCTCCTCCCCCTCCCCCCGACAAAAAATCTCTAAATCACCCCCCCCCTAAAATAAACTGTGGATTGAAGCGTTTATTTCAGTACAAGTTGTTGCCTTATACACTGCTTTAATAACATACAATATGCTCTTACAAGTACCAATTCTTATAAAATGGCAGACACTGTACCATTAAAACATAGTCCTATATCTATTGTAAGCCCCTGTATTCTGTATATGTTTTTCTTTCACACTATAATTTTTCAGTCTTATTACCTAGTAATTAATCCTCCTCTCCCTCACCCCCAAAAAATCTAATTTTTCTTTAAATTCCCCCCTTCCTCCTAAAATAATTAATGGCTGGAAGTCTTTTTCTCTGTACAGGTTGTTTACCTTATACTGTTTTAATAACATACAATACTACTCTTCTAACATCACTAAAATTCTAGTTTTCTAAAAATGGTCAAGTAATTTATTTTAGCGTTGTCTCTTCTTCTAAAATGCTTATTTTGTTGTTCTTTCTTATCCCACCCATCAAGAATATATTTTTGCACTCGGACCGTAGGATACAACCCTGTCAAACAAGATAATAAATTACTTAAGATGCTTCTGGAAAACTATTCCTTTTATCACATCTTGTGGTCGTAATTGCCTTTCAGCATGTGTTAAACATTTTCCCACCTGTATTCCAAGTATTTATTTTTATTACCGCACCTTCAAAGATAGCAAGATGCAGAATGGGTTCTTATTGCCCTTATACAGAATTTAAAGAATGAAAAAAACAGGACCATTTCTGAAACTGAATGTTGAAAAAAAGTTACATGTGATATTAAAAAAAATCAATTTTTTTAATAGTAAAAAAAAACAGAAGCAAAAATTAAGAATTTAAAAATCTCCCCCAAAATGTACTTTTTCTCTAAATTCCCCCCCGAAAATAAATTTTATGACGCACTTTGTGTCACCAAACCCCTCTCTGGGCACCCCTGAGCACATGAGTCATACGTGACATGCAGGAGATTATTTTCATGGAAGCATAGATTCAGGGTCTAGATCAAAATATTGAAAAGCTAAGGTATGAAACATAATATTCTTTAATTTTCTGTGAACATAACTGATTCATAAAAGCAGCTGACTCTAATAAGTACCGTAATTTCGGGTATATGCGCCGCACCCATTGTAAGCGCCGCATCATTGAAAAATCGGTAAAAAAAAACAAATATACACGTAAGCGCCGCACCCATTAGAAGCGCGGCATCATTGAAAAATCGGTAAAAAAAAACAAATATACACGTAAGCGCCGCACCCATTAGAAGCGCCGCATCATTGAAAAATCGGTAAAAAAAAAAAACAAATATACACGTAAGCGCCGCACCCATTAGAAGCGCCGCATCATTGAAAAATCGGTAAAAATTAAAAATAGTCACGATAAAAAACGTTCAGCAAAATTGGATTAAAAGTAACAAGAATAGTGATAAAATCTTACAAGATATATGAATTAACAATAAAACACAGGTTATCCTGAAATACAATAGGAAAAAAAAAACGTACTATGCCAATATGCATACTACGCCAATCGATTATTCGATTATCGTTTTAATCGAATATCGCCGTATGCGGTGTGCTTATGAAATAAATATAATTTATCAACTATTGTAAAGTATACAATAAATACTCTTAAAGAGTGAGCTATTAATATTGAAACACAGGTTATCTTAAAATACAATAGAAAAAAAAATACGTACTACGCCAATCGATTATTCGATTATCGTTTTAATCGAATATCGCCGTATGCGGTGTGCTTATGAAATAAATATAATTTATCAATTATTGTAAAGTATACAATAAATACTTTTAAAGATTGAGCTATTAATAGTGAACAGAAAATAGAGAAATATGAGTAAGTGAAATATATTTTGACTATAGTAATTACGTTTTTATAATAAAGATATATTGTGATACTATGTACTGTTTATGAACTTTATACTGAGATTAAATGAATGTAAATAAAGGTGAAATATGAATGAATGTTAATGAATCCATGTGTTTAAAAGTGTATTTGAGGCAGTAAGACTAAAAAAAAACCTGAAATGAAGGCTTGTTTTTCACAATATCTAGATTTTGCTATGTTGAGGGAAAAAAAATCATCGTACCCGCCGCCCTGGCGTATGCGCCGCATCGCCGATATTTTGAACTTTCAAACACGTATGCGCCGCGGCGCTTACTCCCGAAATTATGGTAATAAATAGCAATTTATGAAAATGACAAGCGTTACCCAATACTTAAATATCAGAATAAACTGGAACAGATGTGTTACTATCACGCTAAAATGTAAACAAAAGATTGGCGACTGTTTGTTTGGCGCGATTTCCAAGACTGCGCCAAACGAATAACTTAATACAATGGCTAGGTTGCCATTAAAGAAAAAAATCCCCTAAATTTGGCGACTTTTTTCTTTTTTTTAACCGATAATTTTTTTTTTTTTTTTTTTAGCGTGAGTGTAAAGCATCTAAGCCAATAAACTTAAGGGAGCATTTCCGTTCTCTGTACCCCCCGCCATCTTGGATATTTTTTTCGCCAATCTTGGCGAAAGCAGGGAGCAGGCGAGAGCTGGCGCCATCTAGTGTTTTTATTGCAAAAAACAACATTTTTGGTTTGCGATTTTTTTTTTCTCCGTAATGCATGCATGAGGACTGGAACATGAATGGAAATGGATGAGTTTTATCTATTTTTTTCCAAAAGTTCCAGGTATCATGCATGCACTATGGCGAAAAAAAAATCGCAAACCAAAAACATCGTTTTATCAATAAAAGAAGTTTTTCTAGCGCGAGGGTCTCTACGCAACTGCTAATACTTTTTATAAAAAAATTAACAAACCTTTTGATTTCCTTCCACAGCTGAAAAAAAAGGAAATTAATCCTATTTCATAAGGTCTGAGAAAACTCGACCTGCTCTGAAATAATAATAATAATCAAATCATTTTCGTCACCGATCCAATGTAATATTAGGAATGAAAGTTTTTTTTTTTCTTTTTCTAAAATAATAATATAGTTTTGAAATGTATGTGCTTTAAATTTAGAAAATAAAAATTTAAGAAATGTATGCCAACTTAAAATTGAAAATTATCTGAACTAAACGAGATATATATTAAAAATAAAAAGATCCTATTAAAATTCTGAATTGAATTTTGTTAATCGTCTTGAATAAAAAATTAGTTTTTGTTTAAAAAAAAGAAAAAAAACAGCATTTAAAGAAAAAAAAAGCTTGTCTGACACACGTGCTGTCAAAATTTTTGCCTGACACATGCGTTGCACAATTAAATAGTTTGATTTAAACCAAGTAAAAAAAGAAAAGAAAATATAATTATATCTAAGCTAAAATTTTAAACGTTAATCTCAGATATAAAAAAAAATGAACATTAATCATATGTATTAGAAAATATAAAAATGCAGATATAATACCTAAGATCAGCACGGCCTTGTTGAAAATATATTCTAGGGGTAGGGGGCACTGCTTGTTAAATTTCCAGGAGGGAATTTTTCATGGATAAGGGGAAAATATCATCAACGCTCTGTATTTCAGGTATTTATTTTGGCGTGCTTATCACTTTATTGGCGAAATTATTTTTTACCTTTTAGATTCTAGGATTTCTTTGACAAATCATATCAACGTTTCCTCCTATACCCCCCCCCCCCCTTTTTTTTTTTTTACCCACATTTTCCATGTGTGTACTACCTTAAATTTTAAATAAATGTAAATATATATGGTTAAAATTTCATATTTCGTAAAATTTTTAATTAGTTGATCTGCAGAACTGTTATAAAAAAAATTAGTAGGTTTTAATAATTAACTAAATCATATTTGTATTGCGTTTATAGAGTTTTATTATGATGTCTCACATTTTATAAATATGTTGGGAGACATAATTTTAAATAATGAATTTAATTAGTTTGATTTTATTTTTTAAATCGGAAATTAATTATTTTAATCGAAATTTTAAAATTTTATTGTTTTTATTTTAGTTAAAAGAATGTTATTATCCTCTTACAGCTACAGTCGCCGAGTGGCAGGGGCATGTGCATTGCAGAAAGGGCGTGGTATTCCAGTGGAGTATTCAAGGGGGATGATGTGGCTAATCCCCCCCCCTCAAAAAAATATACACACACACATATATATATATATATATATATATATATATATGTGAAGTTTATTTACGAATTTTTTTCAAAATATAAGGTAACTTGCTAAGATGGAATAAAACCCGGAAACATATTCCGTTTAAGACAGGTTTTTATCTTAGAAAGTGCGTTATTTCCCTGAGACCACGAAATTTCCCATTTCAACCTAGCTTCCATTATGCACAGGTTCCATTAATAATAATGTTTTATTGTATAAAACATGATATATGCTGATTAAATCTGCATTATAATTTTTTTTAGCTTAAAAAGACCTGTGTAATTTTATTTCAATAACATTTCAAAATATTGACGAAAAAGGTTGTTTTATGTTTATGTAACTTAAATAAAAATAAGCTTTATTTCTATTAAAACACCCCAGAAGTCTAACTGAGTGATTCTGAATCTCGAACCCACAAAAAGTCCAACAGTTTATGATTAAGGATAATTCAGAAAATGCTGTCAAGTTCGGCAGTTTAAGCCGATTTCGCGACGTGACCGTCTTGGAAAAGTCATCCTCAGGAAGCGATCGACTGCAGTGCCAAATGCATCCCATTTATGTGAAAAATGAAAAATCTTATTCAAGTCTTAGATACTGCAAATGTAATAAATAACGTATACGCTTCAAAAAGTGTTCTGAGAATGTCTGTGGGCTGAGACATGAGGACTAACTTTAAATTGCTATTTACTATTTATTGACAAATTACTTTTTAGCAGATAATTTTCAGTATTTTGTTAAATAAATGATCAAACCTTTTTGTCGCAGAAAGATTGGGGGTTTGGGGGGAGAGGGCTCAAGGTTGCTCTCTCTGTACATTATGAATTAAGGTTCTTCTTAAATCCAAGCTTCGTACTGTCCTTGAAAGTCCTTAAATTCTTCAAAGGTAGTTTTTGGTCCTTAAATTTTCTTATTTGTGTGTAAAATCTGCAAAATTACTCCAATTTTACTCTCTTATTATTTCTTAATATCAGGGATGAGCAGGGCTTTACAAATTTGATAAAATGTGGTAGCCAGAAAAATAAATTACCCATCCCCACCTCTGCCAAAATTTATTTTAAAAACAAACAAACGTTTTTTTATGTGTTAACTGAAAAAATAATAATAATAACAAGCATAGTTTAAAATTGTTAGTTATATAGTTTAGAATACTAAACTACACTAGTACTAAACTAGTATTATGTTGTATTCTCAACATTTTAATTCAGTTTTATAGATTTACTTCAAAATAATTACTTAAAATCACTTATATGTTATAATTTTAATAAGTGAATGCGATAGATTAATCAATTTTAATTCTGGACACAAAAATCTGATTTGAAACTTTCGAAAACATTTTTTACCATTGTATCCCATTTTAGATGCCACAGAGGCTGGGTTGACACTATTTCTTACTGTTTTATTGAATCCCCCCCCCTTCCACATTCATATCGCGTGACATGTTAGTTAGCTGGCACAGAAAATAATGGTGTTTTCTGTGCATGAGATGGAAAATGCCTTTTTAACTTGGTTCTTCCATTCATTAAAAGTACGAGAGAAGAGAAAAATTACTGTTGGCCGCACACGAGTAAGTGATAAGAGAAAAAATACAGTTTCTTCTCATTTTTAAAGGCATGTTTTGTGGTAAAAAGGAAGCCAGATTAAATAATTTGAGCGCCAAATAAAAAAACATGGGCGATCTGGCGACCGCATTTCTCAAACCCTGGGGATGATACTCTTCAGCGTTTCAGTAAACTTCTGACCATAAAAAAATAATCTAAATTTCCCCTTTCCGAAATTTTGCTTTTTCTTTTTGCTCTCACTCCCCCACCTGGAAGTAGAGTCCTGCATGGGTCGGGCTGTACTCGACCCGAACCCGTAAATTACATTTGAAGTGAACCCAACCCGAAAACGACTAAAAAAAAAATAAATAAAATAAAAAAAAAATTACTTGACCCGAACCCGCAAAAATAGTTTTCGGCGACCCGCAACCCGACCCGAATATTTAAACCCTCAATTCTACCCGAACCCGCAATGAAAGGACAGTAAATTACGTTTTAATGCTATTATGAAAATTAATCTACGATTATATTTCTAATACCAATTTTATATTTTATATAGAAAAATGTACAAAATATATAATAATATTAATAACTTATAATATTCAAACATCGTAAAACCTCTGAATAGCAGGATCGTTTAATACTGCATCGGGTTCGTGTTGTCCTTTAATATTATTTTCAAATCGTGATGACTCTAATTTTATTTTTTCTTCTCGGGTTAACCCTAGAATAATTCTTTCAGTTCATATTTAAGTTTATTGCAAGTCTGATTGTTGAGATTTTCTAAAAACTTGGCTTTTCGCCTCTGCCCCCACCCCACCCCTCTTACAAATGCATAAAATTTAAAGTCTTTAAAACTCTTTAAATTTTTGTGCTATTTGTAAATCCCCCCCCCCCCAAAAAAAAAAAAAAAAAAAAAAAAAAACTTCTCCTTTCTTGAACTTCTCCACTCCTCCTCCATGCTCACAAAGTTTAAAATCTTTAAAAGTCTTCTGTTTAGGTAGATTTCGTAAGAAATACTACCTATTACATTCTCCCCTATATTGGAATTTCTGGAAAATTTTTACAGATCTACGCCGATCATGACTCCCAGAACCCAAAACCACCCCCAGTTCAAAACTTTATATCTATCTATCTATTTATGTCACTTTTTTATGGACACGATAACTGCAATAATTCTGCACAGATCTCTTCGAAACTGATACATTAAATCAAGGGGCATAAAATCTCGGTAAAGTTCGTTAATGGGCAAAATCGAACCAAGTGGAGGAGGATGGGGGTGCTTTTTGTGAAAACAGAAAAAACACCATAATTTCTTAATTATGATACGTATCGAATCCGTTTGAAGTTATTATTACTTCTAGGAGAAAGGCCGAAAATGTATGTATGACAGATTTTTGATATAATTAAAAATTGTCCCAAGGGGGGGGGAAGGGGGTTTTTAGAAGAAAAAAAATCATAACTTCGTCAATTCCCAAGATTTCAAACCCACTTAAATTTATTATAAATCCTCTTAATATTATCTAAAACTTTTATATTGACAAGTTTTTTATAGGACCAACTCGTATAGCAAAAAAAAAAAAAAAAAAAAAAAAAAAAAAAAATCCTCCCTGCTGGTTCCGCTTGCAAACAAGTTAGGTTTCGAAGTAGGCGGTTCCAACCGCCGTATCATGGCAAAAAGGTCATTTCTTCCGCAATTCCCATCAAACAGGCGCCCCACGGTCTGCGTCTTTGAAATCTACCTGTGCCTGTAGGCCGAGCCGTCAGGGATTTTTTTTATGCTGTGTTATTTATATATTTAAAACAAAAAGCGCATTCTATCAAATGCACACTCTATTTTCAACACGAAAATCGTGTCTTTGCGGGTGCTTCAACCTTTTTTTTTTAAGTCTTCTGTTCTCAGAAACGGGATACCTGATTGATTATCCCTCACCTATTTAGACTAGGGGGATTGAAAAGGGTTGATTAAAAACGGATAAAGTGTAACCATTGCAATGAAAGCATAGACCTTCTAATATATTTTTTCTCTGTTGTTGAAAGCTGGAGATTTTTGTTAAAGAACGCATGTTTTCACTACTAAATATGTATATTTTTTCACAAAATTTTAAAGAGAGCTTGGATACAGTTATATTTCTAACCGAATGAAATGCCAGAAAGTTCGAAGATGAAAACTATTTTTTTTTTTCAATTCCTACTATTAGTTCACACCCTCTATATATTTATATATCTTGTTCAAATTTTCAATCGTTAATAAAATACTTTTTATTCATCCACTCAAGTTCAAATACATTTTTTTAAACTTGTAGTGGTTGACACTTTATGTTAATACAGTTTTTTCAAATATTAATTCATTAATTAAATTTAATTTCTATTTTGACACTTAATATTGTGATTCTGCCATATGTATATACATATTTATATTAATTGTAATTATTTAATAAAAACTAACTAAAATAAAGAATTTTTTATAATCAATTATTTATTGTTAGAATTAAATAATAAATAGAGCAGAAAATAATTAGAGTTTTAAAGACTTTTAAGTTTTGCATACAGTGTGAGGGGGAGGAGGGGTGCAAAAAGAAGGAAGTAAACATTTAAAAAGGAGGAATTTAGATAAATTTAAAAAATATACATATGTGGTCAATTATTATTACAATAAAGTAACAAATAAAGCAGAAATGTTTGAGGAGAAAAAAAAGGGGGAAGCAACATTTCGGGAAAGTGGAATTTAGATACATTATTATTTAAAAAATCTTAAATTCACTGAAATTAAGGATGGATTTTATCCCTGATTAAGAAGTAATAGGAGAGTAAATAAAATTAAGGATTTGTAGATTTTGCATAAAAATGACTTTCAGGGGCCAAAAATTAATTTTGTAAAATTGAAGGTCTTTCATGTACCGTATGCAACTTGGAGTTCAAATTCTTAAGATTTTGAGGGGAGGGGGGAGGTTTGAATGAGAAAACGACAATTTTGGATTGGGAGGGGGGGGGGGGATTTAAATGATTAATTATAATCAACCATTCAATAAATATTTAACAATTAAATAACAAATAAAATAAAAAAAGCAGAAAAAAAATTACAGAATAAGAAATTAGAAACATTTAGCTGAATTGTGGGGCTGGTTAAAAAGGGGAAAACAAAATTACAGATGAGCAAAGGGATAATTTAGATATATTTTTTAAAAATATCAGAAATCTGCTAAAATGTAGAAAGTTATAACCCCTAATTAAGAAATAATAGAAAATCAAATGCAGAGAATTTTTTGCAGATTTTGTGTAAAAAGGGATCTTTAAGGAGCAAAAATTACTTTTGAAAAAAATTAAGAACTTTTCAGGGTCGTATGAACACGAACCCTGTTAAGAAATTGATAAATTCCCTGATGCTTAAAAATAAGGTAAACATCACTTTCACAAATCTAAAAAAATAATATTTTTGTGTATATAAATATTTGTAATTTGTATACACTTATCAAAAATATGAAGTCATTACCATTGCTAAATGTATTTTAATTTATTTAAAATTTAGGAAACTTTAAAAAAAAATTTATATCACAAACATGATAAATATATTTTTATTTACTGGTTCAAAAATTTATTATAAATAAAATATTTCTTCAACCTTTTTAATTAAAAATAAAATTGAAGACTAATTAAGATACTTATTATTATTATTGTATTTTTAAAATATCTTAACCAGTTGATGAATCCCATGATGTAAATAATAACATGATTTTCACAAATCTAAAAAAAATATTAACATTACTTTCATGTTACAACGTATAAATGTACATATAAATATAGATGTTAATCTGTATAAAAAAAAAACCCTGACGGCTCGGCCTACAGGCACAGGTAGATTTCGAAGATGCAGACCATGGGGCGCCTGTTTATTGGGAATTGCAGAAGAAATGACCTTTTTGCCATGATGCGGCGGTTGGGACCGCCCACTTCGAAATCTACCTGTGTCTGTAGGCAGAGCCGGCAAGGATTTTTTTTTTTTTTTTTTTTTTTTTTTTTTTTTGTAAGGGTTGGTCCTATTAAAAACTTGTAAATACAAAAGTTGTAGACAATATTAAGAGGATTTATAATAAATTTTAGCGGATTTGATATCTTGTGAATTGACGAAGTTATGAATTTTTTTCTTAATTGCTGAATAATAATACAGAGCCTCATTTTCGGCATCAGTAATTATTACGGATTGAATTAAATTACTACTCATATTTCTGCTTCTAGATTGTTTCTATTTGTGTGTGTGTGTGGAGGTTTGGGGGATTGGTTTTCGGGGGTTGGGTTCTGCTCAGTGTTCAATTCAGACACTTTTCTCCGGGAGGGATTTCTGTGGTTCCGGGGGGGGGGGGGCATTGCAGAGTTCCGGAGGCAATGCGAGGCAAAGGGTGTTGCACCTTTTAACCAATAAAAGCATAAAATCTCAAATTTTGGGATGTTTGCGCTTGTAAAGCTCCCCCCCCTCCCTCCACAACTCTAAAAACCTTTTATATATATATATATATATATATATATATATATATAAATGTAGGGCCCTGAAAATGTTTCTTGCTCCAGAACCCCTTTAAGGAGAATGCCGGGTCTGATCACACATTAATTAGTGCTTTAATGCTTTCTTTGTGTGGCCAAAGACTGTTTTTTATTTTAATTTATTTCTTTTAGAGACAGCCAAAAGGTTGGATACCTCTATTTTAAATTATCTATTTACCTTATCTATCTTCCTCGCGTTCGTTTTTTCTTTCTTTCTTTTTTAAAAAACCTATGTAAGGTCCAAATTAAATTACTTTCACATGGTACTTTCGTCTTTTTTTTTTTTTTTTTTTTTTAACATCTGCTGAATAAAATAATACAGAAGGAAATGTATTCCAGGATTTTTATGCTGTAGGTGGGAATGAAAGCGTCGCCACCTCGCTATTTGAAATAACTTTTTCTTCGCTCGTTTGTCTACTGTACTTAATGCTGAGACCAGTACAACTGACGCCAATTCTTGCCATCCTGTTGTGGGAAGAAAAGTAACAGAGAATCGGATATCAGAAAGAGCATCTCAATGCAAGGAACAGGGCCAGATACATAAGTAGATACATAACAATGCAATTGTCCAGAGAGTATCTTATTTCCCTCTCTGTTTTGAGCCATCATCCCTACTTCTGACCACCCACGAAATGCAAAGGAGAAAAGTTTACGTTATTACTTTAGCTGGAAGGGGGGTCAAAGGGGGGGGGGGTAAAAAAGGGTAGGGCGCATTTTGTCGATTTTAAAAAGGGCAGGGCGCAGCGCCCTTCAGAAAAAGCCTAGCGGGAACATGATTCTACCGTAGAATCATGAAACTCAGGATAACAAATCTACTGAAAAAATAGTTAAACACGTATTTCAGCGAATTTAGAAATTCCCCCATTAAGGAGGGGGGGGGGGCTAAATGGGAGTCTAAAATTTTAGGTCATTTCGAATGTTCGCAGCATTTTTAGTTATGAGCTTGAAATCACAGATTGAGGATAACAAATCTACTAAAAAATAGTTCAACATGTATTTCCGAGATTTTAGAAATTCCGCCCCTAAAGAGAGTTAAATGGGAGTCGAATTTTCTATGTTATTTTGCAATATCTCAGTAATAGGTAGATGCGTGAAATTTAGGATAACAAATGTACTAGAAAATAGGTAACTATGTATTTCAGCAATTTTAGATAATAATCCATCAAGGGGGTTACACTGTGTGTCGAAAATTTTAGGTAATTGTGCCATATCTCAGCAGCATTTTTAAGTAGAAATGTGAAACTCCGCTTTACAAGTCAAAAAAAAAAAAAAAAAAAAAGAAAAATGTAGTTAATCATGTATTTTAGAGCTAGCGAGTTTGTGGGCAACATCGGCTATGAACCCGATTGCGGAAAATTATAGACGAAAAACAGAACTATTGCTGATTTTTTATTATATACTAGCTGGTCGCTTCCAAGTGGGGCCCAGATACAAAGTACTACTTGAGCCCCGACCCTAGATATTCATGGTTAGGGTCCAGTAGTATTTTGTCCGAATGCTCATGAAAAAAAAATTATGTCGCGAAATCTTTATTTAAGTGCTTTTTTATATTCTTATTAGTTTTTTTCGTATACTTTTGATTTAAAGTATTTTATTTATATTTCTCTGGTTGTATATAAAATGCACTTTCTGGGCCCCAAGCGAAATCAGGGCGGTACGCTGCACTATGTATCTGGGCCCCACTCGGAAACGACCGGCTAGTAACCAATAAAGATTTCAAAGAGTTCGGACAAAAATAACTTTTTATTTTAAAACTATGAAACGACCCTAAGTAAACAAAAACAAGAAAATGAGCACTTTTATCACTCAATATCAATATTTTTTCGCGAATTTTTCATTTTAAAATATAATTTCATACAAAATCGGATTAAATATATAAAATCATAAAAACTTGACGCTTTTTTTAAAATTTATTATTACGGGCCTGGGCAACGCCGGGCGGGGGTCAGCTAGTCATTATTTTAAAGTTTATTATTTTTAACACTTATCTAGTTGGAAAGTGTTTATCACTTCGGTTTGTCTTGCGTCTGTCTGTGCTCTTATTCTCGTCAATTTAATCGGATTTCCCTGAAATTTTTGTATGTTATTGCCGTTTATTATAGCATGATCCCTATTGAAAATGAAGTGTGTAGCACTTATAGTTAATTTACAGGGCCATTTAAACTTATTTTGTTACATTATAGTCAATGGGAATAAATCTTTTCAATTGCATTTTGATTATGTTACGCCATTTAAAACATGATGATATTGTTGTACAACTATGAAGTGCACTCAAACATGCTTTTTGTAAAGTATGGGGTGCAAAGACTTTATTATTCCTTTACAGGGTCAAACAAAAGATTTCTGGTACACAATGTTCTATGGTGAAAAATTGTTTGCAATGTAATTTAATGATATTTCACTATTTCAAACATAAGGTAATTTATATGCATTACTGAGGTGAATAAAAAAAAGTATGGTGTACATTGCGTGTATCATTTACAGGGACGTACAAAATAATTCGATTTCAGTCTCCGTGCGGTAATTACAGTCTATGTGTGATAAATGCGCTTTCAACTTTAACTTTGGTTTGCCTTTTTAAGTTTAACAAAATTATTGCATAGTAAAAATTCTGTTGATCATATACTACACAAAAGAATTCGTAGGTATTACTGACTACGGTAATGAATTGCTTAAGGGTATTTTTAATTGTAATACATATTTTCTTGCTGAACAAAATTTAGTATACCTGTGGACTATAAATAAATTCATATACATACAAGGCTAAACAAAGAACAGCAGGGTACATTGTCGTTTATGGTTGGTAATTTCTTAAAATCTGTTTTCATTTGCCTTATTAGTTTTTTACCTGAATTAAATTAGGCTTAATATGGGGTGTTTACAAAAGTCTTTTGATAATATACAGGGTTGTACAAGATTTCGAGTACATTTCGATTGATTATCGAAAATTGCTAAATGCGAAATTTTCTAAATTAACTAAATTTTATCATGCTATGTAGGATATATCCAAATCTATAGATTATATACAGGGCTTCACAAAATAATTCGACTACATTTTTTACTATGGAAGGTAATTCCTAAAAAAAGACTTTTAAATGTGTTATATGTTTCCTGTACTGTTTACTTACATATCTTCTTTGACCTTAATATTTAACCCTGAAGTTTAGTTACAGGTTTCTGGATGCGTTGGAAAGTGTTTCATAATCTATGATTTTTCTTTCTTGTTTTTTTTTCAAAGGACACATGTGCCCTCTTTGGAAAATTTCAGGAGCGCTACCCCTATTGAAAATTTAAAATTGGGTTGGGTTGATTATTGACGGCCAATTATCTGCACTTGGGATATAGGCCCAGGGGAGTGCCCTTCTTGGGGGTCTTTCTAAGGGGGTTTTAACCCGTATTTACGCATGGATAAATCCACAGCTCGAAGAAAACCACGGAAACTCCGAACGATTAGGCCGACGGGCGCGATTGGGTTCGAACCCAGCACCTCCCGTCTACCAGCTTCGAGAGCATAACCTCTCAGCCACTGGTGGGGCAAATTAATAATTGGAGATATTAATCTTTTATTTCTTTAATTGACTTTTGCAACCTCCATGAACGACCACTCTTCCCGTCATCCCTCACCCACACGAAAATTTAAATAACAGGCGCCCAAAGTTAAGATTCTGCAAGACCTTGACATAAATTTCTGCTGACTAAATTTGGGCAATATATCGCCCAGCAGGTGGCACTGATATGCTGCATTATCACGCTACTTATATCTCATGATCCTGGAATGTCACCCAAACTTTTAATTCTGTTACACCTTGACATAAAAAGATGCTTCTTAGGTTTTGTTGTAAACTGCCCAACAGGTGTCGCTGCTATGCTCTGTTTTTCATGATTTCTGCGATAGCTGTATCTCAACAACGAATAATTTGTCATTAAATTTTGGTTTAAAGCAGACGATTTGATTTTTATAAAAGAAAGTTTTGTGATTGTCACAAAACATACTAGTTTTAAAGATTTGGAGCAGTGTGCTGTGGCGTATCAGATCGTGGTGCAGCGCACCCTGTTGGGCGATTTACAACGCAAACTAGTCAGCAACAAGTATTATCCAGGTCTAATTGAATATAAAGTTTTATTAAATTTCGTGCATTCATAGAGCGCCCACAAAGTTTTTGTCACAGACAGACATTTTTTGAAAGCAGTCTTATCGTGTTCGGACCTTTATACACGTATAACAATCAGAATTCGAATTTTTTTCCCCCTCGTATAAGCTTGTAATTGACAGGCATCATTTTCCTGATAACGACAAACAAATTGCATTTTCCATTTTACTGCAAAGTTGCAGTATCTTGTAAACTTTTTTTTTTTTTTTTTTTTTTTTTTTTTAAGACAATGATTACGATGATTTGATGAGTTGAGGGTCGGGTTCATGTCGGGTTGACATTCATTGTATCGGGTAATAATTGGTTTCGGGTTGGGTTGATCAAATTTTTAGAAGGAATGTCCAAAATATGTTTTAAGGTTTAAAATCTATATACAATAAGAACTTAATAACTGACATTCCCGAAAAGCAGACACCTCTATTAAGTGAACAATTTTTTTAATTCCTAACACTTATATATTTGTATAGCAGCTGTTCAGCCCCTCTACCCTCCTGAAACCAAAATATGTTTGAAAAATAAAATAGATTTTTTTTATAAGTATTCGAAAAATTTCCCTCATTTTATAAAAATGCTAATGAAACTCATGTTAACCTAAATTTTCTTTTGCTGTTTGATACTGTAATAATTTAATCTTAAATATTTCTTTAAAAAAAATTCCCATAAAATATATTTTGTCTACAGCATGCCTAATTTAAGCTGTTTTTGGAGAACTGAAAAGTACACTGATGTCCAGATATTAAGGGGCAGTGACCAATTTCAGACGTTTCATCGAATATTTTACTGAAACTCGTGAGGAAATGCCCGGAATGCCCTTGAACTTTGAGGATGTAAAGAACATGTTTCACTTCATGTTTCTCAATGAAGATTTTGCCGCGAGGACAATTAGGGGGGGGGGGGGGGGGGAGATTAATAATTTTAACAATAAGATAATATTTTCGATCACCCAAGTTACAGAAAATGGTAAAAATGGCCTGTCAGTGTAGCAAATGACTGTTTAGGTCCTGTTCAACATTTGTGTGCATTTCTGTAACTATAGCACGTATATTCGTGAAGATGTTAACGTTTCTGTGAAACCTTCAAAAGTTTTTTCTTATAGCATGCAGAGTTTTCAGCCGAATTTAACACCGCATTCCAAAAACTTGACAAAAAATAGTAGAAATAGTATACTGTGATTAAAATATTTATTTATTAAATATCTGATGAGCTACAGGTATTTTTATGAAATGAAACTTAACTGCGCATGCGCGAACTACAGCAAAGATTTCTTTTATCATGATTTGATAGTCAATAGTGCAGAGCAACGCATATAAAAAAACCAGTGAAATATCGTGAAAACTCAAGTTACAGCAATAATTGAGAAATTAAGGAATAGGTCCCATAGGATTATATGGGACTTATTTTTCAATTATTATTCTTTTCCCCCTAATTGTCCTCGCGACAAAATCTTCACTGAAAAACATGAAGTGAAACATGTTCTTTACATCCTCAAAGTTCAAGGACATTTCGGGCATTTCCTCACGAGTTTCAGTAAGATATTTGACGAAACGTCTGAAATTGGTTACTGCTCCTTAATTTATGGACACCAGTGTACAAGCAAGACGTTTAAAGAAGCATCTGTTTCTTAGATATCGATGATTGAAATAAAACATTTTATAGAAGAATTTTTCTACATCATACGACAAACTTTCTTTTTATTTCCAATATGCAAATCTTATTAAAATTCTCGCCACAATCTTTAGATAAGGCAATTGTATCATAGGGAATTCTTCTGTAGTTAAAAAGCAGTTTTTATAATTTTTTATTTCAAGTATGGCGTGAAAAAAAAAAAAAAAAAAAAAAAAATTCGTTCTTAGAAAAAAAAAATTATGTTAGAGAAATGGTAAATAAAAAATAATAATCTAATATCTAAATATGAGACTTATGTCTGACAGGTTTTAGCAAATTTCTAAATTTGTTCCCAGTTACTCGTGTAAACTATATTGCATTACAATGAAGTTTCCTTTAAGAAATAGATTTGATAAAACTTTTTAACAACTGTTTAAGCTAAAATATTAGGATTGTAAGCTAAAATATTAGGTAAAAAAAAATTAACAAGTGGGTAAGTGTGATCGAAGATAGCAAAGGGTTTCGTTTAATAAGGTTGAGAGGGTTTCGTTTAATATTCCGTTCAAAACACTTTATCCTTTCTTTAATAGATTCAAATAAATTTCATTTAGCAAAAAAAAAAAAAAAAAAAAGAAAAGAAAAAGAAAGAAAAAAAAAAAGTCATGTTTTTTATAAAGTAAAAATTTACCGGTCTATTTTTGGTTTTTTCGAATATCTAAACTAGCCCGCTATTACATTCTGTCATAATAATACCCGTAATACGGACTAAATGCGGTACTTAAAAAAATAATTTCAAAATTAAACAAATTGTACACCTTCAAAATGTTAAAATATGCGAATATTTCCATAATCGGATTTTTATCACGATTCAATATGTTTCTCAAACTCATATTTACTATTCTCTATTACTCATATTGATACTAGCTTTGTATTATTCTGAAACATTTGGAAAATCCGTTAAACTTCCGATAGGACGTCAGATTTTCTTTTTAATTCTCTAATGACGTGATATTAATCTGCTTTGTTTACATACACATACTCATACTCCTTGTGTTATTGAGAATTCTTTGAAAATTTCCGTTTTATTACCACTATGACGTCAATCAATTTTATTTCATATTTATCTTTTTTTCAATTGGTGAAACTTTTTATTTCATTTTCATTGTTCACGTGGAAATCGTCTGATAGAAAATTAATTATTGTGGAAAGAATTTCATCGGGGATTTTTAGTTTTTGGCATCTGCTATAAAGAAAAATGTTTAAATTTAATAGGAAAAAGCTGTTAGAATTTTGGTTTTTCATCTCTATTTATTAATATAATACGAATTTTTCAAATTGTAATATTTTGAGCTCTTCATAGGTGGTATTCAGATTTATACACAAAGTTTCAACTCTGTAAGTTAGATAGTTTTTGAGAATGGCTCTGTGACGGACAGACAACGGAGCGGGAGTAATAGGGTTTCGTGAGATGAACGAAACCCTAAAAAAGGTAGAATGATAGGGATAAAAAATGCAAATTCCAAGCGGAGAAAAATGTTTTTAAAAAAATTGCTCTAAATACAATAATTTTACTCCCCCCCCCCCCCAAAAAAAAAAAAAAGGACAGAAAGAAAACATTCATTGAAAGTAGTCTTTGAAAACTTTGCTTTGAGAAAATTCAGAAAAGAACATTTATAACAATGCTGTTAACCAATAAAGGCAGGAATTATTTTTCTCTTTAAAATGCAAAAATTGCATTTCATACCAGTTTTTCAAAATTGCCACTTTTGTCTCCTTTTATTATGAAGTTTCTGTCATTAGTTAAACGGAATTTTTTTCTTAAAAAATACTGGTATACAAACAACAAAATGGATATCTGCTATTCTGGTACCATATGGTACCGTTAGGACTTAATGGGTTAAATGCTTTGAGTGCCCGGGAGCCGACAGAAAAGAACAAACATATTAATTTTATAATGTTCAAAATCTGAAAATGCCCATGTTTTTTTTCTCTTGACAAGCTGAAAAACATTTGCTATAGTGTGAAGTATTGTGAGCTCTTTTGTGCCTTTTCACAGGAAACTCACAAACAGATGAATCCATCATTCTTCTTACAAAATAGACGGGACTTCCTGTCTTTCGTCTTTGGCCACCCATATCGCCCATGCCTTGAGCCAAAAAGGCGTCATTAACTGAAATGTGTTGTAAATATCATGTCTGATTAGTTTTTTCGGCATTAAGTTTCAGTAATTGTATAATTGGATTTTTGTTTAAAATTTTTTTCTGTATAAAGTTGTTTTTCAATTTCTTTAATGCTTATTCTTTTGGAAAACGCAAGCATGGACCCATGATCATAATAAGCCGGAACTCCCCCCCCCCCCCACACACACACACAAAAAAAAATTCCCTTTCTGTCAATAATTACATTAATGCTAAGGTATACATTTCTTGCACAAAATTTGAATTAATTTAGTGGACGGGATATTTTAATGTGGGAGTTCAGAGAAAGGCTCTAATACGCACATCAGATATAGATTTTAAGTAAAAAAATAATAATAAAAAGAACTAAAACTCATGCGTGAAGCATAGATTATGAAACACTTTCCTACACATCCAGAAAACTGTAACGAAACTTCACTGTTCAATAAGTTGAAAGAAGATATATAAGTAAACAGTATAGGAAACATTATAACACATTTAAAAGTCCAGTTTTAGCAATCCGCTCCCATACTCAAAAATATAGCCAAATTAATTTGTGCTGCCCTGTATATGATCAATAGATTTGGATATATCCTACATAGCATGATAAAATTTAGTTCATTTAGAAAATTCGCATTTAGCAATTTCCACCAATTGATTGAAATGTACTCGAAATCTTTTGTACAACCCTCTATATCAGCCATACTCAACCTTTTTTTCTCGCGGGCCGCAAACATATATTTGTGACTTTAGGCGGGCCGCAACACACTTATATAAGAATGTAAAAAAATATAGATTTTTACAGCAAATGCGGAAACATTGCTGTTTTGAAATATAGGTATAAAACTTTTTGCTGCCAGTTTTTTCTGCGATAAATATTTAATCTCAATAAGCCTTATTAGCTATATGATAAGTATAAAACGTAACAATAAAACAAGTGGGTAAGTGTGACCGAAGATCGCTCAAAGAGTTTCGTTTAATATTCCTTTCTTTAATAAATTCAAAAATATATTCTGAAACATTTGAATAATCCGTTAAACTTCCGATATGACGTTAGATTTTCTTTTTAATTCTCTAATGACATGATATTAATCTGTTTTGTGCACATATACATACTCATACTCCTTGTATTTTTGAGAAATCTTTCCGTCTTATGTTTTATTACCACTATGACGTCAATCAATTTTATTTCATATTAATCTTTTTTTCAGTTGGTGAAACTTTTTATTTCATTTTTCACGTGGAAATCGTCTGATAGAAAAATAATTATTGTGGGAAGATTTTCATCGTTGATTTTTAATTTTTGGCATCGGCTATAACGAAAAATATTTAAATTTAATGGTACAAGGCTGTTAGAATTTTGGTTTTTATCTCTATTTATTAAAATAATACGAATTTTTCAAATTTTAATATTTTGGGCCCTTCACAGCTGATATTCTTTTTTATACACAAAGTTTCAACTCTGTAAATAACACAGTTTTCGAGAATGGCTCTGTGACGGACAGACAAAGGAGCGGGAGTAATAGGGTTTCGTGAGATGAACGAAACCCTAAAAAAGGTAGAATGATAGGGATACAAAATGCAAATTCCAAGCGGAGAAAAATGTTTTTTAAAAAATTGCTCTAAATACAATAATTTTTCTCCCCTCCCCCCCCCCCCCCCCCAAAAAAAGGACATAAAGAAAACATTCGTTGAAAGATATGAACGAAACCCTAAAAATACAACAATTCCAAATTCTCAACAACAAAAAAAAAGAAAAAGAAAAAAAAAAAGGATTTTTTTCTAATTGTCTGAGTGCAACGAAGACTCATACACAGCGCAGTATTACTTTGCCCCATATATAGCTACGATGGATATTAAAATCTTTCGTCAAGCATAACTCAAAAAATATTTAACGGATTTCGTTCAAATTTTTACAGCAAGTACCTATAAAGGTGACAACGACGTCTATTTATTACCAAGAATAAATGTCAAACCATTTGGAAATTATATTAAAAAAATAGATAAAAAAGCACAATTAAAGTATATACGTCACGAAAATGTTGTGCGTACGTCATTTTCACCGGCGGGAGATTTTCGTAGACAATCGGAATTGAAAAGTTCATGGAGTACATGGAGCAAAAAAATATGCACGCACTAATATTCAGCACAATAAAATATATTTCAATTTAGTAGAAATCGAAAATTAATCTGGATTTTTTTCTGTTTGAAAGAAAAACTCCGCAATAACTTGGTAGACTTGGTATTAGAAATTTGGCGCAAATCTCAGCAATAGCAGCTTTTTTTATTTTGCTTGTGCTTAAAAAAAAAAAAAAAAAAAAAAAAAATTCTTTGGTGTTTAAATAAAAGGTTTCGATTTATGGCATTATTTCTTTTTTTTTTTTTTTCTCTCTTTTTAGCATTTTAAATGGGATTAATGAAAGGCATGTATCTTAAATTAAATGAGTGAAAGGTTTATATTTAAATGAAATGAATTCAATATGAAAATGTTATAGGAACAATATTTGGCGATTTATCAACTGCGCCAGGATAACATAAATGTACCAATATATCAAACGGTATGTAGTATGTGAAATGAAACAATTATATTATAATCACCCATCGTACAAGAAAAAAAAAACTAATATTCTGCATTCAGAGGGAAAAATCCATCTCCTGTGCCATAAGATTTGGCGAATTCTGTTTTGGTGATAAGTTTTACGATGTGATTGTTGGGATCTGCAGGATTTGGCTTACTTTTTCTAAATCTTATTTTTTGGCAGATGTAGTATTATGTAAATCTATTTTTTTGCAGATATTTTTCTATTTTGTATATTTGGCATTCTATTTTGTATATTTTCTATTTGCATTTGGAAAAGAGATTTTTACCTTTTTATCTGTGCCTTCGGAAATATTAAAAAAATAAAAAAAGATTTACATATATCAAGCGTATAATGTTATGTTTTGCATTTTTATACGGACCACTTCTCCATTTTTAGATTTTAAATGCTATTTATTATTTACTAGCCGTTTATTAATTGTTTACAATTTACCTCCCTGACAATAACAATTATTTATCACAAAAATGCCTCTTAGGTTTGTTAAATAAGTTTGTTTATGTATTTTCATTACTTATTAAAATATCGAATATTGCGATAAAATTTTATTTTAGCATCATGCTTAAATTTTTAAGGTGGCGCAAAAACATGCTTTAATAAACGTATGTTTGTAAATATTTGAAAAACATGTTTTACCGCTCTCTAGAAAAATTTTGTAAGATGCTAAAACTAACTTTTGGCACCATTTAAATTTTTTTTTGCCAACCGACATAGGATACGAAACTTTTCCCCCATTCAGATACACAGGCAAGGCTGGTCTCAAACAAAAGTAAAGCTAGCAACAATATTGTTTTAACTCTATAAGAGTTACAATAATGATATTAAATGCTCCGATTGGCTTTGGGCTCAATTACGAAAGTTTCTCCTAAGCTCGGTCTACAAGGTATTAGTTAATAATACAAACAACACTAATGGCATGGAGGCAAAAATTTTAATTTAAATGTATATATTTGAAACCCTTCCCCCCCCCTACCCAACCCCCCCCCCCCCAAAAAAAAAAAAAAAAAAGTTACAGTAATGAATTTAAAATGGCGTTAAGCCACGCTTTCTGACATAAGCAATTGGCTGCAAACGCGATAACGAAACTTTCACTTAACTTAATAACATGTAGCTAATATAGCCCTCAGGGTACTTTGCAGTTATACAGACCTTGTGGTTTTTTTAAAAAGCTTGAGACAATTCAGGTTTAAGAAGCTGAGATTTACTGTCAAATGATATAAACAACTATGAACACAAAACTGGTGAATTATTATTCAGGTTTATGTATGTATTTTTAAAAAAATTGCTTCTGATTACACTTATTAGATAAATTACTTCTGTTTGCATTTATTAACTGATAAACAGCTTCTGTATATTAAATGAATTGTTTAAATATTGGGAAGAGGTGGCGAGAGGTAGAAAGACGAGTAAACAAACGGGTAGACAGACGGGTAGTGAGATGGGTAGGGAGATGAGTAGCGACATAGGTAGGCTGACGGGTAGCGAAACGAATAGACAGACGGCTAGAGAGAAAGGTAACAAGTTGGAAATTGTACGTCAAACGTGACAAATGAGGTGCGTTCGTACTCTAGCTAGCTATATAAATATTCAGATCTTGATGATTTTTAATTCTGTGAAATGAATTCTATCGTCTGCAGATTCATTTTTGTAATAAAATAAGTATCTCGGTCGCTTGTCGATAAAACTTCGGAAGCTCCTATAACAAGAAAGCACCGATTTAAAAAAAAATTCAAATTTCTTAATAAAATTTTTTATTAATATCTCCTAAAGTTTTTATTCGATTTTTATAAAAGTTGAAATGTCTCGACAAAATTCTGCAAAGATAATATATCTTAAATTTCAAACCATTCGGTTAGGTAGTTTTTGCGTTGTTATATGCGGATGGACGGATAGACAGACGGACCAAGTGACGACAATAGGTGCTACGTATTTATATAATTACGAACGCACCTAAAAAGAGGGTTGACAGAGGGGTAGCGAGATGGGTCACGAGACGGGTAGCGACATCGGTAGATAGGAATGTAGCGAGAAATGTTGCGAGACGCATAGCGTGGTAGATAAAGAGACGAGTAGAGAGATGAGTACAGAGACGAGTGACTGACGGGTAATGAGATTGGTAGCGAGACGGGAAAAGAGTCGGGTACAAAAACAGACGGATAGTGAGACGGGTATACAGACGAGTAGAGAGACAGTAGATGGGTACCGAGATGGGTAAGAAGATGGGTAGAGAGGCGTATAGCCAGACGGGTAGAGAGACAGATAGATAAATGGGTAGCGAAGTGAATAGAGACACGGCTAGACATACAAGTAGTTAGACGGATAGACAGACGGTTAGAGAAATAGATTGGCGGGTAGCGAGACCGGTAGAGAAATATAGAGACAGGTAGCGAGACATGTAGAGAGATAGACAATTGGTTAGAGAGACGGGCAGAAGAACGGATAGGGAAACAGACAAATTGTGGAGAGACAGACAGACAGGCAAAAGAAAAGACTGCGGATTGGCGCAAAATTTTTAAATTCACACACAAAAAAAGGTGCAACAATGAAATTAAATTTGCGTTAAGCCACGCTTGATAGAATAATCTATTGGCTGCAAATCCAATTACGTAACTTTAAAAAGCTTGGCGTTTTAAAAGATCTTGCGTTTTTTTTCCAAGTTTTGCGCAATACGCGCTTAAGAAAATGAGATTATTTGCCACAAGTTAAAAAAAAATATGACAACACATCTGATGAATGGTACATCTTTTCTATTTTTTAACAGTGAATTTATATATGATATTTTGTAATTGTATCATTTAATTTGCTCTTTTTCTTTATATTGTAATTGTTAACCCTATGTTCTCAGCAATATCACTCAGACTAATCCCTTTGAGGGAAGTCCTAGTAATCTATTTTTTTCCTCAATGCAAAAACGTTTTTTTTAATGTAGAAATATATAGTGCAAATTAATTAATTTGGAATAATGTTTGTTTAGTGTTCAGGATTAAGAAATGTATACAATAAATACATTACATATAAATATACACTACTGTAGCACAAGTAAAACTATATGTAAAAAGAAGGTGGTCTACGTGGAAATGGTGGGTCCAAAACCATCACATTTAAAGATCCAGTATGTGCGCGCTGTAAGTAACCGTGAGTACGTGGTCGGGACAGGGACAGAGTGCGTGTCCATGGGTTGAAAACAAGCTTTTTTTTTTCTCATGTAGTGGGAAACACGGATTTTGAAGATCCTCCTCCCTCCCCTGCAAAGTAAATTTGCAAAGAGAACTTTACTAAATTTCTAATAGTCGACTTATTTTATAATTTAAAATATGGAATCCTAGAGTGCGTAATATTGAACTATGTAATCAGCTTTGTCAAATATTTATTCAATATGTGGTGTCGTGGTCACATACATATAATTAAAACGTATGAGTTCGTATCAAACGAAAAAGCTTTATTTAAGAAATAACAATTGTAAAAACAATATAGTCAAATTTTGGATAACATTACAAGACTTTCACGTACAAAACTTTCACGGCGAAAAACTGAATCCCTTCCGGTATGCATAATACCTCCGATCCTATTTGATTGACACACCCTTCTTCCTTTCTTCTCACTCTTCTAATATCTGAGTTCTTCAAAATCCATTTCTTTTGTCACACTATTCCTACGAATACCTTCCTGGCACATTTTAAACCCCTTCAGATAATCTTCTAATGGATAAAGTCCACACAAAATTAGAAAGGTCCTACAAAGCATGAAAAGTCTTTCATTTCAAGTCACGTTTACTTGAAATGAACAAAGCATAATCCAAAGGATAATTCTCGCTACGATAATCCTCTTACAATAGGTGTCAATCAAGACCCATCACTTCTCTTATTCTGGGATTACTTTAATCCTTTGATCATGAATTAAGATGATGGTCCAAAACCATCACATTTAAAGATCCAGTATGTGCACGCTGTAAGTACCCGTAAGTACGTGGTCGGGACAGAGTGCGTGTCTATGGGTTGATAACAAGCTTTTTTTTTCTCATGTAGTGGGAAACACGGATTTTGAAGATCCTCCTCCCTCCCCTGCAAAGTAAATTTGAAAAGAGAACTTTACTAAATTTCTAATAGTTGACTTATTTTAAAATTTAAAATATGGAATCCTAGAGTGCGTAATATTGAACTATGTAATCAGCTTTGTCAAATATTTATTCAATATGTGGTGTCGTGGTCACATACATATAATTAAAACGTATGAGTTCGTATCAAACGAAAAAGCTTTATTTAAGAAATAACAATTTTAAAAACAATATAGTCAAATTTTGGATGACATTACAAGACTGTCCCATACATCCAAGGAAGTCCCACTTTTCTTATCTGCAGAACTCAGGTCCGTCTACCTAGAACACAAAAACATGTCTGTCAATCAAAGGGGAAAAAATGCATCCCTTCCGGAATGCATAATACCTCCAATCCTACTTGATTGACACACCCTTCTTCCTTTCTCCTCCCTCTTCCAATCTCTGAGTTCTTCAAAATCAATTTCTTTTGTCACACTATTCCTACGAATACCTTCCTGGCATATTTTAAACCACTTCAGATAATCTTCTTATAGAAAAAGTCCACACATTTAGAAAGGCTATACAAAGCATGAAATGTCTTTCACTCTTACTTGAAATTGAAAAAAGAGATCTTCTCGCTAGGATAATCCTCTTACAATAGGTGTCAATCAAAACCAGTCACTTCTCTTATTCTGGGATTACTTTAATCCTTTCATCATGAATTAAGATAATGTTCCTATACCATCACATTGTATATAGTTTAGCGTCAGAAAATAGTCACTTTGGATTTCAACTTACTTGAAAAAATTAATCGATTTCGAATATTCGGCATCTTTGTATGGGCAAGTGGGACATTTTCCCAGAAACTAGACTTTAACGATGAAAACATTGGTTTCGTCAGCATGATATAATGAAAAAAAAAAAAAAAAACATTTATTTTAAAATATTTTATTTGTTTTGATTCATTATTGTTAAAATCTTTGTGGTAAAAGTTATTACGTAGTCTTTTTTACGTTCTTTTATCTTTACAAGAAGAAAGTATTGGATTCATAAAAATTTTCGACTTTGGTTTTTGATGGATTTGTACGTTTAAGAAGGTCCTGAACATGATTTGACTGTTCTTAGAAAATGTCTGTCTGTCTGTATGTGACAAAAAATTTTGTGGGCTCTCTATCTGTAGAAATAACGCATGGAATTTAATAAAACGTTATATTCAGTTAGATCTTGATGTAAATAGGTGCTGATTAGTTTTTGGTGAAAATCGCCCAACAAGTGGCGCTGCTATGCTGTATTTTTAACGATTTCAGCATTATCTTATCTCAAGAACTAATGCACAGATTTTTAACAAACTTCAGATTCCGTTAGACGTTGATATAAGTTGTTGCTGATTAGGTTTTGGTGTAAATAGCCCTACAGGTGGTGCTTCTATGCTTAATTTTGTAGGATTTACTCGATTATATAGTGATAGTCATATCTCAAGATTTAATGCACAGAATTTCATCAAACTTCATATTCTGTTAGACTGTGACATAAGTTGGCTCTAATTAGTTTTTAACGTAATTGAAAAAAGTTTTGAAATTGGCACATCCGACTAGTTTTTTTTTTTTTTTTCCTTAGCGTTTTTAAAAAGTAGCCTCTAATAAAAGTATTGCATTAATCATATTTATCATATAGTGTTATTAAAAATTCTGAATACATTGAAGTTTATATGTGAGGTACAAGGGTAAAAAATAGATTTTCAAGATTAAATCTATCATTTGGCCCCCATGATTGTGCAATGCAAAATAATCTCTATAATAAAACTGTAAGTCATGTGACTGTCCTCAACAGTTCCGGGATGCCGCATCGCTTTTTCATATGCCAAGCGGCCATTTTTATTCAAAATTATTTTTTCGAATAAACTGCATAAAAGTTACATTTTAAGAAAGATCGTTCAAAATAAATTAATATTTGAGAGATGACTTGCGTTCAATTATGTATATATTCTGCAATAACTTCAGTCGAAAGATTCGCAGTTCAAATTCTCTATTCATAAAAGTAAACAAAAAAAAGATTGATTCGTCGTGAACATTTAAAATATTAAATCATGGAGGTAATCATTCGCAAAGCAAGTTCTCCGCGAATGAATTTTTGGACCGCTGCCTCGCGTCAAAAAAATAATTCGCACCAGTGAGACAATCAAAGTTTACCATAATTATGTGCTATACAACTCAACTTTCGGACCTTTTCTTGACGTAAATTGAACTCATGTAATAATATTTAATGAATCAGATTTTTAGCATTTTTAAAATCGCTAATACAGCTTTTATTTATCGCGTGTACAAATTAGAAATGATACTTTGATTTTGAAATCAAATGTTTTGATTTATGATATTATTTCTTATTTATTTATTTATTTTCTCTTTTAAATGAAAAGTGTGAAGTATTTTAAATTTATGTAATATAAGCATTTTAGATTAAAGTTAAGTATTTTAAATGAAATGAGTGACAGGTTTATAATTTAAAATTAAATTAATTGTAGTATGAATGACGGTGATGGGAACGATATTTGGCGAATTATCATCTGCTCCCGGCTAACAAAAATACTCATAATTAAAAAAAAGAATAAAAATAAATAAATGATAGTTTGTTGTAAATAAATATTGATATACATAATATCAAAAATAATTTATAGAATTAAAATAAAAAATAAAAGTAAATAAACAACAATTTCCATAACAAAGTTTTCGCCAAATTGGCGGGGGAGGGGGGGAGGAATCGCGCCAACGTGCGTATGTGACATTTGTGCCCAAAAAATATGCGAAATGCTACCATGATCGCAAAAGTTCATGATTTGTCTATTAGAATCTTCCGATTTGGCGAAGGATTAAGGGAAAATTAAATTATGAATAAATGTAACGTGTTGCAATGTTTAACATACATTTAAGGGAGACCAAACTGGTCGCCAGTGGCGGCTAGTAATAATAATAACAATTTTAATATAGATAATGTATTCGTAATATGCATTATTCTTAGAATCTTTGTGATAGTGACTTTACCTTGTTATTAACAATTTACAACATAATTCAAAACTTTTATCAATTCGGTTTGTCTCTGTAACCTAATTCGCGTAAATGTAGCCAGATTACCACGCAATTGATATAGGTTAATGAGGTTTACTATGGCATGTTCGGTATCGAAAATGAAGTATGTAGAGTTTATACTTCATTTACAGGGACACTCAAAATAATTTTGTTACATTAAGGTATATGGGGAAAGATAGATTTCAGTGTATTTTAATGATGTTACTCGATTCAAAACACATTTAAATTGATATATATATATATTACTGAGGTGTACTACAAGAGGCTCTATAGAATAGGGTGTGCATAACATTCATCGTTCATTTACAGGGGCACACAAAAGAATTTGATTTTAGTACTGTCTAAGAACAATAATTACTGGAAATGTGTTTTAAGTTGTGGTACACTGGAAAGTGAAATGTCTGAAACAAATGGTTAAAAATACAGACACCTTTTTTTTTTTTTTTTTTTTTTAAGACATTTATGTCTCAATTTCAGACATTTGAAGCGTCTGAATTGCGACCATTTTTGTGCTTTGATTTGTCGGCAATAGGTAGACTGGCCACAATTCTTTTTAGGCATTTATTGCAGTCATATTTGACCACATTGCATCGTCAATAAATGGAAAAATTCTTGACCATAAAAAAAATGGAAATGGTTGGAAATTTTTCCTGAAGCACAACCTGATTAAAGCATGGGTAAACTGGGTCATAGCACTAGCTGCTCCCCTCCCCCCTCCCCCGATTTTATGGGGTCCCAAATTTGGTATGCAATTTTCGTAAAGCTGATATTTTAAATCCCTTTCGACAATGTACTGATTGTAGTCAATGTTTTGAACTTTTACATTAAGATAAGATTGAAAACAAAAAATATGTTTATCTAAAAACAGCAAAACCTCTCAATGACGGATACCTCGGAACCACAGAATTTTCCCACTATTTAGAGGTGTCCGTCTTTTAGATATAAAAGTATACAAATATGTATGTGCTATGGATTGTAAAAGGAGCTCGCTAAATGGAAGTGTCCGTTATGGAGCGTTTACAGTAAACTTTCATAACAGACGCTTCCAAAAAGCGACACCTCTATTTAGCGAACATTCACGTTTTTTAATCCACAACACATAAATATTTGTATACTTTTGCTTCTGAAATGCGGATTGTTTGCTATTTAGAGGTTTTAAATAGTCATATTTATAAATCAATTTATATGTGTATATTCTAAAGCATAAAAAGTGTTTAATTTGTGTAATAGGAAATATGCTCGAATGAATTCCAGGTTCAGCGGTCTATGTTATTCACTAACATTTTGTAAAAATACTTTAGTTATATGAATCTAAACTCACATACATGCATTCAAAATGATTAATTAATTACAACATGATCAGTTACACCCTTTAATTTGTAGCATCTCAATGCACATTATCTTATTACTGAAAGAGAGTTATTTTTGACAGGATTTATTTTTGGCAGCATTTTTATTTCTTCAGACAGATGAGTAATAATAATAAAAAAGGTCTTTAGAATTTCTTTTCAAAGATTGTGCAAGCTATTTAATAGAATTTTTAAATAATTCGCTCTATCCCCCCTCCTCCCCCCCGACTCCCCTGGATAATGTAACATTTTTAAATCATAAAAAAATATATATTAAAAAGAACAGAAGAAAAGAAAAAGGGGTGGTGGTCGGAACAGAAACATGTTTTTAAAGAGGTTCTAAAATGATATGCTCAACAACGACAACGAGAAACTTTCTGATCAATTTTCTGGCTCATTTTTAATCACATTGGCATAAAATTGGCAAGTCTGACTATTGAAGCGATTTTGAATCGAAATGATTTCCATTTTTCGATAAATAAATTATGTATCGAGTTATAAGTGATTCGGGTCACATGACAACACGTGTTTCCCCTTTCTCGTGCTGCAACGTCGGAAATTCCGTTCGATACGTCAACTTTGACTGTACGTTTTGAAAGATCTTCTGCCTTTATCAAACGTAAAAAGGTTTTTGGATTACAAAGTTTTAGAATAAGAACACCTTCCAATTTTATGCGTTTCCGAACTAAAATGAATTCAGAAATGTGTCAGAAAGTGGCTTTTTTAGATTTGAGAATAGAACAGCCTTAAGGGATAGCTTTTGTCTAATAGAGTTTAGGAGTAAACGAAGCAACCGCAGGAGGAAAAAAATCATGAATGATAATACATTTAAATTTAAAGAGAGAGGGAGAGAGAGAGAGGAAATAAATAAATAAAATTCTACTCCAAGTCCGATTCTTAAATCTTTTACATGTGATATAATGTTCAACTAGAAATCTTTTTAATTATTTAAATAAATATATGACCAAGCATTAACATTTAGAAGATAAAAATAATCGACACACACAAAGAAGGAAAAAAGAACTTTATTAAATGAATTTCAGGGTTAGAATTAGTACTAATACTATATGATAAATATAATTAAAAAATACTTTTATAAGAGGTTGCTTAGAGATCACATAAAACATATTAAATTTTTTTTTTTATGTTTTTCGAATAAAGTAGAAAAGAAAAAAGTATGCTACTAAAATTGCGTAATTCTAATTTTGGGACAGCTAAATTATGGGGCAAATGCCCCACTTTCCCATAGAGAAATCGTATAATCTTTTTTAATTGGAATCAAAATTGACTATTTTCTCACAGATTTCTGAATTCAGTTTCGTTCATAAACACATGGAATCGACAAATGCTCTTATTTAGAAACTATGAAGTCGAACAGTTTGTTCCATTTTTCGAAACAGGCAGACGGTATTTTAGAAAATACTGTGAAAATTGTGGTTTTGAATATAACTTCTGCACGCGACAGCCCGATAAGTGTCATCATGGAAAAAAACTCACTTATAACTCAAGATGTGTTTGTAACTCAAAACTTATTTCACCTTCTGAAAATATAAAATAAATAATGGAATATTTGTTCTTTTATTTCTGCAATTGAACTCTGTGGTCTTCATGATAAACTTTGTCCCCCGCATCCTCCATGAAATTTTGTTCAAAATCTAGGACGGCAGGGGAGGAGAATGCTGGCGCCCATGACTTATTTATTTAAAAGTATCAAAATGTGAGATAAGAAAAAAAAACATATGCAATAATTAGGATGAATTTACTTGTATCATTTATAACATAGGATAAGTAAAAATTATGGGATAATTTTTTTTTCTAAAGTTTTAAAAATATTTATTATTATTTTTATTTGTGCTAATATATCTGTTATTTTAATTGGAGTAAATTAATTCAATTTAAAATAATAATTTAATGTGTTTGTGATGTTAGAAATATTTTTCTTTAAAACTGTTTTAAAATGATCTAAAAGTATGTAAAGAAAAAAAATCTAATTAAGAATACCGTTAACTCGATAGGAGTAATCTTATTTAGTTAAAAATAATGAATTTTCTTATATCATTTACAGCACAGTTTTCTATAACGATATTTATACTTATTATATATAATATATATATATATATATATATATATATAGATATATATAATAATTTCTATATAATATAATTTCTATAATAGTTATCCTATTGTTACATATTTATATATATAACATTTGTTATCTTTCTTTTACTCTTACTCTACAACAGTATTAACAAGCATCTATGTATTAGTATTATTTAGAAAAATTTTTAGCATCTACAAAGCATACTTTAAAAATGCTTCTTCGTTTTTTGTTACAAGGGATGTGCCATGTCATCTGACTGCAATTTAAGCAGGTTTGCAATATCAGCGCCAGGTAAGGCTCCTATAAAGTATTATAGGAGCTCTAGCGCCAGGCGCTGGCAATATAACATTAGATGACGCCAACTGCTTTACAAGAAATTCCCTGTAACTGTTTTCCCTTCTACTAAATTTCCCTCACTGTATTTCGGGCAAAGAGGTTCCAAGTTCAACCCTCACAGGAGGAAAGATAGAAGTTATCATAAGAGTCTGGTTGAAACTCCTTTCGTCAATGTTAATTTAAACCTGTTTTATTTTTTCTGAGGTTATTTTTAACTAATTTTTTAATTTGTTATTTTTAAAAATTAGAAATGTAAACTACTTTTTCTTCAATATTAATTTATGAAAACTATGAAAAATAAACAAATAAAAATAATGTAAGAACTAATGTAATATATATATATATATATATATATATATATTTTTTTTTTTTTTTTTAAATAAATTTTAAATTCTGAACTGTCGATTTTATATTTAATTTTACATTTTCGCCAAAAGGACGGATTGTTGAAACTCCTTTCGTCAATGTTCAAAATTTACGTCACTTTAAACCTGTTTTATTTTTTGTGAGGTTATTTTTAACTAATTTTTTAATTTGTTATTTTTTAAAATTAGAAATTTAAACTACTTTTTCTTCAATATTAATTTATGAAAAATATGATAAATAAACAAATAAAAATAACGTAAGAACTAATGTAAAAAAAAAATAATATATATATATATATATATATATATTACTTTGAAGTCGGAAATATAAGTTAATATTTAAATAAATAAAAATTCCTATTTTCCCGTGAAAATCTGTTTAAAATAAAATTATTAAATAATATGTTATTACTTCGAAATCGAAAATATAAATTAATATTTAAATAAATAAAAATTCCTATTTTCCCGTGAAAATCTGTTTAAAATAAAATTAATAAATAATATGTTATTACTTCGAAATCGAAAATATAAATTAATATTTAAATAAATAAAAATTCCTATTTTCCCGTGAAAATCTGTTTAAAATTAAATTAATAAATAAATGTTATAACTTCGAAATCGAAAATATAAATTAATATTTAAATAAATAAAAATTCCTATTTTCCCATGAAAATCTGTTTAAAATAAAATAAAATAAAAATTCCTATTTTCCCATGAAAATCTGTTTAAAATAAAATAAAATTTCCTATTTTCCCATGAAAATCTGTTTAAAATAAAATAAAATAAAAATTCCTATTTCCGAAGTCGAAAATATAAATTAATATTTAAATAAAATTAAATAAAAATTCCTATTTTCCCGTGAAAATCTGTTTAAAATAAAATTAATAAATAATATGTTATTACTTCGAAATCGAAAATATAAATTAATATTTAAATAAATAAAAATTCCTATTTTCCCGTGAAAATCTGTTTAAAATTAAATTAATAAATAAATGTTATTACTTCGAAATCGAAAATATAAATTAATATTTAAATAAATAAAAATTCCTATTTTCCCATGAAAATCTGTTTAAAATAAAATAAAATAAAAATTCCTATTTCCGAAGTCGAAAATATAAATTAATATTTAAATAAAATTAAATAAAAATTCCTATTTTCTCATGAAAATCAAATTCCTATTTTCCTGTGAAATCTGTTTAAAATTAAATTAATAAATAAATGTTATTACTTCGAAATCGAAAATATAAATTAATATTTAAATAAATAAAAATTCCTATTTTCCCATGAAAATCTGTTTAAAATAAAATAAAATAAAAATTCCTATTTCCGAAGTCGAAAATATAAATTAATATTTAAATAAAATTAAATAAAAATTCCTATTTTCTCGTGAAAATGAACTGGAAAATGTAACTCATATTCGAAATTTACTAAAAACGAAAACACTCCTTTTCTCTAGCTGGAAGGAAAACGGAGAAAAGTATAAAGAGGTTGCCGAATGCAGAACGATAGTACTCGCCAAACCACACAGCGGAAGTTATCGCGACCTAGCTTGGCGATGGGTTACAGAGAACGGAAGTCTCCCCAAATAATTTACTATTTGTTACAGTAGCATCATAAAATGGCATAAAGCAAATTTTGAAGCACATAATAATTATGCCAAATCACATGATAACAGTGACTTTTTTTATACCAAAGGGACATCCTAAGAGCAAATTAAGTAACCAGAAAAGCAAAAGTAAATATTTAGCATTAACTTTTTTAAATGCTGATAAAATGAATTATGAAATGCATACTTAAAACAAATAGAATTGTGTATGCATTGCATTTATTGTTTTAAAAAACTGTAAAATTGGGGTTGGGGGGGGGATTATATAAAGATATTTAATTTAAGATGTTTCTCTTCGTCAAAAAAAAAAAATAATAATAACATATTTCAGAGAGTTTTGAAAGTGATCGTCATATTGGAAAGCAGGGTGGGTATCTTCGGGATTTCAGATTGGCGATAATTTTCAAAACGGCATTTTGGTGAGTTTTGGGGGAAAAATCATCAAGCTCATATTGCACACCACAGACACATAGGTTCCCAAAAGTATTAATCTCTAATGAACTGTCTTGATGTAATTAACTGGACATATTAGCTAAAGAGAGGCAGTGGAAGACTTTTGGAGTCAAATGATTGATTGATTATAGAATTATCCACAAGTATGAAAAATAATTGGAACAAAAAGGAATATACAAAGTAAATAAATAAATAATAATATAAGTTTTGCTCGTTCATTTTATTATATTCCTATTTTATGTTAGTAGAGTTATTAGGGCAGCTCAATTTTTGATGTGCGTACATAAAGTTTTAACCACCCCTAATATTAAGCAGCCCTGGGCTAATGCCGCCATCTCCCCCCCCCCCTTTCCTTAAGCAGAGCCCTGCTGGAAAGTTTGTTCTAAGAACAGTGTTCATGTCAACAATAAATTTAAGCAGGAATGGAAGGAGTTTCCAACACACAAATCAAATTTCTTAATAATAAAAAATTTTGATGAAATATTCCATAGAAAATTTAATGGAGTTGCATTTGAACCATACCAAGAGCTGTTGGTACGATTTCGATATCATCGATGTCTACAGGTGAAAAGTAATTGTTGCTATGGAAAGAGCGACTTCTTGAATATCGAAATCGAAACAACAGACCTGAGTACAGTATTCCCCCTGAGGGGCTGATTTTATGAAAAACCACTACTTGTGACACGATATGAAAAAATGTTTTACATAAGTGTTTAAATACAAGAATTTGACAGAAAGATTAAATAAACTTTTTAGTTTTAAATACGATTAAATAGAGCAGATGATATTCCTCGGCTAAACATAGATTCCCGCCAGCGCCAAACTGATTTTACGGACACACTTTGTTGAGTTGTTCATGTTCTTCTTTCCTCAAACATATAAAAAATAAAATCGAACATTTCAGAGTTGAAAAGGAAAATACTTTTCACAATTTAACAGATTTCAAATTGATTTTAGATTTATTAAATAATTGACATTTTATTGATTTGTAGCTGAAAGTCTGAGCTTGAATGAACATTGAAATTCAAGTATCCTTTTTTGGCTCAAGTTATAAAAGGTTTAAATATAAAAAAAAAAAATTAAACATTTTTTCAAAAGTAAATTTAAGACAAGCAACGTTTAGATATATATATATATATATCTTTTAGCAACAGTTCGAAAACTGAATCGAATCTATAATCGAAATAAATGTTCACTTCGCCATTTTCTTTTATGTAGTAGGGTGTGGTATTTTATGTTTATATATATGATTCTAAAATTGTGTTGATGCTGTTTTATTTGTTTTATACATGTAGACAAGTAAGTAAAATTTTGATTATTTATTTTTATAATTATTGAGAAGACATCTTATTTGGATTGAATGTGGAAAAGGTATGTATTGTAATTATATCAATCACTCAGTTTCAAGTTAGCAGATCTTTAGATTTAAATCCCCTATTTTTTTTTTTTTTTTTATTATTATCAAGTTAACAAAATAGAATTAATGATTTAAAAATAAATCTTCAAGTAGATAATTTCTGAAATGCGTTTTAAACTTTCTTTATTTAATAAATTTTCAAATGATGATCAAATCTTTCTATTTTGCAGAAGATATTCTAATTTTTTTTTTTTTTTTTTTTTTTTTTTTTTTTTTTTTTTTTACATCATAGAAAGTACTTTTAAAGGTATATTGGGGTCTGTTGTAGTAGAAAGTAGTAACTATCTCTTGTTATGGGTGTTTGCAAAGGAGAGCAATTTTCCTTCACTGGATTTCTAAATTTAATTAACTAAGTTTTATTTTCTCTGATTTTGACAAAATAAATATTATTATTTTCGGGAAGCATAAAATGTATAAACAGTAAGGGGAAAAAGAAACCGAAGATTTTTTGTTAGCCCCATCATCTTATGAAAAAGATAATAGTTTTTTTTATTATTTTAATAAGAAGAAGAAGATTACTTTCGAATTTTTAATATTTCTCTTTTGTTACATTTCTGTGTTGCATTTTACATTGATATGTTAAAAAGTTCTCTTGTACAGTATGGCTGACAAAATTTGGTACACGTTAAGTTTATTTCATGTGTATATTCTTTACTTTAAAAATTTAAGTTTTAGTACTGGCTGCCTATCTGAATTTGTTGCACATGTGCAGAAGATCTCTCATGTTACATTATTTGTCAGTTTATCTCTTACTTGGCGGGTAAAAAAATTATCAGCAAATTATGCTTCAGACTACGCACCAAAATAACAATAAAGCAAAACTGGTTTCCAATTTCTGAAAAAATGTATTGGCTCCAATGGAATATAGAATCTTTGTTTATTTTATGCATGAAATCTGATAATAATAAATTATGTTAGTGAAATGTGAAGGAAAATGTTAAAAGTAGCATTGCTTAAAAATCAATAACAAGGCTGCCATTTGCAACTAAAATTCTATTAAAAGTGGTTTTAGATTATTAGAATATTTTCAGTATCAGATGAATGTGGCTACTGTTTTACCCCAAACCCATCAAAACCGACTATTTTGAGAAAAACAGAAAAGAGACTTTTCCTCCATTGCTGCTATTTATGTAGAAAACAGATTTTTCATCAAACCCAGAACTACTAACTGTTTTGTTCTTTCTTTCTTTCTTAAACCCAAGCTCTCTCTCCCCCCCCCCCCTCTTAAGCCCTATCTCCCAATTTTACATTTCTGTATCAATGTTTTAAACTTAAATTTTTATTTTTAATCTTCCATTAAAAAATATAAATTATACTTTTCAGTTTGAATTCTCAATATAGCCACAGAGATTATACATTATAGACAGGATTCTGTTAAAAAGAGCTTCATTTTAATAGGTTTTACTATTTTCAGTAAATAATAAATATTTTTATTAAAATGACTCAATTTATTAAGATTTTATTAATTGATTAATTAAAATGTCAATTATTTTCCATTTTAGGTACATTTATGTTATAGAGAAGTTCCATTTTAGCGTTGTTTCTGTGATTTGATTTTGATTATGTAGTTGAGTAATAACTGATTAAAATAATTTTTAAGTTTGAATCTCAAAAACACAAACAATGCTCAGTTGCATTTTCAATCATCAGTTTAGAGACTGGTAGATGGTTAATCCTATGCTGCATGTTAGCAGAATATGCCAAGTCCAGGTACTGATTATGGATAAAGGCAATTGTAGTTGAAGTTCTGAGTTCAAATATGAAGTTAAAATTATTTTTATAAAAAAATAAAGGAGATACTGAAAGTTGAATCCATATGTTTAAAAGTAATTATTTGTTATGCTTGTCTTTCAGATTTTTTTTTTTTTTTTACAGTTTAAACTATTTCACTTTCTCATCTCATTAGAGATAATACATATGCTTCTGTATTTCTAGTTTAATATCATCAGATAGTAATAGTGTAGCTTTATAAAGTTATTTGGAATTGGTTGAAAATCTACAAGTTTCTTTAAGCATGCAAAACGAATAAGATATGTTCTCTTTAAATTTCAATTAATTTGTCCACATGAATATATATTAACTTAAAATTCTGATAAGGGGACTAAAAGTAAAATTTTTCAGCTTTAAAAATATCTTATTTTAAATTAAAAAATTAATCATGTTTGGGGGTTATCTACTTGAGACTGTGGAATTTCAAATACCACTACTTCTTCCAAGATGGTATAATGAGTTAAAATGAATTGTAAATATTATTCTTATATTATTTAATGTGACAGTTTTTTTCTTTGTTGAATATTTCTTCTTTTCATGCTGAATTTCTGTAATTTCAGTTCATCCTAGAAATGTAGCTGCTTCTAGTGTGGATTTTTTATCAACATGGACTCCCTGGTATGAAATAAGTTCCATTTTTACTACCACTTTGAATTTCTTTAAATTTCCTAAAAAGAGATTACAAAGTTTAATTTAATATTAATCAGGGCTTGAAAATTCTGAAAATTTTAAGGTCCCCAGGCTGGGAACCTACATGAAAAGTGTAGGTTCCCAGAAAAATTTATGTGTTCCCAGTTTTTTAATAAATTCAGAGCTTAATGAATGAAGATATTGTGTCATATAGACACAGTTTTGAACAACAAGCAAAAATTTTAGTTTTATGGTTTATCAATTAATGGTTTGACTGTTCTCTATCCAAAAGCACCTCCTCCCTCCCTTCATATTCTTATAGATGTGTAACTTAAAAGGAAATGTTACATTACATTTGTCCACTAAGATTAAGCATTATATATTGCATTTACTAATTTATCCAAACATATACAGAACAAATAATTAATATATATATATATGTACAATTTTTAATTTTTAGGTTCCCGGCCGGGAACCTGAGTGGGAAAAAATACGTTCCCAGAAATGATTTCTGGGTTCCCCGGGATCCCGGGAACGCTATTTTTCGAGCCCTGTTAATGGTATATTAAAAATACTCTTATTTCAGAAGATATGATAATATTTTTTGTCATCAAAAATGTCTCAATAAAAGTCTATACATCATCATTTTGACACAAATTATGAGCATAAACTTCCTTTAGTTAATGTTATTGGCATTATAAAATAAAATGTGACAGAAATGCATATATTAAAATAATAATTTTTGCTTCAGATTAAAATTTTCAAAAACAACAACATAAATTTTCAAAATAAAATTAGTGACATGTGTAAAATTTAATATACAGGGTGTCCATAATTAAACGACCCTACTTTAAAGTTGTCTACAGACGAAACTATTGGTCAGAAAGTTGTGAAATTTTGTGAAGGACATAATGAAGGGATGGGAATTTTTTTGAGCGAAAAAAAAATTAGTTCAAAATTTTGCCACTAGGGGGCGCTTTTTAATGTATTACACATTTATAATACATTTACAATAGTTTACAAATTTTATTACAATAAAAGATGTTCAACAAAACTTTTTTCACATGTTCGCATTATGGCATTTCCCAAAACACACTGCGGTCAAATGTGGAACATGCTACCTGACGACTCCAGATGGTAGATGAAAATGATGGCCATCATGTGAAACATGATGTAATAAAAATTTTAAACAATCATAAATGTATGCTAAATGTGTAATTCATTCAAAAGCGCCCCTGGTGGCGAAATTTTGAACTAATTTTTTTTCGTTCAAAAAAATTCCCATCCCTTCATTATGTCCTTCACAAAATTTCACAATATTCTGACCAATAGTTTCGTCTGTAGACAACTTTAAAGTAGGGTCGTTTAATTATGGACACCCTGTACATTACAGTATATTCAATTGCATACAGTAATATAATATTAAATTTAGCTACTCTAGGCTCTTAAAAAGGTTCTTTTGTAATGAGTAATGCACTGAAATAACGTGATTTGGCATAACTATTAAGTATCCAAATAAATGTAAAAGTTTGGAAACTTGGTTAGTTAGTGGCTACATTTTAAGTTAATGGCCCCTAGACCACAAAGAAAATGTAATTTTTTAAACTTCTTTTTACTTTTTTTTTACTTATTTCGTTTCTTTTTGCATGAAAACACAGTAAATCATTGAAAACATGATTATTTATTTATTATTATTGCAAAATAACAAACAGGAAAAACAAACTTTAAAATAAAATTAAATAATTTTAAATATTTTTTTAACTTGTGTGTTTCAGAGGGGTGGGGGCAACAGAAGGAAGCAAAAATTTTGAGGGGTATAAGCATTTGATGGTTGATAATTTGTTTATAATTACTTCATAGTAATAAATAAGTCACTGCAATTTTGCAATGAGATTTGTAGTAGGCGCACATTTTTCATAAATAAAATGGTAAGAAACTGATGAGCATAAGTTTTTTAAATAAAGCAGCCATAACGTGACCACCAATTGCAAGTTTTTAATCACCACTTTTTAACATTAAATCACCAAGGGTCAAATCACAACTACTATTTTTTAACTTTATATATAAACAATTTCTTTGTAAAATTTTACAATGCATGTAATTTTACAAATCACTCCTTAATAGAATCAACTGCTTTTACGAATCAATTCACTAAAAACAGAATCTAAAGTATATTACTCTTGCTATATGCTGTATGTTATAATTGGCTAAGTAATTGAATTAAAATCTGTCATACAAATTTCATTTGAATTAATGGCAACTACTGTATTATTAGCCAAAAATTAATAGACATTAAGGTTTCACTTTTCAGAATAAGATTAATTTATGAACTTTGCAAACTATCAAAAGCTGAAAACATATTTTTCTTTAAAAAGATAAAATGCAAAGTATTTCCTCCATTCCACTGCAAGAAAATTTTATCCAATATTGGTCATGTAATGTTGCCTCATGATAATTTGTAGCACTTCTTCACTGTCAATAAATATATTTACTATATTGCTAGCATCTTTCTGTTGCTGTAAAATTTTATTTATGATTGTAAAATACATTACATAATAAATTTACATGCTCTTACACGTTTTCCTCTTTAAATTGAAGTAAAATTTCCAGAACCTCAGATTATTGCTTTAAATTTCAGATTTATATCTTTAGTTTATTTTTTTAAATCGTTGTAATTTTATGTCACTAATTTATTTTTGCCTAAAAGCTATTTCTATTGAATAGTGATTTGTATCTGTATCACCTATTACGAGGGTTGCCTTTTATGTTTTTACAAACGACCAATAGAAGGCGCTACTGAAATTTGTCTTTAGGATATTCATAAAATTTACATTTTTTTAATCTTAGAATCAGTGGCATCTTAGAAATCGTCTGCGTATTTTGTTTACAGTGAGTGTTCTAAAGAAACAAGTGAGTGAAAAAAATGAAAATAACTCGTGAAGGTTTCCGTTGGATGATTTTTTAGGATTTTAAGAAAGGCCTCACTCGTCAAGAATGCTTAGTATCGCTTTGTGAAACTTTTGGTAATAAAGAACCATCAGAAAAGGCTGTTTACAATTGGTTTGGAGAATGTCGTCGTGGTCGTGCGTCTGTCAGTGATGAATCTCGTGAAGGACGACTAAAATCGGTAGTGATTCCAAAGAACATCGATGCTGTGCGCAAGATGATTGAAGAAGATCGGCATTTCACGTACCGTGAGATAGAAGCATCCCTTGGTATATCACAGACTGCAATACATTCGATTTTGCATGAACATTTAGCTGTTAACAAGATTTGTTCCAGATAGATTCCACACAACTTGACAGAAGCTCAAAAAGAGACTCGTGCAAATTGGTGTAAGGAAATACTAAAAAAATTCAAATTTGGAACTGCAAAATCCATATACAACATCGTTACAGGTGATGAAACTTGGATATATTCGTATGAGCCTTAAACAAAACAACAATCCACTGTTTGGGTGTTTCCAGATGAACCGAATCCTACGAAAGTTGTTCGTTCACGAAGCACTTCCAAGAAAATGATTGTTTGTTTCTTCGGTCTTACAGAACATATCGCAGCCATTCCTTTAGAGGATCGAAAAACTGTTAACGCTAAATGGTATACAGAAATTTGTTTGCCAAAAGTCATCAACGAAATCAGGAAAAACAACAAAAAAACACCGCATCATTCTTCATCACTACAACGCCAGCTCCCACACATCACATGAAACAATTGATTATTTGAAGGATAAAATTATCGAATTAATGTCTCATTTCCCATATTCTCCTTATTTGTCGCCTAACGACTTTTTCTTGTTCCCTTATGTCAAACAAAAAATGCATGGGCTGCGATTTTCATCACCTCAAGAAACTGTTGATGCCTTCCAAAACTTTGTTTCTGAGATATCAACTTCAGTGTGGAAAAACTGTTTCAAGAATTGGTTTGAACGGATGGAAAAGTGTATAAATCTTAAAGGCAAATATTTTGAAAAGCAATAAAACAGTTTGTTCCTAAAAAATTATTTTTCTTCCTACTTTTTGTAAAAACTTAAAAGGCAACCCTCGTATATATCTCTCTTGTAAAACTTATGCATTCAAAGATAAAAGTTTTATAATAGGAAATAGTAAGAAAATCAAAGAACTGCCTCTACTAAATGCAACACATTTAATGAAGGTGTTGATTGAGGTAAAATCAAAACAAATATTAGTAGTTGGCACATATAGGGTGAGAACAACATTTTAAACACTGTATACTAGTTTCATAAAATAAAAGATGAATTCATAGTTTTACCACTGTTATTTTTACTAAATTTTTTGTCACCGATGTATGAAAAATCACTAAAACATCCAAATATGAAAATTCTAAATATATTATCATAAAGTGCCTACATGAATTTAATAAAAACAACGTCAGAAGAAGGAAAAGATGAACTGTATTCTGGGTTGAAAATATTTTCCTAGATTTCTTTGAGATTTTTTTAAAACTTTTTAATTAAATGAGTCTAAAGCCATAATGTTTTTTTCTAAATGCACCACTTTCAAAAGCTTTTTTCAGTAACATTTTTATTTCTTTTAGAATCTTCATGTAGTTATAGAAAATGCAAATATGTATATTGTATATCCATACTTCATTCATTATCATATATTTTTATTTCTAGGTTGAGGGATTGGATGGTGCAGCACGGAATGTTAATTCACTACCAGAAGAAATATTGATCAAAGTTTTTAGATATCTGTCACATAATGAACTAGGAAAAATTGCGAGGTATATAAAGTTTATTTTGAACTTTCTTATTCAAGCATTAGTCATAAAATGAGTATTTAAAAAAAATTTCCTTAATTAACTTAAAACAGAAAATTTATTTCAAGCTTAATATGGAGTAGAGACAGTCGAAAAAATGAAACACCTATATATTTTTATCATTATTTTGTCCCAGAAGCAACAAAAACCCAACAGCATTTAACTGGAAATTATGTATTCTTTAAATGTATGTTTGAAAAAAGAAAGCTGGGGGGTGTCGTCTTCATAGTGAAATTGTACCATACTCTGAAATTTTCAATGGGAACACATAATTTTGACTTCCTATTTCAGTTTTTCGGTACATTTTATGTATGGATATCAAATGGGAAGTCATTCGTTCAGATGGTTTAGAAATTTTCAAGGTTTAAAGTTTGGATCTTTTAATGTTAATTACTTTAGTAATCATTGAAAAACATATTGCAATCCATCTGTTTTTTAAGCATAACTTAATAACTACTTAGCGAAATGAGCTGTGATTTCAGATTTTCATATTTGACGATTATAGAATTGATTTTAGTTACAGAATTTGAATGTTACATTACCTACTTGTTTTAAAAAATATTTAAAAAAAAAAAAATTTTGAAAAAATTGTGAATTTTAATCAATGAATTTTTAAGCAGATCTCGATTTTTTTAAGTTTCAAATATGCGAATCCAAAATTATAGCTCATTTCGTCAAGTAGTTTTTGATTTATGTTTAAAAAGCTACACGCATTTGCAATCATAACAAATGACATTAGATCTTGATTTTACACTTTGATAGTTCATAAACTACTTCACCTACTGACTTTCCGTTTAGTATCTGGATGTAAAATTTACAGAAAAAGACAAATATGATGTCAAATTAAGGTGTTCCTATTAGAAATATCAGAGTTTGATATAATTCACATTGAAGACGTCTCTTAAGCATATTTTTTAAACATAAATTTAAAGAAGATGTAATTTTCAGTTGAATGGCTTTTTCTGTAACAATTTGGTGATTAAAATATATGAGTTTCATTTTTTTTTTTGGAGGACTGTACATAAAATTTAAATAAAGTATTTAAAAATATTGTAAAAATTTCCAACAAATAATGCTGCAATTGTAACCTGTCATCCTTGTATTCATATTTTCTATAATTTCTATTAGGTTTATTATTTTATTTTTTTAATATAAATCCATACGAATGTTTTATGGAACGCATTTAAAGTAATTTTTTTAAGATAAAAGAAATTTAATATGTTTTTCTAAACACTTTATGTGTTACATAATATTTAAAATATGGCTTTATTATTATTATTTAGAGAAGGAATACAATTTTATTGTATTTCTTTTTATATATGTCTTTTACAACACATTTACTTTAAAACAGTAAAAGTCACTATATTACTAACATTCTATTTTAATATGAAACATTTTAAACAGTCATGCTTCAGTAAAGCAATATTTCATTTACACATTTTTGTACTTGGGTTCATTCATTCTTGGATATTCTACTGATAAATTCTTATGTTTATACAGCCCAAGAACTATTAATACCATTTATATGTTATTTTCATTGAAAATTTTTGAGTTTGGTAGGATAAGAATGTTTGTTATTTTGTAGGTTGCCTTTTTGTGATTGTTTTAATACTATAATGATATTGAAATAATTGATCTTGATCGCCAAAAGTATTAAACACACCACCTGCCTGAATTCCACTGGTTGATGTCTTTGTATCATCAAATTTAGCTTTTATTTTTTACCAGTAGGATCTTCCGAGATTGAGTCTACTGCTGCTATTCTGAGCTAGTGTTGAAAATGTAAGGGCCTCTGGTGAACGTGTGCCCATCAGAGGTCCATTCTTTTTCAACACTGACTAGTATGGTAGCCTAATCCTGGAAGATACCACTTGAAAAATTTAAATACTAAAATCCACATTTTTAATGCATCGGCCAGTGGGTTTGAGAGGCCAGGACATTTAATACTTCAGATGACTGCTGAATCTTTGAGCACCAAATTATTATTCTATTAAGCCATGGAGGCCTCACCCTGTCTATTAGTGCATTTGCAGTAGTTTGAAGTAAATAAAGTTAGAATACATATTTAGAATAGTCACACTTTAGTAAGGGCATCCTATAAACACCTCACAACATTATTTACAAAGATGATATCAACTATTCAACACAGTTATGGTTACAATTCCACAAGTTCAGTTAACAGTGATGAAACAGATATGGTTACAGTCAGTTAACATCATATGAAACCCCTTCTCTCCTCACCAGTAATTCATTATTGTTATGGCACTGAATTATTATTCTATTAAGGTATATATAAAGATATGCATTAGAGTCCTGCACAAGTCAAGTTCAACCCAGCCAAACCCAAAAATTCTATTTGAAGTTGAAAACCTGAACTTGAAAAAACATTTTCAACAACTTGCATCCCAACCCAAACCTGACTAAAAAAATTTTTGTCGACCTGCAACCCAACACGAACATGACATATTTCACCAGAACCCAACCTGCAAGCCGAAATACCTCAAAACGAATCTGACCTGCAACCGAAAATGAAAGAAAATCAATTGATGTTTTAATGAAATTTTGAAAAAGTAATCTTTAGTTATATCTGTAATACTAATTTTATCTTTTATGCAGAAAAATGGACATATCTATATTCTTTAATATAGTAAAAGCTCTAAATGGCAGACATCTTGGGATTGTTGAATAGAGTCCTGCATTGGGTTGTTCATAATGTCTTTTTTTTTTAGTTGTAGTGAGTCTAATTTCCTCTCTGCTGGTCGCATTTACTCTAAAATGTTTCTTGTGAGTCAGATTTATGGTTTTCCAGGTTATGTTGTTTTGGTTTTCCCAAAACATTTGAGCAGAACTATGTTTCAGATGAAAATAAATACATATTTGAATATGAATAAGAAATATATATATATATTCCATTTACTCAATGAGAAATGTAATGCAAGAAATGTGATCATAGATTATTCTTTCTTTATGGTACATTTAAGAACCCTTTTTCTTTCTCTTGGAGTGTGAAAAATATTACCAACTTTTCATTTATGATACAAACACATATGTATCTTAATTGTGATAGTTTATGCATACACATGTCATATCTACTATTCAAAGGTATTCAGAGGATATAAATATATAAGTGTTAAGAATTGAAAAAAGTTCGCTAAATAGTGGTGTCTGCTATTCGGGAGTGTCCAATATGGAAGATTTATTACATATAGATTTTCACCTAAAAGTTTTTTTTTTTTTTTGGAAATTCTTTTCAAAAATTGGATGATACAAACCTGACCTGCAAGAGTCAAAACCCAACCGAACCCAAACAATGAAAGTCAACCTAACCCAAAGCAAAAAAAGTATATGTCAACCTGACCTGCAATGAAACACTATAGTGCCGTGCCAACCAAACCCAAACCATGGGTTGAGTTAGGGTAAAAGCACAAAACCTGACCTGATGTAGCACTCTAATATGCAATGAAAATATAGCTTTTTAACACTTTCCAACCTAGTTGAAAAGTGTTTATGACTTCGGTTTGTGCTCTAACTTGCATAAATATACTTGGATCACCCTGAAATTTTTGTATGTTATTGTTGTTTACTATAGCATGTTCCCTACTTAAACTGAAGTGTGTAGCACTTATAGTTTTTTTACAGGGACAGTCAAAAGTATTTTGTTACATTACAGTCAATGGGAAATAATTGTTTTAAGTGCATTTTGATGATGTGACGTCATTTAAAACACTATGAAATCGATATATAATTATGAAACGCATTAAAACATGCTTGTTGTAGGATATGGGGTACAAAGCATAAATTATTCATTTACAGGGTAAAACAAAAGAATTCTGTTACACATTATTCAGTGGGGAAAAATGTTTGCAGTGTAATTTAGCAATATTTCATTATTTCAAGCATAATGAAAATTATATTCATTACTGAGGTTCACTATAAATTGCTCTCTTGAAAGTGTGGTTTGTGTTCCATTTATTTACAGGGACATCCTAAAGATATCGGTTAAAGTACATGTGCGATATTTACAGTCTATGTGTGATAAGTGCATTTTCTACTTTGGTTTGTATTTTTAAATTTAACTAAATTTTTTCATAGTATTATGTGTGTGTTTATAAACTCGGTTGTTCATATACAGGGATACACAAGGGAATCCTTAAGTATTACAGACTATGGGAATGAATTGCTTAAGGATAGCTTTTAATTGTGTTGTGCATTTTCTTGCTGAACTATAATATATATTCAGTATACTAATTTCAGTTTGTGAAATATAAATAAATTCATATACAGGGCTATGCAAAGAAAAAGATACATTGTCTTTTATGTTTGGTAATTGCTGCGAGTGAGTTTTAAGTTGCCTTTTAGATTAATTTGTGGTGTGTATAAAAGTTTTCAGATAATATACAGGGCTGCACAAAGGATTTCGAGTGCATTTCCATTGATCAGAGAAAATTGCTAAATGTGAATATTGTAATTAAACTAAATTTTATCATGCTACTGCTCAGCCAAGCTTTAAGACTGGTCACGTGAGTAACAGGTCCAAATAAGACCAGTCTATTCTTCATAATAGGGATCGAGGTAATGAATGGGATTATCCCCTAGTTTTGCTTTCCTGGGGGGATGAGTTGATTTCCGATAGTTTCATGTTTACTTGTTACAAGATTATAAAAAGGATTTTTGTTCTTATGTAATAAAGCACATAAAAATTATAGTTTTATCTTCGATGAAGGGATATCTTCACTCTAAAGAAACATGTTATGATAATTTAGATTATTGAATTATCGGATATAAGCATGTTAAGTAAATAAATACTATTTTTTACTGTATTTTTAAACATGACATTGCAATTTATTGTTTTCTTAAATAAACTACGATTTTAAATATCGGTTCTTTACAGTTATAGGGCACACTCATGTAATTGTAGGAGAAGTGTGGTTTTAAAATGTTTTATTATTATGATTATTTTTATTATGATATATATATATTTTTAATTTTACCACACGAATTCCATTTTTTTTCTTGATTGCTCATGTTTATTTTCCTACATGAAACCATTTAATATGGTGCAAATGTATAACAAAATACTCAATTAATAATAAAAGAAAATAGTTCAAAGAGTACAGAGTCATACTAAAGGATGAGAAATAATTCTTACACTCAAATATTTTAAAAATGGGCTCGAATTCAAATTAAGTTTTCTGATACCTTTTACTAAATCTTAATTCATAAATGCGCAAAAGTTTCAGACGTTCTTATTCAGATATCAGGAAATCGAACAGTGTTTTTCGTTTTATTATAAAAGTAACTAATCTGACTGAAAATGTCGTCGAAGGTCGTGCTTTAAACCTATTTTTTGGATAAGTTTACGAAAAAATTGTAATTGTAACTCACAATGTACCGAATTTATAGGAAAATTAAAGATGCTGTTCGATTTTTAAGTATTTGAATGTTAATTCTTGAAAAATTTCAAGCAAATAGGAATAAAAATGAAATTATTGTCAAAATGAGATGAAAGAACTTAAAAAAAAATATGCTAAAGCTAGTAAAAATAAAATTATTTTAAAGTGAAGGTCTCAGAAAAAATAAAGCAATAAAAATGCTTGTATTTCATAATATCATCACAGACCTTCTCTTTTAAAAAAAATGTGCAGGAGGGGGGGAGGGTATTCATTCACTTTCGATGTCACCATCAGAATCATCCAGAAAAAAATCATCGTCGAACAAAATAATTAATGGCTCGCACATTTCTTCTATTATGCCGTCTTTCTTCCAATACTCATTTTCCAAATGTTCTATGTTCGTGCAGTAGTTTTTTTAATTCTCAGCATTAACATTTTCTAGTGCAAGTTTGGTCAGTTTAAAAAGTTGATCTATATTTAAATCTGCCGTTATATTTCTTTTATTTTTGAATGAATTCCTTCATATCTGCCCATACATACTCTATCGCATTTATGTCGCAATGGTATGGAGGCAATTTTAACGCATAATGCCCATGTTCGACTAACATGGTGTCGAATTTGTAGATTTTAGTAGAGGGTGAATTCGTCTTAACAAGGTCCATCAATTCAACTTTTCTCATGTGTAAAGAATATGGCACTTTGTTCAGTGCCATATTCTTCAAACAGGAGAAAAGTTTCAATCCATAATTTCCCTTTTGTTTTTTGAAGAATTCGGAGGCTTATTCAATTGAATAGAGTAATATGGTGCATTGTCTATCACAACAACAAAATTTTTCATTAAGTTTGGAATGAATTTTTCATTTGCCCATTTTTCAAAAATTTGCGAGTTCATCTGCCGTGATAATCACCTGTCGTCGTGTTTGCTGTATAAATCAAAGATGAATTTGGAATAAATCCCATTTCCCCCCCTGCACATAAAGCAATAATGCATCTCGATGCTGCCCCCGTCTTCACAACACCTAACACCTCTTCCGATTGCCAGCATTTCCCAAAAGTTAAATTTCTGTCAATCCATGTTTCATCAACAAAAACTATCGGTCTTCTATCTTTTCGGAACTGATGAATAGTCGGTAAATATTTCGTATGAGATAGAACAATATCACTTCCTTCCAAGAGTAGTTTCCTCTTATTTTGACATTTTTCCCAGCAGAATCTCATTTAAAGAAGAATTTTACGTAATGTTTCTTTTCCATTTGAAAATTGTATGTTTTCTTTCAACTTGGCTAGCAATTTCAGAACAGTAGGCACTCTTTCATCTTTAGTGTAGAGGTCCTAGGATAGTTCTTCGAATTACATGCAAATTAAAATTATCCAAGTTGACATTCTCTATGGTTGTTTTCGCCTTTTTCTTTTTAGGAGAAGCGAAATTATTTGCATTGTTATTAGCTTCTTTCCGAATTCTTCTCATAGCGCTATCCGAAACACCGGCAATTGCACTAGCTCTTTTTGTTACATGTGCTAATGGAATAGTTAGGCAGCCTTTATCTGTTTCATTATCACAATATTTTACAACATTGTTTAACATATTTTTCACTGCACTGTAAAAATGTTTGCCTTGAGAGCTTTTAGATTCTTTTAAATCTATTTTATAGAAGTAGAAACAAATACAAAATGAATAGCAAACAAAATAGGGAGAGAGAAAAAAAACGCTAATAGTACAAGAACAGCCAGTGCAGAAATGACAAGCGGTCAGGCAAGATAAGGGGAACCTGAATTTTGTCTTCTCCTAATATAATGCTTCCCTTCCTTCGGATGGGTCTATTTTTTTGGCAGCATGGCAAGGTCCATCTTTTAAGAGTGGTTCAACAGTATATATCCACATCTATTGATCATATACAGGGCTGCACAAAATAATTCAACTACATTTTTGACACTGGAAAGTAATTTCGAAATCTGTATTTTTTATGTGGTATATGTTTTATAAACTGTTTACTTATATATCTTCTTTCACCTTATTTAACATTGAAGTTTCGTTGCAATTTTTAGCTGTGTTGGAAAGTGTTTCATAATCTATGCTTGATGCATGATTTTTCATTCTTGTTTTATATTATACTCCTTTTCTCTATATACTCATACACACACATTTTTATTTATATTTGTGTGTGTCTATAATGTTATTAAGAGATCACTTTTTTTTTCTTTTTTAAATTTCATTTATAAATTACTCCATAAAGCAAAAAGGGGGTAGATTTTTCCCGTTTTTTGGAAAAATTTCACAAAAACTTTTTTGGAGAGTTAATAGGTAGATAATTTTACTACTCAAACAACAGTTTGTAAAACATTGCTTAAATTTTTTTGACATGTAGTTTATAAATATTGGCTATTCAAAAGAGATTCTTTTCCTCTGTATCAATTAGATTAAATTTCTCTTGAAATAATTTTTATGAATTTTAACAGCAGAATTAATTCTGGTTGAAAATTGCTATGCATTAAAAAAATAATGATTTTACATTGATTTTTGATACCAACTTCTGATTTCTATATTCTGTTACTTCAAACTCTTTCTCCATAAATGTACCCGACTATGATGTCTAGTATTTTGAACTGTTTTATAGAAAACCTTCATTTGTAACTACTGTAAAAATAGACTGTAATATGGATATTTATCTCTACAAAGTATATTATATAGTTACATGATGTAGCAGATTGCATTATACAGTATGCAGGATACATTATATTATATGCATTTGACAGTGAAGTTGCCTCAGCTGTACTCTCAAACACATAAAATTTTTGTATGTACTGTTCTGTGTTCTTTAATTACAAAAAAAGATCAATTATTAAAAGGATTTATATTCTCTAAAATAGATGAAAGGTCCTATAAATAAAGAATTAAATACCAGTGCCATTTTATTGCTAACATAAAGAAAATGCGTGGAGTATCCTGTACATAGATTTTAAAATAGCGTTATTTTTTCAGATATCTTAAGAAAATGAATATATGAATTATAAATATTGTTTAGTTCTTTGATTTTGAGAATAGTGCAATCTAAAACTTAAATTATGGTATCAAGTGCACGTACAAGCAGGAATCTTCATGTTTACATTTTTTTTCTTATTACAGAGTGTGCAGAAGATGGAATGTGTCGACAAGAAATGCAGTTTTATGGAAACGAATAAATGTGAAATTTTCCCCATCTCATGGATCCCAAAATACTGTAGCAAATATTTTTGTGAATCTTTTACCACCTTTTGTTACTTGCATCAAATTAGATTTTATAGGCCGTAGATATTGGACTGAATTATTGCATTTTGAGGAACTTTGTGTAAAGCTGCAAGAAAGGTGTCCCCATCTCAAAATGTTAACTTTGGTTTGGGCTAAATTATCAATTAGTCTGCCCTCAGTTATAGATTTATGCGCTCAATTTTTACAAAATGTTCAAATACTGACATTTCGTAATTCTGAATTTGCCAACTGTTCTGCAAGATGTAAATGGGATGGAACTTCAAAAATCGAAATTTTAGATCTCTCTAATTCTTTTCTGGGAGATTTTAGTAAGCCCCCATTTTCAAGAATGATGCATTTGAAACAATTATATTTAACTAATACAAATGTAGACTATTCCTGGTTTGAAGTTGACATTTCTTTTTTGAAACATCTAGAAGTGCTGGATATGGGAGAGACACGGATTCACTCCAGAACATTTCAAGCAATACGGAATCATGCACTTAATTTGAAAAAATTATACTTGTGTTTTGCAACTTTGAAAGACAATGATTTAATTTTTGATAATTCAGTGTTTCCTAACCTAGAAACAATCTGCTTTAGATATTTGAATGTGACATGTGATAGTATTGTTTCCCTGATCCAGTCATGTCAGTCCTTGCAAAATGTTTATGTTGATAAAGATCTGGCTGCATCTTATGCTTCACATCCTTTTGTTATTGTCAATAAATGTAAGTTAGGAATAGTAAAAATTATTGATTGTTGTTACATCCATCAAAAACAAGATTATTCAAGTATATGATATAGTCTGAAAATTTTTGTATCTGTGGCACTGTGTTCTAAATAAACTTTCATGTCTTTAAATTATGTACATTAACGTTTTTCTATTTTCTTTAATGTATCTTTTACATTTGGAAGCAATCACATCTGTTAAGCTAAAAATTTCTTATAGAAAGAATATGAATTTTCTATCAAAACTATTTTTATTCCTGTGCATAAAATTTTTAGATTTTACCCACATGCCCAAAAATTAAAGTAGATTTTTCTCTTCTTTTACAAATGTTTTTACACATTCAGTTATAGAAGATTACTTATTGATAATTTCCTTAATGTAAAGTTTAGGTTTTAAAATAATTTTAAAACAGAAAATTTAAAAGCATCTTCCAAAATATTCGGTTTAAATATACTAAGAGAGATGCAAAAATGTTTAATTGTTAGGAATTTGAATAAAAATATCTGCAAATTTTATGCATATATGTGTATTACATGCAAGTTTGTAAACATGACAACAAACCAGATAGCTAATATACTTTATAAATAATAAAGTCTATACAAATCATCACCTGATATTATTACAGAAACATAGTTTTAACCAAGAAAAAGTAGACATCCAATGACCACGTAATGCTTTTTAATAACTGTCACCCTCAAATTAAAGTATTTTTAAGAAGATGATAAGATTTGAAAAATATATATATTCAAGTAGAAATTTTTAAATTTACAGTGTTTTTAAAAATACTTAAATTTGGAAGACCATTTTTTAAAAATTAATGATGTCAGCATTGGACATATGTACATTTGAATGATGGAAGCCATTTTTGGATTTTAGGTAATGAGTAATCTCCTTTAATGACATTTCCCCCTTAATTTAGCAAGTGATTGAACAGAGGAAGGCATGCATTGGAGAGACATCCCAATAAAATGACAGTGTCTTCCACTATCAAAGATTTTTTAGTAAACAATGCCATTTTACATTGTATCTATTCATAAGAATCATATTGGAAAATGTTTGTCTTTCTGTATGTACATGGCACAAATTTTGTGGGTGCTCTATCTCTAAAACTAATGCATCAAATTTATCATATGTAATTTTCTGTGAGATCTTGACATAAATTCATACTTATTATGCTTGGGTGTATATAGCTCAACAGATGGCACTGCTATGTTGTGTTTGTTTTACAATTTCCCTGAATTTTAATCCTGGCATCTATGGAATAGAATTTCATTAAACATCATATTCATTTAGACTTTTGGCTCATATAGATGCTGATCCGGTTTTGGTGTACTCTTTTAAAATGCTTCACAAAACTTATTTAAGTCTGTTCAAACATCCAAACTGGATACTTTTCTAAATTTCATAGAGGTAGTTTCATTCATAAATGCATAATATTTGCTTTATTACTATTTATATCTTTTGATATCAAGAAATGAAATAGCGTTTCCATTTTTTCTATAAAGGCAAAGAATTTTTTCAAACATGTAAAGTTAGTGTTTTAAGTAGAATTTTGGAATGTACAGATACAGGAATGGTCTTCATCAGGCAGTAACACACTACAAATCAAGATAAATCTCATTTATAGGAAAATGAGAAACACTCTTCGATTGCAGGTTCTGAACACTTCAATAATAATATCTTCTATTTTCATGCATTTATGTGCAAATGATCCTAAAATTAGTTTATAGATGTGTCAGAAAGTTTTGTGTTGTTGAGCTTGGAAAAAAATTAGAATATTTTGCAGACTAAATCATTCAAGATCAAGAGAGACTGCAAGTGAACAAAAACATGGTACATTTATGCCAGGGAGTTTGTTTTGCATTTTTATCAAGGATTTTGTGTTTTTTAAAAACAACAATTTATTGCAGTGCAATGAAATTGTTGCAAAGATTGCTGATTTATGCATGCTTTTGTTTATTTTCGGTCTCTGTTTAATTTTCAATAGCTTATATTTTTAAATATGTCTTTTACTGAAAAATGCAATTTTAAGAAAACATTTCTTTGCAATCATGAAATTATATTCATTCCATAGCACCTAATATTGCAGTTATTTTAAGTGAAGCAAATGCAGGGTGTCCATAAATGATTGTCCCGGTTTCCTTACCTCATAACTTTTGATTTAAGAATAGGACAAAAAATATTATTACATATTCGTAAATTACAACTCAAAAAGATTTTTTAATAACACAATTCAAGTTACATATGTATAATGTTGCAACTGAAAATGTTATTAAGCAAATAACGATTATAATCAAATGATAATTACTATTAAAGATTCAACAAATTCATTAATTAATTATCTATCAATCTAACTTTGTACTCATAATTCATTAACAGCTTTTTGTTAAATTTGATAAAATTTTAATATTAATTATTATTTGATTATAATCGTTATTTGATTAATAGCGTTTTGAGTTGCAACTTTTACCCGTTTGTAACTTTCTTTGTGTTATTAAAAAAAAACTTTTTTAGTTGTAATTTACGATTATGTAGCAATATTTTTTTTCATATTCTTAAAAGTTATGAGGTAAGAAATCCCGGGAATTTATGGACACTGTATTTTGAAACAGAAATTTTATTTAATATATGAAACCTCATAACAGGTATAACAAGAGGATGGTGCTCAGAAAAAGAAGAAAATAAGGATGGTTTAAGCAAATATTATTAAAAAAGCAAAATATACATGTTCATTTTTATTTATTAATATTTTTTAAGATGGCAGAATAAACACACCAGACTGCATTTATTCTCCTCATTTAAAAAAATTTTCCGTGTTTAATCAAAATTACTCGATAAAGAACAGAGTGAAGAGTGTATTAATGAAATTTATCATCCATTTCACATCACAATAAAAACTGATATATCCAAAATATTGCATTTTTGTTATTTTTAGCCTTCAAATTTTACTGAAGTATAACACAAATGCTAACACTCATAGTGGATGGAGAAGGATTGAACATAGGAAATCATAGTACAGTTTTTCATAGTACTATCATCATAGTACAGGGAAATTTTAGGGATTAGGGAATTATTAAAAAAAAATTAGGAAAATTTTAAATTTCTTTAAGAATAATAAAAAATTGTGAGATATATAATAGATTGTGAAGCACATAGTCAGGAGTTAGGTTGAAAAACAGACATCTGCCAAAATCAATAAGGGTGGCATCTTTTCTGCCAATTTACTTCACAGGTAAAAATTCTTAGAAAAAACTGCAAAAGAATTATCAAAAAAGTGGAAGAAAGAAGATGTTATAAAAATAATAAATTTTGTGGATTTGCAGAAAATTTTCATCCCAGAAATATTTGCTGCATTGAAACAAGATACATTTTATTATACAAATTTTCTAATTCAAAATAAGCTTTTTTGACTTGAAAAAAAGACAACAGAAAGTTGGATGCTTTGTTATCTCTTTGTGCATAAAATGTTCATATGTCCTGTTTCAGATTTAAATAAATGAATGTGAAGTTTTATCTTAATTACTTATAAAGATGAAAATGCTTGTTTTATAGTTGACCAAGACACTTTCTTGCTTTTCATTCATAAAAATATTTTTAACTTATAATGGATTTAGGTTTAAAAATTGCTCTTTTCAAATCTAAGGTTTTTCTAACTGTAAGAATAAACATTCATGCTATAAAATGCAAAGAAAGAAAATAAAATGACAAAATTAAACACATGTACAAAGCATTCTTAAAAGATGTTTGTTCTACAATCTAGACTGTATACTTTACAATACATTCACAAAACCTTCTTCATTTGTAAATACATAAAATGTGCATCTATTGCTCTTCAGATATTCAGAAATCGAATAGCATTTTCCATTTTCTCAAAAAGGGCAGAGAACGTTGTAGAAAACGGCCTTAAAAGTCCTGAAAATTGGCGTGAGCTTTTCAGGATGTGACAGGCCTAGAATGTCATCAAAGAGCAATCGATTACAAATCAAAATAAATATCACATGCAGGAAAATGAAAAACGCTATTCGTTTTTTAGGAATTTACAATAGTAATATCTTAAAAGGGCTGCATTTACATTCAAAATAATAATAATAATAATAATGCGTAAAAAAGCTTCATGTTGTTGAGTGGAAAAAATAACCAATTTGAGAATGCTGTTAAGGTTATTCTTATATATGTCTCTTAATAGCCTTAAATGTGTAACAAATGGAGTTTGGAGTGAACATTCCTCTCCTACATGAAGCCATTTCATCCAAACGTGTATAATAGCTTGAGATATCTGTTCCAAGTTCTAAATAAATGACTTTGATAAATATTCTGATTTCAGTTCATTGGGCCATATCAATCCTAACATGATTTGTCTCAATAAAGTGGCTTTCACAATTATCAGGAATAAAGTTAATGATATTTTTTTATTTTGTTGATGACATTTTGTTCTAATTAAGCTGCTGCCCTAATTAGAGTTACAAATAACTATTGGAATTGCAACAGTACATAGTAACGGTCTGCTTGCCAATTTTCTGTGACTAATGTTTCAATGACCAACATATGTTATATAGATTTGTTGAAAAAAAATGGTTATATACTACTTCCTAGGAGAAAGCATGTAACTGTTATTTTATTGAACGTAATTATACCTTGTTATTAAGTGAAGAAATAATGCAGCATATGTATTATATTCGAACTGAAATACTGTATAGAATCAGACTGAAGGTATGTGATTTGTAACACAGTTAAATTAGTAACTTTCAGGTTTGAAAATTACCTTCATTCAATAACTTTCAAATTAAACAACATTTACACATAAAATTTAGTTGGTGAACACTCCAGAATCACTGAACAGTGTAATATCTAGCAGTACAAACACAAACATCATTTTAAAATGTTTTTCTAATGCACAGGATAAAATATCTCATTGTGTAGGACCCTCTTCTATATTTAATTAGAAAATTTATGAAGAGGTATTCTGTTATATGTCACAACATTTTTATATGTCTAAAAAATCACTATCACAAGCATATTGTTGTAATGAGGATCTTATTTTTGAAGACGTAAAACTTTAATTATTACTTTGTAACAGACTTTTTTTTCAATTATTATAATTCTGTCCACTAAAACCACATATGTATCAAATTAAAATAATTTTCTATTGCAGGCTCGAACCAAAAATAAAACAAGAAACTTTCACACTTGCAAAATGGTATATGTTAACACTTTCAATTTGTTACACTTGAAACTATTCTCTTTTCTTATATACAAATGCTGTCATAAACACTTACAAATTGAAACAAAATAAATTAATTTTTCTGAACAAACATAAATTTTTTTCTAAGGAGCATGGCACAGTTATCATCAGTAGGATATTGTTGTGAGCTCGGGGTTCGAAAGGATTGATGCCAATATATAAGAACAATCAACAGGTTTTATTTACTCCAAACAGTTCGATAAATACACCAATATCTTTGCAAAGACACAAATATTCAGTAATCTTCAAATCTAATAACAGCACAGCAAAATTTCACTCAGAACAATATAGCGTATTGTTCAATACTAGATCGCTCATAGATGACACAGTTCTCAATGCAAAGCCTCTCGCGCGTATTCAATCGCATATGACAGAGAACTAACTAACTGAACTAATGGAGGTCCTTATATAGGTTTCAGAGATCACTGTAGAATTTTCCAGAGCCTTCAGATGCTAGAAATTACCAGAAAGTGCTTTAACTTTCGATAGAGAACCTAAGCGAGAAAGGATCCCAATGTACAGGTATAAAGGGGGGGTGGTTGCACAAAAAGTCGCCAACTTGGCGACATTTGGCGATATATCGCCAAATTTGGCGACAAAAATAAGTCGCCAAAACCATCCCCAACTTGGCGATAAACCCATTCCTTGGCGATTTTTCCATAGACTTTCATTATAAAGATGAGGGTGTAAGGTTGTTTTCCTTGCAAAACATCTGAGGCCTTTAGCATTGAGTTACATGATGCTCAATAGAAAATACATTAATAATACTGCAATTTTCACAATAATAAAATAAAATAAATTTAAACAAATGGAATATTTACAGATATATACAAAATTCATAACATTGCCCCCCTCTCAAGGACTGCACGTCCCAGGCAGTTCAACCTTTGATCGGAAAGCAAACCCGTTGCCAACAAATGCTATACTATTCAAAACACATTCATAATGCTGAATTATACAAAATATACACTTATTTAAAAATAAAATAAAATTAAAGCATAGACATTATTACATACAAGTATTTAAATAATAATAACAATAATAATGATAATGCTAAGCAAAATAAATAATTACATTAATTTATATACAAGACCATGGTCATACTAATTTACATTATTTACATTGCACTATTTACAATCAATGAACTAAGTACTATGGCCATAGTATGGAGCCAGCCTGTCGTAATGAACGACTCTAGGCTTCGAACTTGGTGACTTTCAGATCCGAATTACGACATCGTTCAGTCTGTTTAGCACTGTATAAGGACCGTCCCAGTGCGATTGCAGTTTGGGAGAAAGTCCTTTACGTCGAGTCGGATTATAAAACCAAACCTTGTCACCTTCTTTGAATTGATGGCCCGTGGCTTTCGTGTCGTACCTGGTTTTCATCTTCTCTGTCTGTATATTGATCCGCGCTCGAGCCAAGTTGTGGACGTCTTCAAATCGTGCCTGGAGATTCTGCACGTATCCCTCTGGCAATGAAGGCGCATCTGGAGGGCGACCAAAAATCAGATCACAAGGTAGACTAAGATCACGACCGAAAAGCATCTGAGACGGGGAATAGCCGGTTGTTTCATGGACGGCACTGCGATAGGCGAGAAGAAACAAGGGAAGTTTTTGGTCCCAGTCTTGTTGGTTTCTTGAGACTAGCAGTGAGAGATTGTTGAGGATGGTACGATTGAATCTCTCAACCATGCCATCCGACTGTGGATGTAAAGGCGTCGTCCTAGTTTTGTCCATTCCAAGAAGTTGACAGAGACCCTCAATCACAGCAGATATGAAATTTCTCCCTTGGTCAGAATGCATTTGAAGGGGAACTCCATACCTTGATATCCACTGGTGTACCAAGGCATCCGCAACCGTAGAAGCTTCTTGATCAGGGATGGCATAAACTTCAGGCCATTTCGTGAAGTAGTCCATGACAAGAAGGAGGTATTTGTTGCCATCAGCACTTCTTGGCAGAGGGCCTAGGATGTCAAGGGCGATGCGTTCGAAAGGTGCTCCTACATTGTAGAGATGTAGTCTTCCTCGGCTACGTTTCTTTGGTCCTTTCCGAGCTGCACATGCATCGCAAGATTTGCACCATTGTTCGACGTCAGCTCTCGCTTTTCCCCAGAAGAACCGCTCTCGAACTCTGTGTAATGTTTTCATGACTCCAAAATGGCCACCAGTGGGACTGCCATGTAATTCCTTGAGGACCTCTGGTATTCGGGATCGAGGAAGTACCAACTGCCACCGAGATGTCTTCCCATCTTCCGATTCGAATTTTCGGAACAGGACACCATTCCTGACGTGGAGGGAGTTCCAAAGAGCCCAATATTGCTTCGTCGTAGAACTGTAAGTCGAGATGTCTTTCCAACTGGGCTTCGTGCTAGAAGATTCTAATAACTCCAAGATTGGTTTGATGTCAGAGTCTGCCATTTGATCGTCTCGAATCTTCTTATCACTCCAGGGATCTGGTGGCGTTGATAGTAAAGTCTTCGTCTGGCGTATCGGCATGTTCGGGATTACACTTGTTCTCCACTCTGGAACAATAGCGACAACTTTCGGGACACGGTCTTCTTGATAAGGCATCAGCATTTCCACGCGATGAGCCTTTACGATGCCTGATGTCAAAGTCGTATTCCTGGAGTCGTTGTATCCATCTGGCTACTTGGCCCTCTGGGTTCTTAAAATTCATCAGCCATGTTAGGGATGCGTGATCAGTACGAAGGAGAAATTTCCTGCCATAGAGATAGTGATGGAAGTGTTCTATGGCTTTTACTATAGCTAATAACTCCTTACGAGTGACGCAATAATTCCGCTCTGGTTTCGATAAACATTTGCTCCAGTATGCTACGACTCGTTCTTGGCCATCTATTTCTTGGGAAAGTACAGGCGCCGACACTTTCATGACTGGCATCCGTGTCCACAATGAACTGTTTCTCGGGGTGCGGATAGGTAAGGACTGGAGAGGATGTGAGAGCTTATTTCAGCCGCTGGAAGGAATTCTTGCATTCTTGTGTCCATAGAAACTTCTGCTTGCTTTCAATGAGCCTATGCAATGGTCTTGCGATGTTGGAGAACCCCTGGACAAATTTTCTGTAATAAGTGCATAGTCCCAGAAAGCTTCGCAACTGATGGACATTTTCCGGACGCTTCCAGTTCTTTACTGCGGACAATTTTTCAGGATCTGTTCGAACACCTTCAGCTGAAATGATGTGTCCTAGATAATTTACTTCCCGTTGGAAGAACTTGCATTTCAAAGGGTTCAGCTTTAAATTCGCCACTCTTAGCTTCGTTAACACTTTTCGAATATTTTCTAGATGTTCTTCAAACGTGCGGCCACCAATGATGACGTCGTCTAGGTAGATGAGACAAGCTTCAAAAGTCAGGCCTTTTAACACTGTCTCCATGAGGCGCTCGAACGTTGCTGGAGCATTGCAGAGCCCGAACGGCATAACTTTGAATTGCCAAAGTCCTTGTCCAGTAGTAAATGCGGTCTTCTCTTTGTCATCAGGATGGATCTCTACTTGCCAATATCCACTCTTCAAATCCAGCGTGGAAAACCATTTATGTCCTGAAAGAGTATCTAGCGTGTCGTCTATTCTTGGTAGAGGATAGCTGTCCTTCTTCGTGATATCGTTAAGTTTACGATAATCCACACAAAATCTTGTGGAGCCATCTTTCTTTCAGACCAACACGATGGGAGAGGCCCACGGACTTGATGACGGTTCGATGATGTCACTATCCTGCATCTCTCGTAAGAGCTTAGAAACCTCTTCTTGTTTTGCAAACGGCAAGCGTGTTGGACGCTGTTTAATCGGTGGATGGTCGGCAGTATCTATTCTATGACGTGTCAGAGAAGTGCGACCTATATCATTCTCGTTTTGTGAAAACACATCCGTAAATTCCTGGAACAGTCTTTCTGCGGCATGTATCTGCTCAGGAGATAAATTCTCATTTCGTCCAATTTCAGGTGTTAAACTTGTAGGCGGCTCCGACAACGTCAAGCTCGGGTCTTTGCAAACACAGGTGACTGGAGCACAGGTAGCAAGCACTTCACCCTTCGGGATAATTCTAGACTTTTCAGTTACGTTCGCAATCCTCACAGGGATCACATCTCTCGACAGATCTACCAGCGCTGATGCTATTAGCACTCCCTTTGGGCTCTTCTCAGGATATCCAGTCAAGCCATACTGGAAAATTCTTTCGTTTCCAGTTACTCCAGGTATCATCATTTCGGTTCGAGGAGGGATGATAACATCTGCCTTGGCTGTGATCCGTTGAATGGACCCGGACTCATTTCCAAGTTTGAAAATAGTGACATCTTCTTGAGCAGAGCGTAACTCATTATTCTTAAAATCCAGTGTAAATCCATGCTCTTTTAAAAAGTCCAGTCCGAGTATGAAAGGGTCTGAAATATCGGCCACATAGACTGTATGGTGATAAGCGGCGTTCCCAAACTTTATTTTCAGTGTCATTCTCCCATGTATATCGATCTTATCTCCGGTCACAGTTTGAAGAATAACACGCGGCGGGGTCCAGAAGAGTTTTTCTTTCAGCCGCTGAGCTAGATCTTTCCGAATGATGGTCACATTGGCTCCTGTATCGATGATCATATTACAGGTCAAATCATTCACACTTCCGACTAGAAAAACTCCGTTCTCGCCGGAACTTCTTGCAGAAATTTCACATACTTGAAAATGGGGCTTCTCAAAATCTGGCAACCTCCGCCCTGCAAGATGACCATTAATCAGTTTTCCTGCTCCTCCGTTAGCGGGAGAGATATTACCTTCGGTGCTGGGTCGTCTTGGGCAGTCGATTTGGATATGGCCTTCTCCACCGCATTTCCAGCACTTGATCTTCCTGTAAGGTTTGTTGGCCATTAAGGAGTTCATCGTCTCAGGCAGGTTGGCTGCTCGCACAAAGTGTCGATCTTTCCTAGTAGCTTGCTGGGCTGCCTCGAATTTCAGAGCGTAAACCAAAGCCCCTTTTAAATCATTGAGATCTGCAATCCGGAGGGCTGTCTGGATCTCAGAGTCACGCACACCATCGATAAAATGCTGTAGAGCTAAGCTTTCTCTAATTTCAGTCGGACAGTCAGGATAAGCAAGATGGGAAAGTCTCTCGACATCCGTAGCAAGCTCTTGCAGGGATTCATTGGATTTCTGCTGTCGAGATTTGAGCTGGAGTCTGCTATATTCCTTCATGCATTTCTCGCCAAAGCGTAATTCTAAGGCACTGACGAGCGTTTCAAAATCCAGCGGTTCATTTGCAGGCAAAGTCTGTAGGACGTCGGCAGCATCAGCTCGTAGAGAAGCAGCTAACTGGCAAGCCTTTGTCTGGGAATCCCATCCATTGGCGTCCGCTACGATCCCAAATTGTGTCTTAAAAACTGGCCATGAGGATTTTCCGTCATAGGTCGAGAGCTTAATAAAGGCCCGAGGAAGCATATCTGGATACTTGATTTCTTCGGAATAGTTTCCGGCAGTTATCTTCTGTTTCTTGACTTTTTCCAAATCTTTTTTTACATTCTCTATGCTTTCTTCAACGGTCTTGGCGATCTTTTGAACTTTTTCTTCTACGGTTTTGGCTGTCAATTGAACATTTTCTTCTATTTCTTGAAATCTTCCTTCAAATTTGTTTTCCACGCTGTCAATTCTTTCATTTAAAGATGTTATTTTATTATCTATTAATTCTTTCAACTCGCCAAGGTTAGTTGACATCTCCTTCATTTCAGCCTGGTTTGCAGTCATTTTCTCGTCTATCTCAGTCATTTCCTTCTTCATTTCTTCTTTCAACTCGCCAAGGTTGGCAGTCATTTTCTCATTCATCGCTGACATATCCTTCTTCATTTCAGCCTGATTCGCAGTCATTTTCTCATCCATCGCTGACATATCCTTCTTCATTTCTTCTTTCATCTCGCCAAGGTTGGTTGACATCTCAGCCTGATTCGCAGCTAATTTCTCCAATAATTGTTTCAGTTCACCCTCCATTGCTCTGGTGATCGGCATTCAATCCCACTTCTGACACCAAATGTTGTGAGCTCGGGGTTCGAAAGGATTGATGCCAATATATAAGAACAATCAACAGGTTTTATTTACACCAAACAGTTTGATAAATACACCAATATCTTTTCAAAGACACAAATATTCAGTAATCTTCAAATCTAATAACAGCACAGCAAAATTTCACTCAGAACAATATAGCGTATTGTTCAATACTAGATCGCTCATAGATGACACAGTTCTCAATGCAAAGCCTCTCGTGCGTATTCAATCGCATATGACAGAGAACTAACTAACTGAACTGATGGAGGTCCTTATATAGGTTTCAGAGATCACTGTAGAATTTTCCAGATCCTTCAGATGCTAGAAATTACTAGAAAGTGCTTTAACTTTCGATAGAGAACCTAAGCGAGAAAGGATCCCAATGTACAGGTATAAGGGGGGGGTGGTTGCACAAAACGTCGCCAAATCCGTCACCAACTTGGCGACATTTGGCGATATATCGCCAAATTTGGCGACAAAAATAAGTCGCCAAAACTATCGCCAACTTGGCGATAAACCCATTCCTTGGCGATTTTTCCAGACTTTCATTATAAAGATGAGGGTGTAAGGTTGTTTTCCTTGCAAACCATCTGAGGCCTTTAGCATTGAGTTACATGATGCTCAATAGGAAATACATTAATAATACTGCAATTTTCACAATAATAAAATAAAATAAATTTAAACAAATGGAATATTTACAGATATATACAAAATTCATAACAATATATACTACTTATTTATTTAAAAAATTTATATGATAAGTAAAAGCATAAATAAAGTTGGGAAAAGACAGAATCAAATAAGATTATTTTTATATCATAACATTTCACAGTGTCCAATTATGAAATAAAGATTTAAATGACATTGTACAGATAATACTTATTTTTTAAAGCTTTAATGCAAATCACTACTAAATCTTAAAAGCATTTGTTAAATTTTGTAAAAAGTGATTTTTTTTTCTCTTAGAGATGTAGCATCATTATTTCAGAAAAATATTTTAAGAATACTTTTAAAGACAATATATATAAAAGCATTATTTCTGCCTATATAAATGTGAAATTAAATTTTTTTTAAAACAACATTTTTAAAAAGTCGTATATTTCACAAATAAATATCTTTTATTTTATATGAATTTTACTGTTTCTTTAGATTTGCATGCTTAGAAAAGGCTTTGCAGAATACATTAGAAATCAATGGTTTTTTCATTTGTATGAGAGCGATAAGTTTTTAAATTAATATTAAAAAAAAAAAATCTTTGAAGCATATTTCACAAGCGAATGGCTTTTCATTTGTACAAGTAAGATAATGGTCATTTACCTCCCTTACTCGAAAACGTTTGAAAACATATTTCACAATGAAATGGCCTTTCACCTGTGTGAATGCAATAATGAATCTTCAGAGTGACAGGTCTCACGGTATTTTGTGAAATATATATATATATATATAACCGCCGCAGAATTCGTGGAGTGCGGCATTTCATGTAATAGTCCTTTGCTACTGAGACACTTGCCGAAGTCAGGAAGAAAGGAAAAAAAATCTGAAAATTGAAACAGGACAAATTTAAAAGAAAAAATGAACAAATTAAACACGTTGAAATACGGGAAGGGTTGGACCAGGTGCTTTGAAGCTATCAACGAACCCTATGTTTCGAGTTCTATGTTCGTCTTGAGTGGCATGGTCTCTATGGTCGTCTTGAGAGTTCGTAAGGATGGGGGGCCTAAGAGACCATCGCAGGAAAAGTGAGTATTAGAATACTGGTATGAAGGTTAAATTATATTGCATTAAAAATGGCAACTTTGATATCCATTAATAGATTTTTCTGAAATACTGAACATGTATTTTTCTGTTTTTCAATCGGTTGTATATTTCTCGGGTTATTCGACCATTTTCAGACTTTTCAAGGGAAACGATTCTCACTGCATTTTATTCAATTACAGCACCATGTACTTTTTTCTGAAGAAAATGTTAAATACAAAAGTTACATATTTTTCCCCATAGAATCCGAACCTGCAATAAAAAAGGGGAGGTTATTATTTAAGATTTGAAAGCTGCCCCCCTTTTCTCCCAGAGGGACAGATTTGAGGAGACAACTTTGACATCCCTAAATAGATTTTTCAAAACTATTGAACATGAATTTTTCCGTTTTTCAATCCGATGTATATTTCTCGAGTTATTCGAACATTTTCAGACTTTTCAAGGGAGACGATTCTCACTGCATTTTATTCAATTACAGTGCCATCTACGACTTTCTGAAGAAAATGTTAAATACAAAAGTTACATATTTTTCCCGTAGAATCCGAATCTGTAATAAAAAAGGGAGGTTATCATATAATATTTCGAAGTTGCCCCCCCTTCCCCCCTTGGGTACAGAGTTGTGGGCAACTTTGATATCCGTAAATAGATTTTTAAAAAATATTGAACAAGCATTTTTCCATTTTTCAATTTGATGTACATTTCTCAAGCAGGGGTCGGAAAAACTACTTTTTGTTTGTAGCGAACTACAACTACAACTACTTGTTTTAAAAAGTAGCGGCTACAAACTACTTTTCAAAAGTAGTCACTTCTTCGCTACTTTAGTTATCATCGCTTATTAAATACACTGCAAACGATTTGTCCCCATAGACCATAATGTAACAGAATTCTTTTGAATGTCCCCGTAAGCTGATATAAATGCTACACATTTCATTTTCAATACTGAAGATTATATGGTAAACTTCAATAACATATAAAACTTTCATGGCAATCCAAGTACATTTACGAGAGTTAGAGCACGGACAGACAGACAAAGCGAATTCATACACTTTTTAATTATGTTGGAAAGTGTTAAAAAGAGGACATTTGAAAACAAAAATTGTAATAATCTTACAAATTTATGAGAGTGATAATAGCACAGTAGCGCTTAAGGTGGTTCTCAAATTCCTTGCTCAACAACGCGAAACTTTCTAATACATTGATTCATTTTTAAACACAAAGGCATAAATTTGGCAGGTCTGACTATTGAAGCAATTTGGAATCGAAATGAATTTTTCATTTTTTGATAAATAAATTACTTATCGAGTTATAAGCGATTCATGTCACGTTTGTTTCCCTTTCCTATTCTGCGGCGTCGGCAATTCGGTTGAAAACGCAAACTTTGACAGTGTTTTCTGAAAAATCTTCTGTATTTACCAAAAAATAAAATAAAATAAAGAATAGTGGAAAACGTCTTTCGGTTACAAAGTTTCTGAATAAGAACACCTGCATTTCCATGCGTTTCCGAACAAAAATGAATTAAAGAATAATGTCATGAAGTAACCAGTTCAGATTTTAGAACAACCTTAAGAGCGGATAGCCCTTGGTAAATTTGAATATACATTATTTTTTTTAAATAGACCTAAATAGTCCTATTTCTTTACAATTTAAATATAGTTCCTGAAAGCAATTTAAAAATTGAACAAGATCATATAGACTTGCATAAGTTAAATCCTAGCTTTTCTTTTCTTTCTATCTCATTTTGTTTGTTTCTCTTTGAAAACCCGAATTTCAACATACTGGGCTTTAGATTCATTCTGGAGACAAAGATAGAGTTATTTCACTAAAACACCAAGCTAACCAATATCAAATCAAATATAAAACATTATAAATTAATTATTTTAGCAATAAAAAACCTGTGCAGGTAAAGTAAAAGTAAATAGCCATAAAAATAAAATTAAGCATTTTAAAGCATTTTTAAAAATAATATATTTTTATTTCCAACCACCTTTGTTTTATCTATTGGAATCTTCAAAAGGAAATATGCAGTAAATTAATTTGTATGCATACATTGGACAAATATTTCACAACGAGCGAAAGGTGTATTAATAAAATAATTTTTTGCGATAATTAACAGTTCGATAAGAATATTTTCTGAATCAGGGATCTTAATTGGAAAATACTCTTTTTAATGATTTATGAATTTTATTGAATAACGATTTAGATATTCGGTGCGAGATGCGATCCAGTAATTATTATTAATAAAGAAATGCTAACTCAGCTCTATGTTCAACTTCAAGTTGTAAGCAGATGATTTTGATACTGATAACTTCTTATTAATTGGACAAAGTTTACATGTTACAGAATAATTACCACTTTCTTGTCTATAACGTCAAAATATTCATTATATCCCGACCAGGGCAGTTGTATACTATTTTTGTCTGTCATTCTATTACATTAATCCCAAAAGAAATATCCCCACATTAAAACACAAGATATAATAATGAGTAAGAAGACAAAGGGTTCCCAGCAAGAAAATTAATTTTTTTTTATGAGTGAGTATGTTGCGGTTTTATCTGCAAATCCAGCAAATAATTGATAACGGGCATGCTGCCACTTTACGTTTCAGCTGCTAGTTTGTTTGAAGGTAGAAATCATTCCTTCCTAGTGAACTTTTAATAATAAAATGGTGCACTTGTTCATTTTCTGTGCTTTTTCGAATATATATATATTTATTTAATTAGAGTTCTAACGATTTTAAACTGGCAGGAAGCGAGCAGAAATTTTGTTCGAAAGGGAATATTTTAGATGATCGATTATTTATTTATAGTTACCAGACAGCAAAGAATGCGGTTCTTTAAAAAAAAAAAAAAAGAAGAGTTTTAAATTTTGTATATGGAGAGGCAGGGGGATAATTTATAATACTGATTATTTATCGTCACTACAGGGCACTATTTAGGGCAGATATTTTTTTAATAAAAATAAAAAGAACTTAAAGATTTTGTATTTATTTGTATGCTGGGGTGGGATGGGGGTGGGAGGAGTAAATTATGGGAGGTTAGGGGATAATTTAGATGGTTACTTATATATTATTATTAGGTAGAAACGAATGTGGCCATTTTTTTTTGTTTTTAATAAAGAGTTTTAAATGTTTGAAACTGTATACTGGAGGAGGGGCAAAAAGGGAAGCGTAAATTTTCGGGACAAGGAAATAATTTTTATTTATTGTCATTAGAAAGCAACAAATGGAATGAAAGATTTTATTTTTGTATAAAAATAACGATTTAAAAATACTTTAAACTCGTTTGTATGCTACTAGGGGGAAGTGTGAATTTGAGAGGTTAGGGATAATTTAGATGATTTATGTTTAGATAAATCTGTTCTTTTTTTAATAAAGATTTTACATTTTTTGCTTGCTGGGGGTGGGAGGCAAAAGGGAGAAAAAATTAGTCAGATAAAAACTTAACATAGCTAGGCGACTATACTTTGGTTAAAACAATCTTAGTCATATAAAAATACATTATATTGAGAAGATTTCTATGAATTTAAATAACAATACATGCAGTTTCTGACACCCAAACTGTGAAAATAACAGTTAATTTGTGACTGTGCCCGTCGTCTATGGAGAAATATAGGACACTGACACTGAGATTTGCTGCTGACGTTCGCAAATTTTTGCAGATAACATTTCGCACAAAAGAAACGAGTTATGATCATGTGATTTGAAGATTGGCACTTTTTCCTCCCTCCTAAAGTAGCGTCCAAAGTATCGTCGATGCTCGCTACAAACTACTGATATTTTGTATCGTGCTACTCGCTACACTACACTTTTTTTAATGTAGCGCGCTACACTACAAACTACTTGAAAAAGTAGCGGCTACCGTAGTTTCGCTACTTCTGAGCCCTGTTCTCAAGTTATTTACCGTTTCCAGACTTTTCGGACATACTGTATATAATTTGTAGTAAAAGCGATTTTATTTGCAACATACATTATGCCTAATTTTTATTAAACAAAAATAATTTTTGGAATTTTATTTTCCCAACATAAAATATTTTGATGATTACTGTAATTCCTGCTTATCAGGATTACTTCCAGAACTCAATTCAGATAGTTGGAGTTTGAGTATATTAACTTAATATTAGTCATCGAGTTAACTCATTATCAATATTACCAGAATGGAGTTTGTACAGCTCAAATGTGCAATATTTGTAATTATTGAAATACAATTTATCTTATAGAATATTTGGTTCTTTTACATAAAGTCAAAAATGAGTTTTCTTTCTGCATACACATACCGAATATTTTAGTGTATGACATGCACTTTTGATTGAAAAAAAAAACTGATCGAAAATTACATGTGTGCATATATGATGGTTATAATAATGAAATATTAAAAATTAAGAAATTAAAAGATTATCATAATTGCTATGATTTTGAATTTAAAGAAGATGCTACTTCTTTACAACAAAAAAAATCGTTATCAGATTACATGAAAAGTAAAAGTTACTCTACTTTACAACAATCTTTCATTAATTTTGATTATGTATCTGATGAAGGTTTTTTTTGTAAAGAAAGGGTTATACGATGAATATACCCAAATACTCAAAAACGAAGTCTGAAATTTTAGGTGTTTATTAAGTATACCCTCACATTTAAGATAAATAGATAAATTTTCAAGAAATTTCAATTCTGAAGGACTATTGGCATTACAGATAATTTTAGAATTTTGAAAATTAAAACTATGGCCAGTATCCCAAGAATGCTTGGCAATAGAAGATTTAGAAATTTCTTGGTTAAAGACAGACCCGGAATGTACTTTTAAACAGGTTTCGAGATTTCTTTTAGTTTGATCTATGTATAAGATAAATGACAACCATTGCAAGGAACAGTATAGATTCCCCATTTGGAAAGATGAGGAACGGGAGACTTAGTGGAGGGGAATTTAAATTTACTGGCAGGTTTAAAGATAATGCTAAAGTTGAAACGTTTCAAGACTTTAGCTAATTTGAAACATAAATGAGGATAAAAAGGCAGAAAAATAGAATTATCATGTTTGTTTTTAACAGATTTAGAAAGAGTAGATTTACTAGAGGCTCTATTGAATGTATTCACAGCATTATCGATAACAGAAGGATTGAAACCTCTTTTGGCAGCAACAGATTTTAAGTAATTAAGTTCATCATTAACGGAAGCAGAATATGAACAAATTTGAAGGCACGGTTTACATAAGTGTAAAAGAGACCGATTTTCTGGTTGGTTGGGGGATTTGAGAGAGCATGAGAGGAGTAGAGTTAGAAAAAGTTTTTTTGTAAACACATGTTTTGAAAAAAGAATAAAATCTGGTAACTAAAACATCGAGGAAGGAAAGTGTATTACAATTTTCTAACTCAAAACTAAACTGAAAAAGTAAGTTAATAGAATTGATAGTATGAAAAATGGTTGAAATATCAAAAGGATTACAACTAAGAGAAAAGTATCGTCCACACAATGCATCCAACATTTATAATTTAATATTCTATAATTTTTCTTTTAAATAATTCATATAAATGTCCCAGAGAATTGGTGATAAAGGATATCTCATGCTTAAGCCGTCCCTTTGTTTGTAAAATTTACTATTAAATTCGAAAGTAGTATGAGTAATGCAAAGATTAGTAAAGTTAATAAAGTATTTTACTTCGGTATCAGAATAATGGAATTCACATAATCTAGTTTCTAAACATGAAAGAGGACCTTTATTTGGAACATTAGTAAATAACAATTTGACATCAAGTGATAACATAAAACAATTGACATTTTATAATTTACTGACAAAATCTTAAGGATTTTTTATGATGTATATTATAAGTAATGCATAAAGTAGAAAAAAAATGGAACTTAAAAACTTGACAAGAGGGCGGATAGCAGTACTAATATTAGAAACAATAGATCTTGCAGAAATATTGGTTTTACGAACTTTGGGTAGAGCATAACAACGAGCCCAGATGACTGAAGAAGGAATAACACAATCTTTAGTGTAATCATATAATACAACAGTAATCTTAACACCTTTTTAACACAGGAAAGATGCTAATTAGGAGGAACTTTTTTAACTTCAGTGTAAAAACTTTTGCGTAAAAGGGCATATACTTTATCAGAATAATATAGTTTATCCATCAGAACTATTTGGCGAAGTTTATCTGCTTCAGTTATAATTAGATTATCATAGGACTTTGGTTCATTTACAGCAACATGCTGAGAGCGTGAAAAATTAGGTTTATAATTTAAATTATAAGAAGAAGTAATATCATTAATGATGTGACAAAGAAATGCATTTTAAAAGAGGGAGAGGGGAGCGTTTAAAACTATTTAAGGATTTCTCAGTTTCTTTTTGAGGAGTTGTTTTAATATATTTAAAGGAAAACTCAATAGCAGCAATCAGTTTGGAGAGAGAAAGTTTGCAAGACTGAGAAAAATTTAAAACAAGTTCTAAAATACTTTTTTGATCAGGTATGTAAAGAGAAATCCTTCCTGAGCAAAACAGAATTTTAGAACTTTGTTTAAATTTTCTCACTCTTGCAAACCTTCTTTCTCTAAATTGTTTGCTCCTATTGAGTCTTCTTTTAAATAGAATAGTAAAGTCACTCATTCTCAAATGGAAACTGAGAAATCATTAATAATAATTTTAAACGCTCCCCCTTCCTCTTTTAACACTAGAACGACTATGAGCGGTCATTTTGACCGCTACCAAATGAATGTATTCCGATTCAAACCAGAATTTTTTTTTTAATAAATTAAATGTAAAACTCTTAGAAATATGTTAATTGAATAAGTTAAATAGTTTTAAATAAAAATTCTGGTGTGAATTAGTTTTATAAAACTTGGGTAAAATTTCGGGTCGTTCTAGTGTTAAAATGCAAACATGATAAATTTTCAAGAAGCGTTTCTGGCACAACACAATTGATATCTGGAAAAGCACTGAGAAAAAAAAAGCTGGCGAATTTGCAAAAACACTTCCAGATTTTTTTAATATAATAAATATTAATATACTTTTTAAATAATTAAAACATTAGAATCGGAAAGCACAAGCAATAAGTGGGTAGTTTTCATTGATTTTAATCAGAAAATATTTTTTTGATATAGTAAATATTCATATTTTTTTAAACAAAGAGATCATTAGATTCTGAAGGGTACCAGCAGTAAGTGGTTATGTTTCATTTTTTTTATATTGCGATCTGAAAAGCGGATGCAGATTTTTAAATCTGCACCAAAAACAAAACACGCAATCCACATTCATAATTTTTTAATGGTACCCAGGCAGCACATCTTTATGGGCCCATGTGGGCAAAAGTGGGTCAGGGATATAGATCTATATGGGCTACCTATATGGGCCCGCATAGAATGTCCACTTTTTTTTCCATATGGGCCCATATGTGTTATCTATATTCATCTATATGGATGCCTATGTAGATCTATAATGTTATCTATATGGATCTATGTGGATGCCCATGTAGATCTACAACGATATCTATATGGATGTATATAGATGCCTATGTAGATTTATAAGGATATGTATATGGATCTATGTGGATGCCTATGTAGATCTATAATGTTATCAATATAGATCTATGTGGGTGCCTATATAGGCCCACGTAGAATGTCCACTTTTTTTTCCATATGGGCCCATATGTGTTATTTATATTTATCTACATGGATTTCTATGCAGATCTATAACGATATCTATATGGATATATATGGATACCTATATGGATCTATGTGGTTGCCTATATAGGCCCACGTAGAATGTCCACTTTTTTTTCCATATGGGCCCATATGTGTTACTTATATTTATCTATATGGATTCCTACATAGATCTATAATGATATCTATATGGATCTATGTGGATGCTTATATAGGCCCATGTGTTTTATTTATATTTATCTATATGGATGCCTATGTAGATCTATCACATTATCTATATGGATATATGTGGATGCTTATGTAGACCTATAACGATATGTATATGGATCTATGTAGATGCCTATATAGGCCCATGTAGAATGTCAATTTTTTCCCCCATCTGGACCCATATGTGTTATTTATATTTATCTATATGGATCTATGTGAATGTTAACTATATGGATCTGTTTACATAGGTCTATGAAAATTTATAATTTGATCTTTCATTCCAGATCAAATTTGCAAAATCATTATTCAGATTGTCTGTAGCTAATAAATTATATTATTTATATTTCCACACTGAGTTTTTAATTATTTTTTTTCTCGTTCAAAAACCTCAACAAGTTTAACTGCTGTAAATTAAATACTGGGCTATATAGAAAATAATATTTAGAGAAAAACGTAATATTTAAACAATGAAGCAAGATGAGATAAGAATTGAGCAAACCAGAGAATTAAAGAATTAATGAAATACACATATTTAATATTGATATGTAGAAAAGCAGAAATATTTTTAATTGAAGTATTGAAACAGGCTGACTTAAGAGTATCTAGGGCTCAGGTACAAGCATTATTCCAGGGCCCCCTTTCTATCAATCCATAGAAAATTTTCTTGAATTACGCTGAAGTGACTAACTGCACACATGAATTTCACACTAGGTACTATTCATATTTGTATACTATATACTATTATTCATATTTGTATAATCAAAGAAAAATAAGAGTTTTTTTTTTTTTTTTTGTATACGCATATAATGGCTTATGCGAGCCATTGAAATGTAAATAGAGGTCTTTCTGGCATTCTTGGCTATTTATTATAATATATATATGTCATAAGATGTCTAAAAGAAAAATGTCCCTAATTGGCCATCATTAAAAGTTTTAATTTGTCTTGTTATGAAGATAACAGGGCTCCCAACACATTTGTCTTCGAAAAGGGATCATTTTTATTAAAAAAAGTGACTTTGGGGGACCATCTATACTAAAAAAAAAAAAAGGACTTTGGGGAACCAGTTATAGTTCAAAAGGAGACTGAAAAGGGATAACATGTCTAAAAATACTGCACCAAATTTTCTTAAATATGCAATTTTTTTTTAATTACTTCAGAAAATATGTTAATTGATTATCTTTATAAAGGAAAGATGTCATTAAACATTGTACATAGCTTTATTTAACACACTTAAATATCCTATGCCAAGATGGGTTATATTTAGAACAGCAAAAAATGATTTGGAATAAAATATATAGCAAAAATTAATGCATCTAAGAAAATATTAAATGAATCAATTGTTAGCAGAGTTACACATTAACAATTACAAAAGTACAGTGCATTTCTTGGAATTTAACATGTAGTAACAGTAATCAGTGAATAAAAGAAGCACAGCATAACATCGCCTTCTATTAAGTAATAAAATTTAGAATTAGATTAACATATATATTGTTAATTATTAACACAAATATAAAATTCCATTCCTTTCTATACAATAGAAACTGTGATGCTATAATGTTCATCCAAAAAAAGCATAGTATGACAACTCCTCCTAGGTAGTGGTCAAAACCAATATTGAATTAATATTCGTAATCATCTTACATATTAAATTTGAAATTCTATACTAAACATGCCAAGATCTGGCTATCATGCAAATCGTTAAAAATGTGATAATAAAAATGTGGTTAAAAATACACCAAATACTAATCAGCATTGATTTGTGTTAAGGCTTAACTTAATGTGAAGTTTGATGAAATTTCACCCAGATTACCTTATTAAAATACCTCATGTAAAATGTAAAAAATGCAGCATAACAGTGCCATCTGTGCCAAAACATAATCTGCCATTTGATGAAATTCCTTGCTTCAGATTTTAATATAGAATGGCTACAAAATGTGTATCACATACAGAGAAAGATTTTTAAAAAATAATCAAATTGGATTCAGGTCAATTTAAAATAAGTAAATCTGTGAAAAAAAAAAAAATATTTTCACAATTTCCCTTTAATAACTGAGATATACTTCTCCATCAAAACCGAAAACAAAACTATATCTATAAATTAGCATGTAAAACTATATAAGCCTATAAAACTGTATCTCTTTATATCTATAATATAGAAGTTTATCTGTGTGCTGAAGAGACTGTTGCGCATAGAGCTACAAGATTTGGCAGGAAAGTACCTGCATGTCTAAAGTTAGCTTTTGAATTTTTAGATTGGATTTTTTAATTTAATTTTTCATGCGATTTTTATCCCTTTTTTTCATGTTTCAAAGTGATTTTTTTTCACATTAATAAAAGGAATTCAGTTTAAATTTTTCAGCCCAGTAGTAATTTTTTTCCTTTTTTCAATAGTTTATTCGGAATTTGTATAGAGATTTCTAAATTTTTCATGAATTTTTTTATGCAAAGTTTTTTTTTTTTTTTTTTTTTTGACATTCATAAAATGAATTCACTTGCGAAATTTTATATTTTGTTCTTCTGCTATTATGTTTTTTGATTTCAATTTTTACCCCTTTTTCCACATTATAATTTTTTTCCAGTCATAAAAGGGGTCTTTAGGGGGAAAAGGGGACCATTTGGGAGCCCTGAAATGAATTTCTTTTGAAAAGAATGGATTATTTAGTTGATACAATAAAATTTTAATCATCAGCTTTCTGATGATGTAGTTGGTTATTTTTTGGGAGGGGAGTTTGAATAGGGTACAGAAGCTGAGGAGGAGGGCCACCCTCACATAAAACTTAACTAAAGTAAGAATTTGTCATTTTGGCCAATTTTTAACATTTGTCATTTTGGCTTCCTTTTAATGAAAATCCATCTAATGCCCATGGGAGGCCCGGGGCAGCTGTCCCACATGCCCCTGTATTAAAAGTGGAATTAGACGAAAGATTATTACTTGATAAAGCTGCCAGAAACACTATGCAGTTGACACATTGATCACTGTAATGTTAAATTATGATACCCTAACTTCTTTTCGTTTTGCAATTAGATGAAATATAATTATTTATCTACTTCATGCAGCTAAATAAATTTATCAAGTGCACCTTATGACCTGAGAATTTTGTGTCTGTTGGGTCATGCAGTGCACACATCAAATTTGTGATCACATGATCAATTATATGCAATTACCTATATTTATCTGGTTACAAGCATTTATCAGTTTTATTGCAAATTGGAATAAATCAAGTTGAAAAAACCTTTAATAAGCTATGGCCCTAAATTGTGAACACTCAATATATATAATATATTGTCTTTATGCAATGTAATACAAAACAAGTATGTCACAATAAGTATAAAGTTTTCATAATTTGGGAGTGTACATGCAGTTGAAATTCTGGCGTGCTAACTAATAAGCCTATTTAATTCACCACAGATTTATATTACCCATAAGTATTTTGTTTTGATATGAATGATTAGTAACTATGAAACCTGAAAGACAAATCTTAATATGAAGCAAGTATGATTCACACAAATGCAATGAAGAAATTTAATGTGAATCATATGGCAGTCAATGGGTTAACCACCAGCTCCCAAATCAAAATACAGACTTTGAAACTGTATTACATACAGTTATACATTTGTTAAAGATTTTTTTTATGGATATGACATATCAATAATAAATACCTCAATACAGGACACTTCAAAAGTAATTTTTTTTTTTTTTTTTTTTTTTTTTTTTTTTTTTTTACACCCCCATTATTTTTCTTCATATTTTAAATTTAACCATAGATTTTAAAAAATAACAAAATCCTGGACACACATTTCCAAGTATAATATTTAAATAGTATCTAAATATTAAGAAGGGGAAAAAAAAGTTGAAGGGATATAGGGCTGTACCAAAAACACACTTTCTAGATAAAATATTTTGCCCACCAGTGGCAACTGCATTTATCAAGCCTGATATATTTGTCAAGTAAAACATCTTAAATGTTGAATATAACACAATATGTAGGAGTCGAAAACATAATTTTATAGGCATGACTCATACACTACCTGTAGCTAGAATGCTTATATAAAATTTAAGGCTAACTTTTGTAGAAAGTTAACCTGCAACATATTATACTTGCTTTAGTTTAATATAAATATCAGCAGTAAAATTCAAGTATGAGATAAAAGAATGAATTACTAAAATGAAAGTATTGGCTCATCAGGGGGCAGGGGTTCACAAACATTTATTTACCAGTATTTTAATAAACTAAACTTACAGACAGATGAGACTTTAATGAAAACCACCACATATCATCCACTGGATTTTATGTTTTGTGTCTCTAAAAATTTAATATCATATTTTACTTATTTTTAAGTTCACTTAAATGAAACTCAAGAAAGAATCAGAATATGTATCAGTAAATTTTATTTCAGTTGAAATAGTTAATCTACATTATTAGATAGTCTTTTTTTTCTTTCGCCATCCCCTTCCTAATTCTTTTCATTATGTCAGCTGTTGTTTCTTCTTTATACACAACTTGTACTGCAGCTGAAATAAAATAGTTATAAGTTTTTATCATCAAGATTTTTAAAGATGTAAGTTTTAAGCAATGTCAATTGATCTATGAATATCAAATTTTTTTAGGAACAGAAAAACTTTTAAAATTTTGTGTTATGTACACCAAATTTTTTTTTTTTTTTTTTTTTTTTTTTAAATACTAACTGAATTTTCTTGCATATTGAAATGCCCCTATCTTCTAAAATGTATAAATATTCCTAGGATAAATGTAACATTTTCTCTAGCTTCAAAAATAAGTTAACATATACTGGCAACAAGAATTCCCATTTTAATCAGGCAGCTTTGGCCTCCATCAAGACTAGACACCTGCCATAGATTTGACATTAAACAACTCGAGTTTCATTAGAAAATGGATTGAATTTTTAATTGGATGCTTTTAAATTAAGTATTAAAAACTTGATGAATTGGAACATTGTGTTGCTTATAAGCATTTCCTACACATAAGGCTGCTGTCAATCTAACCTACTTGATTAAAAAGTGAAAGAATTTTAATTTTGTAATTAAACACCTATTACGCTTACTTTTTTAAAAGTTTTTAATATTTTATTAAACAGTCAGTCTGACTCTGATTAGTTGAAATTGGTTTTAACCAAATAGGATCCAATAGATTGAGTAGTCATAAATGGCACCACTTGAAGCTGTTCGTCCCCCCCCCCACCTTGCTGTGTCAGCCATATTTAGCCATGTCTTGCACTGGAGACTTCTGATTGGACTGCAATCAGTCAAATATGGCAGATGCAGGAGAAGAAGAAAATAACTAGTTTTTTAGCTTCAAAGCTTTTCATAATGAACGATGGTAATTTCTACTTTTCTCTCGTTTCACAACTCCAGATCCATTTTGGATTTTAAATGTATAGATGTTAAGACCTATTTCTATAAAAGAAAATGTAACTAATAAAAGAAAATTTCACTCTGCCTGTCGGTGATGGCTAACGAAATGTACGACACAGAGGTCTGTCATACATTTATATTTTAAATGACACAATTCAATAAAAAAAAATATTCAAGATATAAAATTTTTTTAATTTCAAAAAGGTTCGATTTCGAAGTTTTATTTTTTTACCTTATGCCAATGCTACAATTGGACTAAATTTCAGAGATCCATTAAAAAGAATACCCTCTTAAAGCTGAGACTTTCCTTGCTTAAACAGTGCAAGTTGCCAAAAATACATTTAAAACTTTCAAAAGAATTCATGACTGCAGGTCACTTCATGCATCCCAGAAACTTTTTAATATGCTAAAAGCGCTTCAACACCACTATTTCAAAATAATCTTTTTACACTTTCTTGGCACACCAGATTTAGATCATCTATAAAAATTTCGAAACATTTTGATGCGCAGAAGTTCCACTAAAAAATTAAAAGATGTCAAATGTTGAAGTTCAACAAACAATGCAATAACTTACGAAATATATATATATATATGAGTGTGTGTAAAAAAACTGTCCATACCAATGATAATGTTACAAATATGTAGACCCACAAATTTTTTTTTCTCTTTAAGGCCATTTAAATTATATTCTAAAGCTATGGTCCTTGTTAAAACATATTTCATGATACTTAACACCATCTGCTTCATTGAAGATGATGGCCGGGCTGACAAATGTAAACACTGAAACAAAAAAAAAAAGCAAAATTAAATAAATGGAAATAATTACATACAAATATTATATTTAAATTAATACTAATTACAAGGGTCATACTTGTCCTGAAAAATAAGAAAATGTCATGAAATGTCTTAAAATATGGCAATCTGTCCTGATATTTCTGAAATTTCACGAATTTCTTCAGTGATAATTTCTTTAATAGGTTGATGAAAAATATCTGGAATTTCATCAATTTGTTGATGAAATGGATTGAGAATTTTGTTAGTCAATAGAATATATTGTGAGTATCATCTATTGGATGTTATGAATGTGAATATTCTCAGTCAGAAGATGAAAATGATCGCAAATTTTGTCAATCAGATGCTGAAAAAATATTGCAAATTTCATCATTCATTTGTGGAAAAAGATCATGAATTTCCAATTTCGTCAATCGACAGTTAAATAAGATAGCGAAGTTTTCAGACTTCAGTCTTACATGTGTCGGGTTGTACCCAATGAGAGCCCACAAATTCTGCTCTCAACCCAAATTAAATTTTTGTCAGTCCGAAACCTGACACACTTCAATTAGAAACTGACCCCAGCCCAAACTCAAATATTTAAACCGAACCCATTGTATAAAAAGTTAATGTTTTAATACAAATATGGATCAGTAATATGCAATTATTTCTTTAATATAAATTTTCTCTTTTTTTGAAAAAAAAATCATACGTACACATTCATTATATAGTTTTTTTCATTTGTAAAATGTACAGGATATTCTTTTTAAAAATTGTATCAACCTGGCCCAAAAGAGTCCAAACTAAACCCAAAACATCTAAAATCAACCCGACTCACAACAAAAACAATTTATGTCAGCCTGAACTGAAGGATAGATAATGTTCAGGTTCAAATAAAAATGGATTACAGGACTAATTTTGATGCTGAAAAACATCGTGAATTTTGTTTGTTCGTTGAAAAAGAAATTTGCAATTTCTATAATGGATCATAGAAAAAAATCTGGTATTTCATCAATCATTTGCTGAAGATTGTGATTTTAGTTAGTCAAATGGTGAAAAAAAAAAAAAAAAAAAAAAATCATGAATTTTGTGTCAGTTGGTCGATGTTAAAGGATAGTGATTGGTAGATTAAAAAAGATCAAGAATTTTGTCAATTAGATGCTAAAAATAATCCTGAATTTCATCAATAGAACACTGAAAACAATTAAGACTCAAGTTGAAAGAATGTAAGTTCGGTTACTGTTATATATGTAGCTACGCATGCAACTGTAATGCTTATAGGACAGTAATGTTTATACAGTTTTACTTACCCATCATACGTAGTATAGGGTAAATCTTGTAATCGTTTTTTTACTAACACCTTGAAATAATCCATACAGACTGTTTTTAACTAAGCTTTTTTAATTGTTAAATTTGGTTAAATGTGAAATAAAACTTTATAATTCTGATGTAAATTATTAGTTATTTCCAATAACTTTAAATATTTCAGACTTACAAGTTTGTTAGCATTTTTGTCATCCAGAAGCTGCTGCTCAAGTTCCATCAGATGATCAGAGGATGTAACTGGAAAATTGAAATCCGCAGCCTCATGCTGAAATACAATAGGATTGGGGCTGGGGGATACTCCTTGTAATCCGTCTATTTTCTCTTCTATTTTATCAATTTTCTTCATGTTTTCCCGCACCTCAGTTTTCAGCTGCTTTAAGCGACTTTGCACATCCATCAACAGGCGGAAAACCTTTTTAGCAACTAAAATATATATATATATATATATATATATATATATATATATATATATATATATATATATATATATATATATATATATATATATATGTATATATATATATATATATGTATATATATAAAGGTGAAAATAAGGAATTTCGCTTAGTAGCCACTGGCCGGTAGGTTAATTTTTTTAGTAGCCAATTACTGGCTAATGAGAATAATTTCTTTAGTAGCCAGTAGGTACATTTATGTCACTGAATATTTATTTATTTTTAAATACAATGACCTAACAGTAAGAAGGTAATTTATGTACTAAATAAAAATATTTTAATTTATATTGTTTTGAATAAACTTGAGATATTAATTTCCAATCTATTTTAAATTTTAAAATAAGTTAACAGCACAGTTCTACACAACATGCGTATGTAGCTTACTACTTATGTCACAATAAGCTTAGGTACTTGTGTAGCTAACGACATAAGTACCATTTAAAAAAAAAAAAATTATTTGTCTAGAATTAAGGTCTGACAATAATAAAATAGGTATGTTTATGCACTAAATAATAACCCACAACATGATATGCCTTACACATGCACAACCTCTGGCCAGCAGGCCAAAATCTCCACAAATTGAGGAACTGTGTGTATTTCGGCAATTAGTTTTGGAAAAAATTGTAAATTTCGTCATTCGAGAGTGTAAAAATCCTGAATTTCGTCGCTAGTGCGTGTAAAATCATGAATTTTGTTAATTGTGCACGTAAAAATAATGAATTTCATCGATCGTGTGCATAAAAATAATGAATTTCATCGATCGGCTACATTGGAAAGCATATAACTGATAACTTACATGCATCACTGGAATCATTTTGCACTGTTTGATGTTCATCCAAGTTGTCCACATCAACTGAAAAAGTAAATAATTTTTTAGACATAATACTTCATAAAGGATTCGGCTATAAAAACCAACTTCAAATTTTATGTGACCACTAAAATAACTCTAAAAATTTTAGATGTTTTAACACAAGAAACTAAATTGTTACTAAAAAATAAGCAACCCACACATATGTAGGTACTCATGTAAAATGTCAAGAAAATTTCAATTGGCTCAAATATATTATACATTCTGCATCATAATAAAAAACTGTTATAAAAATATTCATCCGTGAAACACAGCACCACTTTAAAGGACGAATGGCTAAAAGTATGTTTCATAGAAATTTTTATATAACATAACAAAATGCAGAACAGTCTATGGTTTAAATTACATACAACTATTTACTGATAGCATGCATCTTATTTCCGAATTCTATATCTATTTACAGATAAATATATACTTTCGAGTTACTGGTTATAGTGGTCTCATAACCTGAAATTTGAAAATTTATGGTCTGGAGTCTACAAGAAACATTGTAAGTGCAAACTAAAAAGTATATACTAACATACCTCTTATGTAAATATATATCAATTATACACTGGCCTCCAAAAGATAAGGTACAACCAGTTTTTTGTCTAATTTGAAAACAAATTAACAAAACTACAATTTAGAGAAATTGTGCTTTAAACAGTTATTTCTCAAATTTTATTTAACTTTAACAACAAGAATGATTTACAAATAAAAAAATAAATTTTTTTTGCAAAAGTCCACTCTTTGATTAAAAAATAAAATAAATGGCAGTTTTTTACGAAAAAAATTAAATGGATTTTAATAAAGCATGTTGTCCGGTTGTTCTATACCTGTGCTTTTCAACACTGTTACATTGGTAGAATCCGATGCCTTTTGTTCTTTCCAGATCAGCACACGAACTGAATCAATATGTTAATTTCGATTTTTAGAGCTAATGGTTCTCCATGAGAAAATAAAATAATTTGCATTGAAAGTAAAGTGTTTGAAAGTTGAAAGTCATCTTAACTTGCTTTTGTTATTTAAATGCACATAAAATGTTATAAGTGAAATAGTAAAATTTACTCCTTTAAAAAAAAGTCTAAATCATTTCGCAAATTTTAGTTTGTAAATCACACTAACACAGTATTCATCAATATGTTTGAAGTATTGGCTTTGGTGAAAAAATTAAGTTTTTAATTTTATTCTGAGAAATCTACTGAGATTTTGGCACTAAATTTGATTGATATGTTATTTTATACATACATAGATTCAATATTTATTTAGCAGGTGCTTTAAGGAGACCTGTTTAATTTCTGCATCAGCATGTTCATTATAAATTAATATAGCATAGAATGAGATAGAAAATAAATTTTACTACAAAACTTTTATAATTAGAAAAATATTTTTACACATTCAGTATGAGACATATTTAAGCGTACATACTAGAGATGATTTTGGGTGTTTTTTTTTTTTTTTTTTTTTTTTCAGAGGCAGATTTTGATGATTTGAAATCGAAGCCAGTCCCAGCTGAAAAATTGTGTTATCAGAGCCAGAGAAATAAAGTATACAGTAACAAATTGTTAATAACATTTTAAAATCTATTTCTACATATGAATAAGAATTTATCTTAAAATACTTGACCTTGTAACAATGTTTTGAGATTTTCATGTCCATGAAAATGTCAAAAATAGCAAATTTGTTATTTATGACCAAGCGTTGGCAGAAATCTGCAAAAGTCACAATTCTCATTCTTTTATGTATATATCAACTATGGCAGAAAGACACAAGTTTGGTTTTCCCATAATTCTGGAAAAGGACTTCAAACAGAAAGAAAGGATAGACAAGGCTTTATGTTACTAACACTGACTGTGCAAGAGGAGCTTCAGAATCGGATAGACTATTTCTCTTTATATCCCAGTAATAACAGCTCAATTAAATGCTCTAAGAAACTTGGATTACATTCTTATTTCTCAAATAGCAAGTTTTTTTCCTATTTTAATTTGTGAATAAATAAAATTTTCACTTTGTATCCAATTTATAAAAAGCCTAAGCCTGTTTCAGGCCTGACCTGAGCAAGTTTCATCTCTATTGCACACTTAATAGAAACTATTTTCATCAAGGCTAAATGCGATATAAAAGTACTCTCACCTGTTTCACATGAATTTGTGGATGAAGACTGGGACTGCAATTTATGCTGAGATGTTTTGGGACCAGATGTTTTCTTAACACGAAATCTTTGTTCCCGTGCAGGTTCAAATGAGGATTTGGGGAGTGTTTTAGGATACTTTCTTTGTGAAACATCAACAGCATTATTAGAGTCACATGCCCTCTTCTGAGGAACTTTTTTTTGGTTTTCTTCATCACTTGATGACGAATCGCTGACATTTGACGTGTCCAAGTGTCTCTCAAGCTTTCTTTCTGCAGATTCATATGTACCTTTAGAACAAAAATCAAACAGGTTTAAATAGCTTAATCTATAAAAGTAAAATTATTTGAAAGCTTACAGTTATTAAAAAGTAAGCATATTTCAAATCCCCCCCCCCTCCCTCTTGAATTTGAATGTTACAGCAGTAGTTATTTTAAACAGTCACAAAATCTATGCAAAACCAGTTTTGCTTATTACAGTTAAATAGAAAAGAAATGCAGTCAACACGTTTACCAGCAGAATATAAATTTTAAATAGTACATTTGAAAGCAAGAGTTAGTAAGGGGCCGTCCATAAATGATGTCACGCTTGGAGGAGGGGGGGGGAGGGGGTTCATGAAATTGTGACAAGGGGGAGGGAGGAGGTAAGAAAAAGTGTGACATCACACATTTTGATTTAAATAAAATCATTTAAAATCAGCAGATTAAGTTTTGAAGTTATTTTGGAATTACCAGAATTTAAGGGTACTTTTTAATTGGGGCTAAAACAATTTTCATGTGATTTGTTTTTACTTATATTCCTTTCTTTAAAAAAAACCAATTGCTCCTTCATATTAATATTTTATTACTACTGTATATTAATTATATTTTTTGTTGTAAACCTTAATCTTATTTCATACACAAAATTAAGTGCACGAATCATTTTTATTGTTATACTCACAAATGTCATTAAAACACATACTTAAAAGTTAAAAAATAAAATTTGAGATATGATCTTTAACGTAGTGCTTTGTTTCTGAACTGCAAGTATATGTTTATGTAATATAGAGTGACATGTGACAAGAGGGGGGGGGGAGGGGGTATGGTGAAGCGTGACACTTTGTGACAAAGGGGGAGAGGGGGTAAAAAATATTGAAGAAAAGTATGACATCATTTATGGACAGCCCCTAACTACTTCTTTTGTTGATATTTTACCGATGAACAATTTGAAACCAAAATAAATTTTAACAAGGGCTTAAGAAAATTCTTGCAAAATTCAAATAAGTGTTTCATGAGAACAGTTAATACAGTTCTTATGAGAAAATTCCAATCTGACCGAAGTTAAAAACTGTCACAAGACACAATGTAAGAGTAATTCGTTAAAATACATATGCCCATCAAAGTTTTTATGCAACAATTTTTAGTCCCATTTCGTATTGTGATTCTTATTAAAAAATAACATTTAAGCAGAAATATTAAATACAGACAGAGGAAGGGATAGTATTAAAAATTTAAAAGGGAGGAAAAAGAACACTTACTTGCCATACTATATATCTTGATATTTCTGGCTTCCCATTCGTCATTTACTATGTCTATACATTTTATGATAAGGGAAGTTGCAGATCCTGAAGTGGGCCATTTCACCGAGTTGTTACCCAACAGCCAGCAGGATGGAACTGTGTGCATTACATTATTTTCATCAGGAAAACTGCAAACTTTTTCATCTGTATTGGAAAAATAATTACTGTTTTTATGTCCATTATTTTGTTAAATGCAACTTAACACAGTTATAACAGCAACTGCCTTTGTATAGAATGCCAGAGATAAATACAATAGTAACCACACTTTGGTATATTTCAGAACGGCATTTTGTCTGTTCATCTGATGAAGTAGCAAAGCCATTTGTCTATTTCTTCACAAATGTATTTATTTTTTACATTATCTAATTTTGTTTTAAAAATAGGTTTTTCTGCAGAGCTAATTAATATATATATAAAATCAGGGTACGTAAATCTGACAATATTTTATAAAACATTCAAGATATCCAATATTTTTAATCTAGTCAACTTATTGCTTATTATTAAAATATATATAATATATATTATATATATATATATATATATATATTATATAAATATATATAATTAAAAGTATTTTCAGACTTTGTATAAATTAGAAACTAATAAATACTGCACCTAACATGAAAACTTAATAAAACACTAATCTAAATGGCTTTTTTTTTTCTTTCACTTGCATAACAAAAATCGCTAATCAACTAATCTAAAACAGGAACAATTTGCTTTTCACCTTCATAAAAAACAAACTATAGAAATCAGTATCAAGAAAATTTTTATGTTTTATACAGCAAAATTTTAAATACATTTATTTTTAATTTGCAAAATTTGAACATAAATGTATGCTTGTTTTCCTTTTCATTCCCTAACCTGTTGTACAGTTTAAACTGAACTAAACCAAAACAGAAAATTCTTTTCAAATGAAACTGTAAATAACTGATTATCTAAATTAAACAGTTTATCTTTCAATGGCTGTTCTGCCGGTGTCTAGTACAGCTCAGCAACAATTTTCACAGATTTTAACAGGTTTTTCATAGCAATGAAAAAATCCAGGCAATGATACTTAGTACATACAAAATACATTGTGATATTACATACAAAAAAAAAAATAATAAAAGTTGTGAATTTGAAAGTGGAATTTTCACAGCTGATGAGCACAAACCACTGATTTTTTAAACAATTTTTTGTCAAATTTACAAATTGTTGGAACATCAAGATCTTATTTTCTCTATTCTTGCTATTGTTTACATTTTGCAGATACACAGTTTTAAAATAAGATCCGATCAATTTTGTCCCATCAGGATGAAATTTGTTACCACAAGTCACAGTTAAGTAGATTGCTTTGACAAATTTTAATAATAAAAAAAAAAGCTTTTATAAGGAATATATCTGCTGTGTAACTAATGCAATTTTTAGTTATAAATATGCAATAAATTACGCTAACAAATGTTCAGTTCCCAAACAAAGATAAGTAAACAGACTGAATCACCTAATTAATACTAAAAAACTGTACAAAGTTTCAGTGAAGCTGTTATTGAAATTCTCCTTTTTACAAGAAAAGAGTGAAAAGGCATTAAATAAAAAGAATTGAAATAATCTTTACAGTACTCATGATAAGCAGAATTAAGACTTTTCTCGAGCTGCAATTTCAAATTCTGTTTTATAATTTGAAATTTTTTCCTGAAGTTTTCTCTGAAGTTTCAAATTTTGCTGACTTTTTCTCAAAAATTTAAATATTTTTACTTTTTCTCCGGAATGGTAAATTTTTCTGACTTTTCTAGGTTATCCAGGTGATTAGACACCATGTAAAAAAGTCACTGCCAGAGGCAATACAGAATAACAAAGTCAATAACAGCTGAAAAATTCATTTACACTTGTTTTGAGTGAAAATATAAAAAATATCCATCGTACATGGTTTAGGCTATTTTCATGAAGGGTTTTAGGTCGATGTTTGTATAACGCGCTTTTTAGAAGTACAAAAATCCATAGGTGATACAGCAGGTATATCATTGAAGGGTTATAGCCCTGATACCCATTTCTTATTCATTTTTTCCCAGCAAATTAAGAGTAGACTGATGTGTGACTGCTTGCTTTATCTTGATGCAGTTCAACAGAACTTTGACTTATAACATTCACAACTTAATTCAGCCTAATTGATGGCAGTGGGGATAAAGAGATGGTATTTTATGTTTGAATATTGGGAGTAAAATATGTTTGAGAGTATTATGGAGTTGATCATAACATTTTTTTCTCCACTTTTTAAAATTTTTATTTGCCATTATATGCAAAGCCAGCAAGAATCAAATTATTTGCTAAAGTTTTCTTTAGATTCATTAAAAACATGTTATAAGATTTTTTTTTCTCCTCTTTGATGATAATAAATGGATCACTTTATGGCAATCATTTAAATAGACTCAAGTTTCATCTACTGTAACATTTTTCTCTGGATAAATGCTTCTCATACAGAACTCTGCATTGTGTTTTACATTGGGCGATATGGTGGCGATAAAGACTATGAACATTGTGCTTTTGGCCTTTTAAAATTGAAATCAGTGTTAATTATTTTGTCGACACCAAGCATTTTAACGATTTAACAACAGTTCTTTGACTTGGAGGATTTTCTTTTATTATAAAAGATCTTTAATTGCAATGTTCGAAGAATTCCTTTTGTCCTTTTCTTGGGTACATATTTGGAACAATTTTTTCACTTGAAGCTAGACATTCACATTTTGTCCTTGTCTTATTAACAATATTACATACTGTGGCTTTAGATGATATAGAAAAAACATGCCTTTCACAGTGTTTATTAATAACTGAATACGAAAACTTTTCAAAAGTTCAAAAATATAGCCTTCCATCTACTGGTCTTTTAAAAGCACCATGTTGCATGTAAACAAAAATTTCAGATGCCAGATGAAAATTTATACTTTCAATAACAGTGTAAAAAAAAAAAAAAATACTCTATGCCGATAATTTTTTTCTTCACCAAAATAAACTTGTCTAAAAAAGGTGCAAACAGCCTCTGAAATAGTGAACATGATTTGTCAAATTTTAGAACATTTTGTCTTTTTTGAAAAAAGCATGATGAAGTGTAATGGCAAAGCCATTATCTCTTTCTTCACAAATGCATTTATTTTTTACATTTTGTAATTTTGTGCTAAAAATAGGTTTTTCAGCAGAATTAATTTTAAAAATTCCTAAGTTTGTAGACGGACAAGGATATGAATATACATCACCTATAATTGGAATATTCCGGCAAATCAAATAAATTTCACCATCCGCTGAAGCTTTTACAATATTTAATATTTTAACAATCTTTCCATTTGTAAGATATACATATTTATTTCTACAAGATTTAACATTAATTATATTGTTTTCAAAATTTAAAACACTGTATTGTGAGCCAGCAATATTTTTAGTCGGACCTCGTGCATGCTCCTGTTGTAGACTTAAATGTTCAGAATTTGTGAAGCAGGAATTTTGCTCAGACAGACGTTTCACTAACTGAGTCAAAGGTTTATTAGGACTTCTAATTAATGACTTCAAGAAACCTAAATAGTTTTCAAAAGGAAAGCATGACACAGAGTCCAGATTCCCAAAAACTTTCACTATCATCTGCTAGATGAATTAAGCTGTGAATGTTATAAGTCAAAGTTTCCACTCCATATATTCCTTTCATTTCTTCAACAAAGAATGTTAGTAAATCTTCAGCATATTTTACATGATTCTCCAGTTTGAAAAGCTCTTGACTTGCAAGAATTGATGATGCGGCATGCAAGATCAAAAAGTGATTATATTGTTTTTCTGGGAGAATTTTGCGCAAAACAATAGGGCCTAAATATAAAAGAAATTGCCGAAATTCTGTGGCTTTCCATCGGTCTATATAGTGTAAACCTCTGGGCTTTCTGTTAAATTCTGAGGGTGAAATACTACGGCACAGTTTTAAATTTTCTGAAATAAGCAGAATTTGTTGCTGGCTAATTCGTACTTGGCGCTTACCAACTCTAATAATCTGTAACAATAACTTTCTTGTTACGCCTAAATACAACAGATGCATAGTCAAGAGGAAACTGGGAAACTAATTTTACATTCAGCGATAATAATGGTGATTCATATTTATGATGATTTTCATCTAACATTTGAGCCACACTGGAATCTGTGCGTAATTCAGCATTAGTTTTTGGTAAAACTACCTTCCCAGAAATGTATTGCCCTTTCTGTGTGCACCTCTCACAGCAATAATAGCCACTGTTGGTTTTTGTACCTTTTATGTATGCTCTTGCTGGAGCACACAAAGGTCTTGATTTTTACCAAAAAATTGTTGTTGTTTTGGTTAAATCCGTCTTTCAATATTGTAGTCATTTCTTCAACAAATGCTGTCATAAATTTATAAATACATTTCGGTTTGCTTCTTCCACAATAGCATGCAATTGTTACAAGAGGAAGAGTAACGTTTGTGTCAATTTGGCACAAAATAGGCCAAAACTGCAAATTGCTGCTTTTAAAAATTGGCAGGCCATCAATATTTATTATCAAATTTAGAATTTTATCAGGGCATAATTTCAATAAATCAAATTTCTTGAAGGCATTTGTGAAACCAAAATATTTCATGTGCTCTTCTTCATCTCTGCCTGATGAAACGGTGTCAATTTCTGTCTTCCTACAGGTTTTCAATAATGTTCTCCCATCCTTTGGTAGATCTTTCACTATACAGCCAAGCAGCACAAGTAATGCAGATAATGCAGTTAGGGAAATTTTATAATGCACAGCCCAATTTTTTAATTTTGTAGCAAAAGAACTATCTGAATCTTGTTCATTCACAAATTTATTTTCTTCATCATCAGTAGATAGAAAATCAGACAAATATTCTGCATCTATGTCACCTAAACTACTTATTTCAGATTCTGCTTCACTCTGAATCATTTTCTAAACTATCAGCAGACAGAAAATCATCCTCTAAATCTTCGTTACTCGAAGATTTTGCAGATTCCTCAGCATCACACGAAGATTTTGCAGATTCCTTGTCATCACTCGATTCTTTAGGCATATAAGATTCTTGTAGTGCTAAATCTGCTACATAAGAATTCGACATCTCTGAATCTACATGAGGTGCATCATTTATTTTCTGTAAGGAAGATGCTTCTTCTGAATTATATGACATTATCTGATGAATTCTTTCCTCTACTTTAAGCTCTTCCAAACATTTTTCAGCTTTTTGCTTACAATATTTGGATCTTGCATTGCCACTCATTGACATTATCTGCAACCAAAACAAAAAGTCACTAGAAGTATTGCAAAATTAGTTAGAAATACTTTTATCTATACTACTAAAATAAAGTTTTACTCTGTGTGTGTGCGTGTCAGTGATGATGACTTGGAAAATCTAGCTGACCTTGAAGCCTGAAAATTTAGATTTAGGTAGTCCAAACCCTCTCCTGGTACACCTGAGCGTCGGAATTTTAATATTTTGAAAATTTGAGTAGTTAATAATTAAATCTGATCAAAGATCACAAATAAAAAATCACTCTTCCGAAATCCATGTACGCATGCTCAGAAGCCATTTATCCTTATCTCTGTGACTAGAAGAAACAAAGCACCAGTCACCCCGTTTCTTTTTAAGTTTGTCTAAATTCTCCATGGGCGAACAGCTGAAAATGCGGAAAAGACCGTCTACATATTCTCGAACGACCTGGTTGGCAAGTATATTAAATTACTACAAGTAAAAGAATAAGTAGCCGGATTTTCTCATTTTACTTTTACAATAACAAAAATACCAAATTAGAGCTAATGAGAATGAAATCTGCTTTAAAAGAAAAAACTAATTGGCATAAAAATGTCAAGTACAGCAAGAGCTTCTCCTGTAGAGATTAAAGAGTTTTTTTTTTTCCTTTACTTTTGAACTCATACACCAAATACAGAAATTAGTTAAGGATTGAAAAGGCAGGAAAACTTTTTTATTCTTTAAATTTGAAACCCTGAATACTAATAAACAGTAGTGTTAATAATGCTGCTATATAATATTTTGAGGATTTCAGATATAAACAATTTAATATTAAATGTAAATTTTGGTTTGCTGCAGATTAACACAGAAAATTCTGCTACTGGGCACAAACTTATGAGCAGATTTTTCATAATTTCATGAAAACAGAACCCAGTCTGAAAAGTCTATTTAGACTCCTGTTATTACATACAACTAGTGTGTGTATGATCTTATGTTTCATACTTATTTACATATACATACATTAGGGTGGGTCAAAAAAACTAAAATTTATATAATCGAAACATAATAGTGCGGGAAAGTTGCCATTGGTAATAAGGAATAAATTCGCAAAATATTACACCAAATGGTTAACATCTTTTACCGTTGCAAAGAGCGCCAAAGTTTAAAAAAATCACAAAAAAATGATTTTATCTAAAAAAAATTAAATTATCCAACCATAACAATACAATTTCTAATAGATTGCAACAGTTACTTCAAGATGTTAAAATTCCAATAAAATTTTATTATGGTGAAATCATTTCTATTTCCGCAGCAGAAGCGGTCAAAATTTTGAATTGCAAAAATTTCAATTTTCAGTTTTTTCCAATTTTTATTATATGTTTACAATGAAATAAATTTACATTATATCTAGTAATAACTTATAAATGTCTAGTAATTTTGATCATGGTGTAGCCAACCAAGGGTGAGAGGGGCCCGCCCCTCATTTTAAATTTGAGAGGAAGGGGCTTTTTGAAGGGATCTTAGGGATTTTCCATCAATTTTTACGGATTTTTTTCTAGGGTGCTCCCAAAAAGGGAAAATGATGTGGTATTTATGAGTATGGGGACCCTCCCTACAAAAAAAATCACCAAAATTTCCCAGAAATTCCTTCAAAAAGACTTGTTCAAACTCTCAAATTCATGGGGGAGGCGACCCCTCTCGGCCTTGGTTGGCAACACCATGATAAAAATTACTAGACATTTATAAGTTATTACTAGATATAATGTAAATTTATTTAATTGTAGAACTATAATAAAAATAGGGAAAATTGAAAAAAAAACTGAAAATTGAAAATTTTGCCTTTTTTTTTTCAAAATTTTGACTGTTTCTGCGGCGGTAATAGAAATGATTTCACCATAGTAAAATTTTATTGGAATATTACTAACATATTGAAGTAACTGTTGCATTCTATTAGAAATTGTATTGTTAAGGTTGGATAATTTAATTTTTTTTTTCAAAAAAATAATTTTTTTGTAATTTTTCAAAATTTTGGCCTTTTGCGCCGGTAAAAGATATCAACCATTTGGTGTAACATTTTGAGAATTTATTCTTTATTACCAATGGCAACTTTCCCACACTATTATGTTTCGATAATATAATTTTCAGTTTTTTCAACCCACCCTAATATACATATTACATACTTTCTTTTTCTTTCAAATAAAATTCTGGGTTATGAAAAATTGTAAATTAATTTTTTTGGTCTCTAGATTTATTGTATTTTCTTGTTATTTTGTATAAACATTTGGTATATACAAATGTTATTATATTATGTGTTAATTTTATCAAAATTAACAATTTTGATAAAATCTGATAGCCAGCAAAAAATTCTAGTCGCTAGTAAAACATCCCACCTCATCTCTGTCATTGATTTTCAAAAAACAAAAAGTTTTTTTTATGAATTAAGAAAATATAATAACAAACATAGTTTAGAATTATTAGTTACATATTTTAGAATAGTATATAATTTAGAAAAAATAATCAGATGAAACATATCAAATTTATACATCTCTTGGAGGAAAAAAAAAACAGAAAGAAAGAAATATTTTAAAGTATGAATTTACCAGCATGTTCGTAAAATGCTAAATGCCAAATGCCTCAACTGTCTGTATAGTTGAGTGCTACAAAATATGTATCTGATGAGGGGAATATTAATAAATAGTGAAACGGGAGGAAAAATTGCCTATGTTCTTCTCAAAATCAGTCAAATTATTCTGATTTTATTATAAAATTTGCAGCTCATGATCTTATTTTTGCCAAATTAAAAATAAAAGTTAGAAACTATATTCAAACAAAAAATATTTAAAATTTGTTTCTTAATATGAGGAAGTAAGAAAAAAATGCTGCGTTTATTTTTTAGATCCATTTTTACACAAAAAATCCCATTTTTAAATAAAAATAAAGACACTGCCAAATTAAATAACTTGGTCACCGGTGTAAAGGTGAAAATAAGGAATTTCGCTTAGTAGCCACTGGCCAGTAGGTTGATTTTTTTTAGTAGCCAGTTACTGGCTAATGAGAATAATATCTTTACTAGCCAGTAAGTACATTTATGTCGCTGAATATTTAATTTTTTGTAAATACAATGACTTTTTACAGTAAAAAAGTAATTTAGGTAGTAAATAAAAATATTTTAATTTATATTGTTTTGAATAAACTTGAGATATTAATTTCCAATCTACTTTAAATTTTAAAATAAGTTAACAGCAAAGTTCTACACAACATGCTTATGTAGACACTAAGCTTAGGTACTTGTGTAGCTAACTACATAAGTACCTTTTAAAAAATAATATATGTCTCCAGAATTAAGGCCTGACAATAAAATAGGTATGTTTATGAACTAAATAATAACCCACAACATGATATGCAATACACATGCACAACCTTTGGTCAGCAGGCCAAAATCTACACAAATTGGGGAATTGTGTGTATTTCGCTAATTAGTTCTGGAAGAAATTGCACATTTCATCATTCAAGAGTATAAAAATCATGAATTCCGTCGATAGCGCATGTAAAATCATGAATTCCGTCAATCGAGCGCGTAAAAATAATGAATTTTGTTCATCAGGCGCATAAAAATCAGGAATTTCGTCAATCGGGTGCGGAAAAATTAGGATTTTTGTCGATCTGCTATGTAAAAATCAAATTTCATCATTCAGGAGAGTAAAAATTATGAAATTTGTCGATCGGGCGCAAAAAAATCGTGAATTTTGTCGATCAAACGCGTAAAAATCAGGAATTTCTTCAATCTAACGCGTAAAAATCAGGAATTTTATCGATCGGCGCATAAAACTCATGAATTTTGTCGATTATGCACGGAAAATAAAATTTCTTGGAATGGGCGCGTAAAAGCTATGAATTTCTTCGAACAGGTGCGTAAAAATTACGAATTTCATCGAACGGACGCAGAAAAATCGCTAAATTTAGGGAAAAATGGTAATCGGGAAATCCTGCATTTGGCCGGTTCTTTCCATATTTTCAATTGCCAGTTTTTAAAGTTTAATCGAGAAGTGGTGACTGGCGAGTGTTTATTTTCACCTTTACACCAGTGACAATCACATTTGTCAAGCACTGCACACAAAAGATACCATTTAAGAAAAATAATAACCCTTTCATAAGAGCCTGATTAACATCATGTAGGACCACCCTCCTCCCATGACACACATACCATGGGAAGAGGTTCCTTTTCAAAACAATCTTGAGTTACAAAATTCTCAATTCTATTTAAATTTAGTAGCAATATTAAAAATATAAGGTCTGTATATAAGAGCAATATTAAAAATTTGTAATGTCCAAATTAACATATATGGGGATTAAATTAAAGTATTAAAAGATGATTTAGATGATGCCAGATTAATGTATATGAGCAACTGAAGCTCGCCACTGAGACCCTAACTTTGAAATGAAATCCTAATGCTATTTTAATCAACTTCTGTAAAACCTAATATTGATAACAATCGATATTTTGTACTTTTACAGTATGATATAATTAACAGAAAAAAGTACATTTATCTATAATATGTATTTATATATATATATATCTGTATTTTAAACAAGGGCGTAGTGTAGGATATAAAGAGATATACACTGTATACCTTCTGGATTCTTTTGAAAAGCTCCATATACCCTCTGTTTCTCCCCCCCTCCAAAAAAAAAAAACTATAGCATATATTCTAGCCATAAAAATTCATGTCTGCAGCGTATACCCTCTTTTTTATTTTTTTAAAACTACAACTGATTTTAAAGCACAGAATTTTTTTTTTATTTTGGATATGTAGGTAGAAAAGAGGGGGGGGGGACACAAACAACAGGACCTGGTCTTTTGGCTTAATCTGGTCATGCCATGTATTACAGAAATGATACTGTATTATTTTAATATTTTTTGTAGTTTAATTCTATATAGGTCATTCCATGCCAAATCAACCAAAAATTTTCAATATTCAACCTGACCATTTCAGATTTTAATGATACTGTCAAGAATCATTCTTCCTGATGATATAAATGAGAATATATCTTTAAAAAAATTTATCATTAGATTTTCATACAATTTTTTTAATTTCGAAAAATTATCATTTTTTGGCTTGCATAAATGTTTTCAATTTTGATATTCCATAAGGTTTAATTTGATATGCAAGTTGACTATGCTTGGTTAAATAAAAACAAAAATATACCTATACTTTTTTAATTAAAAAAAAAATTAGATAGTGTTATTTAAAATATTTGAAAAAGATATGTTTTTTGTAATATTATATAAGCTTGAAATGTTGAAATTTTTAGAGTGAGATCTCAATGGTATCCGGAGTTATGAAATAAAAGCTGAAGATTACCATACAAATAATAAATAGATAACAAAATAAGCTAGAGTTAGATTACTATTTATATGGTAATCTTCAGCTTTTATTTCATAACTCCTGATCCCATTGAGATCCCACTCTAAAAATTTCAAGCTTATAATATTACACTATATGTACAAACATTTTTTTTCAAAAACTTAAAAAAAAAAAAATCGAATTTTTTTTAATTTAAAAATGTATTTTTTAACCAAGCATAGTCAACTTGCATATCAAATTAAACCAAATGGAATTATTTTTAAATGAATGGTCAAACAACTCCCTACGTGTGATAGAACTCGAGAAAATCAAAATTGAAAACATTTATGCAATCCAAAAAATGGCGATTTTTCGAAATTAAAATTTTTTTTATTTAAATCTAATGAGATAAAAAATTAAAATATATATATATTCTCATTTATATCATCAGGGAGAATGATCCCAATAAGTTCCTTCGAAGTCTCAAATGGTCAGGTTGAGTCCTGGTTGAGGCATAGAATGATCAATTACATATTACATCACACTATTCTAAGGTTGTTTCAAGCAAAATTTAGAACCAGTGTTGAATTCAGACAGTTTTCTCCGGGAGGAATTTGGGACCCCTCTACAAAATCCATTTAATAAAATATACACCTTCACAAAATTACATTCCATAAAAATATACTCTTGATTAATTATTTTTTTAGGTTTTAAAAAATGCAATTTGTAAATAGAACAAATCCACCAGAAAGGAAAATTTTACCAGAAGGACATAAAAAGGCTATTAATAAATGCTTGGTTTGAACTTTAGTAACCGGATTTCATATTTTGAAAATGAAATGTGATTTTTTACAAAAATAACTCTTACTTGTAAGAAAAAATCCCTGCATAGACTTTAGATATTACTTTACAATTTATTTTAGCATACATATCACACGACATTAACATGTGCTTCAAAGGAGAAAAAAAAATTATATCTTTTTACAATAGCAAAACAGAAAAGAAAAAATAGTATTACTTACCGTTTATAATTCTTTTTAAAGAGCTGGTTCAAGAAGTCTTTTAAAACCTATTCTTCAAATACAAAGAAGTTTAAAAGGGTGAACAACAATAGCGATCAGGCGACAGCACGTCAAATAGGATTAGCAATAGCAAAGCGAATGCGAAGCAAGACCGGAAACAATGACTCTGCCAGACTCGTTCAAGCTTGTTGCCATAGTTACGAGGCCACAACAGATCAAGGTAGGGATTAATTTGGTGCTGCAAAGAAATTCATCAGAATCCAACAGATTTTATTTATAAATTTCTAATGGAATTATACTTAACTTTTTTTTATGTAAGCATTCTACTGAAAATTATATTATCATTAGATCTGATTTAAAATTAACTTAAAAAACACCACGTGTAACACACTAAAAATTGTTCCTCGATTCTGATAGATTTTCTACTAAGATCTATATAGGTAGCCAATATCGATAAGGACAAACCTAAGTTTTACTGAATGCTGTACAGATATTTAGCAAGTCAATATTTTCTTAATTTTAAGGTTAATTTAACGAATTAATAAAGCAATGTACACCTGATATTAAAACAAAATACATGATAAATGCACTCCGAAACCACACTTGTATACTTACAAAATCAATCTTATTTTATGATTATTATATATATAAGATAATAACATTTAAATATAATATAAATAATTACATATTATTTATATTATCCTTAAATCTCATTTTAAATTAACTTAAACAAGCTATATAACACTAAAATATTGTCCACAGATTCTGATAGATTTTTTACTGAGATCTATATGAGTAGCACATATCCATCCACACAAATCTACATAGTTTTACCGAATACTGTACAGATATTTACTAATTCAACAGTTTCTTAATTTTTACTGTAAAATTAATGAATTAATAAAGGAATATACACACCTGCTAGTAATAAATACTTAACTGCACTCCGAATCACAGATGTCAACAAACAACCACACAAAATCAATCCTATTTTATCATTATTATATACGTAATGAGAATAATATTTAATTATAATATAAATAATTACATATTATTTATATTATCATTAAATCATCTTATTTTAAATTAACTTAAAAAACGCTACGTTTATCAACTAATTGTCCCCAAATTCTGATAGATTTTCTACTAAGATCTATGTAGGTACCCCATAATATTTAATTACAATATAAATAATTACATATTATTTATGTAATCATTAACTTTTATTTTAATTTAACTTTAAAAAGGCTATGTGTAACGCTAAAAAGTTGTTCCCAGATTGTCCATATCGATCCATGCAAATCTATGTAGTTTTACCGAATGCTGTACAGATTTTATGCTGTACAGATACTATTAATTCAACATTTTCTTGATTTTATGGTTCATTTAATGGATTACTAAAGTAATATACATCTGATATTTTTAATTAAATACATGATAAATGCGCTCCGAACGACATATTACAAAATCAATTTGCATAAATATTATATTATCATTATTAAGTATATAATGATAATATTTAATTACAATATAAATAATTACATATTATTTATATTATCATTGACTTTTATTTTAAATTAACTTAAAAAAAGCTATGTGTAACGCTAAAAAGTTGTTCCTAGATTCTTATAGACTTTCTATTAAGATCTATATGGTAGCCCATATCGATCTATGCAAATCTATGTAGTTTTACTGAATGCTGTACAGATACTATTAATTCAACATTTTCTTGTTTTTATTGTTAATTTAATGATTAATAAAGTAGTATACACCTGATATTAAAATAAAATACTTGATAAATGCGCTCCGAACGACATATCACAAAATTAATTTGCATAAATATTGTATTATCATTATTAAATATATAATGATAATATTTAATTACAATATAAATAATTACATATTATTTATATTATCATTGACTTTTATTTTAAATTAAAATTAAAAAGAGCTATGTGTAACGCTAAAAAGTTGTTCCTAGATTCTGGTAGATTTTCTATTAAGATCTACGAGCAGGGAAGACCGAGCAATGCTCGGTCAAAATTAAATTTGAGTTCAAATATCATGACCCATGACCAAAATGACCCACTAATTGAATTTTCTCGAACATGTGACTTAGCCCAACAGTCTTCTCGGGCCTGAAAACCATAGGATGCAAAATTTAGTGTAAATTGAGACGCTTTTTAGATATTGACCCACATTGACCCAGAAATGACCCACTAATCTAATTTTCTCGAACATGTGACCTAGTCTAATGATTTTCGCGTGCCCGAAACTCGTATAATACAAAATTTAATCAAAATCGTTAGAGCCGTTTTTTAGATAAAATTAATTTGACCCGCTTTGACCCAAAAATGACCACCTAATCGAAAGTTCTCGAACATGTGACCCAGCCCAATAGTCTTCTCGTGCCCGAAAATAGTCGGATACAAAATTTCGACAAAATCGTTTGGACCGTTTTTTAGATACAATTAGTTTGACCATGACCAAAAATGACCAACTAATTGAATTTTCTCGAACATGTGACCTATGCCAACAGTCTTCTCGTGCCCGGAAACCATTGAATGCAAAATGTAGTGTAAATTGAGCCGCATTTTAGATCTTGACCCACAATGACCCAGAAATGACCCACTAATCGAATTTTCTTGGACATGCGACCTAGCCCAATGCTTTTATCGTGCTCGAAACTCGTAGGACCCAAAATTTAATCAAAATCGTTAGAGCCGTTTTTTAGATACAATTAATTTGACCCGCGTTGACCCAAAAATGACCCACTAATCGAAAGTTCTCGAACATGTGACCCAGCCCAATTGACTTCTCATGCCCGAAAATGGTCGGATACAAAATTTCGTCAAAATCGTTTGAACCGTTTTTTAGATACAATTAGCTTGACCATGATCCAAAATGACCCACTAATTGAATTTTCTCGAACATGTGACCTGGCCAACAGTCTTCTCGTGCCCGGAAACCATTGAATGCAAAATTTAGTGTAAATTGAGCCGCTTTTTAGATCTTGACCCACATTGACCCAGAAATGACCCACTAATCGAATTTTCTCGGACATGCGACCTAGCCCAATTGACTTCTCACGCCCGAAAATGGTCGGTAACAAAATTTCGTCAAAATCGTTTGAACCGTTTTTTAGATACAATTATTTAGACCATGACTCAAAATGACTCAAAATGACCCACTAATCGAATTTTCTCGAGCATGTGACCTAGCCCAATGGTTTTCTGGTGCCCCAAAACGGTAGGATATGAAATTTCGTCAAAATCCTTAGAGGCGTTTTTAAGATAATTTTTGCATATATATATATATAACCACCCGCAAGATTTGCTCGTATTAGAATATATGATATGGTAGCCCATATTGATCTATGCAAATCTATGTAGTTTTACCAAATGCTGTACAGATACTATTAATTCAACATTTTCTTGATTTTATGGTTCATTTAATGGATTACTAAAGTAATATACATCTGATACTTTTAATTAAATACATGATAAATGTGCTCCGAACGACATATTACAAAATCAATTTGCATAAATATTATATCATCATTATTAAATATATAATGATAATATTTAATTACAATATAAATAATTACATATTATTTATATTATCATTGACTTTTATTTTAAATTAACTTAAAAAAGCTATGTGTAACGCTAAAAAGTTGTTCCTAGATTCTGATAGATTTTCTATTAAGATCTATATGGTAGCCCATATCTATCTATGAAAATCTATGTAGTTTTACCGAATGCTGTACAGATTTTATGCTGTACAGATACTATTAATTCAACATTTTCTTGAATTTATGGTTCATTTAATGGATTACTAAAGTAATATACATCTGATATTTTTAATTAAATACTTGATAAATGCGCTCCGAACGACATATTACAAAATCAATTTGCATAAATATTATATCATCATTATTAAATATATAATGATGATATTTAATTACAATATGAATAATTACATATTATTTATATTATCATTGACTTTTATTTTAAATTAACTTAAAAAAAGCTATGTGTAACGCTAAAAAGTTGTTCCTAGATTCTGATAGATTTTCTATTAAGATCTATATGGTAGCCCATATCGATCTATGCAAATCTATGTAGTTTTACTGAATGCTGTACAGATACTATTAATTCAACATTTTCTTGTTTTTATTGTTAATTTAATGATTAATAAAGTAATATACATCTGATATTAAAATAAAATACATGATAAATGCGCTCCGAACGACATATCACAAAATTAATTTGCATAAATATTATATTATCATTATTAAATATATAATGATAATATTTAATTACAATATAAATAATTACATATTATTTATATTATCATTGACTTTTATTTTAAATTAACTTAAAAAAGCTATGTGTAACGCTAAAAAGTTGTTCCTAGATTCTGATAGATTTTCTATTAAGATCTATATGGTAGCCCATATCGATCTATGCAAATCTATGTAGTTTTACTGAATGCTGTACAGATACTATTAATTCAACATTTTCTTGTTTTTATTGTTAATTTAATGATTAATAAAGTAGTATACATCTGATATTAAAATAAAATACTTGATAAATGCGCTCCAAACGACATATCACAAAATTAATTTGCATAAATATTATATTATCATTATTAAATATATAATGATAATATTTAATTACAATATAAATAATTACATATTACTTATATTATCATTGACTTTTATTTTAAATTAACTTAAAAAAAGCTATGTGTAACGCTAAAAAGTTTTTCCTAGATTATGATAGATTTTCTATTAAGATCTATATGGTAGCCCATATCTATCTATGCAAATCTATGTAGTTTTACCGAATGCTGTACAGATTTTATGCTGTACAGATACTATTAATTCAACATTTTCTTGATTTTATGGTTCATTTAATGGATTACTAAAGTAATATACATCTGATATTTTTAATTAAATACATGATAAATGCGCTCCGAACGACATATTACAAAATCAATTTGCATAAATATTATATCATCATTATTAAATATATAATGATAATATTTAATTACAATATAAATAATTACATATTATTTATATTATCATTGACTTTTATTTTAAATTAACTTAAAAAAGCTATGTGTAACGCTAAAAAGTTGTCCTAGATTCTGATAGATTTTCTATTAAGATCTATATGGTAGCCCATATCGATCTATGCAAATCTATGTAGTTTTACCGAATGCTGTACAGATTTTATGCTGTACAGATACTATTAATTCAACATTTTCTTGATTTTATGGTTCATTTAATGGATTACTAAAGTAATATACATCTGACATTTTTAATTAAATACATGATAAATGCGCTCCGAACGACATATTACAAAATCAATTTGCATAAATATTATATTATCATTATTAAATATATAATGATAATATTTAATTACATATTATTTATATTATCATTGACTTTTATTTTAAATTAACTTAAAAAAAGCTATGTGTAACGCTAAAAAGTTGTTCCTGGATTCTGATAGATTTTCTATTAAGATCTATATGGTAGCCCATATCGATCTATGCAAATCTATGTAGTTTTACTGAATGCTGTACAGATACTATTAATTCAACATTTTCTTGTTTTTATTGTTAATTTAATGATTAATAAAGTAGTACACATCTGATATTAAAATAAAATACATGATAAATGCGCTCAGAACGACATATTACAAAATTAATTTGCATAAATATTATATTATCATTATTAAATATATAATGATAATATTTAATTACAATATAAATAATTACATATTATTTATATTATCATTGACTTTTATTTTAAATTAACTTAAAAAAAGCTATGTAACGCTAAAAAGTTGTTCCTAGATTCTGATAGATTTTCTATTAAGATCTATATCGGTAGCCCATATCGATCCATGCAAATCTATGTAGTTTTACCAAATGCTGTACAGATACTATTAATTCAACATTTTCTTGTTTTTATGGTTAATTTAATGATTAATAAAGTAGTATGCATTTGATATTAAAATAAATACATGATAAATGCGCTCCGAATGACATATTACAAAATCAATTTGCATAGATAATATATTTTCATTATTAAATATATAATGATAATATTTAATTGCAATATAAATAATTACATATTATTTATATTATCATTAACTTTTATTTTAAATTAACTTAAAAAAAGCCATGTAAACGCTAAAAAGTTGTTCCTAGATTCTGATAGATTTTCTATTAAGATCTATATGGGTAGCCCATATCGATCCATGCAAATCAATGTAGTTTTACCAAATGCTGTACAGATACTATTAATTCAATATTTTCTTGTTTTTATGGTTAATTTAATGGATTAATAAAGTAGTATACAACTAATAATAAAATAAATACACGATAAGTGCGCATTGAACCACATATGCTACAAAACCAATTTACATAGATTTACCTGGGTTTCTCATGGACAAATGGGCCCAGCTAGAGCCCATCTGTCCACATGGGCCCATAGTTTTGTGCTACCTGGGCATGTTGCAGCATTTTTTATAAATTGTGTGCTTTTCAAACTAAATTTTAAAAAATAATTTAACAATTTATCTTTTAAAATATTAACATTTTATTCAAAACTTATTTTTGAAAAGATTGTCAATTTATAGTATTATTTACCAATTTTTGTTTTTAAAATGCAAATTTTTGCTTGATTTTGATATTTTAAATATTTTTTTATCAGAATTTTTACGTATTTACCTTTTTTTTTTCATTTTACTAAGATTAAAGTTTAGTGTCAGATTTTAACATTAAAGGTATTTACATTTTATTTAAACTTATTTTTGAAAAAATTGTCAATTTATAGCATTATTTACCAATTTATCTTTTTAAAATGCAAATTTTTGCTTGAGTTTGATATTTTAATTTTTTTTTAATCAGAATTGTTATGTATTTACCATTTTTTTCATTTTACAAATATTAAAGTTTTGTTTCAGCATGTTGCAGCATATTTTATAAATTGTGTGCTTTTCAAACTAAATTTTAAAAAATAATTTAACAATTTATCTTTCAAGATATTAACATTTTATTTAAAACTTATTTTTGAAAAATTGTCAATTTATAGTTCCAAATCTCAGTATTTTTATATATTTGCCGTTATTTCCCTGCCCCCCCCCCTTCCACTATTTTTTTAATACTGTTCAGATTTTTATTGCTGAAACAGGTTTTTTATGCTTTTTTTTATGGCTTCAATTTCGCAAATTACATTTATAAAAGGAATTTTTGCATTATTTTGTTATTTCAAATTTTTAAATCCGAGTATATTTATATAGTATTTTGTTGTTGCTCATTACAAATCCCCCCCCCCCCCCCTTCTCTGTCTTTTTTTTTTAAATGTTTGAAATGCTGATTTCTGTTGAAAATTTCTTGATTTTGATTGCTTTACTTTTCTTGTTTTAATGATTAATCTCTGTATTTAAAAAAATAATAATACTAAAGTGGCTATAAATGCTGACTTAGCAAAAACAGGTTTTTTGTGCTAAGGAAAAAGAAATAAGATGGCAGAGCACGGGCTAATATGCAAGCTGTTCCGTCAAATCAATGCTTTCATTACTTGAGTTGAAAAAGACAAAAAATATTGCATTTACAAATGATAAAAGTGGCCTTAAATTCTTGAAGCATAATTTTTATTATGTGCTAGCTTGTTAAGTGGGTAATGAAGACAATGTATTTCCATGACATAAAATGTTAATTAGTATGATGAAACACATACTTGAAAGACTGATTTTAACAACGACAAAGAAGGTAAGTTGAAACTAATACTATAAGCTTTCACAGAAAATATAAAGTCATCAAATACCAGTACAATAGAACTCCAATTATCTGAATCAATCGGGACCGGACCCCATTCGGATAATCAAAAATTCGGATAATTGGATTTTTTCCGAAAAATTGGGTCTATTTTAATTAATTGCTGTATGTATGTTGAAAATGGGAGAAAAAAATTATTTTTAAAGAAAAACCAAGTTTTTGAGCTAAGATCTTAGCTTTTTCAGAAAGAATCGCACCCGAAATTGGGTTTCCCATAGAACGTTGCTGCAAAACCCACTTGAAAACGGCATCTTCTAAATCTTTGTTTGTTGCTGCCTTCATAGATTTTCTTGAAGATCTTCCATCTTCGTTTTCAAGCACTGACGCAAAGTTTAAAAGGGTAGGTTTGCTCCTTTAAATGTCTGAAATCGTTGATTGTCCAACGCCGTATATCTCAGCCAACTGTTTACTCGTAACGCCTTTATCTGATTGCTTTCTAATGTTTAGTTTATCCGCTAACGATAACACAACACATTTTCTTTTAGAAGCCATGACGAATGACGAAACGCACTCACAAACAAAACAACGCACCGAAGCGAAAGAGTACCGTCAGAGTAGTAGGTCAATTTTTAAATGAGCAGGTCATGTCACATTGACTGACTAATCCAGAACGAACAGTGACAGGTGGGTCGGGCCGGCTACCTGGCGACGGCCCATAATAAAACTGCACTATGAGACGGTGACTCATCATCCCAATAATGTTAGTCATGCGCCTACACTAGCTTCGCGGAGGGAAGGAGAATAGCGCACGTAGACAGAATCATTATTTTGCAAATCGCAGTATGTTTCCATCTTATTTTTTTCTGAAATTCTGAAAGTGATTCGGATAATCAGCGATTCAGAAAGTCGGAGTTCGGTTAATTGGAGTTCTACTGTACATGTAATTGTATATCACATTACAATTCACAAGAATTAAATCTACTGAAACTTTTTAATAATATTAATATGAAAAAGAAAAAAAAAGGAATTTCAAGTAAATATCATCAAAATAAAAATGAGATTTGCAGAGCTGACATTGAGGCTTTTGATCTGAAGATTTATACATTTTAAAGAGCATTTCTTTATCTACAGAGTTTTCTTTTCAGGATCAATTATTAGCAGTGATAATAGATAATAATGTTTAGGAAAGTGCGATTAAAAAAAATATTACTTGAATTACCTCCTTTTCCAACACCTCCAGTTACATAATTATATTTTTGGTGTACAAATAGAAACATGATAAAGAAAAACCCAAAATTATTCGCTTTCTGTCTGATTAATTGGATCTGACATAAAGAATGTCTAAAACATATTTTTGCGAATAAAATACGATAGGCTTTTGAAAGAAAATCTTAAAGTAATTTCATAAACAAAAAAAAAACACAGTTCATGAATAGAAATTATCCATAAAATATAACAATTACCCAAAAAAGGAGAGGTGGAATGCAATTAAAATAAACTGTCAAAATTATTTAAAACGAAACACATAACTGTAAAAGATATTAATAATAAACCACAGAAATGTTATAAATAAGAAACATACCTTTGAATAAGTAATGTTGAACCGAACTATTCCTTACATAAATTTTAAATCATAAGAGACGGTAGTCTCTTGAGTGACGCAGCGAAAAACCGAAAACCGTAAGCCCAAAACCGAAGATTCCGTCACTCTCATATATACAGCTAGCAGGACATCAAAGGAAAATCGAAACGCCGACATTTAATATCTCAGTAAATATGAGGCATACCGTTTCGATTTTTTCACATTAGTCTTATATCTATGGCCTAACTCTATCCTGAAATTTATAGATTTCTACATGCAGTAGATTTTGAGATCTGGAAACCAATTTTTAAGCGAAAATGGAAAATGTAATGGTGTAATGGGCACAGAGGTGTTATCTCGAAAATGGATCGAACGATTTTTTTTAAATTAATATATTATATTAATCGCTTTTAGATGAAGAGAGTAAGATTTTGAGCTAACGTAGGAAAACTCTTGTTTTTTATATAATCCAGCTTCAAAATCGGACTCTTTTCTTATGCTTTTTCTGGTAGACTAACATTAAAGATTTTCGGCCTTTTCACCCTTTTTTATTCCTGCGCGGTCAGGATATTCATGGGTATCACGGTTATAGTTAAAGGCGATTTCGCAATCATATCTGGCTGAAGAACTATTTAGATTTTTTTTTTAAATACGAAAACAGTTGTTAATGCAATTTTTAATATGTAATATATATGTATTAAATTAAATTATTGTTTGTATATTTTTCTTTTTTGTTATAATAAAGAATTTCTTATATCAAAATCTTCATTAAGTCGAAAAATATTTAGATTCCTTGATTAAAATATTGAAATATTTTATAATTATACATATACAATTTAATTGTTATTTATATTTAATTTGTGATTTTTTAAAGGAAAAAAAAGATTAAGATTTTTTTTTATCAATTAATTTGCGTAACAAGGAATCATTCAAAATGAATCAATCATCAGTTTGTTTTCTTCGTGTGCGATGCGATTCGCTGCTATGAACATTTTTTGAAGTGTTGAAAATCAAATTTCACAAATACTTCTAACTTCTATTAACAAATACTTCATGAATATATTTTTAATTCCATGTTGTTTATGTACGATAAAAAACACGTTTGTAAGCTTCTGTTTCATAGTATAAGAATCCAAACATTCAGTGAAATGCGTATATTTGATCAGCTATATAAACAAATGAAGAATACAGTACCTTTTTTTTTTCAATTTCATTTCTTAAATTTGCATTTTAAAAACAGATAATAAAGAAATATGTATTTATCTTCTAATATTTATTTTCCTAAGTCAGAGAAATGCAAAGTTCTACCATTGTTTTTTTTTTTCTAGTGAAAGTTTATTTTCAAATGTTAAATATAGATTTTACTTAATAAATCACGAAATCAGTCGTCAGTTCTCGGGGCAATGGTAGACGTGGCATTGGAAACCTAAAAATCATGAGAGAGGGTAATATCTTTAAACAAATCTTGTAGCAAAGTATTCAGTAGTATCTTGCACCAAATATAAGAAATTGAAAAAAAAAAAAAAAAGGTACTGTATTCTTCATTTTTGTTTATGTATTGTCAAAGCTATGCATTCTACCGAATGTTTTTATTCTTGAAATAGACTATTTAAACAGAGATAGAAGTTTACCAAACTTTTGTTTCTTTCTTCATACATAAACAACATGGAATTAAAAATATATTTTTGAAATATTTGTTAATTAAGTTAGAAGTATTTGTGAAATTTGTTTTTGAACCCGTTAAAAAATCTTCACAGCGCATGGAAAAATAGAAACGCTATAGAAGGATTTTTTTTTTTCTTCAGTTACCCTGAAATTAAAACAATATATATATATATATATATATATTTTTTTTTTTTGGGGGGGGGGGGTTCAGGAGTGCAAAACGTTCATATTTACTGATTTATTAGTTGTTTGTTTTCTTTTTAAAATTAAAATAATGTTGTTAAATAGCAACATCATGGTGTAGAAAAAAAAAACATTAAAAAAATGTGATGCATCGTTATGTACGAGAGATCAGTTTCAACTGACATTACAAAAATTTATTCACAAACTAAGACAGATAATTAAGAAAAATAGGTTAAATCCTAGAACAAGCGAGACTCTTGGCGTCATCGAATTTAGCGAAGCGATAAATGAGTTTTCTTGTTACCGGTTTATTTCTTACGTTTTTCCCACGCCTTCTGTGCTTGGTTCTAGCATGAGCAGAATGCATGGTTCTGAAAATTGAGCTGGTTTTTGAGGGAATTAGATTTGATTGGTTGGTTGACAGATTAGAATATTCTATAATAGAGTTCTATTGTCTGTGGGTTGGTTTGTTGTGTGTCAGATTTGTTGAATTATGTTTATGAAATATGTTTTATGTCATAAAGGATAAATCCTGTGAAATATTAAAAAAAAAACGAAGGATGAGAAATAACGGTAAGTGCATTTTTGTTGATTTTATATGATAAGATGTATTTTAAGCACTTTAGAGATTGCTGTAAACCGATTTTTGTGCGAACATTACTGACCGCAGCTTGAATGGATTTCATGCATTCTAGGGAGTGCGGAATATAGCAATTTTTGTGCATCCAGGATTTTTTTTTTCAGTTAATGTACGCGAAGCATACACATATATATATATAAATTATTAACTGCTGTTTGAATGAATTTCATGCATTCTAGAGATTGCTGCACAGGGAGTTTCATGCATCCAGGATTTTTTTTTTCTGTTATGTACGCAAAGTGTACATATATATGTTACTAACTGGTGCTTGAATGAGTTTCGTGCTTTTGAAAAATCAGAAATCTCTAGATTCTCCCCAATCGTAACCTGTGTTCTTTGTAGCAGAGAATTCACTACTTACACAGTTTCTATGAAAATTTTTTCACGAAGTAAACATTGATTTTATTCCGTTTTGTGACAATTTACAAAGTTTTAGCAAGGAGGAAAAAATAGCTAAAAATTATTAAAAATAGAAAAATCTGGAGGAAAAAATTGCTAAATGTTTGTATGTAAAAATTGAAATATCTAGACGAAATATTGCTAAAAGTTTGTAAAAATAGAAAATCGTGAAGAAAAACTTGCTGAAACTTTGTAAATAATTGTAAAACGAAATAAAATTTATGTTAAAATTGTATAATAAAGCTTGCCGTAAGCAGTGTGTAAGTATCTGCTTGCTTAAGCTTAAAAAGCATTCGTTCTGATTGGGTAGAATTTGGAGGTTGCCGATTTTTTGGTTGACGTGCGTAAAAAAAATAGCCAAATCGGATGTTTTGCTTGTTCTAGGATTTTGCCCAATATATTTGATTAATGAATTCATCGATTGATACTTTGGCTTAATTAGGTTTGAATTGGCTTAGTAATTTGAATCTTATCATGATGACGTTTTGATTTTGCATGTCCCTGTATAAAAAACTCCTCAATGATATTTGCAAGATAAATACACTGTCACAATTAGATTCAAATTGGTTCAGCATTTCAACAGTGATGGTAAGGATTAAAAAAAAATTCATATTTTTTGCTTTTGTGTGTACCTTTTAAACAAACTGTAAGAGCTAAATGCTTGATTAGCTAACTCATTGATGATGCGGCTAAGTTTAGGGATTCACCCTCAGTTAGCCATCTTGTTTTTAAATCAAAACATTTTAACTTTTATTATTAAATATAAATCAATCAGTCAGTAAAATTAAATAACATGCTTATAATAAGTAAATATGAATGAAAATTATTTTGGAAATGAGAAACAAAACAAATATGTTTTGAAGTATAGATAAAATGCTTCAGTGATTAATTTGTAATCACTTCAGCATTTTATCTATATTTTAATTATAATTAGTGATCTTCTGTGATTATGTAACATTTCAGCGATGCTGGATTGAATCCCTGAAGCATTTTATCTATTTCGAAAAACCGAAGTCAGAGAAATGCAAGTTTTGTGCATCCAGGATTTTTTTTTTTCAGTTAATGTACGCGAAGCGTACTCACACATATATATATATATACATATATATCAATTATTAACCGCTGTTTGGATGAATTTCATGCATTCTAGAGATTGCTGCACAGGGAGTTTCATGCATCCAGGATATTTTTTTCTGTTAATGTACGCAAAGAGTACATATACATGTTACTAACTGGTGCTTGAATGAGTTTCGTGCATTTGAAAAATCAGAATTCTCTAGATTCTCCCCAATCATAACCTGTGTTCTTTGTAGCAGAGAATTCACTACTTACACAGTTTCTATGAAAATTTTTTCACGAAGTAAACATTGATTTTATTCCGTTTTATGACAATTTACAAAGTTTTAGCAAGGAGGAAAAAATAGCTAAAAATTATTAAAAATAGAAAAATCTGGAGGAAAAAATTGCTAAATGCTTGTATGTAAAAATTGAAATATCCAGACGAAATATTGCTAAAAGTTTGTAAAAATAGAAAAATCGTGAAGAAAAACTTGCTGAAACTTTGTAAATAATTGTAAAACGAAATAAAATTTGTTTATTTTGTGAAAAAGCTTGCCGTAAGCAGTGTGTAAGTATCTGCTTGCTTAAGCTTAAAAAGCATGCGTTCTGATTGGGTAGAATTTGGAAGTTGCCGTTTTTTTGGTTGACGTGCGTAAAAAAAAATAGCCAAATCGGATGTTTTGCTTGTTCTAGGATTTTGCCCAACATATTTGATTAATGAATTCATCGATTGATACTTTGGCATAATTAGGTTTGAATTGGCTTAGTAATTTGAATGTTATCATGATGATGTTTTGATTTTGCGTGTCCCTGTATAAAAAACTCCTCAATGATATTTGCAAGATAAATACACTGTCACAATTAGATTCTAATTGGTTCAGGATTTCAACAGTGATGGTAAGGATTAAAAAAAATTCATATTTTTTGCTTTTGTGTGCACCTTTTTAACAAACTGTAAGAGCTAAATGCTTGATTAGCTAACTCATTGATGATGCGGCTAAGTTTTGGGATTCACCCTCAGTTAGCCATCTTGTTTTTAAATCAAAACATTTTAACTTTTATTATTAAATATAAATCAATCAGTCAGTAAAATTAAAAATCACAAAATTCGTCAAATGATCTCGGGAGAAAAATAGTGAAATTTGTCTAACAATCGCGGAACAGAATTGCAAAATTCGTCGAATGGCAGTGGAAAAAAAGTGCACAATTTGTTCGTTTATGGAAAAAGTCGTGAAATTCATTAATCGATAGTCGATAAATCACGAAATTCATCAATCGATAGCAGAAAAATCATAAAATTCATTGATAGTGGAAAAATCACAAAATTTATCAACTGGTTTCAGGGGAAAAAAATTTCGAATATCGTCGAATGGCTTCGAGAAGAAAAAAAATCACAATCCGTCAAATAATTTCTTTGAAAAAATCGTGAAATTCGCCAAATGGTTTTGAAATTTGTCGAGCGACAGTGGGGAAAAAATCTTTTTCCATTGAATCATCGCAATTGGAACTATTAAGTTTGACCAGTGGTGGCAGTAAAGTCAGTCGGCAAATTTTCAGTATTACTCGCCGATTGGCGAATGGCAATTTTGTCCTATATTTTTATGCACTTTATCGATGAAATTCATGATTTTTTACACGCCTGATCGATGAAATTCAAGATTTTTACGCACCCAATTGATGACTTTCTTGATTTTTATGCATCCGTTTGACGAAAATGATTTTTACATGCCTGATAAACAAAATTCATGATTTTTATGCATGTGTTCAACAAAATTTATGATTTCCCTTCTCCCGATCCACAAAATTCATGTTTTTACTGTGCCTGATTGACAAAATTCATGATTTTCAACTGATATGCTTTCCATCGGCCAATTAATGAAATTCACAATTTTTCTTCTCTAGACAATGGCGAAATTCGCAAATTTTTTTTTTTTTTTACCGTTCGTTGAAATTTACAATTTTTTCACAAACATTCGATGGAATTCTTGATTTTTCCAAGCCCAGTTGTCGAAATTTGCGATTTTCCATGCCTATCGACAAAATTCATAATTTTGCAGAACCGATAGACAAAATTCATAATGTTTTCCTATGATCTATGGACAATTTGCAAATTTTTCCTGCAACTGTTCGTTGAAATTCTCGATCTTTCCACGCCATTCGAGGAAATTCGCTGCTCGATCCATGAAATTCACGATTTTAAGTGCCTTATCGACAAAATTCGCAGGTTTTTTCAATTGATTTACAAAATTCAAGATTTTTTTTTTTTTTGAGTGATTGACGAAATTTGCAACTCCGGAATTACTGATTTTGGCATCTCTGGTTTCTGTTGACCGATTATTGAAATTTGCGTTTTTTTTTCTAGCGACAAAATGGTGAAATTTGTGATTTTTCCATGCCCATTTGACAAAATTCGCATCCAGTCGATGCAATTCATGATTTTATGCGCCTGATCGATGAAATTCATATTTTCCTACGATTTATGGACAAAATTTGCAAATTTTTCTCACGAATTATTAAGGAAATTCGAAATTTTTGGATAGGTTGGCATGTATGGTCTCTGCGGGCCACCAGTTATCCATCACGGGCCACAGGTTGTGCATTTCTAATCATGATGCAGTTTGGCTCATTCGACTCGACATCGATAGAACTTACTGATTTTAGTTTCACCACCAGGGGCAGTTATGTTCATGTAGAACAGAGAGCGCCCCTGGCAGTGGAAGGGGAAATTAATGGATTTTGGAGCTAACTCAAGTTCTATGGGTCCCATCACAACATGGTTTGATTCATTCAACTTGTTTCAAGTTTGACCACCAGGGGCGCATTCCCATCTTAGGTTCTATGGCCCCGATCATGACAAGGTATGGCTCACTCAACTCGAAATCGACAGCCTCAAAAATTTCAGCTGTTTGTATAGAACAGAGTGCGCCCCCTGGTGGTGGAACATGGAACTAACAGATTTTGCAGCTAACTTGAGTTCTATGGGTCCCATCACAATGCAGTTTGATTCATTTGGCTCGACATCGATAGGATACATCGGTTTTAGTTCCAAGTTTCACCACCAGGGGCGCTATCCTATCTCGTGTTCTATGGGCCCGATTACGGTGAGGTATGGCTCATTCGATTCGAAATCGACAGCCTGAAAGATTTCAGCTATGTTTGTATAGAACAGAGTGCGTCCCCTGGTGGTGGAAGATGGAACTAATGGATTTTGCAGCTAACTCGAGTTCTATGGGTCCCATCACAATGCAGTTTGATTTATTAAACTGGACATCGACAGGATATATAGATTTTAGTTACAAGTTTCACCACCAGGGGGCGCTTTCCTATCTCGGATCATATGCGCCCCATCACGACGCGGTATGGCTCATTCGACTCGAAATCGACAGCCTCAAAGATTTCAGCCATGTTTGTATGGAACAGAGTGCGCTCCCTGGTGGTGGAATATGGAACTAACGGATTTTGCATCTAACTCGAGTTCTATGGGTCCCATCACAATGCAGTTTGATTCGTTCGACTCGACATCGGCAGGATATATCGATTTTAGTTACAAGTTTCACCACCAGAGTGTGCTTTCCTATCTTGTGTTCTATGTGCCCCATCACGACGAGGTATGGCTCATTCGACTCGAAATCGACAGCCTCAAAGATTTCAGCTATGTTTGTATGGAACAGAGTCCGCCCCCTGGTGGTGGAAGATGGAACTAACGGATTTTGCAGCTATCTCGAGTTCTATGGGTCCCATCACAATGCAGTGTGATTCATTCGACTCGACATCGACAGGATATATCGATTTTAGTTCCAAGTTTCACCACCAGGGGGCACTTTCCTATCGGGTTCTATGGGACCGATCACGACGACGTATGGCTCATTTGACTCGGAATCGACGGCCCGAAAATTTTCAGCTATGTTTGTATAGAAAAGGTTGCGTCCTTTGGCGGAGGAAGATGGAACAAACGGGTTTTGCCATGCATTTTCATCCTTCTAATTGTGTTACTCTCTCGCTGTATAATTTAAAAGTTGAGTCTTGGATTCCTCTCCCTGGGCCACCACCCTCATATTTTATTAGGGTCCAAGGGGTCTTTTTTAGCATTTCTTTAAAATTTTATTTTAATGATTAATTTATACCCTATGCTTAATTTCGACTAATTGACATTCTCATCAATAACCTTAAAAAAGTAATGATATCAGTACAAAAACCCTTAACGGGTTAAAAGTTGTGACGCAGCACTTTCTTTTGGCTTTATGAATTTTAAATATGGGTCTTAAAAGCAATGATATCAAATTTAAGTGACGCTATGTTAATAATTATTTTTTTAAATCATAATTTTCTTTTTAGTTTTATTTATATTCACAGGTGCAATTATTATCTTAATATGAAAAAATATATAAAATTTATTCGCTGATGCTTTTTCATTCACATCTCTTATGAATTCAAAATATGGGTTTTAAAAGAAATGATATCAAAATTTGAGTGACACCTTGGCGTTAATTTAATAGGACTCTTTTAAAATTCAATTTAAATTATTTTTGGTTTGTCTTCTAAAGTATATTTACACATACAAACAATACTTTTAATTTTTCAATACACTTTTAAATATATTACTTTCACTGAGCCTATATTATGTATTGAAATGTATTTATTTCAATAAATTGATTTATCTTCTGTGCCACGCTATCCAAAATCATAAGTAAAATTTATGTAAATGATTATTTTGCGTCATAGTATCCAAACAAAGGGAAATGTATTCAAGTGGATAATATGACGCAAAATAATCATTTACATAAATTTTACTTATGATTTTGGATAGCGTGGCACAGAAGATAAATCAATTTATTGAAATAAATACATTTCAATACATAATATAGGCTCAGTGAAAGTAATATATTTAAAAGTGTATTGAAAAATTAAAAGTATTGTTTGTATGTGTAAATATACTTTAGAAGACAAACCAAAAATAATTTAAATTGAATTTTAAAAGAGTCCTATTAAATTAACGCCAAGGTGTCACTCAAATTTTGATATCATTTCTTTTAAAACCCATATTTTGAATTCATAAGAGATGTGAATGAAAAAGCATCAGCGAATAAATTTTATATATTTTTTCATATTAAGATAATAATTGCACCTGTGAATATAAATAAAACTAAAAAGAAAATTATGATTTAAAAAAATAATTATTAACATAGCGTCACTTAAATTTGATATCATTGCTTTTAAGACCCATATTTAAAATTCATAAAGCCAAAAGAAAGTGCTGCGTCACAACTTTTAACCCGTTAAGGGTTTTTGTACTGATATATATAGACCTGAAGTAGGCTTAACCTGAACTTATTTTAATATTATTATTTCCCTGTGTTGTCGGGTATCAAATTTAAATTAAATGAATTGGATAGAGGAGTTGTGAGCTTGGCAGTTAAAATTGTGAAAATCTCATGTAAAAGTAACGCTATAATAAACATACAGAAAAGTACTTTACAAATTACACATGTCAACCAAGTCCAACGCGCTGATCGATGAATGAAACTTTCGATTTTGATAAAGATTTCTAAAAACGATTACTCGAATATCGACTTATAATCGAAACATTTTGTGACGTCCATTCTTTCATTTCGCCATTTTCTTTTGTATGGTGTTATCCTGGTAAATTTTATCTTTGTCAATCTAAATATGAGTATTGATTTTGTGGTTTTCTTATTTTTTTTGTACATAGACGTTTTAGATTCTTTATTGTATAGTAAAGACTTAATCTCAGAAAAAAAAGGATTGTTTTTCTTTTCCTCACATTAAAAAATTATTAAAATAGCACTCAATATTTCAAATCAATGGGTTCGTAAAATTCTGATAATTAGAGTACTGTATTAAATAGTGCTCTCCTTGTAAGTTTTAATTATTATTTATTTTTTAGTTTAATACTGAGCTCTTTGAGTGAACTGTGCTTTCCTCTTTTGTTTTGCAAGGAAGATTTAACATGGTGATAATCGAATCATAGCACCATAGGTAAACTTTCAAACACTAGTAAGGTTATTATTTTAAAGTAAAGACAATTTCGACTTTTGCAGTGCATACACTCTTAATTTCTTTCTATATACAGTTATTATTTCCCCTTATTTTCTGGTTTCATCGATTATTATAAACTTTGTGACTGCGATATAGGATTTTACTATAATAAATTGTTAGATATTTCAACAGTGCCATAGATTTGCCTAAATGTTAAGCCTGAACTCAGACACGATGTAACTGACTAATACTGATTTCAATCCTGGACATGTTATATTTCTGTATTGGTGCTGTCAAGCTAGCAGCGGCTCATGCAGCTTATTTATATTTATTCTCATCCCACTCATGTCCATTCAAAATTGTTCATATTTTATCAGCTTAGTTTGATAATTTTTAATTTGTTATATTGGGACGGTTGGCCTGCTTATTTGATTTGTCAGACTGGCTTGCCCATTTAATTTTTATTATCAAACCACCCGGGAAAAATTATAATTATTTTTTTATTGGCCTGGCCTGTTTAAAAATTTGTCTTTATTTGACCAGGCCATTCTATTTGAAAATTTGCCTTCATTATGCCAGGCCGGTTACAGGCCTAGGGCTAATGCAGCTTTCTACCATACATATCAAAAATGAGAAAACATGAATTTTAATTGTAGCATATACACACACATCTATATAGCTACTATACATTTAAATTATTAAAGCGATTTTACATATTTTAATGTTGGAAATCTGGGAAAAATTTTTATTGTTTTGTTTATTACTTGTGCCACTAAAGAATTTGCAGTGTCATGTATTTTTGTAATTATTAGTTTTAATTATCATAATATGTAATAATATATATTATATTTCTTAATACCATTTAATTAAATTTTAAATTATTTTGAAGTAAACTTATGATGCTTGGCATGTGACAGCCATTCAATAACTTTACATAAGAAAAAAAAATCATATAAACCAAATTTAACTAAAAAATAAATCAAGTTATTCCAATTTTTTTTATGAGGAAAATCACGATATTTTATTATTAAATTTACTTCCTGATTATCATTTATATATTCTTTTTGTTGTAAAGGAATTTTTTTTAAAATATGTATTCCTTTTTTATGTTTAATTTTTGTTTTTCTGTTTGGGTACATGCATATCAATACTTTCTGACATTTCAGCGCTTCCTACGAATACAGCTACAACTTTTGTAGCAGTTTTTTCTATCAGCATGATAACAGACTTTTCTCTCAAAAGTTTTATTAATGATAATCTGCACATCACTTTTATGGCATACATCATAAGCATAGAAATTTGTTCATTGGAAAGTAAAATATGAGAGAAGTGAATTCATAAAAATAACAATTATTGTTTCAATTTGAAATTTTTATTGGGAAAACAACCTGAATTTTCAAAATAACATTAATGGCACAGCTAAAATTTAAGAAATGTTTTTGACAATAACATCCACAACCCTAAAATCTGCTAACTCCTAAAATCTGCACATCATTTCAGATGTAAACAATGAAACTTACAGTTAAGATGTAGGTGAAAAATTTTAAGTTTTTAAAAAATTTTATATCATTTTGTACACATTATAATATGATTGACCTCATGTTTTCTCATGAAGGAAGCATAAATTTATTTCTGAAAATTTTCAAAGTAGCACTTATATCAGTGGCGATCATGATCTTTTCATCAAATACACTTATGTATTAATCAAGCTTTTTGGTTATTAAATATGGTTAAACATGAAATAAAACTTTGTAATTTTAAGATTTTTATGTGAAATATTAGTGTATATTTAAAAGGAGCGTTTCACTGAATAATTAAAAAAAAAATTATCTCATCTGCATATTTAGTTATGCACTAATATTATTTACTTGACCGTTACTTTTAATATTTAAAAAAAATTCTTTATTTTCATTACGTTATTTTAAATTATAAACATTTATTATAATTTCAAGTGCATTATTAAATTTTAAAATGTAAACAAAACAGTTGCCAGAAATCTGCAGAATTCTAAAATCTGCACAACCTCTGATTTTAAGCTATGCAGATTTAAGGGAATCAACTGTATTATCTTTAGCTTATGTGGGTGCCTTATTTTGTGCCAAGGATGCACCTCTTTTATCAGAAAAGTTACTATAATAATGTAATTGGGTATAATCAGGGCTTGAATTTCAGGGTGGGATGATGGATTCAGACACAAAATTTTGAAATTCTGCCCAAAAAAATATCATTGGCGGGAGTCTCCTGCACAAATAATTTAATAATTGTCTGGAGAAATTTGCTTTTTGAAACAATGATCAAGTCCCACGACCGACTGACTAATAATGAGATATTTTCTCATGATCGATTGATAAATTTAACAGTGGGGTGTCCAAGATGGATCGATAAGACTCGCATTTTATCCTGCAACCAATTAACAAATTTCGCAATATTTTCTGCGACTGATTCGGGAATTTCATGTGACAAGTTGATGGAATTTACGAATCTTCCCTGCATCTGACCGAATAATTTTACACTTTTTCTCAGCAACTGACTGACGAATTTCATGATATTTTCCATGACTAATTTAGGAATTTCTTGGTGTCTTCTTTAAACAAATTGACAAAACTCATGAATCTTCCCTGCGTCTGACCAAGTAATTTTATACTTTTTCTCAGCAACATACTAATGAATTTCACTTATATTTTCCCACAATCAATTGACGAATTTTGCAATAATTTCCTGTGACCAGTTGGCAAAATTTGCGTGGATTTTTTCTGAGGACAGATCGATGAATTTAGGGGGTTTTTTCTGCAACCGATTGACAGATTTCCTGATTCTTTTTCATTTCATTTTCTTCTTGCTAGAGGTGATGAAATTCACGATTTTTTCTTCGAGTCCACATGAACAGTTTTATTATTTGACCTGGAAAATTTTGGGATATTTTCTCAAGACCAATTGACAAAATTTGCTGCATTTTTCTGCAACAAATTGGTGAGTGGGTGTTTTTTCTTACTACCGATGACAAAATTCACGATTTTTCCCTCGCATCTTACAGAAAAATCTTGCGATTTTTCTCCAGAACTGTTTGACAAATTTTACAATATTTTCTCATGACTGTTCTATGAATTTTGATATTTTCCCCCACAACTGGTTTGCAAACTTCACAGGGTTTTTTTTGAGCAGTCGAATGACAAATTTTGGGATTTTTTCTCCCTGCAACAGATTCATGAAATTTATGATTTTTTTTCTCTCGCAAAAGATTGATAAATTTCACTGGTTTTTCCCCTACAAATGATGGACGTATTTTGTGATTTTCATTTCTGTGATGGAAAAAGGAAAAGAAACAAGGGCAGTAAGGGCCACCAAATTTTGTGCTTTGCCAAATTGCCTTAAAGTCAGCAGTAAACAAAAATGAGATTGGAACTGCAAAAATCTTGTGATGCATCTGAAGAAATCTTTTTCCGAACTCGAAGGAAACATATTTAAGAAGCAACAAACTAATTGATCCTTGCAAATCACAGAAATTAGGACCTGACATTTTACAGTCAACCTACATTTCTCATGTAATAGAAGAAATGAATACCATGTATGCACACTTATTATGATGGTAGAACTTACTAGTCTTGAAAATACTTCATCACATTCAAATTTTTAAATCTTGATTCATTTCTAAAATGTCTTTCTGACCTGTACCAGGAAGAAAAGGTAGCTTTCATAGTCCATGTTTTTAAAAATTCAACCCATTTTACTCAAACACCCTAAGCTAAATTGCTTGGAACCAGATTATCCTGGTTTTCGTTAATACTGAATTTGAATGTGCATTTCAGCATAACAAAAATCAGATTGTTTCAAAATGTGAACCAACCTAGAATTTCAAACTGCTATATCTCTGCCATTTTTTAAGATAAAGCCAAAACAAAAAAAATTTCAGAATCTTTGTATCACGATCTAACACTTAACAGAAACAACTTTTTTAATTTATAATTTTTATACATGTTTTTTGATTTTTTAAAAAATTAAAAAAAATTAACTTGCCACCATTTTGAAACAAGATGGAATAAGGCGGTCAACGAACTCGGTCGAGAATTTGGTATGTTCTGTACACATGATCAGTCACATTTAAATTGGTTCATAGAATACGAGTGTTACAGCATAACAAATATCAGATTGTTTCAAAATCTCAGCCACCTAAGAATTTCAAACTGTCCTATCTCAGCTATTTTTTAAGATATAGCAAAAACAAAAAATGTTTCAAAATCCTTGTATCATGTTCTAACATTTAACAGAAACATTTTTTTTTCAATTTATAATTTTTTATACATGTTTTTGAATTTTTTAAAAATCTAAAAAAAATTAACTTGCCACCATTTTGAAACAAGATGGTGCATAAATCTGGCCAATGAACTCGGTCAAAATCTTGATATGTTCTGTATACATTATTAGTCCCATTTAAATCGGTTCAGAAATACGAGTGTTACAGCATAACAAATATAAGATTGTTTCAAAATCTCAGCCACCTAAGAATTTCAAACAGCCATGTCTCAGCTATTTTTTAAGATATAGCAAAAACAAAAAATGTTTCACAATCCTTGTATCATGTTCTAACACTTAACAGAGACAATTTTTTCAATTTATATTTTTTTATATATATTTTTGAATTTTTTAACTAGCTGAAACTGGCCAACAAACTCGGTCGAGACCTTGGTATGTCCTATACACATACTCAGTTACATCCAAATCGGTTCATAAATAACTGAGTTAGAGCATGACATATGTTATATATATATATATATATATAAATCAACATTTAAACAGAGGGTGGTTTGAGTGTCAGGGTCATGATCGGTGAAAATATACCAAAATTTTTTGGAATTGCTTTCCTCCATATGGCTGCAATAGTTGGCTTTTTGTACTGAAAACTACATAAAAAGGGAACAGGAAAACAAAGAACTAGCACATGTCTTTCACTGTAAAAACTAAACTTGCTGATCTACAAAATTGACAACAATGAATTGACTCTATTATTGTACAATAGTGGTATTAAATCACATTGTTCAGTGCCAGATTTTGTTTACTACAAATTTAGAGAAATAGCAATAACTTTGTATCCTTCATTTCAAAAACTAAACTGACTTTTCCCCCAAATAAATAAATATGGAATATGCACAATTGGCCCCCAAACAGAAGAGAGCACCCTAAATATTTTTATCTTCAAATTGTTGCTGAAATACAGAACAAAAATAGCAATTCGGCTGGATTTAAAAAAAATAATGCTAAAATAAAAGTTTATGGGTGATCGACTGCTGCTGTTCACAGAACAGGCAGCATGGCAGAATTGGAGGTCCCTTTCAGTTATTAACCATAATGATAGTTGACCTGATCACAGAAGATCTTACCAGAGAAATTTAGAAGCTAAATTCAATAAGTTTAACAAATCAATCAATGAGTTTAGTACATCGGACGACTGAAGTGACTTTGAGGTTATTCATTGCTCTTGGCAATGGTAGAAGGCAGTTGGTTGGGGCCGACTGTCGTTGCTGGTGGAATAGGAGGACTATTCCTTCAGTTATTGGATGGAATGATAATAGATCTCATCATGGAATATCCCACCAGAAATTTTTAAAAGCTAAATTCCATAAACTTACAAAGTGGAAACAGAACAAGTGCCATACTGAAATTATACCAAACTGAATTTTTTGATATAAACAAATAATTTTGTCCTCATATTTACATTTTTTTGGTAAATTTTTCTTGAGACACAAAATGGGAACCCTTCAATCAAACAGTTAAGAATTATGAAAGATTAAAGTTTCGAATGCCTAATATTAAATTCATTCCTAATAATTGCAAAACAGATTGCAATGCAGGTAGTTTTTTAAGGATAACTCAAAAACTACTTGGCAGAATGAGCTGTAATCTTTGACTTGCATATTTAAAATTTTTGGAATCAGTTTCTGTTAATAAATTTATATGTTTTATTTCTTTTTTTTTCAAAAATTAAATTCAAAAATACTTTTTAAAAATGAATTTTGAATAAATGTATTAAATTGTAACGTGTGAATTTTTTTTTAAGAAATCGATTTGTAAAAGCTTCAAATATACAAATCCAAAATTACAGCTCTACAGCCAAGTAGTTTTTGAGATAGCCTTTAAAACATTACTGTGTTGCAACCTGTTTTTCAACAATTAAGAGTGAATTTAACAATAGGACTTCCAAACTTTAAACCTACCTAATTCCTAAAACTGCTCGATTGAATTTCTTCTTCTTTGGTATTCTAAAGTAAAACTTACTAAAATAGCCAAATATGTTGTCAAAATTGGGTGTTCTTATTGAAAATTTCAGAAATGTTACAATTTCAGTTTGAAGACAACCACTAAATCTGTTTTATCATAAATTGGAAGATGATATAATTCCAGTTGTTATCCGTTTTCTCCTGAGACAATTTGATGACTAAAATTTATGGGGTGTTCTTTTTTCTTTTATTTTGGATGACTGTACATTGCATATTATGTGCAGCATTTCACGCTACATTGTGGCAACATTGTCGCAGCATTGCACACTACATTGTGGCAACATTGTCACAGCATTGCACACTACATTGTTACATCATTAGTGAATGTAAAAATCTGCTTATCCATTATTGACTTTTAATCACATTGTTTGGCAACAGATTCTATTGACTGTAAATGATAGTAGAGAAAGTAAACACCGAAATTTTTCATGTCTGTTACAATATGAATATGGAGATTCTCCCCGCTAAACATATTTTATTAACATAATTGAAAAAAAACATAAATCCCTTCAAATTTTCTTTTATTATACTTATTGTACAAACAGTTACATGTACTTTTTAATAATTTAAAATATTTAAATCTTTCTACAAGGTTAAAAAAATATTGGGATTGAAGTAAATTAATAATTACAGATAAAAAGGCTCATTAATAAAACATCTTTTTAATTTCAGATATAAAAAGAAAAGAAGGACTCATTCATCTTTGAAGGATAAAAAAAGATTTTTTTAGAAGTAAGGCACACAGATATTTCACTGTGCACATTCCAGTAAAAATTAAAAGTACCGTAAAAAAGTAACTTTGAAGTAAATAATTTTTCCTGTGGTAAATTTCTCTGACATATCTTTACACCAAAATAGGAGAATATTTTTTTCTATTCAAATTTTATTCTAAGACTTTTTTCCAACTATAAATTCCTCCGATAAATGAAACTCTCTTCTATAAGTGCAATGCTGAAAAACTGACTAAACAACTTAGACTTCAACGTGATACAAATAAAAAAATACTAGAAAAATCTTGTATTTCTGTAGCATGTCTGAAAAAACTGTGTCCGTGGAGCGTCAAGCAAAAGAAAGCTTCTTTATTGAGAGTGAAGAAAAACCTATTCTTAGTGATGTTGGGGGCTCTTTAAAATATGTTCAACATGATGATCAGCCAAATCGTACAAATAGAAAGACATACATTTGTGATACATGCTCAAACGTGTTTTCTAAGATTAGTAGTCTAAAGAGCCATCTTAGAATTCATACAGGAGAAAAACCATTTATTTGTGAAGTGTGTTCTAAAGGATTTTCAGAACAATCAAATCTAAAACATCATCTTACCATCCATACAGGAGAAAAAACGTTTATTTGTGAGGTATGTTCCAAAGGATTTTCTCTAAATTCAAATCTAAAAAAACATCTTAGCATTCATACTGGGGAAAAGCCATTTATTTGTGAAGTGTGTTCTAAAGCATTTTCTCGTAATGGACAGCTAAAGGTACATCTTCGCACCCATACAGGTGAAAAGCCATTCATTTGTGATTTATGCTCCAAAAGATTTCTTCACAGGGGCGATCTAAAGAGACATTTAATCATCCATACTGGGGAAAAGCGATTTATTTGTAAAATGTGTACTAAAGCATTTTCTCAATACTCTACTCTAAAACTACATCTCCGTATACATACAGGTGAAAAGCCATATATTTGTGAAGTGTGCTCAAAAGGATTTTCTGCTAATGGTGGACTAAAGGAACATTTAAAAACTCATCCATAAGAAAAGTACTAGTGTATTTGTGAAATTTCTTTCTCAATATGATCATTTAAAGGCTCAACTCCACTTACATATATAGAGAAAAAATCCTTTTTTTGTGGTAAAAGATAAACTGTAAAAGGCTTGCTGAAGTAAAATACAAACTTAAATGCTTTTCATTTCATAGTTTTAATTTCTATGTCCTGACTGAATTAACCCGAAGATGGAAGATATTATTTTAACAGGCATGTGTAAAAATTATTTGTAATGTTTTAAAAAATAATTTTCTAAGTAGAACTGTATATTTAAATAATAAAGAAATATTTTTCTGACAAAGAGAAACATTGCAAGATTGTTGAAAACTTTTATTTTATTTCAAATGGAAGTTAATTTTCCTCTACATTTGATAGTAAATGAGAGAGTTATAGCTACCATTGCAGTTTGCTTGAGTTTCATTGAAAATGTATAAAAGAATAAAAATGCCATATATATTATATGTATTTCATGTATATTATATGTAGTTTGTCATACATAAATGTTAATAAAGTAATAAAAACTTAATTATTAATGTTAATCATAATAACATTAACCACAATTTAAGTAACATAATTTGGAATTTTTAAGTTGTGATTATTATACAAAAAATTTATATGTGATTGTTTTGATTTTAAATAAAATCTTGATTTTTAGGAATCATGCTGCAGATTCAAGTAGTGCGATCTTTATGGTTAGAGAAGAATTTGTTTTAATCAATAAAATAAAATTAATTTTGTGAGGCATGTCAAAATTATTCATAATACACTCCTCTGATCAATATATGTTGCTAATTATTTTTCTAGATAACTATTTAAATGCAACAAAAATAATACCTAGGAGGAGAAGCTTGATTCAGATTCCTTTTCCGTTTCATGATATTTTTATCATAGTTGAACATAACAGTGAAATAAAAAGAATGTCAGTTAAGCTGTTGTGTACTTGTGTAACCCAATAAAGGCTATTTGAACTTTTGATCTGAATTTCCATTTTTATGTGACAAAAATGAAAAAAAAAACACAAGGAAATTTTTTTAAAATTATTTTCTTAACAGGTTTGTTACATTTATACAACAGATAGAATTATAGTATAATTTTAAAATTATCTTTATTTTATTTATTATTTATTTTATTTATCTATGCTCTTTCCTACATGTTTTAAATTTAAATTAAAATTTTTCAAAAAAAGAAGAATTTAAACATATATTTTAGGTACATGCTTGCCATGATTTCTTTCTCTTTTATCATAGTGTCAAATACAGTTGTGTATGTAGAATAAAATCTCATTTCTCAGATTATGTAATTAAGTATGCACTCTCTTTTAGAGATAGTGAACGAGGTTTCTTATTTATAACAACAAGAATCTAATCATGAGCACTTATTTTCTCATTTGTTTGGAACAGAGGGAAATTACATATGAAAATCCATAAACTCTAACAAATATAGTCGACTCTCTTTAATTTGTAAACCTATAAGCCATAAAACCTTTAATTTGCAATATATTTTTGGATATAAACAATTAAGTGTTATCTATCTTATTTTGTATTCAGAAAAGTTAAAGAGAAAATATTTCCTATTTCATTTTTGCTTCGAGCTGCTGCAGAAAATTATTTTGAGTCTACATATGTAATTTTTGTGGAAGATGTGATACACTGGGCAAATCCAATATCATTTGGGAAAACTACACAAATGAAATCAATAATTTGTTTGACTTTTTTTTTTCAGATAATTGCATCTAACTATTGTATTATTTTTATTTTATCTTAAATAGGGCTAAAAAATTATTTGTTTCAATTAAATTGTTGTTTTGCTCTGAATGTGTTCTTATACTTTTCAACTTTTTTATTTTTTCCCTTTTTTACTGATTCATGGCAAATATTGGCCTAATGTGTGGCCCAATTTTTTTTATCTTGTTATTTATTAAAAATTCTCAAGAATAGTTAAAGAAATATTTTTAATTATTTCTATTTTGCTATCTTAAACATATTTAAAGAAAATTTAATAACTTCTCTTAATAATTTTAACTTACTGTAGAAAAATACTGTGCTTTATCATGTTATTTAGTGGAAGAATAAAATATTTTATTTGGCAAAGCCATACAAATTTGTAATTACTATTTATGTTTTGGATAAAAAAAAGTTGTGTGTTACCCTGCTGTATGAAGCTCTTTACTCACATAATTATAAAAAGAAATCTGTTATTTTTTTTATCTTAAATGTTTGCAATGTAAAAAGGCGTAAATAAAGAAAAATCAATGCAAGAGTAATTTAAATATATTTAAACTAAAATTATATGCAGAATTAAATTTAATTTGTTATCATAAAAATGAGTAAATGGCGACACGATGGTTTGCTGTTTAAATTTTTGTTTATGTTTGATAATTTATTCTGTATTTTAATGCAATCAGGTACTAAGAGATTCTTGTCCTCGTGGATTTTTTGTACTTTGCTTAGTAGCCATTTGAAAAGTTTTTACTCATAATACATAGTATGTATGTTAGTATTCAATGTGTGAGGATCATAAAAATATTCAGGAAAAGTAGAGGGGGTGAGAATTTTTATCTAGAGTCTTTTAAAAAATAGTTCTATAATCTAAGATCAGTGTTGGAAAGACACAAGCTTTGAAATATAATAGATGCTGGTTCACGTAACGAGGACCACAAGGTTTTGATAACAAGAAATTATTTAGGAAATCAATGATAACATCTAGTATTGGTAAGAAAATGATTATTTACCTTTGATGAAATAATGACTTTTATAAAAAGTTAAAACACATTTATTGAAAAAAAATGAATAATTTTTTGTTTGTTTACAATTAGCTTTTAAATGTTTAAATGATCATTAATGAATTGATAATAGTCATATCGAAATACAAAGAATGTGAATTATCACTTTACTGAACAGCGTTCAACCATTAGAGTGCAAAAATGTCCAGACCGGGGTTCGATCCTGTATCCCCTGGTATAGCGCACCAAGTGCTTTACCAATTAAGCTATACGGTCTAGTATTCTCTATTAATGCATAAATATTCAACGATATTGGGTTTAATTTGTCTCATGCATGCCAACGGTGTTGTGCTGCATGATTGTAGCCTTGCCATATAAGAGTGAGAGAATGCTAAACTGGATGTCGTCTGGATAGCTTAATTTGTAAAGCACTTTGTGCGCTATACCAAGGGATCTGGGATCGTACCCCGGTCTGGACATTTTTTCTCTCTAATGGTTGTATGCTATTTAGTAAAGTGATAATTCATATCCTTTGTATTTCATTAATTTACAACATAATTTCAGCTCTGCTGAAAAATTAATTAGTGAATAATCATAATATTGTTGAAAATTCTCCAAACAATATTGTCAAAAAAATGTATTACGTTATGCCCATATTGAAGTTTATTTTCAATAAATTCACTATTATCATCTTCCTGATTATAATAATTATTTAACTTCTTCCCAAACAATTTGGAAAATTTTAGTTTTTTTAGCTTTGCAGCTACAAGAATATCACTGTTGATCACCATCCTGGAGAGGCTTGTGCTTTTTCTAATTTTGAGTACCACAATTTCTAATTAGTAATCTTCACCTTATTTTATAGCAGAAATTATCCAATTAAATAAAGTAAAGATTACTATCTAGAAATAACTTTAACAAAAGTAAAAAATGTGCAAACCCTATACCCAGAAGTCAAAATCTTCTTTTGTCATATCAGAATCTGGAAAAGTGATAAGGTTAAACGAAAAACTGATGACACAAAATTATTCACTTTAGTGTAGAACTGCATATAGATGGTTGTTCACCGTGGATTTCAATAACCATAAGCTATGGATAAGAATAACTGTGATCACATTAGGCAGCATTTCATGTATATGCAGAAATTTCTGGCGACATGAATACTTCTCATGGAGTTATAATGCTATGCTGAGGAGCCTCAGCATTAATTATTTTTAATTTACTAAATATGCTTTCAAACGCAGCAGAGTTCCTAATTACTAAACAAAAAATGGATAGCTGAAGTAGCGTGAATTACTTATATCAGCAGACTCTGCTTTCATCAAAAGTTAAAAGATTCTATATGGAGAAATTATAAAAGTTTGATCTGCTTCGTGAGCCACGATCATTAACCATTAACGGTCTCATTTTATTTTACCACACAGTCTATTTTAGTTCATAAAATGGCTTTAACAATTTAATTTTATAATTATTTTTTAACTTCAAAGTGTACTGCAGTATTTTGTAATCTTTAGGAGATATGATAGTTTTGCTAAAAACTTGTGCATGCACGAAAAAGCCATGAGTGAATTCAATTTTCAAAAGAAATACTTCGATAGCAAGTCCGACGACAGATATTAGTAAATGGTTAATGTGTTGTCGAGGGACATATGATGATCTTCAAAGTTGTGCATGTACACAAAGAAGGAATCCCTTGATTTTATATGCTTAACCTTTAATGGAAACAGCATTCTGTGAGACTGCTAAACACAGTTGCTAATGTGCTGTCAGTGAGAATGGTGCATGAACTGCCAGTTTTTTTCTGGTTCTCTGTACTTTAAAAATAATCGAAGTTCGATTTCATGTTGGTTTTTCTGTTTTCATATTCCTTTCCACGTTTTTATTTCTTGTGGTATTTTAAAACTGCAGCATCCGTTTCCCAGATGAAAATAGAAAAAAATTAAAAACTTATGCAGTTCCTTTTGTATGCCATATTTGCGGTACATTTCTGGTTCTAAAGATGTCTTTAGTTTCATAAAATATTTATTTTTCCTTATTACAAAAATGTTTTTGAATTTGGAAATGAAAGAATATTTTCTTTATTTCCTGGAATCCGTTTCACGGATTTGCCAGAATTGTTTTTTCTTAGTGGCTTTCAAAATATCATTTCGTGTTTAAAGAAAAGCGTGCTTTTAAACATTTTTAGAGGGGTTTTCCTTAACGCAAATGTCCGGAGAAACCTTTACATTTTTACGCAATCAGGAATTACATTGGCAATCACTATAACAATGCCCCCAAAGCTGGCATCTGTCAGTTTTCTGGACAGAATGCAGCCTCAGTCCATTTTAGGATAATGTAAAATAAAAAACAAATGTAAACTTTTCCCAGGAGGCCGGTTTTACACCAAATAAAAATTATGCTCAATGTGAGAATTGGATGAACCCACCCGGATTCGATATTGAATTTTCGTGAATCAACTCATTGGGGAAAAAGAGCTTTCTCGAAGAGTAATTGACATTGATAATAACCCATCTGTATAAGTCACTTTCGAAATTTAGAAGACAGTCTCGAAGATGTAAAAAAGCTATTTCGGTTTGTTTAGGACATCAAGAAAAAAGCAAATTAGGACAAGAACGACTACAAACCCGAACAGCCACCTATTCTGACACCATCTGCAGGTGCAAATGCCTTCAACGTCTTTCTCAGATATATCATAAAAAATACTATGGTTAGATATGATTATATTTATCATTAGTGATGTTTTAAATGTATGTTATATCAGTACTATGTCTGATAATGTTATAGTAAATGTGATGTGTGTCATTCACAATGGATTCAGATGTTGAACTTCATAGTGAACAAATTATGTTCCTCAAAAATTTTAAAGCCTGAACAAATGCTGTTTTATATTTCTTTTATGGTTCCGAAGTTTTGTTTACTTTTTCACATGGTAACAATATTTTTTTACACAAAGATTAACAAGAATAGTTTTTTCATATTATGTATAATATTAAGGACTCATTATAAGAGTGCTAATTATTAAAATTATTAAGTATGATTTAAATAAATAGGTTGTGGTGCAAAGACTTAATATTTTTCATTTGTGTAAAAAAAAAATTAGACTATGAAAATTAGTGTTGTTTAATTTTTCGTTGTAACGTTTCACTCAACCTTAAAGTCATATATGAATCCTTATTTAGCTTCACTTATTAATCCAATCTGTCTTATAAAAACAAACAATGAGTTAAACTTATATTCAGTTGAATTGTAATCTATAATATGTGTAAAAGATAATATTGTCTACAGTATACATATAAACGAAAGCCCTAAAGTTCATTTAGATAATTTGATATCTAAATAACCTCAAATTCTGCAACTTTTTGCAAATCATGTTTAATACGCAATCCTGCAAAATATGCGACTTTTATCCAATCCCTTGAAACGTATCTTAACCGAGTTTGACAGTACATATATCAAAAATTCAAAACTTAAATGCTAGTTGTTAAAAAATTAAGTTTTAAAAATATTATTAGAAAAATTACAATTTAACAATAATAAAATAAGTTTTTTAATTCTAACGTATTGTAGTTAATTTAACTGTGAAAAATAGAAATTTATTCATGTAAATAATTATAATAAATAAATTTTAAAAAATAGCAAACGTTTGTGATCTATAGAAGTACAAATTGCATATATATATTTAATTTTATGTTAAATCTATGTGTAGGTAAAATTTCATAGTTAAAACTGTACATATATGCAGAAAAACATATTTTAGCTATATTTTTTACAAGTTTCACTAATTAGACCCATTTTGTAAATTGCGATTACTAAATAATTGAGAAATATTTCCCCTTCAAAAACTTCGAGTTCGTCCGGCATTCGAACTTAGACAAAAAAATCAGAAAGCCACTGCAGTGCCAATTATGCTGCTGAAACGCTTGACAAAGGAAGTTATTTTTCCAGTTCTAATTTTTTACTTAAACTTTGAGACTTCTTACCTCAAGCCCTCCTGTCTGTTTCACTTTATGGCTTTCATTTATTTACTAACTATTCTCTATCAAAGCTCTCCGTAATATAAATCCTATCGCATTCACTGTTTCTCCATATAAAAATTAGAAATTAATTTTCCCCCAAAGTATACTGCCAGCTATTGGTGACAACTGATATCATCTTTAAATACTTGTTGGTAAATAATGTAAACAAAGGGTAGGCTGTATTAGGAATATTTATATGGCAAAATTAACAAGAATAGTTTAAAAAATAAACTTTAAAAAAATGTAATTAATTTCCAGAATATCACAAATTTACTTATTTTATTTTGTATTATAAATACTAATTTAAATTACTGCAGTAACTAATATTTTAAATTTAAAATATTTGTTTTTGATTAAAAGTTCTTTTTTAATTAATTATAATATATAAATTACTAGCACTTTGTTTGTAAATAGATTTTGATCAAAAATAAAACACAATGTTTATGGAGTGAAAATATTTATTAACACAATAAAATTGAATCCATTTGGACACTACACTGTTAACTAGTATTTTAAAAACACAAATTGCACAAATTGTGCTTATTAGTTGCTAAAATCAGTGTAAAAATTATTTTAAACTCATAAAAGAGCTAAAATCCTACATGTTTCGGCTTTAAACTTAAAGCCATCATCGGGGAAGAGGAACAACACAAACGACTACTGATCTTTTAATTTTCGACACGAGAAAATTGAAATCAACCGTATGGAAAAATTTAAATAAAATAAGCGGGCGCTCTCTGTTGCCAAAGAGCGAAAAACAAAACAATGAATTAACAAGGGGTTAAAAATATTATCCCATAAACTAGGTATGTTGAAAGAAAAATTATCATTACAAATACAATCTTTTCTAATTTTAATTTCCAATGATTCCCTAATGGCGTCTTTAAATGGGTTATTGAACCTATGGATAATTTTTGCTTTATCGAAATTAATTACAGTATCATTATTTTTAGCGTAAAACCGGGAGAGTGCAGTGGATAACTTTCCAAATTTTATGTCGTTTTTAGGGAAAGGTTAAAAGAGCATAAAAATGTACATTTTGAATGATTCAAAATGTTTTAGATTTATATGCATTATACTCTTGATTTTCCTATAGACTAAATATCAACTAGGGGAAAGTAGGGTAAAACCAGATACCTAATGTTTTTTTTATGTTGACTAAAGTCTAGAAGGACGAAAAAGTCGCAAAACCCCACAAAAGTGTTTGGGGATATCTGGACTACTGAAAAACCACAACTGTTGCCACAGGAAAATTCTTCTCTACTTGGGAAAAGACATTTTCGAAGACCATCTGAAACAGCTCCAAATTTTGGTGGTAGGTTAAAACTGAATACTAATCAGAAATTAAATTTTTACACTTCCAGTAAAAAAAAGCTCTCTACTGTAATAAATTTTAAATCAAACTTCAAAACATATACATTTTTTTAATGCCAGTAACATTTTTTTCAGGTTTTCAATGTTGTCATGAATGGCTTTCACAGCTTTTATTTCTCGTATCTGCTGCACTCCTCATGTATCCACTCTTTGTAGATTGAACAATGTATCCTTCACCACCTATTGAGTGAATAAACAATTCATTGCAGAATTCAATGCAAAATCATTGATTTTGCCTCAACAAACAACATAAAATCAACATGGTCGTTCGTGTGGTTAGCTGGACATACACACTTCTACTTGACATCAAAATAGTGTGTGAAAGCTATAGAAAACATTAGTTTATTTACTTAAATTGATCAGTCAAGTTAAATTTATTTGAAGAGCAGAAAATACGGCTAAAAAAAAACTTTTGAGGTGAATTTCTTTCCAAAAGCACTGCACGGACACGGAGATTAACTCGCTTCAAAAGCCGATGACGCACTGCTAGGGGACGCTAAGGGATTTGGTTTAGACGGGTGCTGTTCTCAGGGCAGCACCCATCAACAAGAAACCATAGTACCCAGTTTGACTTGCCTATCTGATTTTATCCTACTCTTCACCAGTTTGCATTTTTTTAAACTGCTTTTTTTTAAACATGTTTCATTTCATTTTCTGCAGATTATAAGACAGATTTCGGGATAAATAGGATTAAAATCGATAGATTTTAAGTAATCTTTAAAAAAAAAGATTTTTAGAATTATGCTTTATCTAATTCTTATAAATTTGCTTCAATTGGCAGTTAGTTAAATTGACATACCTTGTATTTTTTACATTTTTATCTTTCAAATATATAAATATTCAGTCATGCTTTTTATCGAATTATATGTAAAGAAGTTTTAAAAAACTAAATTTCATTTGTATATTATTTCTACATAAGTGAGATATAATTTTTTTATAATTATTCTGAAATGTAATAGCAACTTATTCTATTAAAATCTTAAGTTATACTGATACATTTGTTAATGATAAATAACTGATTTATACAGTTCTAAAAGCTACTATTTAAGAAATTATAAAAGTTTCATTTGTGCGACAGTTGCAATTTTACATATGTAATTTAAAAAAAGTTCTATTTTGGGTTAGAAATAAAAATTCAGATTTCCATGTAACATAAATGTCTGGAATAATTATATTTTATGTTATTTTTTAGATCAAATGAAGGTAATGTTTAAAAAATTTAGTTATTATAACATGGAAGAAAAAACATCCATATTATCAATATTACTAAATTAATGAACATTTTAGAATGCTTTACTCTCATTAAACGAAGTGGAAGTACAGTTTTAAAGTTCTTTCATTTTAGAGGAAAGTTGAATAAAGTCGTGATGTTTGAGCGGTCTAAGGCATGAGAAGGTAGAATTCTGGTTCTTTAAAGCGGAGAATGCGGGTTCAAACCCCTCTCTTAGCACAAGATATGTTTCTGATATTCTTAGTGTTATGTTTGAAATCTCTAATCAATTATGTAAATTATATTTCATTCCAGGAAGAAAAGTTATAGAATTTGTTTTTTCTTCATTATCATTAAGTAAAAATTTCCATCTCCAATATTTTTTACAAATTAATGTTTTTGTATTTTAAATGAAAATCTTTGGCATCCAGTATTGATTAAATAAATTAAAATAATTCACAATTTTTATTTTCTTTTACAATTGATCTATAAGTTATATATTATACTAAGAAAAGTATAACATTTTTCAAAAAGAAAATAGAAAGAAGGGAAAATATTTAAATTAAAATCTGTGGTATCATCTACTGGTGGTGTTGTAATGCAGTTAAATGTTTGTATTTGAAAAAGTAATAAAATTTTAAATTCAAAAATTTATTTATAAAAATTTTAAGAAAACAAAATTGTTGTTGCACTTTTTTTGTATCTGAAAACTGAACTCTCTGGGAAAGGTTCTGTTATGCATATCTTTGAAAAAAGTGTTAATATATCTCCACTCCCCAGTGCAGTTATAAGTGGAGAGGTTCTCATTTCTTTTAAATATTATTCTGTAAAAATGTCTGATATTTTAATGATATGAACCTTTATTCAGTAGAGCAATTTAAATTGTTTTTCATCAAAACTTGATGGTAAACATCTAGTTAATATACTAGATAATCTCTAATACATGATACGGATTTTATTCCTGGTCATGTAATGTGGAATTTTTATTACATAATGGGTCAAAAATAGTCTTTTGACCAGGGCTAATATATAATATGGATATTATTTTCATATTGTAATTATGATATTATATAAGAACTTCAATTTTTATCGAAAGATTATATACATTTGTAAAGAATAAAATTTCATAAGCGATTGAGCACATTTTTATATTTATTTCCAATATTACATGAAAATCATATTTTTTTCAAAATTGTTACTATTCTGTATTGTTACATGACTATAAAGTATACATATGTATGATCTATTTACTGTTATCTTAATATACGCTCAAAAGCATCATAGATGTATATTTTATGGTCACATAACAGTAAGCTCAAAATATAGTTAAGTAACCATTACCTAAAAATATGGTCAAATGATTGTATATATTTTTGTTACTGTCATTTGATAATAAACATAGAATATGGTTAAAAAACCATTATTTAAAAATACAGTCATATGCCAATTAATTCATTATGTGGTTAAGTAACCATTTCATACAAATAAGGTTGAATGACCTTATATATACGTTATAGTCAATATGATTAATCTGGTCATCTTTAATAATGAATGAATTAGTCATATTGACCATAACATATATATTTTGTGGTCATATGACAATATACAGAGTGTCCGATATGTCTGGAAAAGGTCAAATGAATCGAAAAATATACATCAGATTGAAAAACGGAAAAATTCAAGTTCAATATTTTTGAAAAATATATTGAGGGATATCAACTTTGCACCCCCAACTCTGCCTCCCTTGGGGGGAAAGAGAGTACTTTGAAATCTTAAATGGTAACCCCTTTTTTACTGCAGATTCGGATTTTACAGGTAAAAATAACATAACATTTGTACAGAACATTTTCTTTGAAAAATCATAAATGGTGCTGTAATCGAGTAAAATGCAGTGAGAATAGTTTCCATTAAAATGTCTGTAAATGATTGAATAACTCGAGAAATATACATTGGATTGAAAATCGGAAAAATACATGTTCAATATTTTACAAAAATGACAACTTTTATATCCCTAAATAGATTTTTCTAAAATATTGAAAACGTATTTTTCCGATTTTCAATCCAATGTATATTTCTCGAGTTATTCACCCGTTTCCATACTTTTCAATGGAAATGATTCTCATTGCATTTTACTCAATTACAGTGCTATCTACGATTTTTCTTTTGAAGAAAATGTTAAATATAAAAGTTACATATTTGTTCCCACAGAATCCGAATGTGGAATAAAAAAGTGGGGTCAGCATGTAAGATTTCAAAGTTGCTCCCTTTCTGTCCAGGAGGGCAGAGTTAGGGGGGGGGAGCAACTTTGATATTCCTAAATAGATTTTTCAAAAATATTGAATATGCATTTTTCCGTTTTTCAATCCAATGTATATTTCTCGAGTTATTCAACCGTTTCCAGGCTTTTCGGATAACCTGTATATACATAATATGGTTAAGTAACTGTTATCTGTAAATACAGTAAAATTGTTGGACAGTTTGCCGCCGTTCAAATGACCGTTTTCTTATGATGAAATTTTTAATAATGTAGAAAATAAATACATTCAATGTTTGATTAAATATGAGTATTTGTATGAAATATATTTTCACTGCACATGCGCGATTGATAAGATTTTTTTTTTATAACTTAGTATTCAACTATATAGGGAACTCATATATGAGTAAAAAGACCTGCCGAATATCATAAAAAATTAGAATTTGGTGATAAAGTAAGATGAACTTCAGTTGCTTTCTAAAAGTAGTTAAATAATAGGGCAATTTTCTTGAATTGTCATTTGAAATTTTTTATTGTCATTTTATTGTTTTCCTTGAAAAAATCATCAAAACTATTCTATATTTTAACCAAAAAAAAAATAATAATCAAAATAGAAGCATCTGTTCAAAGGCTTTGGATGAATATACATTAAATACATACTCCTTAGTTTGCAGTTTATTAATAAAAATGGGCAATTTTGGAAAAATATCTTATCATCCAGCTACTTTTAGAAAACAACTGAAATTCAGCTCACTATATAGCCAACATCTTTCAGAATTTTTATGATACTTGGTTGGTCTTTTCATGTGAGTTGCCCTACATAGTTGACCAGTAAATTATGGAAAAACAATTATCATTCATGCATGTGCAGTTAGAAACTATTTTGCACAACTGCTTATATTTCATCAACTATTTAATATTCTAATTTAAGCGTATAATTTGTACTGTGTTTTGTGAATTTTCCTTAAAGTAGCATTAAATTTGGGTGAAAAAGCTACATGTTATAAACAAAAAACATGAAGAAATCGCTTACATTTTTTCAAGAAATTTATATATCTCTATGAAGAGGTGTGCTATTCATACACAAATGTTCTACAGGACACATATAGTAGCATTTTATTTTACAAGGTTCTCACAAATATATATTTTTTCTCAATTTGTTGTTGGTCCCCTAATGGCCTAAGTGACCACACATTCACTGGAAAGAAAGATGAGGTGAAGCATGTTCTTCATAAACCATTCTGACATTCCGGAAGTATTTGTCAAGAATTTCCCTAGTTATTGAATAAAACGTCTGAAATTGAAAGTATCTGATGACTTGACTTTATAGTATTTTATGAAAAAAAAACCTACTACAGCATGCTGTACAAAGAGTAAGTTATTTTTCTCTACATATAAAATTGGAGTTGAGTTTTTAAAATCCCATAGTCACAAATAAATTACACAAAAAATTACTTTTCTTATGCCTCAGTTTTGAAATGTCTCCTGTTATCAGAAAATAATGGAAGAAATGGTTTTTCATCTGTATGTGTATAGAGATTTACATTTAAATTCCCTTTCTTATAAAATCTTTTAGAACACATTTCACAACTAAATGTTTTTCTTTGGTATGATTGAGGTGATTCTTTGGATGTCTGTTTAAAAAAAAACCTTTAGAATATACGTCACAAATTAATGGATTTGCTGCAGTATGGCTGTGTAACTGTCCCTCTAAATCACTATTTTTAAAAAATCTTTTGGAGACAAATAAATCATAAATAAATGGCTTCTTATCTGTATGGGTATGGTGTTGTTCCTTTAGATTTCTACAATGAGAAAATGCTTTATGTATTTCACAACTACATATCTTTTTTAAGTATCGATACATATATGTTTATTTAAATTTTGCTTTTGCGAAAATTTTTTTGAACATACTTCACAACTAAATGGCTTTTCCCCAGTATGGGTGCGTAGGTGTGTCTTTAAATGACCACTATCGGTATATCTTTTGGAACATACACCACAAATATACGGTTTTTCTCCTGTATGGGTGTTAACATGTCGTTTTAGATGTGCCTTTAAAGAAAATCGTTTTGAACACACTTCACAAATAAAGGGCTTTACTGCTGTATGAGTTCCAAGATGAGTTTTGAGATGTCCCAATTGAGAAAATCTTCTTGAACACGTTCCACAACTAAATGGCTTTTCCTTAGTATGAGTACGAATGTGCTCATTTAGATGTCCCTTTTCAGAAAATCCTTTTGAACACACTTCACAAATAAATGGCTTGTCCCCAGTATGTGAGCGTATGTGTCTAATTAGATGTCCCTCTTCAGAAAATCCTTTTGAACACACTTCACAAATAAATGGCTTTTCCTCAGTATGGGTGCGTATGTGTCTGATTAGATCTCTACCATTAAGAAATCCTTTAGAACATACTTCACAAATAAATGGCTTTTCTGCAGTATGAGTGCGTAAGTGCGCCTTTAGATTTCCCTTTATACAGAAAATCCTTTTGAACACACTTCACAAATAAATAATGGCTTTTCTGCAGTATGGATGTGTAAGTGTTTGTTTAGATTTCCCTTATCAGAAAATCTTTTAGAACAAACTTTACAAATAAATGGCTTTTCCCCAGTATGGGTGCGTAAGTGTCTGATTAGATCTTTATTTTTAAGAAATCTTTTAGAACACACTTCACAAATAAATGGCTTTTCCATAGAATGTGTGCGTAGGTGTGCTTTTAAATAGCCACTTTTAAGAAATTCTTTGGAGCATATATCACAAATGAATACCTTCTTTTTTGTATGATTTGGCAAATTATCATGTTGAAAATATTTTAAAGAACCAACATCACTAACAATAAGCTCATCTTGAATGTCAGGAGAGAGGCATTCTTCTGTTGGGCACTCCACTGTCAAACTTTTTTTCGACATGCTTCTGATTTTTCGAATATATGCTTTTCATTCACTATGTTGTACTAATTTTAAGATAGTTTTTCTCAGTTGTATTCCAAGTTTGAATAAATCCTAGATATACATGAATATAAAAAAAATTCGTCTGTTTCAATTTGAAGTTGAGTCAGAGAAATTTATCTCAGCAAAAGTGATTTATGTCAAAAGTACATTTCCTTCTGGAATGTGTACTGTACAATGAAATATTTGTGTACTTTGCTTCTACAAAATCATTTGTATCTTTCAACAACAAATGAGATTTCTTTGCCCTTTTTCACCCTAAATTAAAAAAAAATATTTTATTAATCAAACTTCTTAATTGTAATTAATTATTTACCAGTGATGCCGCTCATAAAATAACAGTCCGATTGATGAAATTCGTGATTTTTTTACGCGACCTCTCGACGGAATTCGTGAGCTTTTCCTTGAGTATTTAAAGAAAGTCGTGGTTTTTCCTCGAGTGAATGACCAAACTTTGCGATTTTATTCATGGATCATTTGATCAAAATCAAGACTTTATTTTCCCAACATATATCAACGTGATTTTTTAATACAATTGTGTGGAAATTGCCCATCGATTTAAAAAAAAAGAAAAGTGGAAATGTGGCATCCCTGATGGCAGGATTAAAAGTAGACCTCTGTCCCTCGCATCTCGGGAAAAATGTGCTGCTGTGTAGCAAACCATAGAGGGTAGTGAGATGAAACGCAAGGAAGTCGCCCTTTACTGCATATATTTTTAAATTATAATCAATAGAAAAAAAAGCTGATATCGCAGAATTATGGAGGACAATCTGCGGAAATCACGGATTTGATATATTAAAAAAAGCAAAAAACGCAGATTTTCAGTAAAAAAGCAGAAATTGTGAAATTTATAAAAAAAAAGCGGTATTCCGCCTGTAGGCAAAAAAGTGGCATCTCTGATTTACACATTTTCAAAATTTGTTTAATTTTGCAACAAAAAATTTAAATATTTTAAATGAGAAAGAAATTTTTCTACCTGTTAGTACAGTCTGTATAAAAACCAGTACACAAAAACCATGCATTTCAATCTTCGCAGAGAGAAAGGAAATATTCCTTTGAGCGAGAATTATGTCTTCTTTTGATCTAAATTAAAAAAATTGTGTTATACCCTTTTTTTTTATATTTCCTGCACATTTAGTTTTATTTAATTTAATTTAAATCCTTGAGAATACCCTCTAAATTTATTAGAAATGTTCTCTTAAATTCATTTTAGTGAGTATATATAACTAACTTATTTACTTATATTAATCTTCACTTTTTCATTATATTTATAGTACGAAAAATAGAATATTACTTTTGGTTTTCAAAGTCTTCTTGAACATTAAATAATGCTAATCTGGTTTAAATTTGAGGAAAATGTAAGATATTTTTAAACTTTAGTTAGAATGATACTCCCAAAATATGCTTATAAAGGTCAATCTTCACATTAAAATAGTAATAAACTTTAAAATTTCTACTACTTATTTTGTATCCCATTAACAATTTAACGTCAATAAATTATTGTCAACAAAGAATGTAATTAAAAGACAATAATCATGACGTTACATGCACTGTTATCAACTGTGATTCTGCACGTCACAGGCAATGTACGTATTCTATTTTTAACCCTTTGTAAAATAGCTAAGTGCTTATCAATTGTATTTGTTTGAAAGTCAGCCTATCTGTTTGGCCATGTGTTAAGTCGTGTAAATATACTCAGATAGCTATGCAATTAATATATGTGATAGAGGTTTACAATGGCATGTTCGTTATTGAAAATGGAGTGTGTATAATTTAAAATTCGGACTCAAAAGAATTACATTACTTTTTGGTCTATGGGGGAAAATTGTTTGCTATGTATTTTAATGATTTTACACTATTTCAAACATTGTTAAATTGATATATATTTTTGAAGTGATCTAAAACAAGCTTACTGTACAATATGGAGTTCAACGCAGTTATTATTCATTTAAAGGGTTACACAAGGTAATTCTGTTACATAATGATTAATGGGAGAAACATTGTTTGCAGTGTATTTTAATGATATTATATCATTTCAAAAAGAATTAAATTTATGTACATTATGCACATATGGGTGCACTTAATGTAAAATATGATGTACATAACAGTTATCGTTAATTTACAGGGATACACAGAAGGTTTCGTTTACAGAACTATTCATTAGCAATAAATGCTGAGAGTGCATTTTTAAGTTTAACTAAACTTTTGCATACTTCATGGTGTGTATAAATTCTATAGACCATATGGAGGGCTACACAAAATAGTTCATAAGTATACTGTGTATAAGCATGAATTGCTTAAGGGTGTTTGTAATTGAGTTACACATTTTTCAGCTCATTTATTATTAGAATAACACTGAGGTGCATTACAAGATGCTTTACTATAAAAAATAATGTGCATAGCATTTATTGTTCATTTACTGTGAAATACAAGTGAATTCTTTTACAGTAGTGTCTATGAGCAACAGTATGTTATCAATTGTGATATACATTTTTAAATTTATCTATTTTTTTTTGCATATTATTTTGTGTGTACAAATTCAGGTGAATGCTACAAATATTGTCATCCACCCACTGATGTACGATCAGTATATATTTCAGCATACAGCAAGTATTTATTTATTTCAACGTCATCAATTACATTTATGTATGTTGTGTAATTACTTGAAACACAACAAGTTTCTCTAACTTTCTTCTCTCATTACAAGTTTCTCTCTAATTAAAGCCTGTTTCTATTCTGAAAATGTTGACGATTGCCACAGATGTTATAGCAAGCTTTATTAATATCATATCAATCATATTCTTCCTAAGAATTAGCAGCACACCCCACAGCAAATGTATTATCGAATCCTTTAAAAACCGACTAGATGATTCTGTAATTATTCAACAAGTTTACATACATTGTAATACATCTACTGTTTAATTAAATTTAAGTCCCAAGTCTGCAGACAATAAGATAGATTTGAACAAAAAAAAAAGTGGGCACACTTGCATCTACTAGATTTAGATGAATATGAGCCAATAAATTAAATATGATGTAAAATATTTTCAAATTGTCTGTCTGTGAAATTGTAGATTTTAAAATTTTCTTGCAAATATCAGGTATAAAACACAATTCACAAACTATTCATTCATCAGGCAGAAGGTCTGAAATCAAATCATTTCATGTAATATTCTGCAACAATGAAATTTCTTCTGAAGTGAAAGTGCGCAATTCTGTATGAACACTAATATCAAAATTAAAAACATACATTGATTTTTGTTTTAGAAATGCAAATATTTAACATTACAATGGTGTGATTTTATCTGCTATAAAAAATTATCTGTTGTAATCAGGAATAATTAGTTGACATCACTGACTGTTCGAAATAGACCATAGATTGCTATGCATTTCTTAGCAGTAACTGTTTCGCATTATGGAAAACTTACCTAGAAATAGGATTGTGTGTTTGGAACCCTTCAACCACATGAACTGATGCTTTTAGTCTATAAGCATCCCTTTAAATATCCCCAAAATCTGATTTATCATTTTAATAAGAACGAATTTCAATATTTTTTATTTTAATTACATTATTGCTATATCTCAAAATTTATAGGTGCTAAACAGAAATAATTTCACATGATGAGTGGTCTGGGGGAAATGGGCAATAACAAAATAAAATCTCCCACTGTCTTTCCAGGAGGGCAATATTCTATCTTAGGATCAGCAGGTGTTTAGTGATAACAGTTTGCACCATGATCAATCTAAGAATATAGGTGTAGGATTGGGAAATTTTTGTAAAGGTCAATTCAGTATCATATCTCTTGCTGTTTGAGATTCTTATAGTTTATTGATTGTATTTTTAGAGAGTTAGGGTTATAGTTTGCTCATGAGGGTAAAACACACTAGCAGATCTGTTTAAGGGGAAATCCGACTCATTACATACATATATGCTTGGAGCAGGATTCTAATCCTGTACCTATTGCCTAGTAGTTAGTATATCAACAAGTATGAACACCATAAAGATGAATTTTTGCAGAATCATTAATCTTGGAAAATAAAGGCTGTATTTTGAGAAAAAAAATTCTATACTTTTAGAAGGACGTTAAAATATTTTATTAGGATATGCAAATACATCAGAATATGGACATTGCATACAAAGGTATTTTTCAAATTTAGTCTAATGATTTTCAGGAGAGCACCAAAAAGCCGAATAATTTTAAGGATGTCCCAATTTAAGTTGAAAATTCCCAAAACAGAGGGGGGAGAGTGAATTTTAAGCACTATTTTGCCACTTATGAAATTAAAAAAGAAGTTAGACCCAAACCAGATGGATGACATAGGTAATAATGCATTAAATGCATGCACAATTAAGCATACATTTAGAACTTAAACTAATATTTTAAGGGTACAAGAATTGGAAGATTGAATAGGAATAAGAAAAAAGTATGTTAAAATTATGTGAAATACAAATGAATAAGATTATTTACAATAACATAAAAAATATAATCATATAATTACATACATAAAATTTTAATTCTCACCAAAAATTTTAATTTAAGGATGAACTAGTGAAATGCATGCACAATGTTTAATGTTAATATATAAGCTTGGGTGTACTGAAAAAATATAACATTAACATGCAAGAAGAAGATATATAAAAAAAATTTAACAAGTAAAAAATATAAGCATTGATGCTATTATTGAGTTAATTTTTTAGCTCACAGGCTATCAATGCCTGAGAGCTAATGTGCCTGCCGGTTCAGTATGTATGTATGTATGTACGTAACGCGATAACTCTCGATGGAACTAACCGATTTGCTTCAAATTTTGTTTATAGGTTCCTTGTGATAAGACGCCTCCCTGATTAGTTTTGGGGGTTCATTGGTTAAGTATAAAACGGGGAACGGGGAGCTAACACCCCCTCCTTAATTTAGATAAATGGGTTTTTCATGCAGAATTATCCGATTTTCTTCAAATTTTGTATATAGATTCATTGTGATAAGGCGCTTTCCGGATTAGTTTTGGAGGTTCATTGGTTAAGTATAAAGGGAGAAAGAGGGATAATCCCCTCCCCTTAATTTAGATAAATGAGTTTTTCATGCAGAATTATCCAATTTTCTTCCAATTTTGTATATAGATTCATTGTGCTAAGGCTCTTTCCTGATTAGTTTTGGGGGTTCATTGATTATGTATAAAGGGGGTAACGGGGGTCTCACCTCCCCTTAATTTAGATAAATGGGTTTTTCATGCAGAATTATCTGATTTGCTTCAAATTTTGTATACAGTAGAGCACCACTAATCCGCAAACCTGTAATCCGCAAAGGCCTCTAATCCGCAATCAATTTATGAATGTAAACAAAGAAATTTAATTCTTGAAAAATGCTTCAATGGTGACAAAATTTTGAAAATTTTTTTCACCAATTTTAACATTTTTCTTATCTTTATATATAGTATTATATATCATATAACATTCTTATTTATAGTTTAAAATGAAAGCACATTTAATTAGTATATTATTTTATATATTTATTTCTTCATACAATATTTGTAAAATACAATTTGAGCGCTTGTGATTTTTTTTTTTTTTTTTTTTTTTTAATGATAAAAAATTTTTACTTAGACAATATATTTTATAATTTATTTATTTCTTCATTAAATCGTAATTACAAAATTAAAAAATACATATATATTGCTTTTGAACTCTTACTTAAAGATAACATTCAATACTATAAACCAAATGTCTTAAAACAGACAACAATTAGTGCCATATTTAAGAAATTAAAAAAATAAGAAATTATTTTTTACATAGTTATTACTTTATCTATATATTAAAATGTGTAATTTAATTATTTTTTAGTATTAGTAATCTAAATTTGTCCAAAATATGAATTTAAAAAAAAAATGTAAACAAAGATTAAATAGACATGGCTTGTAATCCGCAAAAAGCCTCCAATCCTCACAATACTTGGAACCAAGCTTTGCGGATTAGTGGCTTTCTACTGTATATGTTCATTGTAATAGAGGTGCTTCCTGATTAGTTTTGGGGATTCATTAGTCAATTATAGGGGGGAGAAACGGGGGGATGATAGCCCCGTTAGTATATTGTCATTTTCTTTATTTTCAAAGACTTATTTCAAATTCTTTGAAATAACAGTGTAACATACAATTAGGGTGAATAGCCTGTGAGCTCAATGCCCTCAGTTTAACTGGGCAGTTTTCAATTTATTTAAAAAATTAGAAAACAAGTATGCACTTTCATCCGACATTCCTTTCTGTGTACATCAATGTTTCCAATTTAGCAGATTTTTAAATACCACTGTTTTTCAATGTAATACTCACCAGCTGAGAAGGATAATTGAAAAAATAATGTAAATAAATGAATATCACCGATTTCTTTTTTATTTTTATTAATATATTGTAATTTTTTTGTGTTTAAACTTACTGATAGTTGACACTTTTATGAGTGGGGCTTTTTCAAATTTTTTTATTTATTTTATTTATTTTGATAATCCAATGGCAGCATTCTTCCATTTGTTTTTTGGCGATAACTTTTTTTAATGAAAAGTGGTCGATGCAGGGCCCGCGCTAAGCATTCGCCTATGCGCCAAATGCGAATACATTATGAAATTGGCAAACAAATAATTATTATGGCTAAAAGCCTGGCGAATGATTTTTTTTAGACTCTTTCGTTGTTGTAATCATGTTTTGCACAGTACAAATATATGCACTGTAATATTTTGAAACGTAAATGAATTTCCGTTTTCGTCATGAGTTTGTGTACAGCTGTATTCCTTCCCCTTCGCACCTTTCCAGCCGTTGTTAGGCTTAGCATCGGGCCCACTTCTCACTAACCACGCCAACGTGGGTCACATATATGACATCTGTGCCAAATAAAATTACACACACATATATATATATATATATATATAGGGGAACTTGGGGCAAAATGAAATAGGGGGGCAAAGTGAAATGGTTAAATATTTAGTCCGTATGCAGTGCCACCTATCAGTCAATATTTTAATTATGTTATTTCACATCTGCTTGCTTACTGTTACGCAACAATCACCTCTAGAGATCAATATATATGAAGTTAGTAACCATTTTTCAAATTGGGTGAAAATATTGTAATATTATTAGGTAAGTAAATAACATTTTTTTAATTATATAATGGTAGAGTTCTTCTTATTAATATTGTAAATATAAATTAAATTCTTCTGCTGTCTAGTGAAGTACTTGTTTATTTAATATTAGGCCTACTTTTGGTTTTAATTTTTTATAAGAATTTGTTATGTACATGCGGGGCAAAGTGAAAAAGATTTTTAGTGATGGGGCAAACTGAAATATTTTATTTCACTTTGCTCCTAGAACATATTTATAATTTTAAAAGTGTAAAATCATTTTGTTTACATATTCAGGTGTATAATGGTAAGGACATATAAAAGAAAAACAGAGCAGCAATCCTGGTCTGAAGCATCAATGACTGCTGCTGTTCAGGCAGTAACAGGTACTGATCAGATGAGTCTTAATTCAGCAGCTGAACAATATGGAATACCAGTGGATACACTGTACAGGAGAGTTAAAAAAGTCAAAGAAGATGGAAATGTTGCAGAAGCTTCTAAAAAAGGCTTTGGGAGATACAGGTAATTAGTAATCTTAGTAGATGTTTTATCTGATTGTTAAAACAATACAAACACATTTATATATTTTTTTCTTTACAGACCTGTATTTTCTGCAGTGCAAGAGAAAGAGATAATGAATCATGTTCTTGATATGGAAGCCAGGCTGTTTGGATTAACCAGAACAGATATAAGATCACTTGCATATCAATATGCTGTAAAAAATAATGTTCCAAACCCTTTTGATCACAAGACTTGTTTGGCTGACATGGATTGGGTTTATGGCTTTTTGCAGAGACACAAAGAACTCTATATTAGACAACCAGAAAATACATCAGCTGCCAGAGCAGCTGCATTTAATCCCATTTCAGTATCCTCCTTTTTTAAACTCCTTGGAGAATTAATGGATAAATATCATTTTCCACCAAACAGAATTTACAACGCTGATGAGACTGGTATCTCAACAGTCCCCAACAAGCCTTCAAAAATTATTGCAGCAAGAGGTAAAAAACAGGTGGGAATTCTTTCATCAGCTGAGCGTGGAACATTAGTAACAGCAGAAATTTGTTTTAATGCAGCTGGTCATTATGTTCCACCACTTTTAGTTTTTCCACGAGTTCGTCACAATCCCCTGTTTGAGCAAAATCTGCCACCACAGTCCAAAGTAGTTTGTCATCAATCTGGATGGATGCAGACTGAAATTTATGCACCTATTTGGTTTAATCATTTCGTGGAACATAGTAAGCCAACGAAAGATCTACCAGTTTTACTTATAATTGATGGGCATAAGACGCATACTACAAATTTAGAACTCGTTGAACGGGCAAGAGCCAAACATGTGCATATCCTTGTCATACCACCACATACTTCACATAGATTACAGCAATTAGATGTTAGTTTCATGTTCCCACTTAACAAATATTATGAGCAAGAGGCTAGAACCTGGCTTAGAAACAATCCTGGAAAAGTGATAACAATCATTGAAGTTGGATCATTGTTTAGTAGAGCTTACATGCGAGCAGCAACTGTTGAAACAGCTGCTAATGGGTTTCAAAAGACAGGAATTTGCCCTTATAATCCACATATATTTCCAGATGATCTGTTTTCACCTGCAGAAACAACTGACAGGCCTTTTTCTGTAGATCCTATTGATATTGACACAGACACAATTTCAGCTAATGCAATGGGAGATACACATACATCTGATACAACTGAAATAGACCCACTTGCACTAGACACTTGTGCATTTGACATAAATGAACCTGGACCAAGCAAAACAAATGCATCTCCTATGATGGAAACTACAAAAACAGCTCACATTTCTCCAAGAGATATATTGCCTATTCCTAAAACCAAACATCGTGTCAAGCGTTTAAATAAAAGACGTGGTAAAACTATGGTTTTAACCTCAAGTCCTGCACTGCAGGAATTACGAGCACAAAAGAAAATGATAACTGCTACAACTTGCAAGCAAAAAGTAGCTAAGAGTTTATTTGCAGCATCTTCAGGTTCTAATAGAAAGAAAAAGAAACATATTGAAAAAAATTAATATTCAGATTCATCCAATTCATCAGTAGAATCTGATATTTGTGATGATAACAGTGAGACAGAAGATGAATTTGAGACCCTGGAAGATGACTTCACTGAACACAAGGCTGAAGTACAGCTTGTTACAGAAAAGGTGGAATTTAGTGAAATAAATAATGGGGATTTTCTCTTGATTGAGTTGCACTCAGATAAAGGTCCAGGTAAAAAGAAGTTTGTTGGTAAAGTGATTTCATTTCCCTCGCAAGATGGCAAGATGGACCATATTTTCTTTCAATTAAGTTCATGCGGCCATACAGACAAAAAAAGGATGTTTATGTGTGGCCTATAACTGATGATACAAGTATTGTATACTATACAGAAATACTGGGAAAGTTGTGTAAAGTGAAAGAACTCAGACATGGACAAATTCGTTTCTTATGTGGATCAGCATAATTATCATACAACTGTAAAAAATCATGTAAAGAAGTGAACTTGTTTATATTTCATTTTGCCCCATTAACAATATCACTTTGCCCCATACCTGGGGCAAAGTGATAATTTTCTACTGCTATGTTACATCTTTAATGCATCACAGAAATTCAAGAATAAAAATTTGAAAAAAAATTAATTTCATAAGGCAAGGGTCTTATAAATTATGTAGTATAAAATTTCAAATAAAATTTCTGTTTTTTCATTTTGAAAATTGTAATTACTTTTAAGTATTTCACTATGCCCCATGTTCCCTTATATATATATACTTTTGGCTAATAATAGATAAATTTGGCTAATAATTTTTTAATTTTTCTAATTTACTGGCTAACATTTTGAAATTCTTAGCGCGGCCCCTGCAATGGGATAATTGAGAAGTACCATTTTTTCTAATAAGTTTTTAGGATTAAATAAGTACCCTGACTATGTGATGAAAACTATAGAGAAAAGCTGTTGGAAACATCATGCCTGACTTTTGGTAAGAAGATTCACCACTGCTATTACTGTTTAAAATCTGCATAATTTAAAAAAGATATTATTTATTTAACTATAAACCCAATTTTTAATAGTTAGGCGTAAATTCACTAAAGAGGCTATCTATCTCAATATTTTAAGTGATATCGTTAGAATATATTAGATAGAGAAATATTTGCATACAATACCTTTATCCTGAAAGCAGTAATAACTTCATGTGAAAGCAAATATGTCCGGTTTAGATAGAAAAATGAAAAACTAACCGTATTAGGCTAAAAGAGACGCCAGAATTTGTGAACGATGATGATGAAGAGAAAAATGCTTTGATTTCGATTAATAAAATCAATAGAGAAATAATTCTAGTACTCATGCTGCCATCTATTATACGATTGGAGTTGCAATAATAGAAGTGTTTAGCGTTCAGCCGCCATTTTCTAGAGCATAATTTTGGGTGTGGTATGTAACATTTTATGTTTAGCAATAGCAATCTAGAATGAAAATGTTGCACTACGTTTTTACTTATTATGTTTGTAGGTGAATGTGAACGATTTTGACAACTTGTTGATTATTATTGCGAAGACATACTATTTCCTACGTATCTGAAAAGATTGTTGGTTAATTACATTGTTTAGTCTAGTCTCACTTTGTCTACATGTTAGTCTAGTCTAACTTTATTTGCAGATTCCTCGAAATCACCAATATTTCAGATTAAATTAACAAATTAAAATTAACGATTCTTTTTTTCTTATATTCCTGTAATGTGTGAAGACAATTTTAATCATTCTTGCATTTGATAAAAATTCAAATACTTTTTTTTTTCTTTTTAAAACTGTAGAAAGCTACTTAATTATTTTGTTTCTACATTATAGAATGCACACTTAATCATACTCAAAATTTGTTTCATTGTCTTGCGTGAAAGTTGCTTCTGCAGCTATCCAGCTCAATTGGAATAACTGTATTTTTTAATAAGCAGGCTAAATATGACTTGATTACCAGATTTTTTTCTTGAGCTATCAGATGAAGTGAGTCTGTTGGGAAATAATTTTTAAACACATGTAACATTCCCGGCAAAGTATTTTTTTAAATGGAACGTTTAATATAAAAGCGTATTTGAAGAGTCATTCTGGGATTTTTTATACGATTCCCCGCTAATTGTTTCCAGAATGAAATTAACTTAATGTTATTTATTTGTTTAGTATTTACAAGTTTTTGATTTTATTGCAGCATTATGTTTAATATTTCTGTATCTAAATTTTTGCATGTATTATTTGTAATTTTGTTCTCTCTTTATACTTTGCAGGTTTATTTAAATTTCATTCAATTTAGATTTTAAAATTTGTTCTGGTTCGATTACTAAAATCTGGTTCTCTATATCATCATTTGTCAAATGGTATGTTTACAATTTCATTTATATTTTTAAAGCACCCCCCCCCCCCCAACCCCTTGAAATAAAAATACACTTCTTGGTGCTTTCTAATATGTCATCAATATGGTGTTCTAAAATAAATCTTTGCTTTTAATGTTATAATAATGAGTAAAGTTATATAGTACCATGTGTTGTCTGAGAAATAATGTATTAATGAATGATTTAATGTAGGGATGAACTGGATATGGATTTTGCCGGATTTCGGATATCCATAGTTCTTTGCCTTCCGGATATCGGATATCCGGCACTAGATATGCTGCTTTTAGTTATGGTGTAGGCTTACTTATTTCTTTATATAATGCCATCTCAGAACAATAAATTACTAACATGTTTCACACATCATAAAACATTTTCAATATATTGAAAAATAATTTACAAAAATTATATTTCTTTAAATATATGTATATTAATAATGTTGCATAAGAAATGTAAATTAAACATTAAAATATTCTGTTTATTTGTACAATGCTGTCAGAAGTAAACAAATTTTAACCATAACACATTTATTAATATACCTATAATAGTAGAGTATTTTCACAAATAAATACATACTTTTTTTTAAAATTTAAGCATAAAATATCTACTTATATGGTTGAAGAATTATTTTCTTCAAATATAGGTTTAGTTGATGTTTTTTTCTGTTTTAATTATTTAATACTGTTTTATTTTAAGTTAAATTACTTTTAGAGATTTATAAGTAAAAAGAAAATTACTTTTAATTTTAAATATTTATAATGAAGTTATATTTCCCTTGTAGCTTTATACAGGTATAAACAGAATTTCAAGTTATGCATTAAAATTCCTTTATTGAAAACTAGCTGACCCACCCGGCGTTGCCCGACCCATGAAAATAACCTTAAACAGAACTCAAGTTTGAATAATTTTTTTTTAAAGAAGCTGCACCAAGGGCCCCAAGAAGGAGATTAATATTCAAAATTGGTTGTAGCTGAGGTCCGAGAAATTTTTTTGTCTTTCAAGGCACAAAAAAGTCAAGAGCCCCAGACTGGGAAGCAGGGTCATTAAAAGGAATGTAGAAATGAGGGAATAACTAAATAAAGAAAAAGCCCCCAAAATGAAGAAGATCGGATTAAAAAGTGGCACGTTATTAGCAATTTAGAGATAAAAACTTCAAGGGCCTTGTAATGGGCCCCAGGGAACTAGGGTCTTAACTGGAATGGAGAAATGGGGGAATAAATAAATGGAGAAATGGGCCCTAAAAATAAAGGAGATCGGATAAACAAGGGGCAACTTATTAACAATTTACGGCACAAAAACTTAAAGGGTGTCTGGGTCTTGTCTGAGAAAATTTTTTGTTGTTCATGTAGTAGCTGGAAGTCTTAACAAGTTGTTAGAAAAACAAGTTGGAAAACTTACGTGAAACATGACAAATTACCTTTGTTCGTACTATAACTAGTTTCAGTGAAATAAATTATACCATGTTTTATTATGATATGATTAATTTCCGTAATAAAATAAGTGCATTTTAAGTTGGCAACATTTTATCTTTTGTTGATATTTACTGAAAATTCCAATGGGAAACTTAAGCCTAGCTTTGAAAATTTCAGTACTTGAAATCCATATTTACACTCTTTTTCCATTTAATATCTATTTCTCTGGAAACATCTATCCAAAAAACTGTTGGTAGATTATATAATTGCTAAAATTAAACAATTTTAGTATAAAAATTCAGATTTTAAATTCAGTAAAAAGGAAATAATATGACTCCATCTTAAATATGATGTAATCACCATTGCAACCTTGAAACATTACCTATCATGGAATATCATTGAATTAATTACATGTGATAGGATTTAATAGAATGAAGAATGTGACTATAACTTGGTCATATATATGACTATAAACGTCATACATGTCAAATAACTTGGTGATGCATCTCAGTCACTTGACGATGATCCTCGGAAGCTGCTATAACAAAGAAGTACCGATTTTTAAAAAATTCAAATTACTTACTAAATATTTTTATTAATATCTTTTTAAGTTTTGATTCAATTTTCATAAAACTTAAAATGACTTAACAAAGTTCTGCATTGATTATATATATATTAAATTTCAACCCATTCGGTTGGGTAGTTTTTGCGCTGTTATATGCGGATAGACCAGAATGAATATAGGTGCTACGTATTTATATAATTATGAACACACCTAAACAGCTAGTGAATCGTATGAATTTTAAGGGAGCAATTGTAGAGGAACCAAAAGGAGCCAACTGATAGTTTTAAGCAGGGCTGTGAGAGGAAAACATCTTAAAAATTTCCTAGTATTTAGCATTTTAGATCTTCAATTAGTCGAAATTAAACATAAAGTATATCATTAGAATAAAATTTTTAAGAAATGCTTCAAAAATTGGGCCCTAGGAACCAATAAAATTATGAGGGTAGTGACCTAGAGAGAGGTGTCCTAGACTCACCTTTAAAGTTACCGTACATACTCGCGTATAAGCCAACCTCTGAAATCAAGATGAAAACATGTTTAATTCAGAATGGTTTTCTATGCCTTATTTCACCTCATTTAATTATAAATAATTTGAAGCACGAAGAAAACTATTGCAAAATATTGGTATTAAACCTGTTTTCATCTCGAATTTAGGGGTTGGCTTATACGCGAGTATATACAGTATGCATTGAGAGGGTAACACAATTGGAGGGGGGTGGGGGTAAAAACGCATGGCACACAATAAGTTCAAGGGGCCCCGGGTTCTAACTGGAATGTAGAAAGATGGGAGAATAACTAAACGAAAAAGATCGAATTCAAATGAGGCAAGTTATTAACAATTTAGGGAACAAAAAAATCTATGGGGCCCCCATACCGGGCTCCAGTAGGCTAGGGTCTTAACTAGAATGTAGAAATGGGGGAATAACTAAATGGAGAAAGGACCCTAAAAGCGAAAAAGATCGAATAAAAAGGGGGCAAGTTATTAAAAATTAAAGGCACAAAAACGTAAAGGGACCCAGGTCACAAAAAATTAAGTCTGATCCTCAGGTGCATCAGGATCTGCCATAGACTATCCTCACCCAAATTTTCAGACTTCCTATGTGCAGTAGATTTTGGTAGCCATCACACACACACACAGAGCAAAACTTTCTTTTATTAGTAGATAATAAGTATAAAGTTTTTTTTAACATACAAGTTAAGAAACAAAAATTAAAATAGGTCTGTTTAATTGTTTAACTTAAAAGTAAAAAAGAAAATTAATAAAGTCATACTTTAATAAACAACTTCATATTTTATTGTACAATCTGACAGTAAAGGAACAATTTTCTAAAAGATGTAAACATAAATTCTTAAATTTATTATAAAGAGTTTAAATATCTCTGTAGTAGGAAAGCTGACTATTCTTTAAACTTTTGAGAGTTAGAACCTTTTACTCATGGATAAGGAACTTACTATTATACTTCATATTTTGCATTACAAACAAAAGTCACTTTTATCAAGGATGTTTGAATACAATTTGCCATCATGTCCTATGGATATTATTGATAGAACTTATGTAGCAGAGAACCGGATATTCAGCAGAAAAGTCGGATATCCGGTGATTGTGATTCAGATATCCGATGATATTTCGGATATTGAAAAATCAGCCGGATATCCGTTGCATCCCTAATTTAATGTTTGCTTAGCAAAATCTAGATAATAATCTTATTTTCAAAAATCTTATTAAAAATCTGTTAAATTGAATGTATATTCAACCAAGCTGTTTTATTATTAATTTAATAAATGAAAGGTGAATAAATTGATTAAAAACTTACTTCATAGTTGTTATGGTTAAGTATTAAAACATTAATTGCATTAATCAGTTCAGCTGAATTCCATAAAATCTAAATTTTAACCTGGTAACTTTTACAAATGCAAATGCAGTTAAATAATATTTGTAATCCATATTAATTGAAAAAGTAAGAAAATCCTTCAAAATCATCAACATACAATATTAAATTCTGATTTTCTTCACTAATCAATTCAATTAAACTAAAGAAAATATTGAAATAAGACAGAAGGAGCACTACCTATCAGCAATCATGCAAATTGTTACTAGCATCTAGCCCCTGCACCCTGTGAATGATTTCAAAATACGGATCACTCTGCGTGCATGCGTGCTTGTCTGATACTTTAAAATTTTTTTCTAAGCCATTTCAAAATGAGTGCGTATAGCTCTGTGGTATGTCATTTCTCCTCCATTCAGTGGTCTTGAGTTCGAATCCCAGCGGCAGAAAGATTTATTTTTTTGTATTTATTTGAGTTATAAAAAATAATTTGAATAAAAAAAATGTAAAGTTTCCATTTTTCAACTTATAAGCGATGGAAAGTTTGAAACAAAATGGACATAAATATGAAATTTGGTTATAAATGAATTTTGTACATTCTAGAAAATGCTGTACAGTGAGTTTCATGCATCCAGTGATGTTTTTTTTTCGGTTAATGTATGCGAAGCGTACATACACAAGTTATTGACCGCAGCTTGAATGAATTTCGTGCATTCTAGGGATTGCTGCAAAGCGAGTTTCGTGTGTCCAGTGATGTTTTTTTTTAATGTTAAAAATTGTTTTTTGGATGTTAAAAATTCGCTTTAAAATGCTATAAAATCGATAAAAATTGAAAAATCCGGAGGAAAAAAAAAGTATTTTAGTAAAAGTCTGAAATTGAATTTCTTTAAGAATGTTAAAAAAAAAAAAAAAATAAAATAAAATAATGAAAATTGTGAAAGAAAATATTTAGTTATATTATGCTAAATGTTTTAAATGAAAATCCTTTTACGAATTTTAAAAAACTGCCGCGGAATGGAATAAAATTAATATGACCTTTCCACTCTCTCGCAGCAGATCATGGCATGCGTGTAGAACGATCCGTTTTTTAAAATCGTTCACAGGGTGCAAGGGCTAGACGCTTGTCAAATTGTTTCTCAAATTTGAACTATTATTTCTAGCACAAAGAAAATATTGTAGTAATTTTTACACATATATAGATGTTTTAGAGAACAAATTTGCTTTTCAAAAACATTAAATATGCAAAAGAATTTTAAATAAAAGTTTGTGCAAATTTGCTTAATAGCAAGTGAGGGTTCATTTTTGTAAAGTAATTTATACACAGAATTTTATGTTATCCTGATTATGCCATTTACATGAAAAAGATTATGTGCTTGCAAGCTTTTAAAAATGTTTCATTGCAGATGAAAAACGTTTAGGATTTTCTGTCTGTCTGTACATTAGAGGTCTGCATGGGCTGAAATTTCCAGGCTTGGAATGGTTCTACAAAAACTTTATTAGCCCGCCACTGTATGAAAGCTAGAAGCTTGGTCCAGCGTATTTTAAAATCTAAAAAATCAGCCCAGGCCTATACAGAAAAATTTATTGGTCTGAACTGGCATAAAAGTTCAACCTGAGTCCAGTGTGTTATTAAATCTTTAAATAAAAAGAAAAGTGCCCATTTAAACTGATGGCATTGAGCTCACAGGCTATTCACACTAATTGTATATTATAGTCTTATTTCAAAGAATAATGCCCCTTGAAAAATAAAGAAATCACTAATAAATTAAGGGGGGATTAACACCCCTGTTCCCCCTGTTATACTTAACCAGTGAATCCCCAAAACTAACCAGGGAAGCATCTTATCACTGTGAACCTATATACAAAATCTGAAGCAAATAGGATAATTCTGCATGAAAAACCTGTTTATCTAAATTAAGGAGGGAGGGGAGAATTCCCCCCCTCGTTCTTCCCTTTATATTTAACCCCAAAACTAGTCAGGGAAGCGCCTTATCAGAATGAACCTCTAAACAAATTTTGGAGCAAAACGGATATTTCTATCAAGAGGTATCACGTTACATACATACATACATACAGAGCCGGCAGGCACTTTAGCTCTCAGGCTTTGATAGCCTGTGAGCTAAAAACTATCCAGAATGGCCCTACTAAATTTCTACAAGCCACTCTTATATTTCTGAATCAACATTTTCCTTCAGTTAAAATTTTTCAAAAAACACACTTTCTTCTGCATATTTTTTATTTTCAGATTATAATGTCCACAATCCATGGAATATGGAACAATAATTATAGAAATGATCACTAACAAGGGAACCAATTTTGGTGCATCTCGTACTTGCCATTGAGACCTGGTGCATTTTAAATTCCTATATTATGCAGATTGAGAATCGATAAAAATTTTATGTTAAAATCATATTTTTTTTGCTTGCAGGCTATCAAAGCCTTAGAGCTAATGTGACCACCGGTTCTGCATGTACGTAACGCAATAACTCTTGATAGAAATAACCATTTTGCTTCAAATATTGTTTATAGGTTCAATGTGATACGTCGTTTCCCTGATTAGTTTTGGGGGATCATTGGTTAAGTATCAAGGGAGCAACGGGGGGCTAATTTCCATTCCCTTTATTTAGATAAATGGGTTTTTTATTCAGAATTATCTGATTTTCTTTAAATTTTGTATATGAGTTCACTGTGAAAAGGTGCTTCCCTGATTAATTTTCAGTGTTCATTGGTTAAGTATAAAGAGGAGAATGGTGGTTAACCCCCTTAATTTAGATAAATGGGTTTTTCATGCAGAATTATCTGATTTTCTTTGAATTTTGTATATAGGTTCATTGTGATAAGGCGCTTCCCTGATTAGTTTTAGGGGTTCATTGGTTAAGTATAAAGGTGGGAACGGAGGTTATCCCCCCCTTAATTTCGATAAATGGGTTTTTCATACAGAATTATCCAATTTTCTTCAAATTTTGAATATATATTCATTGTAATAAGGTGCTTATCTGATTAGTTTTGGGAATTAATTCGTTAATTATAAGGGAGAAATGGGGAAATGATTTCCCCTTAATATATTGTCAATTTCTTTATATTTCGATTGGCTTATTTCAAATTCTTTGAAATAAGAGTATAATATACAATTAATGTGACTAGCCTGTGAGCTCAATGCCCTCAGTTTAACTGAACACTTGTTACTTTATTTAATACTATTTAATACAGTTTTCTTTTCTTTTTTTTTTTTTTACACCAGAAAAACTTTCTGAAAATGCATTTTTCAAGACCACTTATCAGTTAACGTAGAATTTTTTTTTTTTAAATCAGTTAAAAATACAAATTTGTTAATAATAAGTATAAAATACGGAAAAAAATTAAAAATTCCTTCAAGAACCTATGAATTTCATTTTGAAAAATTACAACATTATATTTGCCTTTTTGGTGGTGCAAAATTGGCTTTATTGTTAACACAGAATTTGTTTTGCTGCAATCCTGGTCGAATGTCATAGTCATCTGTGTGTGAATGAGTAACACTGTTTCGATATCTAGCGCCATATTTGGAAAATTAACTCAATTTTGCCGTGAAATTAACAATTAAAAATCCAATAATGAAAAATTTAAAGTATAAAAAAATATATATAAAATACGATTTTAACAGAGAAATTTTATTGGTTCTCTAACTTTGGCCTTTTGAGCTACAAAATGCACCAGATCTCCATGCTAGGTACAGGCTGCACCAAAAGTGGTTCCCTTGTTAGATAATTATGTACATGAAGGCAAATTCAAAAAATTTTCATAGACAATAACATCTAAGAAGTGAAGATTCATAAGTAAATAAATGACAAATATGCTTAAATCAAATCATAATTTTAAAGCTCTACAATGAAAAAAAAAAAATTATTAGGCTAATTTAACTTTCTAAAGATTTTGTTAAACAAATATAAAACATCACTATTATTTTTACAAAAATAAATAAATAAAATGTATTAAACAGGCTTAATAGGGAATAATTAGAACCCGCCCCAGCTTAGTCTGGGAAAAAATAAGGTTACTTACGTATTATCCAGGCCAGCTCAGATACAACTGAGCCAAGCATGGTGCCAATTATACTAATTACAGTAATCCTTATTTTTTGACAAGTATATAGTTTATTTATTTATTATAGTGCATAGATATTGTAGTATAACTTATAGTTTTTTTTAAATTATAGTTTACAGTTTTTTGTTATTTATTTATTATTGTTTATTATTTATTTATTTATTTTATATTATTTACCAATCAAAAAAAATTTATGTATTTAACAATATTAAATTACTGTTTTGCACATTATTGGCAACGATAAACAAGATTGGCAATTGACAAACCCCTTATATGGCGATCTATCTCCTGGCCTGGATAATACGCAAGTACCAAAAATAAGTATGATTCAGGATGCATTTGGGTTTGGGGCCCAGTCCAGGCCCATGCAGATCTCTACTGTATGTATCCGTCAGATTTTAAACTTAAAAAAAGGAAGAATATTTTCTAAATTTTATCTGCTGCTGGAGTCAACTATAATAAAATAAATGTTCTTTGTAATACTTACGCAGTAAATGCTCTGAAATCTGCTCATGCCATTTATAATGTAAACTGTGTTTACTCTAAAATATTAATTATATATAGGATGATCAAAAGACAAAAAAACTATATATGTATAGAAATATCACGAAAAATTGTTCATTTGGAATTATCCGGGAAATTCAGTGAAAATTGAGAAAAATTTATTTTCATTGTTTACCATTCTCTGTAATCTGTAGTGAAATCACAGACCTGAGAAACCTTGAAAAAATGGAAATGTCAGAGAATTTTGTCAAACTGGAATTATTAGGGAGATTTTGAGAAAATCAAACAAAAAAAGTAGCTTTGATTTCCATTATCTATGATTTTTTTTTCATTCAGAAATTCAGTGAAAATTGAGAAAAATTTATTTTCATTGTTTACCATTCTCTGTAATCTGTAGTGAAATCACAGACCTGAGAAACCTTAAAAAAATGGAAATGTCAGAGAATTTTGTCAAACTGGAATTATTTGGGAGATTTTGAGAAAATCAAACAAAAAAAGTAGCTTTGATTTCCATTATCTATGATTTTTTTTTTTAGAATCATCCAAAAATATGAATAATCCTAAAATGTTTTGATCTTTTTCAATAACTCGTTGAATTCCAGCCCTTTTCCCTGTTGGTAGGTTCTGAATTCATGTAACATAACTTTTCATCTTGAATATAGCATCTGGTAGGTTTTAATATTGATTAACAAAATGCCCTAGAATTTCCAAAATCCCCCCCCCCCTCCCTCTCTCCAGAAAATTTAGAATTTTTCAAAGCTATAACCAGGGTTAGGGTTTATGGTTTCCCTTCTGAAAATGTTACTAACCTATATTTATTTAATGAAAATTTTTGCTTAATTTTAAAGAAATTTTCCCTATTTTAAATTATTACAGTATAGTAAATAAAGTGTATTACTTAAAATAAATATTATATTCACCATATTAAGCATTTTTTATTAAAATTGAGTTCTTTGCATTATCTGTATATGTCCAATGTGTAAAGCTTGAATATGTCAATAAAGTATAAATTTATCTTTTTGTATCCTCTTCAAAACTGAAATATATATATTTTTTCATTTATATATTTACCATATTTTGTGTTTAAAAAATGTTTTAATGTAGAAGATTTTAAAAATTTTTCACACTTTTTAAAAAGTTTTGCTTGTGACTGCTGAGGAGGCATTGCTATTTATCAAAAAATTTTCTTGGTAATGCTTTTTTATATCATGTAGTAATTTTTTCACTTAGACTTCAACAATGTACTAAACAAAATACAATAGCTAATAATAGTATGATATTTTAAAGTTTTCCTTTTCTTGTTTTAAGTCTTGTGATTGAACGTAATATCTATTAAAAGTGTAAATTAATTTAATAAAATCAAAAACGTAAAATATATAATTTCTTAAATGATAAAGTGTGCAGTTACTTACTTATTTTGATATACTTACTTAGCAAATTCTTATTTGGGCACTTCCTAATGGCTTTTCATTTTAAAAATTGCATTGCAGGATGCTGAACAATGTTAAATATACTTATAATAATGTTTGTAGATAAATAATAATTTGATGATTTTGCTGTCAAAGATAGATTATTTCATTTTGATGCATTTTAACACTAGATTGACACAAGGATTTCTTTTTCAAGAGAGATAAACAATTTTCTCATTATTTGTAACATGCAGGTTTTTTTACATAATTTTCTAATATATTTCAATTTTATTGTGGTCTGTTTGCTATCTTTATTCTAATATTAGAAAAATTGCCAGATTGCTTCAACATTAGAATATTTTCTCGAGTTGACCACAGTATTTTCTCTTTTGAAATTGATCAACGTAACTCCTTTCTTTCTTGTCTTTTTACAGATTCAAGTAAAAAATAAAATAAACACATTATCTTCTGTCAGCTGTAGCTTTAAAAAAATGTAGTTTTAACTATACAGCTTCAAAAATAAAATCATTTGTACATTGCTCTTATATGATAGTGTGTATCTTGTGAAGACATTTTTTTTAATGTAATTGTATTTAAATTATGATTGTATGTGTGAGAGTGCGGTATTGAAAACAAGATATTCATTATCAAGTAAAGGATCAGGTTCCATAAGCCGTGTTTTTGGCCCATGAAATAGACTAAAACTCAATTTTGTTATACTGACTTAGTTATTTCACTTTTTAATATTAGAAGGTTTATCCTGCACGATTTCAACAATATTTTTTGCATTTTGTTCGGATTTATGTGACTTACACAAGCTCAAAGTTCATATTATTCGTAGTTTTGGATGAAAAATACATAATTTCTCCTAATTTTACCTCTATTATTTATAGGAGCACAATCTTGAAACACTTTCTTCTTTACAAATATTATAAAATACATCAAAATGTACAATATATGTAAAAATAAAAGTCTTGCAAAGCTGCGCTCATAGTAAAATATTAAAAATTGAGGTAAAATTAGGGGAAATTGCATATTTTTCAAAAAAAAAAAAACAAGAATAATACGAACTTTGAGTTTGTGTATGTTATATAAAAATGAACAAAATGCAAAAACTATTGTTGAAATCGTACAGGATAAAGCTTCTAATATTAAAAAGTGAAATAATTAAGTCAGTATAACAAAATCGAATTTTAGTCATATTTCTTGGGCCAAAAACATGGCTTATGGACCCTGATCCTTTTAGCACTAACCTGAAAATATGAGGGAATTTTGATGTAGAGTATTTGTGACAACTCTGTTATTCTTTAAGTGCAATTTATTTTCATTAAATAAAAGGCAAGTACTAAATGTGCACAATACTAATAATATAATTATAATTTCCCAGTAAAATTAAATTATTTGTTATTTACATGCTATCTAATTGATTTTTTTTAATATCCACTTTTACTAAATATATTATGTATGTTTGTATCAGAATAGTGTTTCAAAATCATTTATCTGGGAAAATTTCATTATTTCGATGATGGCCAGGAAATATCAAGGAATTTTGACATTAGATATTCGTGACCACCCTGCATATTTCAATGACAAAGTATGTAAATACATAATTAAAAACACAATTTTGTAATTAACCAATAAAATACATTTAAACAGCAAAAATCAGTTTTTAAACATGCTTTTCTAAATTAAGTTATCTCTAGGAGTTTGGATATATAGAAGTAGGAAGAGTTTCTGTTATCTAAGCAGATGGTTTTTACTTGTTACTTATGGCTAAACTGGGTTTTAAACTTATTTTGGTTTAATAGCTCTTGTTCTAATTTCGATGTTTAAAATTTTCAGTTTAATTTAAAAGCATATTATAAATGGTGTTGGTTGTTCCATAATCGACTGTTGCGGAACATACCCTTTTGCCAAAATGGAATCTCCTCATTTCGTATTTCAGATAGTATAAATGCTTTCAACGTTTTGAGGCAGAGGCTTTGCTTCGCTTTTGTAACCTTTTTCTTTTTATTCTGAACAGAATTAGTTATGGATTAACTTGAGTTTATAGTAGTATGATTTAATTTTACAATGTTTTTAAATAAGTTTTAGTTATAATTTAGCAGAAAGTTTAAGTTGTTCTTATGAGTTAGTTTTATTTAAATAGACTGTTTTAAAACTCCATTTTAATCTGTCAAGTTATGCTTAACTAAAATATTTTTCAATTATGAGGCTCTGTTTTATCCACACGTTTGTTCTGAATTAAAATAAATCTGAATGTGTTTTTAACAGTTTTAAATGAAGATCAAGTTTACTTTGAATAAAGAACTGTAGTCACCAAACAAATGATTCTTTACTTGTTTTGAACTCAACACTTAGCTTTCCTTCAAATGTCTTCCAGGGCACTATTTGTAAAGCTCTGCTACATGAATTATCAAGGATATTAGACCTGTACTAATACAGAGTATTAGATAATAGTTTCTGTAAAATGAAGACATTAAAATAAAACTATTATTTCCAAGCATAAATCATAATGTTCTTTTTTTTTTGTCAATTTAACTATTTTTTTTTCTAGTAAAAAAAGATGGGGGTGACACAAGTTTCTCTATACAGCATGATTCAAAGATATTTGAACAATTTCAATTCATTATATTTTATAAATTATCCAAAATAAGGTAAAATTTTACATACATGTAAAGTGACGGTTTCAACAGTTATCGTGAAGTTAATTCACAGGTTCTCAATGTGATAACTCTTCATTATTTAGCACATGTTAATTTCATACAGACGCATTTCAGTGTTTATCTTGGCGAAAGGGTGATTTGTAGTCAGTATCCTTGACACGTTCCAGAAAAAGAATGATGGTGAAATTGTGCTAAAATAATTGTGGATGGATTTGTCATGTGCAGAATTAGGAAAAGTGCTTAAATTTTGAGTATTTGTGAGTTAACTTTATGATAACTATGTTTGTATGTTTCAGTTAACCCCATAACAGAAATCCTTGGCACTGTGGTTTATATTTACATTTAAGTTAAGTTTATTTGTATGTGTAGGTCTCTTTGGATGATGTTCATGCCAGCTATTCTTGTATTTCTGGATTCATCATTTCAATACCAGTTTAATGATTGAAATCTATAGTTGTGCTTCAGTGTTTTTCAAGACTTTGATAACACTGACTTGTTTGAAAAGTGATAAAGGTAAGCATACAAATTCATCAACGATTGTATATTTTCTTATTGTATCCTTAAGCAAAATTTACATTTATTAGAATATGTTTTATGAAAAAAGCCCAACAAGCAAAATTCAGATCTAGCTTACATTTTGGACAACGGTCAGAGTGATGAATTCAAGCAATGTTGAATTCATATATTTTTTATTCATTAATCCATACCACATTTCATGCTTAAATCACAATTCAATTTAAATTATAACATAAAATCTAATATTTGTAACCTACCTTCATATTTAATTTCTTAAACTACAATATTATCAACTTCAAAAATACTATCATACTGTATCTTATAAAATTTGTTTAATCTTTTGTGGAATGTACTACTTTGCTGGTTTTACTTTTAAATAACTTTTAGAACTAGAAATACATGCAATTTTGTAAATATCACCCATGCATTTTATAATTTTCTATATTTAAGGTATCTAGTAAGGTATCTATATTTAAGGTATTTCTTTTGTAGGTATGTTCACCAAGTCTCTTTGTTAAATTCAACTACTAATTGTAATTTTTTTTAATTTGTAAAAATTATCTTGTCTTATTATGACCAAGGTGTCTAAAATATTGTTGAAAATTCATGAAACTTAAAGTTTTTAAAACGTACAAAAACAAACAAGTAAGTTTTTTTTAATTCAAAAATTTTAAAAATGTTTTATTTACAACTTACAGGCTTTTCCCGCTACGTTCATTTGTTTCCAATTGAACCTTGTATCAAACGAAATATTTGTGAATTTGACCTTGTATTTTAATGCACTTAGGATGTCCTTTTGCAGTGCTGAAAACGATACGAATACCTTTGCACTATTACATTTTCTAATGTGTCAGACAAAATTTGGGCTGATAAGGATCAATTCTTTTAGATGATCATTAATAGTATGATTTGATAAATGGTATGCAATATACTAAACAATAAAAATTATCATTAAAACCTGTCCTGTAGCACTTTTTAAAAATGGTAATTTTTCATAATCTAGTTCGCCTGGTTATTAAACTTTCCCACATAATTCTACGACTAAGCAAGATAGAACAGTATGCAATAAACCAAACCCTTCCATGAAAAATTGTCTAACAGTACGAGTCCCATCAAAATCCATTCACTAGTACTCAAGTTATAAACATCTGAAATAAAAGTCTAACTTGCATTATATATATATATATATACATATATATATATATATATATATATATATATATATATATATAGCACATAAAAATTAACTTTTTAAAATTATAGTAATTGACTACTGATAATTGTACATTGGATCTAAAACTTGTTTGAATACTTAGATATTGAGAACTAAAATAACTTCTTAAAACACCATAAAAACTTTAAAATGCACTAGGCCTAAAGACGTGCGTCTACTATGAAAGCAGCAGCAAGACTTAGTCTTGCTGCTGCTTTCATAGTAGACGCACGTCTTTTTGCGCCTGACGAAGAAAGATTCAGATCTTTCGAAAGGCCTAAAGATCTGAGTCTTTCTTCGTCAGGCGCAAAAAGACGTGCGTCTACTATGAAAGCAGCAGCAAGACTGACACAGTCTTGCTGCTGCTTTCATAGTAGACGCACGTCTTTTTGCGCCTGACGAAGAAAGACTCAGATCTTTCGAAAGGCCTAGCGCATTTTAAAGTTTTTATGGTGTTTTAAGAAGTTATTTTAGTTCTTAGTGTTTCACACCAGTTTCAACTTATTTTATTTGATTGTGCTTCTTCTGGCATTTCAACTACTTTTTCATCCCCCCTCCCCTTTCGAAGCAGTCTTGCTGCTGCTTTCATAGTAGATGCACGTCTTTTTGCGCCTGACGAAGAAAGACTCAGATCTTTCGAAAGGCCTAGCGCATTTTAAAGTTTTTATGGTGTTTTAAGAAGTTATTTTAGTTCTTAGTGTTTCACACCAGTTTCAACTTATTTTATTTACTTAGATATTGGTTAAAATGCTAATTCACTATTCAATACATTTTTTGAGCCTTTGATTCTTTATGATAGAATTAGTCTTAATTATCATTTCAAACACCTTCCTTTCGACATATATACAAAATAATATAAAAATATGTCAAATAGTATATACTTTAATAGTATTATACTTTTGCAACATTTCCATCTCTAAAATCATGCATGAATATTTCATTTTCTTTCTTTGATGGCCTCTCGAAACCAGTTGGAAACAGGAAACTTCCTATGAACTCATCATCAATACAGTAAAATGTGCCAAGAGAGAATCTTGAATGTTCTCATTTTCTGACAGATTTTTATCTCAGTAGGTACACATTATTTTCTTTTCATTGGAACCATATTTCTTTTTTCCTTTTAAGAAAATTTTTGTAAGAAAAAATATACAAAATAGATGTTTATACTAAGAATTTATATGATCAATAATATTTTTAATCACATATGCAAGAGAATCTAAAAAAAGATAAAGAAAACACTCCAAGTTCTGCAGATTTATTTTATCATGTTAGAAATTAAAAATTCAATAATCCCTTCTAAAATAAAGCACTAGTACGGAGAATGCACAGTGCTAACCCTTTTTTAGTGTACTGTACATTAAAAGTACCATGAAAATGAATTCATATGTAAAATGTGTGTCATAAATTTCATCCCAGCCCTTTAAAAATTTTTGCATTAAAACTTGAAACGCAAAATTTGAAACTAGAAACTTTGTTAAAAGTTTCAAAAATCTAATATCGCAGAAATTAAGTCAAATTTAAAAATTCTGAGAACTTGTATGACATCCTCGGATCCATTAAGAAATGCAAAATATGAATGGGTTGTAATAGAAAATAGAGTCTGAACATATGTACCGGGTTTATCCCCAGTGTGAATTCCACCATACAGCATTTCATATTCTAGGAGTAGTTGTGAAATAAGGGCAGATAGTTAAATTTTAATATATCGTAAAATCCTGATTGTTAGCCCTCTTTTTCAAAAGCAAACCAGTTAATTACTGTTCGTTTCAATATTTTAGCCTTATTTTGTGAAATTTCATTTTGCAAGTTATGCAAAACTGTAATTTCCTGTTCAGAAATGAAAGACTGTTTTAATTGCTGTTTAATCTGTAGTTCAGAGAAAGGAAAGGATAAAACAGAAAATCCGATCAAATTAATTCAAGCAAAGGAAGAAAAATGTTTTTGTAAAAAAAGGAAAGAGAAAGTTATTTTGCTACCAACTTTTTTCAAAATCATAACTATAAATTTCATTGCTTACATTCAAATATGCAAAGGGGAGTAAAGAGAGTTGACTGTAATACTATTCTGAGTTTCAGGCTTTGAACTGTATGATAAAAATTCAGACCATTAAAACTATTTTTTTTATTGTAATTCCTAGTTGTGATATCAGCTTAATTTCTGTATTGGTTCAAATGAAGATTTGACAATAGTTTCTATGATCCCTTATTCTATCAAAGATCATAAACAACTGTGATGCATCAAATGTGTAAAATTTCTGTTCCAGCAATGAATATTCACTTAAAATATGAAAAAAGAATTTCTGAAATTCAACAGAAATGTGTAGATATAATTTACGTTAAACTATTATTATAATAGAATACAAATAAGTAGATGTATTTGTTTTTCTCTGGCATCTAAAGCTTGTTTTAAAAGTTAAAAATGAAATTGATGTAATAATTACAATTTTCTAGTCTGATTAATATTTTTTTTATTTCAGGCAAAAGGGGACTGACATATTTATGAGAAATGAATATTAAAGATTTTCTTAGAAACAATGTATACAATTACTTCATTACACGAAAGCCCATAAAAAGTTTTTTATATATTTTTTAAAATTAATAGTTTTTGTAAATATTAATTTGCTGACTCATTTTCACACTGATACAATCTTTTTTTCCTTTCAAAGCATGTTCTAAGATTCTTTCAAAATAGAAAGCAAAAGAAACTAGAAAAACAAAACTTCAACATCATAGAAATCTTAAATATTTACTTTAAAAATTTTATAATTTTGAAGCATGTCTGAAAAGATTGTTGATCAGGAATGCCCTACAAAAGATCTCCTTTCAACCCGTAGTGTAGAAGAGCCTTTTATTGGTGATAATTGCTTTTTAAATTATTCTGCATGTGATAAACAACCAGATCATCTTCCTATAGAAGAAAAGCCATTCATTTGTGATGTATGCTCTAAAGAGTTTGTTAAAAAGGGTGCACTGAAACAGCACCTTAGCATTCATACAGGAAAAAAAACATTTTTTTGTGACGTATGCTCTAAAACATTTGCTCATAAGGCAAGTCTAAGTGGACATCGTCGCCCACATACAGGAGAAAATCCATTCATTTGTAGAGTATGTTCTAAAGGATTTTCTCAAAGTTCAAGCCTAAATCAACATATTCGCACCCACACAAGAGAAAGGCCATTTATCTGTAAATTATGTTCAAAAGGATTTCTCAAAAAGAGTGATCTACAGAGACATATGCATACTCATACTGGAGAAAAGCCATTTAAATGTGAAGTATGTTCTAAAACATTTACTCACACAGGGAGCCTAACCATACATCATCGCACACATACAGGAGAAAAACCATTCGTTTGTGGAGTATGTTCTAAAGGATTTTCTCAAAGCTCAATACTAAATCAACATGTCCGCACCCACACAGGAGAAAGGCCATTTATCTGTAAATTATGTTCAAAAGGATTTCTCATAAAGTGTGATCTACAGAGACATATGCGTACTCATACTGGAGAAAAGCTTTTTAAATGTGAAGTATGTTCAAAAACATTTGCTCACAAAGGGAGTCTAACCACACATCTCCACATTCATACAGATGAAAAATCCTTTGTCTGTGATGTATGCTCTAAAGGATTTTGTAAGAGTGGTAATCTAAAGCGACATCTTAAAATTCATGCAAAAGAAAAATCATTTAGTTGAGAAATGTAGGATTTTCTCTAAATGTGTGTCTAAATATTAGATTTCATACTGATAAAGAGAAAATACTTTTTACTTTGGGAGTGTTATTGTAAAAGATTGTGTCACAGGTAAGGTATGAAAATACAACTTCATACTAATAAAATTGTTTTGAGATGCAACCTGTTTTAATGTATTTTCTAAAATTGAGTTTTTTTTTAAAAAAAGGTCTTTAAACTCATTTGCGAAGTTAGATTCAAAATATTTTTTGAACATTTTAACATAAATGTTCATTTTGCATTAAAAAATCTTGTGTTCATGAAACATTCATTATAATAATTTACTAAAAGATTTTGCTGTAGTTTTACTGAAAAAAAAAAGTGTTTTTACTCTAGCAAGAAGGTTTAGCAAAATATAATATAACATCTTACGAGTTAGCCACTATTCAAAAACTGTCTCTTTATCTTTACAAACTTCAGAAACTAATAGATTTTTGAGATTTAATGAAGTATTTCTGTAAAAAAGGTTCCTTTTGTTACATGTAATTTTTAGAAATGTTTTCAAGTAGTTTCTACAGTATATTAATTAGTTTTCTCCACCCAGAATATAGATTCTTTGAATACTATTAGTTCTCAAGTAAACTTTTTCAGATACATAACAGATTTTATGCATACCTACAAACAAATGCTTCCAAAAATTACAGGCAGTAAAAGGCACTTTTGTTTCCAAAATACTTCTTTAAATCTTGGAAATTATTAATTTATGAAGTTTCTGAAGATAAAGGGTGAGTTTCAGAATTGTTGGTTACTTGGAATAGAGTCTATTATTTATTTTTTTAAATTCTTGATAAATCAAAATACACTTTTTTCTTATAATGTACGATATTTTCATAGAAAATCTTTAAAAATATGCATGTTTTCTCTAAATATGTTTTGCATGTATTTATTTTCAGTCTTTTTAGTAGAGAAGTCCCAAGAGAGCTGATCCAAAGCAAGTTTTTGCCTACTTTTACTTATGCTGTTATCTGAAACTTATTTTTTTTGTTTCAAGATACTATCCATTCTAATTTTGTATTTATAACATTTTTAGGGCAAAATTTATGTTTTGTTCAGCAACATATAAATAATTTAAATTTGAAGTATCAAAGTAAATTTTTTTGTAATAATGTTGACGACATAATTAACATGTTTGTCTGTTGAACATTTAAATACTTACTTGAGAATTGAAAGCATCCAAAAAACTGATATATTTTGAGAAAGGTGATTAATAAAAACTACTTACAAATGTTTCCAAATACTATCTCTAATACCATAGTCAAGAAAATGGATTTTTAATAAATTTGAAAGAATCATAATTTGTTGTTTTGAGGAGTTTAGTCTGAAAAAGCTTCTTTATACAGGGTGTGTCAGTACCTTCACTGAGACACCTCTCATATATAAGAAAAAATAAATTTATAAATAAGAAAAATTAAAAATACCAAATGTGTAATACCCGGTTCAGATCAGATATTTAACATATCTTAGACCGCCGAACTCACTGAGGGAGTTTGAACTTTCTATTGCTAGATACAGCCAGTACCACTCACTCTGATTGGCTGTTGAGGTTGCCTTTAACATATGAGCATGCACACATTCTCTGTTTGTTCGGATCTCGGACACGGTGATGTTCAGTCAGTTATCTTAGATGAGTTTTGCAGTGTGGACAGTTATTCAATTCCAGGAGGTTTGGAAACGGTTCCAGAACCGGTTTTGAAAGTGAAAGTAACTTTATTAAAAGTAACTGCAGTTGAAATTGAAAAAGTAAAAAATAGCCATATTAGGGATTGACCTCAGCTATCTTATGCAAAAAAATTGTCTAAAAATATTCAAATTTAAATAAGAAATTCGAAAACAATCTGGCCATAGGTTTAATATTAGCGAGTGGGTGTTTTCAAATAAGTGAAGACTCCCCTTAAGTATTATCTGTTGCACAAAGATGCATCACAGAAAGAGAGTGCCAGTCAAAAAAGTAATTTAATGTATCTTTATTAAATACTTTCCATCATTGAAAATGGTAGATTATATAAAAGTAAAGTAAGCAAAATGGAATTAAAATAAATATATAACATTATGTTGATGGCTTTTCATGATAAAAGTTATTTAGGATGGCACTTTTATGAATATAATTTATGTGTTCAAATCCTATGCTAATTGAGAAAGTTGGTTCCTTGCAAACAGTCTATGCCACCCATACACAACCTGCCGTATGTGGCCCGGTAACTTTTTATTTGTGGCACCAGACACAATTATTAATCCATATTTATAAAATCTTGGAGATGTGCATAAAAGATTTTTAAGACCTTCACTGTTGTTTTATACATTTTCATAAAAAGACCAAATTTGTCCTGTTATAAATAATAAGAGTTTTAATTATACAAAGAGAAGCAAGATTTAACAACTTAGAATTTTGTATAGATTAAACAGGCTGCAGTCCAACACTGACTGGTGTATCTTCAAATTTATTTTGTACAAAATAAAAAGAAATATTTACAAACATATTCAGCTAATTATACAAAACCAGTATCACACAAAATTTGTTACTTACAAAAGAACTAGTAAATCAAATTACAAGACAGACACTAGTAAGTTTTGTATACATCTATGTATGTATGTACTGTGTGTATGAATACAAAGAAATAAAGTGGATCATTATTTGTTAACTTTTATCATAACTGGACTAAAGTTTATCATTTTGACTACCAATCCATTTCAGTATATAGTAATGGTGTAGTTGTAACTAAAACAGGGAATATATGCAATAGGCAAATGATATACACTAGAGATTATACCGTATGGTTATGGAAGACATCTTTAAAAAATCTAGAAGATATATACTCAAAATTTATTCAATTTAAACTAGTAATCTTTCCTCATCTACATTAACAGATTTTATACTAAATACATCAATAATATTTGCGTTAACTGAAAATCACAAACAGTAAATTGCTGTTGCAGTTGATTAAAAGCTACCGATAAACTATTTCACCAAAATTTAAAGAGATTTGAAACATAGTTTTATATGAAATAATGAGAAATTGATTAATCAATAATACGTATCAGTATTTATTTTTATTGTTATATTTTCAGATTGTTTTAAAACAATGGCAATACTCTCAGTTACTCTTCATCAGTTAAAAGAAAAACCATAAATTTAAAAATAATGCATTATATATATGCCTTGTAGCCTTCGGTAAATCTCCAATGAAAAGTAACACTCCCCTATCTGCAAAAATTCTACTCTGCTATACTACTACATCAAGTTGATCGCTGTGCCGGCTCTTTTCTACCAGTTTCAGCGATCCTTCTACAGCAGAATTTAATATGCATACCATTCACACTTTTCATTTAAAATAGATAAATAAAAAATTATATCATAAATCAAAACATTTGATTTCAAAATCAAAGTATCATTTCTAATTTGCACACATGAAGAATAAAAGCTGATATTGGCACTTTTAAAAATGGTATTGGCAAGATTTGCTCCCAAGTAACATAAAAGTATTTAATGATGTTATGTATTTTATAAATGTATATTAAATTACTGTTTTGAATGCGATTGGTCATTAACAAAGGTAAATATGATTTGCAATTAAGAATAATTTTAGGTGATCTCTCTTCTTGCCATGTATAATACATAAATATCAAATTAACTGACAATTCGTTTCGAAATTTGATTCATTAAATATTATTACATGAGTTGTATTTGTTTAGATCCAACTTCATCAAGAAAAGATTCAGAAGGAAGTTAAGTTGTATAGCACTTCAGCAAACAGATCATGTATTCTGATAGCAAAAATGATTTTTTTTTGTAATGAAGTAGCATCTTCATTAAATTCAAAATCATAGCAATTATAATAATATTTTAATTTTCTTAATTTTTAATATTTCTATATTATAACCATCATATATGTGCGCATGTAATTTTCGATCACATTTTTTCGAATCAAAAATGCACATCATACACTGGAATATTCGGTACGCGGAAAGAACATCATTTCAGACTTTATGTAAAAGAACCAAATATTGCATAAGATAAATTGTATTTCAATAATTACAAATATTGCACATTTGAGCAGTATAAATTCCATTCTGGTATTATTGATTATGAGTTAACTCAATGAGTAATATTATGTTAATATACTCAAACTCCAACTATCTGAATTGAGTTCTGGAAGTAATCCGGATAAGCAGGAATTAGAGTAATCATCGAAATATTTTATGTTGTGAAAATAAATTCCAAAAAGAAATGCAGCAAAGGAGTATCATGTGAAACGCCGTGCTCCACGAATTCTGTGATAGTTATGTATATATATTTCACAGAATACTGTGAGGCCTGTAAACTGAAGATTCATTATCGCATTCACACAGGTGAAAGGTCATTTCATTGTGAATATATTTTGAAACGTTTTCGAGTAAAGGAGGTAAACGACCATTATCTTACTCATACAAATGAAAAGCCATTCACATGTGATATATGATTAAAAAAAATTAAATATTAATTTAAAAACACATTATCACTCTCATACAAATGAAAAACCATTTATTTGTGAAGTATGCTGCAAAGCCTTTTCTAAGCATACAAATCTAAAGAAACATAGTAAAATTCATGTAAAATAAAAGATATTTATTTGTAAAACATAAGATTTAAAAAAAATCTAATTTCACATTTATATAGACAGAAATAATGCTTTTATATATGTTCTTTTAAAAAGTATTCTTAAAATATTTTTCTGAAAGAATGATGCTACATCTCTAAGAGAAAAATTTATCTTTTTTTACAGAATTTAACAAATGCTTTTAAGATTTTGTAGTGATTTGCATTAAAACTTTAAAAAATAAGTATTATCTGTACAATGTCATTTAAATCTTTATTTCGTAATGGGACACTGTAAAATGTTATAATATAAAAATAATCTTATTTGATTCTGTCTTTGCCCAATTTTATTTATGGTTTTATTTATCATTTAAAAATTATTAAATAAATAGAAGTACAGTAGAAGATCTTTATAACGCAAACCTAAAAACATGAGGTTGGGCGTTATATAGAATTTTGCATTATATAGATCACATTTCACACATCATTAAATTTAGCGTGCAAAACATGGCCAAATATGTGTGAAACATACCAAAATACATTAGAGTATCTTTATTACTAGGAGTTGTGTAGATTATAAGTTTTTGTATAATATAGATCATTCCACATATTGTTAAATTTACTTTATAAACATCGTCCAAACATACCTGTATCAAATCATAGCAATTTTTTCAGTAACAAGCTCTGAATTAAGAAGATAAAGTTGAATTAATGTATCAAATTTAGTCCTCTAGAGAATAACTATTTATAATGTGGGAATGCAGGTGTTTCATAACTGTAAAATTCATTGTTTACATCTGAGAAGTTGTGCGTTGTATGGAGAATTGCGTTATAAAGATCTTCTACTGTATATACCCTACCGATGTTACTTGTGCCATGCTTCTTAGAACAGAATTTGTATTTGTTCAGAAAAATTAAGCTATTTTGTTTCAATTTGTAAGGGTTTATGACTGCATTTGTACACAATAAAAGTGAATAGTTTCAAGGGTAATTAATTGAAAGTGTTAACATATACCATTTTGCAAATGTGGAAATTTCTTGTTTTATTTTTGGTTCAAGCCTGAAATAGAAAATTATTTTAATTTGATACATATGTGGTTTTAGTGGACAGAATTATAATAATTGAAAATAAAAGTCTGTTACAAAGTAGTAATTAAAGTTTTACGTCTTCAAAAATAAGATCCTCATTGCAACAATGTGCTTGTTACAGTGATTTTTTAGACATATAAAATGTACAATTGTGATATATAACAGAATATTCCTTCATAAATTTTATAATCAAATATGGGAGAGTCCTACACAATGTGACATTTTATTCTGTGCATTAGAGAATCATTTTAAAATGAAGTTTGTGTTCATACTGCTAGATGTTACACTGTTCAGTGATTCTGAAGTGTTTGCCAACTAAATTTCAAGTGTAAATATTATTGAATGAAGGTAATTTTTAAACCTGAAAGTTACTCATTTATATGTGTTACAGATTATATACCTTCAGTCTGATTCTATACAGTATTTTAGTTTGAATATAATACATATGCTGCATTATTTCTTCACTTAATAACAAGGTATGATTATACGAATAGTAATTTTCCAACTGGACGAAAAATGTCCGGGCCAGGATTCGAAAATTTACCAATTTGAAATAATTGTGTTAAAATTAATCTAAGGTATGATTATGTTCAATAAAATAACAGTTGCATACTTTCTCCTAAGAAGTAGTACATAACTATTTTTTTCAAAAAATCTATATAACATACGTTGGTCATTGAAACATTAGTCATTGAAAATTGGTACAGTCAAGCAGACCGTTATTGTGTACCATTACAATTCCAATAGATCTCAATAGTTATTTGTGACCCTGTCTAATTGAGACAGCACCTTAATTAGAACAAAATGTCATCAACAAAATCAAAAAATATCATTAACTTTATTCCTGATAATTGCGACAGCCACTTAATTGGGACAAATCATGTTAGGATTGATATGGCCCAATGAACTGAAATCAGAATATTTATCGAAGTCACTTATTTAGAACTTGGAACAGATATCTCAAACTATTATACATGCATGGATGAAATGACTTCCTGTAGGAGAGAAATGTTCATTCCAAACTCCATTTATTACACGTTTAAGATTAAGAGGCATATATAAGAATAACCTTAACAGCATTCTCAAATTGACTATTTTTTCCTCTCAACAATGAAGCTTTCTGACACATTATTATTATTTTTTTAGCATGTAAATGCAGCACTTTTAAGATATTACTATTTTAATTCCTAAAAAACAAATAGCGTTTTTCATTTTCCTGCATGTGATATTTATCTTGATTTATAATCGATTGCTCTCTGATGACATTCTAGGCCTGTCACATCCTGAAAACCTCAAGCCAATTTTCAGGACTCTTAAGGCCGTTTTCTACAAGGTTCTCTGCCTTTATGACAAAATGGAAAATGCTATTTGATTTCTGAATATCTAAAGAGCAATAGGTGCACATTTTATGCATTTACAAATGAAGAAGGTTTTGTGAATGTATCAGAAAATAGACAGTCTAGATTGTAGAACTAACATCTTTTAAGAATGCTTTCTACGTGTGCTTAATTTTGTCATTTTATTTTCTTTCTTTGCATTTTATAGCATGAATGTTTATTATTACAGTTAGGAAAACCTAAGATTTGAAAAGAGCAATTTTCAAACCTAAATCCATTACAAGTTAACAATTTTTTATGAATGAAAAGCAGGAAAATGTCTTGGTTAACTATAAAACAAGCATGTTTCATATTTATAGGTAATTAAGATAAAACTTTGCACTCATTTATTTAAATCGGAAACAGGGCATATGAAAAATTTATGTGTAGAGATAACAAAGCTTCCAACCTTCTGTTGTCTTTTTTTCAAGTCAAAAAAGCTTATTTTGAATTAGAAAATTTGTATAATGAAATGTATCTTGTTTCAATGTGGCAAATATTTCAGGGATGAAAATTTTCTGCAAATCCACAAAATTTATTGTTTTTATAAAATCTTCTTTCTTCCCCTTTTTTGATAATTCTTTTGCAGTTTTTTCTAAGAATTTTCTCCTGTGAAACGAATTGGCAGAAAAGATGCCACGCTTATTGATTTTGACAGATGTCTGTTTTTCAGACTAACTCCTGACTAGGTGCTTCACAATCTAGTATATTTCTCACAATTTTTTATTAATCCTAAAGAAATTTTAAATTATTCCTAAAGAAATTTTAAATTTCCCTAAGATCTGTTGCCAAAAGCTGTACTATATTCAATCCTTCTCCATCCACTATAAATGTTAGCATTTGTGTTATACTTCAGTAAAATTTAAAGTCTAAAAATAACAAAAAATGCAATATTTTGGATATATCAGTTTTTATTGTGATACGAAAAGGAAGATAAATTTCATTAATACACTCTTCACTCTGTTCTTTATCGAGTAATTTTGATTAAACATGGAAGATTTCTGAAAGTGAAGAGAATAAATGCAATCTGGGGTGTTTATTCTGCCATCTTAAAAAAATATTAATAAATAAAAATGAACATGTATATTTTGCTTTTTAATAGTATTTGCTTAAACTTTCCTTATTTTCTTCTTTATCTGAGCACTTGCTCTTTTCATACCTGTTATTAGATTTCATGTATTCAATAAAATTTCTGTTTCAAAATACAAGGGTGTTCATAAATTCCCAGGATTTCTTACATCATAACTTTTAAGAATGTGACAAAAAATACTAAATATTCGGAAATTACATACAACTGAATTTTTAAAAAAAATAACACAAAGAAAGTTACACATGGGTAAAAGTTGCAACTCAAAACGCTATTAATCAAATAACGATTATAATCAAATAATAATTAATACTAAAATTTTAGCTGTTAATAAATTATGAGTAATTACATAATTTATTAAAATTAAATAAATTCGATAAAATTTTACTACTAATTATCTTTTGATTATAATCGTTATTTGCTTAATAACATTTTCAGATACAACATTACGCATATATAACTTGAATTGTGTTATTAAAAAATCTTTTTGAGTTGTCATTTACGAATATTTATTAATATTTTTGTCCCATTCTTAAATCAAAAGCTATGAGATAAGGCAACCGGAACAATCATTTAGGGACACCCTGCATTTGCTTCACTTAAAATAACTGCAATATTAGATGCTATGGAATGAACACTATTGCAAAGAAATGTTTTCTTAAAATTACGTTTTTCAATAAAAAACATATTTAAGACTATAAACTATTGAAAATTAATGGAGACTGAAAATAAACAAAAGCATGCAGATATTAACAATCTTTGCCACAAATAAATTGCACTGCCATATATTGTTATTTTAAAAAAACACAAAATCATTGATAAAAATGCAAAACTGACACTCCCTGGCATAAATTTACCATGTTTTTGTTCACTTGCAGTCTCTCTTGATCTTGAATGATTTACAGTCTACAAAATGTTCTCATTTTTTCCAAGCTCAACAACACAAAACTTTTTGACACATCCATGAACTAATTTTAGGATTATTTGAAATAGAAGATTGTATTATTGAAGTGTTTAACAATCGGAGAGTGTTTTTCATTTTCCTATAAAAGAGATTTATCTTCATTTGTAGTGTGTTACTGCCTGATGAAGACCATTTCTATGTCTGTGCATTCCCGAAATTCTACTTAAAACACTAACTTTACATGTTTTAAAAAATTCTTTTCCTTTATAGAAAAAATGGAAACACTATTTGATTTCTTGATATCAAAAGATATAAATAATAATAAAGCAAATATTATGCATTTATGAATGAAACTACCTCTGTGAAATTTAGAATAGTATCCAGTTTGGATGTTTGAACAGACTTAAATAAGTTTTGTGAAGCATTTTTAAAGAGTACACCAAAACCTGATCAGCACCTATATGTGCCAAAGTCTAAATGAATAGGATGTTTAATGAAATCATATTCTATAGATGCCAGGATTAAAAATCAGGAAAATTGTAAAACAAACACAACATAGCAGTGCCATCTGTTGAGCTATATACACCCAAACATAATAAGTGTGAATTTATGTCAAGATCTCACAGAAAATGACATATGATAAATTTGATGCATTATTTTTAGAGATAGAGCACCCATAAAAATTTATATCATGTACATACAGACAGACAAACTTTTTCCAATATGATTCTTATGAATAGATACATTGTAAAATGGCATTGTTTACTGAAAAATCTTTGATAGTGGAAGACACTTTCATTTTATTGGGATGTCTCCCCAATGCAGGCCTTCCTCTGTTTATATTTTTTTCTGCTATATATCTTTCAAAATTTCATCGTCTTGTGAAAATACTTTAAATTGAGGGTGACAGTTATTAAAAAGCATTACTTCGTCACTGGATGTCTAGTTTTTCTTGGTTAAAACTATATTTCTGTAATAATATCTGATGATGATTTGTAAAGACTTTATTATCTATAAAGTATATTAGGTATCTGGTTTATTGGCACATTTACAAACTTGCATGTAATACACATGTATGCATACAATTTGCAGATATTCTCATTCAAGTTCCTAACAATTAAAAATTTTACATCTCTCTTAATATATTTAAACTAAATATTTTGGAAGATGCTTTTAAATTTTCTGTTTTAAAATTATTTTAAAACCTGAACATTGCATAAAGGAAATCATCAATAAGTAATCTTCTATAACTGAATGTGTAAAAAACATTTGTAAAAGAAGAGAAAAATCTACTTTAATTTTTTGGCCTGTGAGTAATATCTAAAAATTTTATGCACACAGGAATAAAAATAGTTTTGATAGAAAATTCATATTTTTTCTATAAGCAATTTTTAGCTTAATAGATGTGATTGCTTCCACATTTAGAAGATTCATTAAAGAAAATAGAAAAACGTTAATGTACATAATTTAATGACATGAAAGTTTATTTAGAACACAGTTCCACAGATACAAAATTTCAAACTATATCATATACACAAATAATCTAGTTTTTGATGGATGTAACAATAATCAATAATTTTTACTATTCCTAACTTACATTTATTGGCAATAACAAAAGGATGTGCAGCATAAGATGCTGCCAGATCTTTATCAACATAAAAATTTTGCAAGGACCGACATGACTGAATGAGGGAAACAACACTATCACATGTCACATTCAAATATCTAAAGCAGATTGTTTCTAGGTTAGGAAACACTGAATTATCAAAAATTAAATCATTGTCTTTCAAAGTTGCAAAACACAAGTATAATTTTTTCAAATTAAGTGCATGATTCCGTATTGCTTGAAATGTTCTGGAGTGAATCCGTGTCTCTCCCATATCCAGAACTTCTAGATGTTTCAAAAAAGAAATGTCAACTTCAAACCAGGAATAGTCTACATTTGTATTAGTTAAATATAATTGTTTCAAATGTATCATTCTTGAAAATGGGGGCTTACTGAAATCTCCCAGAAAAGAATTAGAGAGATCTAAAATTTCGATTTTTGAAGTTCCATCCCATTTACATCTTGCAGAACAGTTGGCGAATTCCGAATTCCGAAATGTCAGTATTTGAACATTTTGTAAAAATTGAGCACCTAAATCTATAACCGAGGGCAGACTAATTGATAATTTAGCCCAAACCAAAGTTAACATTTTGAGATGGGGACACCTTTCTTGCAGCTTTACACAAAGTTCCTCAAAATGCAATAATTCAGCCCAATATCTACGACCTATAAAATCTAATTTGATGCAAGTAACAGAAGGTGGTAAAAGATTCACAAAACAATTTGCTACAGTATTTTGGGATCCACGAGATGGGGACAATTTCACATTCACTCGTTTCCATAAAACTGCATTTCTTATTGACACATGCCATCTTCTGCACACTCTGTAATAAGAAGAAAAATGTAAACATAAAGATTCCTGCTTGTACGTGCACTTGATACCATAAATTAAGTTTTAGATTGCACTATTTTCAAAATCAAAGAAATAAACAATATTTATATTTCATATATTCATTTTCTTAAGATATCTGAAAAAATAATGCTATTTTAAAATCTATGTATTTCACATCATTTTCTTTATGATAGCAATAAAATGGCACTGGTATTTAATTCTTTATTTATAAGACCTTGCATCTATTTTAGAGAATATAAATCCTTTTAATAATTGAACTTTTTTTTTTTAAATTAAAGAATGCAGAACAGTACATACAAAAATTTTATGTGTTTGAGAGTACAGCTGACACAACTTCACTGTCAAATGCAGTGCTGTAGTTGGGTGGGAACGCTGTTCCCAGAAATATTTGGTTTGTTAATGTAAAAAAAAAATTATCACGTAGGAGTGCAAGCCTGTTTTTTTTTTCTCCAGACTGTAAAAACTATACTCATTTCAATGTCTGAATGCAAAAGAGCATTCAGCTGTATGAATAACATCATGACCGATGCGAAAAATTCACTCCTTATTGAAAGAGCCAGTTTACTTATATTCATAAGCCGTGTAAGGACCTCTCTTAAAAGAATTTTGTCCTGAATCATACGTAAAATACTGGTTGTGATCAGGAAAAAGATTATCAGACGAGACAGCTTGTTGTAAATCAGAGAGCACAGAAAACACCTCTCATTATCGTTCTTTATAGAAACTTCTAGGCTAGATGTGCCAATAGGTTATATATGGATTTATTTCTGTTGTTTTAATTAAATTTTGATTCAGAATGGAAAATGCTACTGTGAGATCGATTAAATATTGCTTTTAGACGAATGCTATACAAATGCAATACTATAAAAACTAGAATATAATAATTATAACTGCTAACTAAAAAAAAGACGCATTTCTTTGGGTACTTCTTAGGCTTTTGGCTCAATGTTTTAAATTGGCTTTTGGCTTAGCAAAAATCCGGTAGCATCAACATCTACTCAAGGTGAGTTCCCACAAATATTTTTTTCCAACTACAGCACGGGTCAAATGCATACAATGTAATGTATCCTACATACTGTATAATGCAATCTGCTATATCATATAACTATATAATATACTTTATAGAGATAAATATCCATATTACAATGTATTTTTACAATAGTTACAAATGAAGGTTTTCTATAAAACAGTTCAAAATACTAGACATCATAGTCAGGTACATTTATAGAGAAAGAGTTTGAAGTAACAGAATATAGAAATCAGAAGTTGGTATCAAAAATCAATGTAAAATAATTCTTTTTTTAGTGCATAGTAATTTTCAACCAAAGTTAATTTTGCTATTAAAATTCATAAAAATTATTTCAAGAGAAATTTAATTTAATTGATACAGAGGAAAAGAATTTCTTTTGAACAATCCATACTTAACTACATGTCAGAGAAATTTAAGTAATGTTTTACAAACTGTTGTTCCATTGGTAAAATTATCTATCTATTAACTCTAAAAAAGATTTTTGTGAAATTTTTTCAATTCATGGAAAAACTCTACCCACTTTTTGCTTTATGGAATAATTTATAAATGAAGTTTAAAAAAGCAAAATAAAAATGATCCCTTAATACCAGTACAGACACACACAAACATAAATAAAAATGTGTGTGTATGAGTATATAGAGAAAAGGGGTATAATACAAAACAAGAACGAAAAATCATGCATCAAGTATAGATTATGAAACACTTTCCAACACAGCTAGAAAACTGCAACGAAACCTCAATGTTAAATAAGGTGAAAGAAGATATGTAAGTAAACAGTTTAGAAAACATATCAGACATTAAAAAATACAGTTTTTGAAATTACCTTCTAGTGTCAAAAATGTAGTTGAATTATTTTGTGCAGCCCTGTACATGATCAATAGATGTGGATATATAGCATGATAAATGTTAGTTCACTTACAATATTCACATTTAGCAATTTTTTCTGATCGATGGAAATGCACTCGAAATCCTTTGTACAGCCCTTTATATTATCTGAAAACTTCTATACACACCACATATTAAGCTAAAAGGCACCTTAAAACTCACTTGCAGCAAATACCAACCATAAACGACAATGTATCTTTTACTTTGAGTAGCCATGTATATGAATTTATTTATATACCACAAACTTAAATTAGTATACTAAATATACTATAGTTCAGCAAGAAAATGCATAACACAATTAAAAAGTACCCTTAAACAATTCACTCCCATAGTCTGTAATACTTAAGGCTTCCCTTGTGTAGCCCTGTATATGAACAACTGAGTTTATAAGCACACATATACTATGAAAAAATTTAGTTAAACTTAACGCAAACCAAAGTGGAAAACGCACATATCACACATACACTGTAAATATCGCACATGTACTGTAACCAATATCTTTTGTGTGTCCCTGTAAATAAACGTAACATGCACCACACTTTTAAGAGAGCAATTTATAGTGAACCTCAGTAATGAATGTAATTTTCATTATGCTTGAAATAATGAAATATCGCTAAATTACACTGCAAATGATTTTCCCTCATAGAACAATGTGTAACAGAATTCTTTTGTTTGACCCTGTAAATGAATAATGAATGCTTTGCACCCCTTCTCCTATAAAAAGCATGTTTTAATGCGCTTCATAATTATATATCAATTTCACAGTGTTTTAAATGTTGTAGCATCATCAAAATGCACTTGAAATGATTATTTCCCATAGACTGTAATGTAATGGAATACATTTGATGGTCCTTGTAAAAAAACTATAAATGCTACACACTTCAGTTGAAATAGGGAACATGCTATAGTAAACAACAATAACATACAAAAATTTCAGGGTGATCTGAGTATATTTATGTGAGTTAGAGCACGGACAGACAGACAGTCAAACCAAAGTCATAAAGACTTTTCAACTAGGTTAGAAAGTGCTAAAAAGCTTTATTTTCAATGCATATTAGAGAACTGAATCGGGTCATGTTATCTGATTTTATCCTAACTCGACCCGTGGTTCGGGTGCGGTCGGCACTATACTGTTTCATTGCAGGTCAGGTTTCAATTCTTAACACTGATATATTTATATCCTCTGAATACCTTTGAATAGTAGACATGATGTGTGTATGTGTGTACATAAACTATCACAATTAAGATATATATGTGTTTGTCTGTATCATAAATGAAAAGTTGGTAATATTTTTTGAAGGAAAAAGGATTCTTAAATGTACCATAAAGAAAGAATAATCTATGATCACATTTCTTACATTATATTTTTCATTCAGTAAATAAAATATATTTTTTTTCTTATTCATATTCAAATATGTATTTATTTTCATCTGAAACATAGTTCTGCTCAAATAGTTTTGGAAAATCAAAACAACGTAACCTGGAAAAGCATAAATCTGACTCACAAGAAATATTCCAGAGTGAACTCGGCCAGCAGAAAGGAAATTAGACTCACTACAACTAAAAAAAGACATTAGGAACGACCCAATGCAGGACCTTATTCAATAATCCCAAGATATCCACCATTCAGAAGTTTTACTATATAAAACAATATAGATATGTCCATTTTCTGTATAAAAGATAAAATTAGTATTAGAGATATAAATGAAGATTACTATTTTAAAGTTTCATTAAAATATTAATCAATTTCATTCCATTTTGGGTTGCAGATTGGATTCGTTTTGAAGTATTTCGGCTTGCGGGTTAGGTTTGAAAGAAATATGTCATGTTCAGGTTGGGTTGCAGGTCGACAAAAATTATTTTAGTCAGGTTCAGGTTGGGATGCAAGTTTTTGAAAATGTTTTTTCAGGTTCAGGTTGGATTGACTTCAAATAGAATTTTTGGGTTTGGCTGGGTTGAACTTGACTTGTGCAGGACTCTAATGCATATCTTTATGTATGCCTTAATAGAAAAATAATTCGGTGCTCAAAGATTCAGCAGTCATCAAAAATATTAAATGTCCTGGCCTCTCAAACCTATTGCCCGATGCATTAAAATTGTGGATTTTAGCATTTAATTTTTTAAAGTGGTAACTTCCATGATTAGGCTACCATACTATTGCTACCATACTAGTCAGTGTTGAAAAAGAAGTGACCTCTGATGGGTACATATTCACTAGAGGTCCCTACCTTTTCAACACTACCTCAGAGCAGTAGCAGCAGACCAATTCTCAAAAGATCCTACTGGTAAAAATTAAAAGCTAGATGTGATGATACAAATACATCAACCAGTGGAATTCTGGCGGTGGTGTGTTTAATACTTTTGACGATCAATTATTTCACTTCAAGATCATTATAGTATTAAAACGATGACAAAAATAAATAAACTACACAATAACAAACAACCAACCTCAAAAATTTTCAATGAAACTAATATATAAATGGTATTAAGAGTCCTTGAGCCACATAAACATAAGAATTTATCAGTAGAATATACAAGAATGAATGTGCCCAAGTACAAAAATGTGTAAATGAAATATTGCTTTACTGAAGCATGTCTGTTTCAAATGTTCCATATTAAAATAGAATATTAGTAATATAGTGTTTTTTCTGTTTTAAAGTAAATGTGTTGTAAAAGAAATATATAAAATGAAATACCATAAAATTGTATTCCTTCTCTAAATAATAATACTAAAGCCATATTTTAAATATTATGTTACATATAAAGTGTTTAGAAAAACATATTAAATTTCTTTTAGCTTTAAAATTTTTTTACTTTAAATGGGTCCCATAAAACATTCGTATGGATTTATATTAAAAAAATAAAATAATAAACTTAATAGAAATTTGCTCTGAATACAAGGGTGACAGGTTACAATTGCAGCATTATTTGTTGGAATTTTTACAATATTTTTATATACCTTATTTAAATTTTATGTACAGTCATCCAAAAAAAACCTCATATATTTTAATCACCAAATTATTAATGAAACAGAGTGAAAAATCTATTCAACTGAAAATTATGTCTTCTTTAAATTTATGTTTAAAAAATATGGTTAAGGGATGTCTTCAATGTCAAACTCTGAGATTCCCAATACGAACAGCTTAATTTGACATCATATTTATCTTTTTTTTCTGTAAATTTTACATTCAGATACGAAACGGGAAGTCATTAGGTGAAGTAGCTTATGAACTATCAAAGTGTAAAATCAAGATCTAATGTCATTTGTTATGATTGTACAACAGATTGCAATGCGTGTAGTTTTTTAAACATAAATCAAAAACTATTTGACAAAATGAGCTATAATTTTGGATTTGCATATTTAAAACTTCTAAAAATCAATTTCTGTTTAAAAATTCATTGATTAGAATTAATAATTTTTTCTGAAATTTATGTAATATTTTTTTAAAATAAATTTTTAAAACAAGTAGGTAATATTATATTCAAATTCTGTAATCGTCAAATATGAAATCACAGCTCATTTCGCTAAGTAATTATTAAGTTATGCTTAAAGAAACAGATGGATTGCAATATGTTTTGCAATGATCACTAAAGTAATTAACATTAAAAGATCCAAACTTTAAACCTTGATAATTTCTAAACCATCTGAATGAATGACTTCCCATTTGATATCCATACATAAAATGTACCGAAAAACTGAAATAGGAAGTCAAGAAAAAGTGTTCACATTGAAAATTTCAGAGTATGGTACAATTTCACTATGAAGACAACTCCCCAGGTTTCTTTTTTTAAACATACATATAAAGAGTACATAATTTCCAGTTAAATGTTGTTGGGTTTTTTGTTGCTTTTGGGGTAAATTAGGGATAAAAATGTATTGGTGTTCCTTTTTTCCAGCTGACTCTACTTGATATTAAGCTTGAAATAAATTTTCTGGTTTAAGTTAATTAAAGGAAATCTTTTTTGAATACCCATTTTAAGAATAATGTTTGAGTAAGACCATTTGAAATGAATTTTATATACCTTGCAATTTGTCCAAGTTCATTCTGCGACAAATATCTAAAAATTTTGATCAATATTTCTTCTGGTAGTGAATTAATATTCCAAGCTGCACCATCCAATCCCTCAACCTAGAAATAAAAATATAGGATCATGCATGAAGTATGGATACACATACTTGCATTTTCTATAACTACATGAAGATTCTAAAAGAAATAAAAATGTTACTGAAAAAAGCTTTTGAAAGTGGTGCATTTAGAAAAACATGGCTTTAAACTCATTTAATTAAAAAGTCTTTAAAAAAATGTCAAAGAAATCTAGAAAATTATTTTCAACCCAGAATACAGTTCATCTTTTCCTCCTTCTGACATTGTTTTTATTAAATTCAGGTTGGCACTTTACGATAAAATATTTAGAATTTTCATAATAATAGTAGGAAGTTATTTTACATGCTTATTAATTTAGATTGTTTTCCAGTGTTTGCATGTTTTAGTGATTTTTAATGCATCAATGACAAAAAATTTAGTAAAAATAACACTGTTCAAACTATGAATTCACCTTTTCTTTTATCAAACTAGTATACAGTTTAAAAAATGTGGTTCTCACCCCATATGTGCCAACTACTAATATTTCTTTGATTTTACCTCAATCAACACCTTCATTAAATGTATTGCATTTAGTAGAGGCAGTTCTTTGAATTTCTTACTATTCCCTATTATAATACTTTTATCTTTGAATGCACTATATTTCTTAAGAGATATAGTAGGTGATACTGATACAAATCACTATTCCATAGAAATGGCGGTTCTTAAAATGTAAATTAGGCTTTTTTATGTTCAAATCAACTGCTGAATTGCATTCAAATCTGTGGCATGACAAGATCGAATTAACCTTTTGAGGACTGGTGCATTACAAATTGAGTAGGAGTCATTCATTTTTAATTAACACTAACTAATCTTAAAATACATCAAGAGCTTCCATCACTGACAATTATTGTTAATCATACCACCCTAATGCACAAGTTAACAATAACTATTGGAGGAAGAATGTTTGGTGGATTTTAAAATCATTACAGTCTTTTATGAAAGAATATCCTGCTAATATTTAGTTCAACCATCCTGAAAAGATTAATATATAAAAAGTAGAGTCTGATTTTCATGTAAGCCTGACTCAAGCCTCTTGAGTTTTGGACTCTTGAATTTCAGAAGGACCCAAATAATAATTTTATGATTATTTATATGTGTATATATTCAATATATATCAATAGACATATTACATAACACCGCTCTACATAGAGGACCTTAGACTATTTATGCCTAGGGGTCACAAATTTTCTAAATCGGGCTCTAATAGAAAGAAAAAACATTTAAAGGATGGAAGTGATTATGGTCAATATTCTTTCAGACAAAAAATAAATTAGTGACATAATTACAATGATATAAAAAATTTAACTAAATTAAAGATATGAATCTGAAATAAAAAAAAATAATCTGAGATTTTGGAAATTTTAATTCGATTTTGTTTTCCTGACTTAATTATTTCACTTTTTAATATTCGAAGGTTTATACTGTACGATTTCAAAGATATTTTTTGCATTTTGTTTGTTTTTATATAACTTACACAAGCTCGAAGTTCGTATTATTTGTAGTTTTTGATGAAAAATACACAATTTCTCCTTTTTTACCTCAATATTTAATATATTTTTTAATATTTTACTATGAGCGCAGCTTTGCAACACTTTTATTTTTACATATATTGTACATTTTGATGTATTTTATAATATATGTAAAGAAGAAAGTGTTGCACGATTGTGCTCATATAAATAATTGAGGTAAAAGTAGGAGAAATTGCATATGTTTCATAAAAAACTACGAATAATATGAACTTTGAGCTTGTGTAAGTCATATAAATCCAAACAAAATGCAAAAACTTTTGTTGAAATCATACAGGATAAACCTTCTAATATTAAAAAGTAAAAAAAATTATGTCAGTATAACAAAATCGAGTTTTAGTCTATTTCATGGGCCAAAAACATGGCTTATGGACCCTGATCCTTTGTATGACAGATATTAATTCAGTTACATAGCCAATTATAACATACAGCATCCAGCAAGAGTAATGTACTTTACATTTTGCTTTTAGTGAATTGATTTGTAAAAGCAGTTGATTCTATTAAGGAGTGACCTGTGAAATTGCATGCATTATAAAATTTTACAGAGAAATTGTTAAAGTTAAAAAATAGTAGTTGCGACTTGCCACTTGGTGATTTAATGTTAAAAAAATGTGATTAAAAACTTGCAATTGGTGGCCACTGTACTGGTGCATTATTTAAAAAATTTATGCTTATCAGTTTCTTACCATTTTATTTATGAAGAATGTGCATCTGCTACAAGCCTCATCGCAAAATTGCAGTGACTTATTTATTACTATGAAATAATTATAAACAAATTATCAACCATCCAAATGCTTATCTTTCGCTCAAAATTTTTGCTTCCTTAAGTTGCCCCCACCCCTTTCAGACACACAAGTTTAAAAATATTTAAAATTCTTTAATATTTTATTTTAAAGTTTGTTTGTTTTATTTGTTATTTTGCAATAATAATAAATAAATAATCAATTATATTTTTGATGATTTACTGTGTTTTCATGCTAAAAAACAGAAGTAAGCGAAGTAAAAAAAGTTTGAGAAATTTCATTTTCTTTGTGGTCTAGTTGCCATTAACTTAAAAATGTGGCCACTAACCAAGTTTCCTAACTTTTACGTTTATTTGGATACTCAATAGTTATGCCAAATCACATTATTTCAGTGCATTACTCATTACAAAAGAACATTTTTAAGATCCTAGAGTAGCTAAATTTAATATTATATTACTGTCAAAAAAAAAATATTAAATTTTACACATGTCACTAATTTTATTTTGAAAATTTATGCTGTTGTTTTCGAATATTTTAATCTGAAGCAAAAATTGTTATTTTAATAAATGCATTTCTTTCACATTTTATTTTTGAATGTCAATATTATTAACTAAAGAAAGTTTATGCTCATAATTCGTGTCAGGATGATGATGATGTATAGACTTTTATTGAGACATTTCTGATGGCAAAAAATATTATCATATCTTATGAATTAAGAGTATTTTTAATATACCATTAATTTTAAATTAAGCTTTGTAATTTCGTTTTGTGAAATTTAAAGAAATTCAAGGAGGTAGTAAAACTGGAACTTATTTCATACCAGAGAGTCCATGTTGAGTAAAAATCCACACTAGTAGCAGCTATATTTCTAGAATGAACTGAAATGACAAAAATTCAGCATGAAAAGAAGCAATATTCAACAAAGAAAAAAACTGTCACATTAAATAATATGAGAATAACATTTACAATTCCTTTTAACTCATTATACCATCTTGGAAGAAGTAGTGGTATTTAAAATGCCACAGTCTGAAGTAGATAACCTCCAAACATGATTATTTTTTTAATTTAAAGTAAGATATTTTTGAAACTGAAAAAATGTACTTTTAGTCCACTTATGAGAATTTTAAGTTAATATACATTCGTATGGAATAAATAATTGAAATTTAAACAGAACATATCTTATTTGTTTCGCATATTCAAAGAATCTTGTAGATTTTTAACCAATTCCGAATAACTTTATAAAATATTCATAATTCATTTTTAAGAACTTTTTTTCCCAAAGACTAATACTTTCACTTCAAGAGGACCTCCCATGTTTGCTTTGTTTTATTGGCTTTGTGTGCCGCATGCTTATGGATTGTGTGTGTGTTTTCAAACTATTGAACTACATATTGAAAATCAAATCCCAGAAACAACACTAAAATTGGAAAATAATTGATATAATAATTAATTAATAAATAAAATCCTAATAAATTGAGTCATTTTAATAAAATATTTATTATTTACTGAAAAATAGAAAAACATGTTAAAATGAAGCTTTTTTTAACAGAATCCTGTCTATTCTATAATGTATAATCTTTGTGGCTATATTGAAAATTCAGACTGAAAATAATAATTTATATTTTTTAATGGAAGTTTATTACAGATTAAAAATAGAACTTTAAAACATTGTTACAGAAATGTAAAATTGGGAGATAGGTAAAGGAAAAAAATGAGAGAGAGAGCTTGGGCTTAAAAAATAAAAAGAAACGAAGAAAGAACAAAACAGTTAGTAGTTCTGGGTTTGGTGAAAAATCTGTTTTCTACCAAAATAGCAGCAATGGAAGAAAAGTCTCTTTTCTGATTTTTCTCAAAATAATCGGCTTTGATGTGTTTGGCGTAAAACAGTAGCCACATTTATCTGATGCTGAAAATGTTCTTATAATCTAAAATCACTTTTAATAGCATTTTAGGTGCAAATGGCAGCCTTATTATTGATTTTTAAGCAATGCTACTTTTAACATTTTCCTTCACGTTTCACTAACATAATTTTTTATTATTTCACACATAAAATAAACAAAGATTCCGGGTTCCATTGGAGCCAATATATTTTTTAAGAAATTTGAAACCAGTCTTGCTTATTGTTATTTTGTTGCAAAGTCTGAAGCATAATTTGCTAATAATTTTTTTACCCGCCAAGTAAGAGATAAACTGCAAAATAATGTAACATGAGCGATCTTCTGCACATGTGGAACAAATTCAGGTAGGGAGCCAGTACTAAAACCTCAATATTTAAAGTTAAGAATATACACATGAAATAAATGTAACTAGTACCAAATTTTGTCAGTCATACTGTGAACTTTAGAAGAGAACTTTTTAACATATCAATGTATAATGTAACAAATAAGAAATATTAAAAATTCAAAAGTAATCTTCTTCTTATTTTCAAAATAATAAATAGAAATTATTATCTTTTTCATAAGGTGATGGGGCTAACAAGAAATCTTCAATTTATTTTTTCCTTACTGTTTGTACATTTTACGTTTCCTGAAAATAATAAATTTTATTTTATTTTGTCACAATCAGAGAAAAGAAAACTTAGTTAATAAAATTTAGAAATCCAGTGAAGGAAAATTTCTCTCCCTTGCAGACACGCATAACAAGAGCCAGTTCCTACTTCATAATACTACAGACCCGAATATACCTTTAAAAGTACATTCTATGATGTAAAAAGAAAAAAAAATTAGAATATCATCTGCAAAATAGAAAGATTTGATCATCATTTGAATATTTATTAAATACAGAAATTATATACTTGAAGATTTATTTTACTTGAAGAATTATTAATTTTATTTCGTTACCTTTATCAAAAAAATAGGCTATTTAAATCTAAAGATCTGCTAACTTGAAACTGGGTGATTAATATAAGGGACCAACCCTTTTCCAAATTCAATCGAAATAATTTGTCTTCTCAACAATGATAAAAATAAATAATCAAAATTTTACTTATTTGTCTACATGTATAAAACAAATAAAACAGCATTAATACAATATCAAGATTCATAAATATAAAACATAAAATACCACAACCTACTACATAAAAGAAAATGGCGAAGTTAACTTTTATTTCGATTATTGATTCGATTCAGTTCAAATCATTATTCATTTCATTATATATAGAACTTTATTGAAATGTTTTAGCAACTTACTTTTTGAGTATTGCAAATCATGCAATATTAGATTAGTTCGAGAAGAAGCACTTAACAAACCAGTAGATAAAATTCTATCTAGACAAAATATGGCAGCATGAATCATTAGAAATCGAACGTTGAATTTTAATCGAAGTATGTTCAGGAGTCATTTTGCTATTTTCCTAAGAGTAAGAGTAAAAAAGAAGTAGTGTGTGGTAAGTTATGTAATCTATTCAATAAATCTAAGAATTACGTTGGTATGCAGACAAATAGACAAGAATTTGATTATTAATTATTTTTATTGTGAAGATGAGTTATTTTGGCTCTATTATAAAAATATATGGGTCTCCATATTGTTTGCATTTAGACTAGGATTTAGTAATTCTAATCCCTAGATTTTTGTTTAAATCTCTTGTATTTGAGTCTAAATTAATAAAGTACAGATTTTCAGAGAATGTCTTTAGAATTTAATTTTTGAAATCTGATTTAATTTTTCTTACATGTTATATGTAATGTGTATTCAGGATTTGCCCAACAGGGAGGGGGGTTGCCGTATCTCACCAACAGAGGAAGGAACCAAATTTGTAATAATAAATATAAATAATATATATATATATACATATATATGGATTAAACTCCTACGTAGGTAGAATTATACTCGATAATTTTATGTTTACCCGACAAAAAAAATTTCCTCAACCCCTAACCCGACCGAAACAGCACAATTTTAACCCAAAGCCAACCTGAACCTGAAATGAAAGGAAAATAATTCATATTTTAATGCAACTGTGGAAAAGTAGTCTAAATTTATATCTCCCAGTTTCAATTTCAGTTTTTAAGTAGGAATAATATTCAAATAGTATATAGTTTTTTATTTGAAAAAATATTCCGAACGGTACTTCTCCATTATCCCGTCAACCACTTTCATAACAAAAACAAATCCCCAAACTGTAATGCCAAATAAACAAATGAAAGAATGTTGCCATTGGAATCTCAAAAAAAAAATAAATAAATAAAAATAAATGCAGGCAGTTCAGAAAAAACCCACTCACCAATGTGTCAACTTAGTAAGCTTAAGCAACAAAATTTGCAACATATTAATGAAAACAGAAGAAAATAATCTTGGATATTTATTTACATTATTTTTCTTAATTATCCTTTGGACTGGTGAATAAATGTTTGTGACGTCAGTTGAAACTGATCTATTGTACGTGACTATACATTGCAACATTTTTACAATGCTTTTTCTCTTTTTATATCATGGCTAGCCCGTTTAAGAATGCAATTGTTATTTTAATTGCCAAAATAACTAATAAATCAGTAAAATATAATGAAAAATACAGGTAAATGTTGAAGTAAAAGCCAATTGATGACATAGTAAACACATGTAACGCTTCTGACGTCAAGTGAATGAATTGCCACGATCATGCATTTTTGGTCTTAAAACCGACAATTTGGTGATAGTTTTTTCTTATGAAAAGTGATCAATGGCATAATGGACAAGTACCTTCTGAACTTTCTTTTGAAAATTCTGGTCAACCCAAATCTGACCTGAAAGAGTCAAATTGCAACCCAAAATGTTTAAAGACAACCTGACTCACATCGAATTAAATTAGTGACAACCCAACCTGGAACGAAATCTGGATTATATAGAAATTCTTGAAAATCGAGTTACCCTACTCTATACAAGACTTTATCTGTGATTAATCATTTGTCTGTGTACGTTCAAATAAACACACAGACAAACTGATACACACTCACTAAAATCCTGCATTGGTTCGGGTAAAACGATTTAACCCAACATGCAGTTCAGGTCAGGTTGATTTATATTTTTTCACTGTGAGGAGACAGGTGTACTTCAATGGTTTCAGAGTCGGGTGAGGTTTTGTCACTTGCAGGTCAGTTATGGGTTGGAGCGATTTCTCAAAATAATCTCCAAAATACTTTTTCAGATGGAAAAATATATATTTGAATAACTGAGCAGCCTGGTATTGCCCAGGCCAGTGATAATAACCTTCAATGAACCTCAAATTCGTATGATTTTTATATCTTTAATCTGATTTTGGACGAATTTATATTTGTAAATGAAAAAAATCATGAAAACATATTGGATATTTTGTGCTAAAAGCTCCCATAAGAAGATATTTTCTTGTTTTTTCGTATAGCGTCATTTCATAGTTAAAGAAAATAGTTGTTGTTGTCCTAAATTTGTGAAATTTTTATCGGTTATAAATATAATGGTTTTGCAGCCCAAGTAAAAATTTACTTTTTCCATCATTGCATCACAATATAGGTTAATTGTCTGTCATTTCTGTTTTGGGTTGGGTTGAGGTTGACGAAAATTATTTTCATAGGTTTGGGTCAGATTGTAGATCAACTAATTATTTTTGTCTAATTCAGAACTGTTTTCAAGTTGACTTGATATAAAATTTTCTGGTGTGGATTCAGCATAATCCGAACCACACACATCTCTAATACTCATTTTGTTATTCAAATAAGATATGAATTGTAGGAGTCTAAACGATTTTTATTTGAAGCATAAATTTTGCAGCTTATCCAAAGAATATTGTTGAGAAATGGCATAAAAAAATCTTTTTACAAAGGTTATTTTGAAATACCTCACTGATCACCTAACCTTTATTAATGGGCAAACACAGAAAGGAAAAAACACACAATTTTGAATGTTTTTCAGGATGGCAAATCTCTGCTTTGTGTTTTTCTTCCACCTAACATCCTCCCATTAAGCGGTCATTCAAGATTACAAACCTTACAGCCATATATATGGCATATCATGAGAGACAGTAGTTTCTTGAGTGACGCAGCAAAAAAACGAAGATTTCCGTCACTCTTACATATACAGCTAGTTTGAGTTCAAAGGAAAATCGAAACGCCGACACTTAATATCTCAGCAAATATGAGGGATATCGTTCTGATTTTTTCACAGCTGTCTTATATCTCTGGTCTATAACTCTATCCTGAAATTTATGCATTTCTACATGCAGTAGATATCCAATTCTCTTAATGTGTTAATTGTAATGAGTTTTGTTGAGAGTTAATTACAATTCTCGAATTGTAAGACTAGAGAATTACAGAACTATTAATAAATCTGTTAATAAAGTAATTCCAAATTAAGAAACCTGGCATTAATACATGAAGACGTAATAATGCAAAATAAAACAAGTGTTGCCAGCAAGAAAATGACTTTTTTTGATGGGTCAGTACTTAGTTTTACCAAAATAAGTGTCAATGAAAAAATCCATGACTTCATCTGATGTGCTTTTAAATACTGCAACTGATATTTGCAAATGATTGTACAGTACACATTTTCCACAAATGAAGCAAATTAAAATCATATGATTTATAAAATGGCACATTTCCTTCTCTCTTGAAATAGTGTTAAAAGTTGTGTCAATACTCGCTACAAACTACTGGTTTTTTGTATCACACTACTCACTACATTACACTGTTCAAAATGTAGTGCAATACACTACAAATTACCATAAAAAGTAGCAACTACTGTAGTTTCTCTACTTGTAGCATGTTAGTTCTGATCACTGAAAGTATAATAATTGGGTAATTTTTTACGATAAAAGAATGGGATTTTTTAAAATAAAAGAATGGGAATATTTTGACATACATTTTTTCAGTTTCATTATGATGACAATTTTCTAAATATAATTCAGAGGAAGATATATTTTACTTTGCATGTACAATTCTTTGTAAAACAAATGCGATATCTAATTTTGACCATTTGATTCTATTCATATGCATTTGCATTAAAATTGTTTCAAATGTACAGCAAAAAATAGTTTTTTGGTGTAGTAATAGTTTGGAGTGCATTCTTTGTACTGTTTTAAAAATATCAGTTCAACTTTAATTATAATGTAAGCTAATTATGTATTCGATTTTTAAGCTAATTAATAACTGTTGTTCTTAAAGTTTGATTTAAAAAAATCTGATTTCAGTTTTAAAATATTCATTAACCTTGTTGAAAATACTTATTAATAGTAGTAGATTTTTTTTTCAGATATTAAAGGCAAAGGCGACTGACAGTCTTTCTTAATAAAGAATGCAATGGGATTCCTCTAAAACAAAATATATAAGTATTGTGTTATATATTTACCGATAAAAAACTACCTTAACTTAAATTATTTTTGGTGAGCAAAATTTTTGTTGACTGATCTTCCCACTGTTGCAAACAAAGAATTTTTTTTTCAAGCTTCTTTTGAGATTCCTTCAAACAAGAAACTGAACTGAAAAAAACAGACTGCAAAACTAATTGTTCACACAAATTTTAAGAAATATATTTGAAAAATCCTCTTTTTGTGAAGCATGTCTGAAAAGAGTTTCACTAAGGAGTATTCCACTAAAGAAAAACTCTCCACTCATAGTGAGAAAATGGTTTTAAATACTGATGCTTGCTCTTTAAAATATTTGTCACATGGTTTGCCAAATGATACAGAAGGAAATGCATTCATTTGTGATGTGTGTTCCAAAAGATTTTCTCGCAAAGATATTCTAAAGCGACATTTAAGAAATCATTCTGAGGAAAAGCAATTTAGATGTTATGTGTGCTCTAAGAAATTTTTTCGCAAGGATCTTCTAAATAACCATCTTCTCATTCATACTGAAGAAAAGTCATTCATTTATGAAGTATGTTGTAAAGGATTTTCTAATAGTAGTAATTTAAAGAGACATGCTAGGATTCATACTGGTGAAAAGCCATTTATTTGTGAATTTTGTTCTAGAAGGTTTTCTGATAAGAGAGTTCTTAAGATACATCTGCGTACCCATACGGGGGAAAAACCATTTATTTGTGAAGTGTGTTCTAAAGGATTTTCTCGACAGGAAGATCTTAAGAGACATTTTCCCACCCATACTGGTGAAAAGCCATTTGTTTGTGAACTGTGTTCTAGAGGATTTTCTCAAAAAGGAAATCTAAATGAACATTATCGCTCTCATACTGGAGAAAAGCCATATATTTGTGAAGTGTGTTTGAAAAGATTTTTAAAGAAAAGCATTCTAAATGTTAATCTTCGCACCCACATAAAGGAAAAGCAGTACAAATGTGAGGTATGTGCCAAAGAATTTTCTCATAAAAGAAGTCTAAGTAGCCATTGTCTTATACATACAGGAGATAAACCCTTCATTTGCGATGTGTGCTCAAAGGGATTTGTTGATAGTCACAATCTAAAAAGACATTTCAAAACTCATCCAAAAGAGAGGCAATTTATATGCGAAATATAGAAATTTCTTAATATATTTTGTAAATGTTGCTATACATTCATATAGATAGTAGAAATGTTTTTTTATTAGAGAGGCATGCTCTTTAAAATATTCTTCACAGGATGATCTACCAAATCAATGGAGGGAAACATATTTATTTGTGAGGTATGCTTCAAAGGGTTTACTAATATGGATAATCTCAAAAAACAGAATTTGTGCAGGAGAAAAGCCATTTATGTGTTAAGTGTGTTCTAGAGGATTTCCTGAAAAGAGTAAACTTAAGACACATCGATCAACTTATATTTGAGAAAAGCCATTTATCTATATTGTTTTCTAGAGGATTTTCCCAAAAGGGAGATATAAGAGACATCTGTGCAGCCATACTGGAGAAAAACCATAAATTTGTGAAGTGTGTTCTGAAAGATTTTTAAAGAAAGCATTCTAAATGTACATGTTTACATCCACATAGAGGAAAAGCAATACAAATGTGAGGTATGCTCCAAAGTATTTTCTCAGAAGAGAAGCCTAAGTAAACATTGTCTTATACATACAAGTGAAAAACATTTGAAAACTCATGCAGAGAAGGGGAAATTTATTTGTGAATAATAGGACATTCTCAAGATATCTTATAAATATTACTCTACATTCATATAGATAATATAATGTTTCTTTGTTTGGGGAGTATGTTGATATCAAATTTCTACAGAGGAAAATCTAAATCTATGTGTTTGCAGTAATGTTATTATAATAAAGTGCATTTGTCAATCTTGCTTCATAGGATTTTCTAGAATTGGAGATCTAAATTAGAATCTTTTTCATTTTTAGAAAAAAAAAATCAAAATAGGCTTTATTATTTTCCTGAATACTGAAACATGACTATCAGAGTTGTATAATGTAGACACACGCCGTGCGCGGAAATTTTTATGCAAAATTCGATACTTTGCAGAAAAAAAATTACAAATAATTTTTTTTTTCAATATTGAAAAATTATAAATATTCCCCAATTTTATGTAAATTTTTTTTACTGTTTGCACACATTCGAAGTTTAAAGTTTCAAAACATTGTTGTGACTTCATAGATGCTTTTATTTCTATTTTTCACAGACTAGAGCTTGGCACCGATCAGTTTTCCATCGGCAGCTGCAAGGACTTTTCCCACACAGCACAAACTGGTAGATATGACATCCATATAACGTAAAGTACATCCATACACCATGTCCATAATTCATCCGAGGAGTTCCATATAACATATTATCTACGTAGATATTACCATCAGATGTCACTCCGTATACATCCATATAGCGTTCGTTGGGCATCCAAACCCGACATAATATCTACTTAAACGGATGTCTATGTCCATATACATCATGTCCTAGACATAATATCTATGTATTATGTATGTATATATACATCATATCTATATAATATGGATGTATATAGATGTACATGGACATGGAATATAATGTAAATATGCTCTTACATAGATGTCCATTAGACTTATATGGATGTATATGTATGTCTATTAATCCCTTCTAGATGAACCTATTCCATATTACACAATGTTGCTACCAAATTTCAGAAATAGTATAATTCGCCTTACTTTTGCTTTATTTAATGTATCACTAAATAGGGCGAAAATTGTTATTTCAAAAAAATGGTATCAATCAAGTAATCTAAATCAGCTATTCTTAAACTTTTGATTATCACTTTACAAATTTTCTCTCTCTTTCACACCTCAAGAATTTAAGATTGAAAATCTTTAAAATAGTGAATACATGATACATACATTAATAGAGATATTGGAAGAGGGGGGGGGGGGTAAGGCAATAGAAAATAGTAAAACTATCTGTGCATTCAATTCAAGAAAAATTTATTAAATAAAGCATATATTATAAATTTTTTATTACTATAAATAATGAGTCACATTCTTGAAGGAATAAAAATAGGTCATAGGTAAATATCATCAAATAATTAAATGCATTATCATATTAAAAATTAGTCAAACAAAAGCCCTTTTTTTTAAACTTATCAGCAGATTTTATTTATATCCCAGACAAACATAAGAATATTCATTTCATATTATACAATTTTACTCTATCGACAATATTCTCATGATGTCACAGTAGGTAAAATGACGGTATGATTGTTTGTTTACACTGTGAATTCATGAAGGATTTTTTACTATTTCTCTTAGTCACATTATTTTACTGTCATGCATATCAGCTCAAAAATCAAATTAATAAAAACAAAAGCATATTCTTTCATTATTTAATGATGAACAATTTGATAAAAGTGCGATTTGCAAAATTTTTCATATAAATTTTCTAAATATAACTAACAGAAATCGTGATATAAAAATATATTTAAGTAAATAAGTTTAATTTACATAATTTATAAATAAACCTCAATTTAAACATTTGAAATTTTACTAATTTTTATAGACATTGGCTTAATATAATTTATTTTAACATTATATTTCTAATACATTCAATAATTAACACTAAATTAATCTGAAATTAAATGAATGTTCCTTATATTATTCAGATCTATCACATACATTGCTATCATTTCAGTAACAGAATAAAAAATAAGTGAATTATTGCATGATGGTTCATTTAAAATTATTTTCAGATAAATAATTTTTGTACTTGTATATTTTTTTATTGTGTTCGCATAGTTTGTAGTGTAACATGCTATTTTTTGGTAAACCTAATTTAGCAAGTAATGTAATGAAAAAAAAAAAGACTAGTTTGTAGGGAGCATCAATATTATTTTTGACGTTACTTCAATAAACTTACTTCAGTCTCCTCTTTCGGCATAGCATTGGGACTCCTATTGTATTGCAGATTTAAAAAATGTGGTTATTCGAGGCAAAGATGAATCTCCAATCCTTCCAAAAGTAGAGTGTAGTCCAAAGGCATCAAATTCCACTTGCTTGCAGAAGATCACTCATGGTAGTTGTTTATTATGCAATAAAACTACACACTTGTGATCTACTGAGAGCAATCAAACTTCTTTCCAGGCACCAGAAGATCCACCATACACTAATCTCTTTCTTTATTAGTATACTGTTCATTAGTTCAGATTTTATTTATTGCTGGAAGTAACGTCAAAAATAAAATTGGTGCTTCCTAGAAACTAGTTTTTTTTTTTTTTTTATTACATTACTCGCTAAATATTTTCTTTAAAAAAGAAAAAAATGCATGTCATACTACAAACTATAAGAAAACTAGAGTCTACTGCAGTTTCACTTCTTTTTTGGTACTTTTTGGTTAGCCGGGCACCAGTGATATATATATATATATATATATATATACACATATACTATATATATACCAGGGGTCGATGCAAGTTTTTTTTCTTGGAGCCCATTTTGTGAAAAGTGAAGATTATTTTTGTGAAATTTATTATATTTTTGTGAAAAATAACATTTTGTAACGAAAGTTGAAATCCAGTTATACTCAAATTCAAACTAAGCATTTATAAACAAAAAAAAAAAAATTTTTAATCCTTTTGCTGAAGTTTTCTTCTCTGGTGAGCTTGTTTGTTTACAAATTACACATTTTAAAACGTCAAAAAATAATAAATAAATAATAAATGGTAAGTTTTTATGGAACAGAATTTTGTGAAAGGACCAATTTTAGTAAAAGGAATTTTGTGAAGGGTGCCATTTTATCAAATTGATTTTTGTGAAGGGCGCCCATTTTATTAAATTGATTTTTGTGAAAGGGCCTTAAATAGGCCCCAAATTTTGCCTGGATCCACCCCTGTATACACACACACACACACACACACACACACACATATATATATATATATATGTATGTATTATGTACATATATCACTGGAGCCCAGCTAATCAAAAAGTACCATTTTTTTATAATGAAGGTTTTTCAAAAAAAGTAACAATAATAAATAAATGCTTTTGAAAAAAAAATATTTTATTAGTTAATACATTTAAACAGATTACCTATGCTGTAAGATAAATCTATATACTTGTAAAATAAACACATTTAAATCACAATTTGAATAAAACTTTATAAATCTATAATTCTAATTGAAAATTTCCTACTTTTAGTATTGATACTTTTTCAATAAATGAAAATAACCATTCTATTGCTGTTTTAACTCTAAAATATACTGATAATTATGAACTTTATTTTTGCCAAACCAAAAAAATACTTCAAAAAGTTTTTTCAAATCAGACTTTTTTTTTTGGGTAGTACTATTCGTATTAAATAAAGTGTAGGAGTAGGGGTGTGGGGGAAGGGGAAGAATAAGAAACTAAATACAATCCAGAATCTTTGTAATATTTTATTATACAAAATTTAAATTGATTCTCCGAAAATTTTAAAACTTAAAACTGATGAGTAACCATGTAATATGCAATGAGTAACCAGTGAAGTACAGAGATCGTTATGATCAGTCAGTTTTTTAAGATAAATAAAGTTAAAAATCGCAATTATTAGAAAATGCACTGAAATAGAATATTAAATAAATAACTGAAAGAAATCAAAGTACTTACTCACATCCAATCTGGTTCGAATAAATAATCACAAAGAAAATTTCAAAAATAATAACACCATGCGTCAAAAGTAAACATCAGCCGTTGTTGTTTAGCCTAACTTGTTTACAATAAACATATCTGCATCCTGATTCAACTGTAATTTCTTTACTATAATATTTTATAAAATTAACAATCAGTTAAAAATATCTGTTATAGATAAAATAAAATAAAATAATCACAATCACATGAAGATCTGCTTAATGGCGGCGGCGTCTAGCGTTTCCTTGAGCGTTTCTAACAACAACCAAGTTCATGTTGCCACTAAAAAAAGTGTATCGCAAGTAGTATATTTTAGATCGAATTCACCTCCATAGGGCATTCCAATAGATGGCAACGAGTCACGTGAGTCCATGTTTTTCCATGTTTTTGACGTCATCTCCGGTAATGGAGCTGGCGATTTGGTGTTTTTCTTGGCGATCTTTTGGTAACCCCATATAACGGAAGTTAGCAATGTTTATTTTTGTTGAGATAGACGTTAGGAAACATAAAAGTAATAATATCAGTTTTACAACTTATAAGAAACATCATATAAGATAATATATTTAAGAATATTAATAAAATCAGTATTACAAGTTATCACCGAAATATTTATTAAATATTATAATGAATAAAAAGGTTTTTTGTGCAGCTGTAATTATATATGTAATATATAAATGATTTTTCACTCAAGAATACTTATAAAGAAAATGAAAAATTGTAGTTATAAAAAATTTCACGATTGCTTTTCATTTTGCGAACGAAAACTTGCATATATTCACAAAATCGTATTTAATATAAATGCATTTTAAGATTCGAACACATTTGAGTAGTAGTTAATAAACGCGTGAAGAGATCTTTTTAAAGATTATTTATTTGTAAATTGTGCTTTATTTGTAATTTCTGCTTTTGTACAGAAATTTTTTTAATCACTGTTAATATTTAAATTTGATATTATTTCTTTATTTTTTCGAATTAGAATTTATCAAATTATTAAATCTGTGCTTAAAATGTATGATATAGTTTAACAATTTCGGGATACTTTAACTTCACTAGCAATATTCATAAATCAAGGTATCCTAACATTTTAGCCATAAACAACATATCAACAAACCAGAGCTGTACACTGAGTAATTCCATTTTTTAAGCATTGTTTTCATTATTGAATCCCCCCTCCCTCTAAAAAATAGGCTTTTCAAAGCTATCCTTTGTAGAACTGAATCACATGATACTGGCCTTTTTTTTTTTTCATTTCATTTCTTAAATTTGCACTTTAAAAACAGATTATATTTGAATGTAAAAGTGTTTTTATTTATTATAATAATCATCATTCGTTTATTACCCCCTCCCTGCCCCCGGATTTTGCACAAATGATATCAATGCTATCAGAATATCCTAGATACTTCTAACTATTTTTAAAAAATCTTAACAAATATTAAACATTTAAAAAATATTATCTAATGGTCGAAATAAATATTTCAACTAAACTGCTTGTTATCTCAAAAGATTAAATTGAAGGTTGCAAGAAACATTAAAAATCTGTACATTACTAACATACATATTATAAAACTGTTAAGTAAATTGTAATACTCAAGTAATCATGACAGATTCATGACATTCTTATAATCTTTTCATAACTGAAAATAATTCATTAAGATATGTTATTGAATTCCTTCAATTAATATTTATCTACTCTAAATGGATACCAAAACTTTTATCTTCAAACATGTGTCTTTATAAACATAAACATACACAATTTCTATTTGATAAATATATGCACTTTTAATTCCTGCAATCCATGGTTCATATTAATCTACCTTTAAAAAGAATACAACTTTAAAATCATCTTCCACCTGTCTTTAAAAGTACAAGCAATTTTTACAATATACGTAGTTTATTTAATAATTAAATAAACATTTTTTATTAACAAAATTCAGATAGTTGCTAGCAAAATATCAGCAAAAACTGGAAAGTAATAAATACTTATTTTTTAAGCAAAATATTAACCAAATATACTGTAATATTCATCACAAATGCAATAAAAGAGTCTTAATATTGAAAAATACTAAAAACTTTCTTATTAAAATGACCTATCAAATGTAAACAATCATAAAAGTTGTGTACGAAAAGGGCTTTTAACCTACTTGGAGAAGGATGAAATCAACATTCGAAATAATATTTCACATACTAACTTTACACCATGTATGAAAAGAAGTGCCCCAGAATAGACATTCATTAGCCCTCCCTCCCTTTCCAAAATAAATTTATAGACAGAGTTTTCGATCCATTACTTTTATTTTAAATATGAAATAATTGGTAGAAATTACATTATCTTAATATTTTTGGTTATTTAAATTCAAATCAAATATGGAAAGTAAACTGATTTGCCATTATATTAGATGAGCTTGTTAATCAAATCTGTAGCTCTTATAGTTCATTTACAGCGACACAAAAAAGTAAAAAACATGCAAAACTTATCATCATGATAACATCAGAAATGGTGAATCAATTCAGGTCTAATTGGGACAGTGTATTGACCTTGCAAGTATCTTTGATGTATTAAATTCATTATTCAAATATCCCAGGTCACCTAATGTAAAAACCGGCCATGTTCAAAGCAAGATATATAAAAATAACTGGTACAATTTTACTTTGGGATGTCCGATTGCATGACTTTTTGCCCAAATTTCATCCTTTCTTTTTTCTACCGAAAGACGAATTAAATCTTCTTTCCGTGCCCCCCTTCTACACTGGTGCCCGGGACAAAAAATGAAAGAAAGAAAATAGCATTGTATAAGTTGCGTGGTGGTAACTTAATTTTAATACAATTGTAATTTGAAAATTTGTAAAGATGAATTCAATTCGATTATAACTATATACTAAATAATATTTGTAAGATTTGCAAAATTTGTTTTTTTTTCTTATACAGGTTATCTTTTCTTATCGTTTACTAATAGCTAATTTCTAAACCGTTAGTTCTAGAGATATAGTTTCAATTGCAAAAATGTCTCAAACTTTGTTTTGCATCATATAAAAATATATTATGTAAAAATGGTTACTTTTTAAATAGTTAAGGAATTAAAAATTGTATACAATGCCTGGGTCCAATAAGTTTTATTTAGAAAATTTTTATGTGTTCTAACAAGTAAAACAGTAAAAATTTATTCTTCAATGACTAAAATTTACTGAGTTATGATACTTAGAACTTCATGAATTTTCAGTGCTTCAATCACTGAAAACGAAAAAGTGTCTTTTTTTGTACTAAAAAATCTGAAAATGCATGAAATTCAAAGTATCATAACAAGCTAAGTTTTTATAAGTTACTGGCAAAAATTGAGTTTAACCATGCAAATTTATTTTAATGATAGGGATTCATCTCAACAGAAAACAGCGTCTATATTTATTTGCAAAATTATTTCAAACATTCTGTTTAAAAGCAGTTTAATTAAAAAACACACATTGGCAGCATACAAAGAGATTAGTTACACATTATAAAAATAATAGGTTGTTGGAACCTGTTGTCTATCCAACTTTAAAGGGGGTAATGGTGCTATCTGTTAACCAAAAGTAACTATTTTCCATCCCTAGAGCTCATCAATGCTGTCAGACTTCAAATGTAATTACAAGCTCTGTTCATTGGTAATCCAGGTTCTTTACAAGGACTGTAATCAGGGGTCAGAAAAATTACTTTTTTATTGTAGCGAACTACACCTACAACTATTTTTTCGAAAAAGTAGTTAAATGCAACTACTTGTTTAAAAAAGTAGCGACTACAAACTACTTTTCAAAAGTAGTCACTACTTCGCTACTTTCAAATTTTGTCAAAATGTGCAACTTACACTAGAAATTGAAGACAAGGATTAAATAATAAAGTAACCTCTCATTATATCGGTCAGCCGGGATACAATTAAATAAATGTGACATAACCGAGGGCATAAAAAATTAAGAAAGATACCATACCAGAAAATGTTTTGTGTTCGTCTCGAAAACGTTGGTTTATACATGCTTAACAAATTTCGTAGCAAAATTAAGAGAGATAGTATAATCTAGAAAATTACAGAAAAACAACCCAAAATATAAACAATAAATAAATCTATAAATAAAGCAATTCCAAATAATAAGAAACCTGACGTTAAAACATGAAGACCTAATAACTAGTAATTAGACAAGTGTTGCCAACAAGAAAATTAATTCCTTTGGTGCGTTGTTAGGACTTGATTTCAGCAGCAAGTGTCAATGGAAAAAATCTACAACTTCATGTGATGTGTTGCTATACACTGCAGCTGAGATTTGCCACTGCGATTTAGAAATTGTTGAGCAGAACAAATTCTGCACAAAAGAAGCAAGTTTCGACCACGTGATTTGCAGAATGGCGCTTTTTTTCCCCTGAAGTAGCGTTAAAAGTAGCGTCAGTTCTCACTACAAACTACAGATTTTTTCTATGGTGTTATTCGCTACACTACAAACTACTGAAAAAGTAGCGACTACTGTAGTTTTGCTACTTCCGACTCCTGCCTGTAATCAAATTCCAGAGAGGAGGTAAATGCAATTACATGTTGATACTATGCAGAGCAAAAGCTGAGTATATCTTGGAAAACTGTCACAACTTTCACAGATCATATAAGACGTTGGCGAAACAATAGAAATTTAATTAGCTAAAAATATATATTCTGGCGATACAGAGTCTGAACAGACAGGTGTGATTTTATCTGTTAATGTAAAGGAATGAAATTAAGTCAAAGGGAAATTATGAATTTTAATGCCAGCCTGATTAAAACCGCATAATGGAGCCTTGTGAATTTTTGCAAGAAACCACCCTAAAATATTACTATGTAAAAAGCGGAAGGTGAGAACTAAAAATATGACAAATGGGCACCGATGTACCATAATATGGCAAGTAAAAGGCCGTGTGAATAAGAAACGAAAGAAATAATTTTTATATGCCATGAGAATTGACAGCAGATGCACTAACCATCGAAATATAGATGTACTACATCTGTGAACAAAGATTTCTCACTGTTTCTAGGCGCAAAACATCTTTTTTTTAATGGATGAAAATGAAGTCAGGGGGTAATAACGAGCAAAATAAAATGAAAGACTAATTTTTAGGAAAAGAAACTGGGAATAAATAATTTGTAAGCGGACAATTAAATTTCTCCTTAAGATAAAATTTAGAAACCTTATACTTTCAGGGGGTGGGGTGGGGGGGGGGGGCAATCCAAATACATAAATTACATTGTAATATATCAAGTTAAATCTCTCTCCTTCATATCCTTAAGCTCATTTCATGTGCACACCAGTGATTCTTTCATGTACACAACTACTCATTACATGGCTGAGTACTCAATATTTGGCTAATGTACTACTCTATACACCACTAGTAAAAACAGCAGGGTTAATAAAAATCGTGATTTTTTTTTAAATCAAAAAATCTGATTTATTTGATTTAAAATCCAATTTTTTTTTAAATTAAAATCCGATTTCTTTTTATTAATATTATTTGTGCAGTGTGCATTGTATTTATTTATTTTCTCTGATTTGCACATTTCTATTAATTTCATTACAATTCCCAGATAAAAATTCAAAATAATTTACATAAAAAAAAAATTGTTCTAAACAAATTCAGACTTAAAACTTAAAATCATATTATTTTACTATATTAAATTGTTACAGATTATACCTATGTGTGTGCATAAATTTTTAGTTAATTTAAGTTATTATATTTTTCATTAATGTATTTCCCCAATAATATATATATAATCAGGTCTTTAAAAATTTGATAAAATCTGGTAACCAACAAAAAACTCTAGTCGCCAGTAAAGGATATTTACAATGCAGTACCCAGACACTTTTCTTCAAACCAGGGAGGCACCTATCTATTTTGCATTCTGTATAGTGTCATGATAATAAAGTCGCCAAGCATTTTTAGAAAGGTAGAAATATTTAAAAAAATACATACAATATTATTCATGTATATACATGTATTATTCTTTAATATAACTAAAATTAATTATTCTTTAAATTTTAATTAAGTTTTATAGACCTACTTCAAATGAATTACTTATAATCACTTATTAATCTTTAATATGAATGTAATAGAATAATCAATTTTAATTCTAGACACAAAAATATGATTTGAAACAATTTTTTAGCACTATATCCAGCTTTAGATGCCACAGAATCTGAATTGACAATATTTCTTACTGTTATATTGAAACATACCTTCTCTCCCCCCCCCCTCCCCATATAATCATGTGACATGCTAGATGGTTAGAGTCACATGATGGCATGGAGTTTTCTGTGCATGAGTTTGAAAATGTCCTTTAAACTTGGTTCTTCCAATAAAAGTACGAGAGAGGAAGATTACTGCTTGCAGTGCACAAGTAAGGGTAGGGGAGAAAAAAAATGTTTGTGCTTATTTCTTAGGTCAATTTTTATATATAAAAAAATTAAATAACTTAGTTGCCAGATAAGAAAACTTCGTCACCAACTGTGGTCTGGCAACCACATTTATCAAGCCCTGTATATAATATATAATCACATAATGAATGCTAAATATATATGTGTGTTTCAACTGATTCAGATTCAATAATGTCATCTTTATCACAGAGATTACAAGTTTCTTTTGTGTTTTTTTTATTGTTGCCACAATCTCAAATTTAACAAATACAAATTGCTTTCAGTTTTCCAAAAAAAGTTTTTTTTTCTGTAAAATAAAGTTACATTAGATCTTTCTTTCTGCCAGCCATTTTTCTTATGTATCAATATATCCAAAAGCTCTCTGTACCATACCACCTAGTATTAGTAAATGATGATGTCCCAACTTGTGTTTTACACTATACTATATTAATGATTACAAAATAGCTACAAGAGATGCAAGGTAATCACATAATTAAAAATATGAAGCTATCAATTGTCAGCGATATCCAGCCCTCAGCCATTGACAATTTCAACAATCAATCCTGTTTACTGCATACAGTAGAAATGACTGCTTAGCTCAGAAATAAGGTACATATCTTATATTTTCCATTGCAGTTAGTAATGAATTCTAGGAAAGGAAAGGGATCAGTCATACGGCTTAAATAATTTTCAGTTATAAAGAACATGAAATTGGAATTCTATGTTAGACAAACTGTCCAAATATTTATTATTAGTCCATTATATGATCATATATTATGAATTAATATATGATCAACCATCAACATATGGGATATTGTAATTGCATGTCTAGTCTAAGAACTAAACATAAAACAAACTTGTGAATCATGTATAATCTACTTTAGAGGAAGTAACTCCTCAGTGAAAATACTATTATATTAAATACTTTTGTATTAAACAGATTTAAATTTAGCATCAGCATTTATTTAACGTGCATAAATAAAGTGATCATCTAGGAAAGAAACAAGTTTAAAAATGAGAGATCATTTATCAGTATTTATTTTGGGATGCACTATGGATAAATAATATTTCGAATGCAGTGTTCCATTTATTTCATAAAAAAGTAGTATTTTCAATTTATAAAAGTTTTATTTAACATTATTGACAGGTAATTTTTAACCTGACATGAATGAAGACATTTACTTAAACACAAATGATTAATTTGATCCTTATTCAGATTGTAAATATCAATGTTAAAATATTGATTTAAATCAAAAATTTAAAAAAAATCATTTGATTTAAATCCAATAACCCTGAAAAACAGCCAAGTGCAAAAAAGAGGAAAATCTTCTCTCTCCCTCTCCCCATTCTCAGAATTCAACTTAACTAACTATACTTCTCTGGGTATCGGAAGCGGAAGTGAGAATTTCAGGGCTGGGGGGGGGGGGGAGAATTTTGATGATTAATTATGTTTTGTTACAATAAAGCAGAAAAATTTAAAAAATGGTTTTTTTAGGATTTTAAATTTTGTGTGCTCGGGAAGAAAGAAGGATTTAGATGAATTTTATTTTATTAAAGTAGAAATTCACTAAAATGATGAAGAAGCTTTTTCCCCCTGTATTTACCTTTTTTACTTCTAAATTAATGATAAAACAGTGTTTTAATGAATTTTTAAAAAATCTCAATTATAAGCCCTTACCATCAGCCACTAAACTGGTTTTGCTTTTGAAAAGGGGGGAGGGGGGAATTACATTTGGGTTTTACAGTAATTATTAAAAATAATAATTGAAATTTCAGTAAACCCTGTCTAAGTTGGATTTTGTGTAATACAAAAATCTGCTTAACATGGAAAGATTTTCAAGCCCTGGGAAACAAGAGTGGTACTTGAGACTAGAGAGGGGATCCAGCCCTCTACCCCCCATATCGAGGTCAAAATTTAATTGTCATTTGGAAAAAATATTTTGATGGAAGTAGAGTCCTACACTGGTCAGGTAACCCAATTTCACTTGAATCCGTTCTAACCGATGGGTCAGGTTTATAAAACAATTTTGGAAATACAAACACAGGCATAAGAAATGGTACTTCTCCATTATCCTGTCAACCACTTTTTATAACAAAAAACTATCGCCAAACTATAGGATTTAAGGTTAAAAATTAATGACCATGGTGTCACATTCACTTGACGTCAGAAGCGTTACATGTGTTTGTTATGTCATCAAGTGGTTTTTAATTCGACATTTACTTGTACTTTTCATTATGTTTTACTGATTTATTAGTTATTTCGTTAATTAAAATAACAATTGCATCCTTAAATGGAAGTACCATGATATTAAACGAGAAAAAGCATTGGAAAACTGTTACGATGCATAGTTAGGTACAATAGATCAGTTTCAATTGACGTCACAAACATTTATTCCCAGCTGAGAGGGATAGTAAAAAAAAAAAAATAATGTAAATAAATATCCAAGATTTTTTTTTCTCTTTTCATTAATATACTCTAATTTTTATTGTTTAAGCTTACTAAGTTGACACATTGGTGAGTGGGGCTTTTCCAACTTTCTTGTATTTATTTATTTTTCTTTCTTTCTTTTATTTTTTTTTGAGATTCCAATGGCAACATTCATCAGTTTGTTTGTTTGGGAATAGTTTTTTGGGTACTTCTCCATTATCCCGTCGACTATTTTTCATAACAAAAAATTATCGCCAAATAAACAAATTTAAGAATGTTGTCATTGAAATCTCAAACAAAAGAATAAATAAATAAATACAAGAAATTTGCCCAAATGCCCCACTTAGCTTAAACAATAAAATTTACATTATATTAATGAAAACAGAACAAAAAATCTATTTATTTATATTATTTTTCTTAATTATATCCCTCTCGGCTGGTGAATAAATGTTTGTGACGTGAGTTGAAACTGATCTATTTCACATAACTATACATCGCAACATCTTTTTCTCTTTTTAATGACATGACACCACCGTTTAAGGACACAATTGTTATTTTAATTAGCGAAACAACTAATAAATCAGTAAAACATAATGAAAAATACAGATAAATGTCGAATTAATAATCACTTGATGACATAGCAAATACGTGTAACATTTCTGACGTCATGTGAATGTGACGCCACGTTCATGCATTTCTGGCCTTAAATCATATAGTTTGGCGATAATTTTTTGTTATGAAAAGTGATCGACGGGATAATGGAGAAGTACTGTTTTTTGTTATGGAAAGTGGTCAATGGGATAATGGAGAAGCTCCCAAGAAAATATTTGAGACAAACTTCTTACTATTTATAATTAAATGCAAAAAAATGCACGAGGATTTCTGGGAAAAATGTATGACACATTTATAAATATCGTTAAAAACTAGTGTAAAAAGTTAACATTAAAAATCAAATAATAAATGTAGAACAGAATCATTACATAGAACCATAATTATAGTACTGAAGAGAGCATAAATTCATATTAACGTACCTCAATTGAACAGTGTGGTTTTCCTTCAAATGTATACTTTGTCATTTCCACCTCCATTCACGATTTTGTCTCCTGCATCAAAACACTTTGATTTTGAGAGGCCTTTTAAGGGAAATTTAGCTGGAGCAATGTTACCAAGGAATATGAAGTGAAAAACACACATATGCACTTGATAACATTTCTACAGCCTGTGTGTTTTCATCTTGAATTATCGAGTTCCATTCATTCCAGGAAAATCTTAAGATTCTGAAAAGAAAAGACATCTTATCTACTTAAAGGTCAACAGAAATGTATTAACATATCCATATATATATAAAACAGGGCCGAAACTAGCTTTTTTTTCACAGAGGGCAAACATGGATTTTGGCATCTACCCTCCCCCCCCCCCCTCACTTTTTTTGCAAAGTAAATTTACAAAGAGAATTTTACAAAGTTAATAATAACTGATTTATTTTAAAATTTAAAATATGCAATCACAGTTTTGTCCAATATTTATAAAACCTGTGTAACTGGAATCAAAATTAACTAGAAAAATTCTGGTTTATACAGGTTTTCCTATTAGCAAATAAAATTGCTAGTATTCTTTCTGTTGAAACCATGTAAAGTTTTTATTTAAGACAAGATACTGTTACACACAGATTTTACTGCAGTTGTATTACATTGCAATTAAGCAGGCGTTTAAAGTCATATGAGTCACAATGTCTTAAGAGCTGAAAAACCAGGATTTTCTGTAGGTATAACAATGAATTCCGTTTCAATACCGTAAAATATATGTGTGCTATATACAGCCAATTTCACAGAAGTATTTCTTCCTATTAATAGACTGTTATGTCTAGATTCTTTCCTAAACCTAACATAAATTACCAAAATTATAATAGTGACCTAGAACAAAAACAAATAATGGCACTTTTCGGTTAGCTGGGCACCAGTGATATATGTACATATATAAATACATATGTATATACAATATACATATATATAGATATGTGTATGTATATATGTATTCGTACATATGTGTGTGTGTATATATACATGTGTACACTGGCGCTCGGCTAACCGAAAAGTACCCAAATAATTTTTAACTAAGTATTATATTTTGTGAATTTTCCAACCCATAGTGTTTAGTGTCCCAATCATCTCAATTCTTCTTTTGGATTTTTCAACTGAAAAACATTTTTACTCAAATTTCATCTATATATTTTTTGCATCAACAAACCAACAAACCAAATGTTCATTTGGAGTCCTCGGCACACCCTTTCAGTTTCGGCTCTGGTATAAAATAAGAGATTAGTGTTAGTTCTTTACAGAAGTGCCTGATTATCACAATGGGTAACAGTGCGGCCTTGTATTTTTCTTAAAGTGAGTACAAATAGTGGTTAAAAAATGTTACAAGGGCCCAATAGTGGATCTTTGTACTAAGGCCTCATGTAAGGTTAGTCAGGCCATACTTTAGATCATGTATTCATAAAAATCATGCATTTTATAAAAAACAAATCATGCTTGTTACTCTAAAGACACTCACTCTGAACAACAATTTAGTTACATTAAGCTTTAAATTGAAATTAAAATATAAAATAATATGAGAATCCTACATCCTCAAACACTGCAAATCAAACAATAAAATCGGCAAATAATTATTGAGAAAATAAATATTCCCTTTATGGTACTGCCCTACAAAATATTAAAATTAATAAATGATTATAAACTGCACGACTGAGTGGACAAAGATTAATAAATAAAAAATATCGATTTTGAATAGAACGCGTATAACTTATACAATAGTATTTAATTGCAAGACAAAAATAATAATGATAATAAAGGGTACAGATTGTACTAATTGTTAAAAAAGGGTTTGTTAAGAGATATAGCTGCTCAGTTACATTGACTTTAAATAAAAGTGCATGAATACATACTTTCCCAGTTGTGTGTATAAAATCTATAAAATTAGACAAATCTTATTTTTACAGAGCAATTTTTTTTTTTTTTTTTGCCTAAGATACGAATTTTTATCCCCACCCACTTAATTATTATATTAAATTCGTAAAATAACACCGATCAAAAATAGTTGAATAACATGATCAGATCCTAACACTACAGAAATTGTAACACTGACGTAACCAAAAAAGACAGAAAACAACACACAAAACACTTACCTGATATATTTTTTCAGTTTACATAAATTTTTAGACGTTTTAAACGCAACACACGTCTTGATTTTCATCAAAACAAAACAAATTTTAAAATATAACAGAAAAGAAGTACTTGGCAATCAAATAAAGTGAGATAAAGAAGCCAATGTGGTAACCATAAACTCGCTCAAAGCGTGTGGAGAGTATGTGCAGTAGATTGCGCAGATTGAAGATTCTGGGTTCCATGTTTTTGACGTCATACTGGAATGATCTATATTTTGTTAGTCTATAAATTGTTGAGACATAAATGCATTCTGGATGTAAATTATTCAACGATCCAGTTTACGTCGTAGAATGGACGTCATCTTTATCTCCATATTATGTTTATCTATATTATGTTGGTATATGAACGTTCTATGGATGCCATGTATTGAACAATCCAATTTACGTTTAGAATGGACATCGGTTTGACGTACATGGATGTATTTTGGACGCAAAAAGCTCAAAATGGACGAAATATCTACATATGTGCTGTGTGGGTTTAGTCTGGCAGCGGCATTTAAATCATATACTTTCGTAGTGTTAGAAAACATTTTAAATTGAATTTCTTTAAAATGATTTTCAAATTTTAATGAACATCAATGACTGACTGGCGGCTAGCCAAAAAAAATATCTGTGGCTGGAAAATTTTCAAAATAGAAATAAAAATAATAATTGAAAAAAAATATCATAAATGACACAGAAAAAATGATGTATTATTTTTAGGCACATGTTTTTTTTTTTGTTGTTGTTGTTTTGTTTTTCTCAAATTAGATTCTGCAGAAAATTGTTTACTTTTGAACGGCAATTCCCAACTCTAAACACAGCCAAAGTCGCCACCAGGTTCTTACACATATCTTAGCACACCATCAAACACAAACACGTACAACTCGCTCGAAAGTGGTACTTAGTGTGGCCCATCCGTTCGTTCTGTTGATCTTTAGAATTATTCTTCATTTCTTTTTTTATTTAAAATTAATTTTAAATATATTGTGATAAGAAAAATTACAGTGTACATTTACAATATAAGCACAGTCTGTTGATAAAAGAAGTGCAAATCAAACATCAATATACCCACACAGGACATACGTTCATATTACATCCAGTTGTCATCTACCAAGTTCGAAATACGTCTAAAGATGTATTTTGAACGTAGACCGCCAGCTAAAATATGTCCAGATTTTGTTAAATGTTTGCCATTACGTACGCACATAATATCTACAAAATATGGATGTCATTTTATGATGTAAATTGGATGAAAACCGAACATACCCTCGCCATATACCTATGGACAAAATATCTACAAACTATGAACGTCAGTTTAGAACATAAATTGGATGAAAATGCAACTAATCCAATTTTCGTCAGATCCGGAACCAAATCTTAACCAGTTTGTCCCCATTTTCTGTTTTAAGGACGTAAACTAGATGAAAACGGTACTAATCCAATTTTCGTCAAACTGGATGAAAATTGAATGTCTCAGCCGCCATTTTTTTTATGACTGCGAACTTTTCAACTGCTAAACCTAGCAGACTTTTAGAATTTATTTTTATTTATTCTATAAATTTATTTAAACTAGTAGTAAAGCCATCTCCATAATTTTGAAATATATTGCGTTTAGCTCAGCTCCACTTCAGCTAATCAATCAATCAGTTTGCAAGATTGTTTTGTTGATCTTCATGAAACTCGGCACGATGAAAGTTGGTAAGTAAATATTACATTTTGTTTTCTAGATTTATCGTCGTGATATGTGTACTTTACATAAAACATTTCTGTAACGACTCTTTTTTCTTACTTATTTATACTTATTAATAATAATTTATATGATTTTACAAGTCATACGTAAGTGGTAGAGAAATAGATGTTTGTTTACTTTTGGATAAGAAAATTTTGTAATATATTTTGTATTGTTGTGTATAATGAGTAGAAATGTTATGTTATGAAGTATTATAAGTCTTTAATCCAATTAAAAAGAAAGTTTTAATGTTTTTTAAAACACAAAAATCCAGAAGATTGTCAGTTAAAAACAAATCTGTTCTTGTAAAAATGCTTTTATTACCACAGATTTATGCAATATTTAGTTAAGATGCATTTTTTTTGGTATGATTTAAGAAAATATATGATATTTCATGCCTCGAAATTAAATTAATAATAATTTATATGATTTTAGAAACCATAGGTAAACGAAAGAAAAATCAAATCGAAAAAAAAGGCTGTTTTTTTTTTGTTTACATTTCAGTGACAAAATTTTGAATTAGTTTCTACTCTTGTATACACTAAGTAGTAATTAAGTAAAAATACTATATTAGAAGCCTTTAATCCAATTAAAAATAAAGTTGTATTGTTCTTTAAAACACAAAAATCATAAAAATTATTCATGGTTAATGCTACTTATTACTACAGTTTTATGTAATAAAGTAACCCCTCAATATATCATGCTACTTGGGAGATAAGGAAAAACATGATATACTAGGGGGGGAGGGACGAGAAGAATGTTTATCAATTAAAAATAAACAGCTCTAAATTTAGTTATGAGGTTTTCGATATAATACTTGTTTAAACAAGCTATGAGTTCAACAAAAAAGAGATGGTAAAACGTTGAAAAAATACAAAACCATACATATACAGTATACATATTTACTTACATTTTATAGTATTTTCTGAAAATAAAAATCCAGACTTTTTTGTTTTTCTTTGATTATCTGCTTGCCACTGGAAATTAAAGAACAAAGATGAACTAATTGCATTTCAGTTACTTGCTTAGATTTCAACGTTTCAAAAGTTGGCTATGATGTCATACACTCATGCACAGTTTTTTTTTTTTGGTTATAAAAAGGAAAAAAGTTACCAAATTTAGGGGATTTTTTTCCTTTAATGGCAACCTAGCTATTGTATTAAGTTATTGGTTTGGCGCAGGCTTGAAAACTGAAAAGTCACCAAGCATCGGTGCGTGCAGGGCCCGACTAGCAAGTTTTCGTGCCCAAGGCACTTTCAATTTTTTGTGCCCCCCCCCTTGATTGATTAATTTACTAATGCTATTTTTTTTTTAATATATTGCACGTTTATTGAAAAAGTGTCAACTCAAAAAATTACATTTAACGGAAAATTGAAAAACAGTCCAGGAATAAAAATAAAATATTTTTTCTATTTATTGAAATGTGTTTTTTTAACGACACATTGAGATATATTTTTGACATTTTATCGTATTATATTATTATTATTTTAATCTCAAGTATCAAATTTTTTCAGTTGTGTCACTTTTCGAATAAAGGGGCAATATGATAAAACTGAATGACTAGGAAAAAAAAAACAGAACATCAATTACTAGAAAATAATGATAAGCAGTCTACTTAATAATGATGTTATTGATATTAAATGATAAAATTAAGCTGAATACTGAGTGCAGACAAAAGTCCTAAAAGAAATGTTGACAAAATGATTTTTTTAATGGAAATTTAGATGAAATTATGAAAAATGACCCTCAGAAATTTCGTGTCCAGGGCATGGGCCCCGTGCGATAATCAGGGCCTGGGTGCGTGAGTATAACACAGTTGTTCCCAAAAGTTTTACATGCTTTTTCGAGAAACTAAATTTATCGGGGGATAAATGAAAAAGAGCGAAATAGCCGAATGTGCGATATAACAAGGGATTACTGTATATCTTGTAAAGCTGTATTGTTTTTCCATGATTTAAGTAAGAAGGTATTTCGTGCCTCTGTCTAAATTAATAATACTTTAAATGATTTTAGAAATCATAATAAACAGAAAAAAAATCAAATCAAGAAAAGCAGTTGTTTACTTTTCAATAACAAAATCTTGTAATATATTTTCGATGAATATATTTTATTATTTTTAGTTAGATATCAGTATTGGTAATTAAACAAACATACTGTTATTGCACTCATATGCATTTTTTATCACAGATAATTTATTTCAGTATTTTTATAACTAACCTCTTCTAAAGAATATTACATTCATGAACTGAGTTGCATAAAATTTTATCTATAAAGAAGAGTGAGTGGTGACATCTGTACTTCTTAGTTGCTAGAGATTTTTATATTACTGAATAGCTTATACATTATTCTACAGTACACAGTGTACATTGGTTGTTGATTATTCCTTTAAACATTCAAGATCGAACATCAATTCGTTTCTTGAATGAGATATTCGATCAATGTTTGGTTCTCAACCAGGGAAGGAAAAATGGGAAATAAGCAACTTAATTTATTATTTATTTATTGTTTTGTTATGGGAGTAAATTGTACATACCTGAGTTAAAGTGATCACAACATTTGCAAAATTCATGCGTTTTGCTTTAGAACAAGGTTGCTGTATTTGCTTTTTTTCTTTTTTTTTCTTTTTCAAATAACAGTTCTGAGCTTCTTGTGTTTAGAAAATCGTCTAGCTTGTGAATAGATGTCAATCTTGCTTCAGTTGTTTTTGCTTCCAGAGGATCTTAGGTGAGTAGTTATGTGTTCGAGAAGTGTCTACCATCTAAGATCCTTCACAAGAAAGTCATATACAAGATAATTGGTTAAAGGATGGACTCAAATATTTCAAGCAGCATCGAACTTTGAATAAGGTAAACTTTCTTTTAAAATCTATAAATGTTATTAAATTAAATGTTATCTTGTATGGTTATAGGTTTTGCAATATATATATTAATTTTCTGCTTCCATAAAGAGTGAATAATTTGGTATTTTTATGTTAGCTGGGCACAAATTATACTAACAATATATTTTTTTCATTTACCAATAACAACTTTTATTTTTCACATAGGTAAATTAGAAATGATGGTTACGTATTAAAATAAAATGTTTTGGTTTATGGTATTATTCTTATTACATTGTATTTTAAATGAAATGAGTGAAAGTCATGTTTTTTAAAGAATGTGTTTTAAATTAAAGTTGTGTATTTTAAATGAAATAAGTGAAAAGTTTATATTTCAAAGGTAATGAATACAACATTAATGATAGGAATATTATTTGGTGATCTATCACCTGTGTGCCGCTAACATAATAGTACTCCATTAATTTTGTTGAGTGTAAGCTAGCACAGGTGATAAATCGTCAAATATTGTTTGAGATGCTATCGTTGATATTGCAAGCATTTCTTGTCATTCTTCATGTGGTATTCTAACAACTAAATCTTGATTATATGAACAAGATTCGAATATGCTTAATTGTAATGAAAGTTTGGGTAATTCTTACAATGGCTGAACAAGTAAAAAATAAATAAATATTAGTATATCAGTTTTTCCTCCAGTTTAAAAAAAAGGACAGGGTGCTGCTGGTGAGAATAGGGCACTTTTAAGATTCTTAAGGGCAGTTTTTTTTTTACTTTTAAAGGTATTATTTTGGTTTTTAAAGACACTTTTAATAGTTAAAAGCCTGAGCACTCTTTTCAAGACAACATTGAGTTAATTTTTACTATGAATGCAAAAAGGAGAAAGTACAATTTTTTTACTGAGGGGCAAGAAGTGTGCTAATTTTTTTACTGGAGCACAAGAATGGTGCTAATTTATTTTATGAGGGGCAAGAAGGGTGCCATTTTGTAAACCAAGGGGCAGGCAGGGTGCAGCACCCTTCTGAAACTGTCTGGGGGAAACTTTGACTATATATATACACACACACATACATATCTATAATAAAAAGACTTTTGCATGTGTAAATTAGAAACTATGCTCTGATGTTGAAATGTAAAATGTTTTTAGTTTATGGTATTGGGAATTCAAGCGCTCGAATACGCCATCTGGTGGAAAAAGATATAACTGCTTCCTTCAGGAAAATCCCTTGCAATCCCATTGCGTTACATGCATTTTTAATTTGTTCATAATGATTATTTTTATGCACAATTTCAGATTTCTTGTGCTATTTGTGTTCTGTGTTTATATGTCAAAGTAAAAATTATCCTAATATGAATATCTAACGCTTTTAAACGCGTTTACAATAAATAATGATTTCAATGGCACTTTAGCATTAGTTAAAGGGCCAATTTTCCTGTACCGACGGCTGCAATCAGCGCCTCTATAGGCCGTTTTAAGTCCCAATTACAGTAGAGTACCCCTGATTCGCAAATGTCTGTAATCTGCACATCATATGAGAATGTAAACAAAGAAATTTAATTCTTAAAACCAATATTTATCAATAACATTATTTTTTTTCTCTCCAAATTTAATTTTACTTCTGATATATATTATCACCTTTCATTTAATACTCTTTTTTATAGTTTAAAATGATAATATATATATAAAAGTATTTTAATTAATTAACCATTTATATGTAAAAAAAAAATCCTTTTAAAAATGTATTTGTCTTACACATATATTTTTTTATAATAGTTTGCCAAGGATATCGCAATTACTAAAAAACAAACTTTTGTGATTCAGTAGACAATTATGCCCATTTGTAGGCTGCAAGATACAGTACAAAAACATAAACCAAATGTTTTAATACCAACAACTATTGATGATAGATTTAAAACATATAAATATAGATAAATTATTTTTTAAATAATTTTTACTTTATTTGTGTGTTTTTGTTTATTTTTCAGCATTAACAATCTAAACTCATCCGAAGTAATAAGTTAAAAAAAATGTAAACAAAGATTAAATAGACATGATCTGTAATCCACAAAAAGTCTCAAATATGCAAAACACTCAGAACCAAGCTGTGCAGATTCGTGGTCTTCTACTGTATTTGGTACTTCTGCATTATCCCGATGTTCACTTAAAAAAAAAAAAAACTCACCAAACTATGGGATTTAACACTAAAAATGCATGATCGTGATATTTACTTATTAGAAACACATTATTTAATTTTATTGACTCATTTATTTATATATAATGATAAAAGTTTAATACATTTTGATTTTAAAAAACAAGATGTGAACCGCAATTGAATATGATAGCTTAGCCAAAGTTGATACTTTATTCAAACGGGCTTCTTCTTTTTTCTTTTTTTTTAGATTCTATGGACAACATTCTTTTATTTGTTTATAATTGACTGTGTTATAGCTTAGCAATAGTTTTTATGGAAAGTGGTTGATGGGATAATGGAGAAAAGTACCTGTTATTTCTTATTAAACCTTTTTTTTTTCATATTTCAAATGTAATGAGTGAAAAACATTCTTATTTTATTTTATTTATTATTTACAACTCAGTTTAAAGATTTTTTTATATATATCTTATGACATCTTGTCTTATATTCAGTGAAAATTTACATTCTGCCAATGGTTGGCATGATTTTAAAAAAATCGGTAAATTGACATGCTTTCGCATCTTGTATTTTGGGGTTGCAACCTAATATCTAAATATCACAAAATAAATTTTGGGCAGGGGGGCAGGCTATGCCCGCAAATTGTAAAAGTATTAATATTACAGTTAATTATAGGTAAAAATTAACTCCTTTACTCACTGGTCACTGGCCAGTACATGGATTTTTTTACGCAGCAGTTTTTTTTTAAGCACTGGCCAGTAACAAACTTACATATACTTGATTGAAAAATTTTGAGAAATTCGTCAAATAGTCTCGGGGAAAAAATTGCGATGTTAAGGAAATAATATCGGGGGGTGGGGGGGGGGGAATCGCAAAACTTGTGAAACAATCGAGGAACAGAATTGCAAAATTCGTCGAACGACAGCGGAAAACAGTGTGCAATTCGTTGTACATCAGCAGAAAGAAAGTGTGCAATTTGTTGAACATTGATGGGAAAAAAACATGAAATATTGGGAAAGTTTTCAGTTTTGGCTTGAATAGGCTTCTTGCACCCATGTGTTTTCGCCTTTTGTTATTCGGTAAGTTAAATTTGTAAAATTTCCAATTAAGCCATGGAATCGAATTAATGCTGAAATAGTAAAATTCATATACGTATTAGTAAAAAATTTTTTTTTCATATGTCTTCTGTGTATGTATTAACTAAATATGTGTTTTTTTTTTTAAATATTTTTCTCATAGGTGCTGTTAAGAATCATGTTAAGTCGGATAAAACATCAGAGTGACAAGTCGAAAAAGTTATCACAAATTAGTTGTGGCATGCAAAAGGTCGAATGGATAATAAAAAATAAATAAATAAAGCATTTTTTGTTTGCAAATTTTTATTGTATATATTTTTTAAACAATGATGTAGGCTGAATAATTTTACCCATTGAATATTTTAAAAATTCATTAATTATTATATTAATAAAACTATAAAATAGATTTTAAAATAGATTATTCAAAGAGTAAATTTTTTTAACAATCATGACCTTTAACTATCTACATTACTTGTAAACCCTTAAGCCATTATATTTTTCATAAATTAACAAAATAAATAATTAAAATCATTAATATATATATATATATATATATATATATATATATATATATATATATTTAATTTGCTGTGCAATTAAAAATATATATATATATATTTAATTTGCTGTGCAATTAAAAAAATATTTAATTTTTTTTATGTATAATTAAAAATCAAAGATGCTAAAGAAATTTAATAATGGCAAAAATAGATGAAATTGAACTTATGGATTTTTTTATCCATGCATGTGTAATGAAAGTACAATCTTGTACTCAAGGAATGTATTTAAGAATATTAGGGAATGAGGTGTCAGGTTGAAAAAGTTACCACATGTAAAATACATTTCTTGCATACTTTCCTACAAATTTCAATAGGTAAAATTTTATGCACAATACACAAAAGTTGGCCGGAAATATCTCATTTGCCTCCATGAGTTAGCAATATTTGAAAAACTAAAATTTCTTCTTTTTCTTCAATACATTTAGTCATTGTTATTCTTAAGTATAGCCATACTTAAAGGAAAAAATATTATTTTGCCTTCGAAAAAAGCTATTTTAGTGAAAAAGAAAAGTGCAATAGTTTAAAAGCAATGATTTAAACACTGACAATTTAAATGTGTGTGTGTGGGGGGGGGGGAGAATGATTCACCAAATGCAAGACCTTGCAAAATAGTTTAATAATTTAAAAAATAATAAGTATCCAATTACTATTTGTATATATTTGGTATTCTGGAATCTACAAATTTAATTATTATCAGTGAATAAATCAGGAATTTTTTCAACGAAAAGCAAAAAAGAAGTTTTTGAGATGGAAAAAAAAATTATGACTGTGACTTCAATTTTCAGCAGAAAATATAGCAGTATGGTGCATCAGCAGTTCCTAAGCTGTGGTCCACAGGGTTCTTCAGGGGATCCATGAAGGTCATGTGTTCAATATAAAAACTTTCATTTTCTGAAATCTGTGACTAATCTAGTGAGTAAAATAAAAGGCAATATAGTAAAACCTGTGAACATGGAATCAGGATAAAATTATTTTTTAGACAGATTTCTGTCTTCACAGGTACATTTGTCCAGTGTTTTTCTCATTCCCAAACAGCACACACCCATCTATAAGACATCTACAAGCTGTAAACCCAAGAAAACCGACACATCTATAAGAAGTCTACAAATATCCATGATACACCCTTTTCACCTCTTATGGAGATGTTATGTGTGATCTCTCTGAGTTCTATTAGACGTCCAAGATATCCAGGTAGTCTATGAGACCACGTCTATAAGACATCCAAGCATAGATCACTTTTCGACATGCAGTATGTCTTATAGCCGTGCTTAAGACTTGGATTGTAGATATCCAGGGACATCTGATATGCGTTTATAAGACGTCTAATGCATGTCTATTTATTGATACTCAGTACTTCTTATAGATATACTTAAGATATCCAAGAAATTTCATCAGAAATACAGCCTAGGGCAAAAGTATTGAGCACCCCCATATTTATAATATATTTGGTAAAAATAATAGATGGATACAAATATTAAATTGTATACAATTAAGAATTTTCTTTAAAAAATAAGTTTTTATTTTTTTTTTTCAAAGATAGCAAACGCATAACTCATCTTTTAATGAAGCTATTTTCTTTAAAAAAATTTTGTTGTTCTGTTAAGCCAGTTAATAAATAATCAAGAAAATAATTATTGTAAGAAAAGACAAAATGAACTTAGTCTTCAAAAATGAAAATAAAGAAATAACCAATTTAACCCATTTAAAGCCGCCATTAGGGAATCACTGGAAATTAAAATTAGAAAAGATTGTATTTGTAATGATAACTTTTCTTTAAACATACCTAGTTTATGGGATACATTTTTAACTCCTTGTTAATTCCTTGTTTTGTTTTTCGCTCTTTGGCAACAGAGAGCGCCCGCTTATTTTATTTAAATTTTTCCATACTGTTGATTTCAATTTTCTCGTGTCGAAAAGTAAAAGATCAGTAGTCGTTTGTGTTGTTCCTCTTCCCCGATGATGGCTTTAAGTTTAAAGCCGAAACATGTAGGATTTTAGCTCTTTTATGAGTTTAAAACAATTTTTACACTGATTTTAGCAACTAATAAGCACAATTTGTGCAATTTGTGTTTTTAAAATATTATATTTTCTTTCTTAATTAAACATTTTTTTTATGTAAATGCGATATCTATTACTTGAATACTATTACTAAACATCAGACACTACGACTAATATTCAGGCCCCTGCTGGCACTTACGAATACGTGCCCTTGCACCCTCTGCCTGAACCACCCTTAATGATGGCACATGATTTAATATGAAAGTGCCAACATAACCCTCTGTCCACCGCCCTTTCAAGACATCCAGCATGGGCCTGCTAACACTTTGAAATAAGTTATGATAAAAATACGAGGGTGCTTAATAATTTTGGTAAAGACAACTGTAGATAAAAATACTAAATGTTTCATTCCAATAATATCAGTATATTATTCCCCCCCCCCCCCCAAAACGAATATTTTGCAATGTTCTGCAACGAACCTTCAACTGATCACAAATGTTCTGTGGGAATAAAAAAATAAAACACAGAGAGATTTTCTTGTATATGTAGGAGTGCGATTTCATCTTGTATAGAAATGCTAAAGACATTTCGTAAAACGCTAACACACACAAAAACCAAAGAAATGACGAATTTCACAATTTTACTCCGATCGAATGACGAATTTCGCTTTTTTTCCCCCTCGTAATAGACGATTTTTGCAATATTTTTGAGATTTTTCTCTCTGGTAACTGGCGAATTTCACATTTTTCTTTCTCAGAACCAATCATCGAACTCCGCAATTTTTTTCCCACGACTAATTCGAGAATTGCGAGATATTTTCCAACACTTCACTGATGAATTTCGCATTTTTTTATCCGCGACTGATTGGCGAATTTTAAATATTTTTGATATTTTCTTTTCACTGACTGGCAAATTTGTTCAGCTCTTTCTTAGGACCAATGGGCAAAAATTGCATTTTTTTTTTTTTTTTATTCAAGCGACTAATATCTGAATGTCTCGATTTTTTTAAAAATCCACAACTGATTGTTAACTTTTGCGATATTTTCTTTATTGATCGATAAATGTTGCGGATTTTCTTGTGACAGAATGGAAAAAATTGTGGGTTTTTACACGACTGATTGATGAATTTTGTGATTTTTTTTTCTGACAATCCACTGATTAATTTAGTTTTTTAACCTGCGACTGATAGGCGAATTTTGCATTATTTTCTTTTTATCAATTGGAAAATTTTGTCGCTTTATCTTGGAATTGATTGAAAAAAATCGAGGGATTTCCCAAAACTGATCAACTAATTTAGTGGGGGTTTTTTTCAGCTGTAACTGATAGCCAAATTTTGCGATATTTTCTTTCTGCCGATTGGAAAATTTTGCAGTTTTTTCTTGTGACCAATTGGAGAAAATTGTGGATTTTTTCGCTACTGATCGACGAATTCCCCATTTTTGTCGACGATTTACTGACAAATTTCATGGTTTTTACCCACAACCGATTGAGAAATTTTTGTGCTTTTTCTTGGCAAAAAACATGAAATTTCAATCAAAAATCATTCGGTTGATAAACGTATTTCACATTTTTTGACCCGCGACTGATAGGTGAATTTTGCAATATCTTCTTTCTACAGGATGGCAAATTTTGTCACTTTTTTGCGACCGATTGGTAAAAGTTGCCGGGTTTTTATGTGACTGACCGGTGAATTTCAGATTTTTTTCGGATGATCCACTGACGAAATTCATGTTTTTTTTTTAACTGCAGCAGCTGAAGAACTTCACGATTTTTCCCCATTATCGACTGACAAATTGTGTGAGCTTTTGCTGCGACCAATTAATGAATTTCACAATCTTTTACAACGAACGATTGATGAAGTTTTTCTGGTGATTGACAGACAAATTTAGTGCTTTTTCAAATGAATGAATAGTGAATTGTGTTGAAAATGAGAATTTAAAATGTTCTGCAGAGAAGTTCATTGTTCTGCGATGTATGTCACACTCTTAAGCATATTCTGCTTTGGGGACTGTTGCCATATTTATATTGGAATATTTTTATCAAAGCATCGACAAATTTTTTTTAATATTTCGAATGAAATATGTCTGCTGTAATTCACTAAAATCTCATAGCTAAATTAAAAAATCTACCATATTTACTCCTGCATAATGCACACATTTTTACAAAAATTTCAGGTCTAAAATCCAGTATACACATACATGATACACTGAATATTTCTAATTGTATACATCAAACCACACATATTTTCACAAAGTATATATACATATTGCAGAAACTTTATTTTATGATATTTTAATAAGAGAGCAAAATATATATGAGCACATACAAAAGTAATTTAGATTTGAGAAAAGATTGTAAATCATGATTTCTACAGATTTTTTTTTTTAAGTTAAAATAACATGGTACACATTATACACAAGTAAATATGGTATTTAAAATCAGTTTGGTAATTTTATCTTGTGAGAAATTTCTAAATCCTCCAGTATTTTGCAACAAGAGGCTAATAGATTTGTTATTTCTCCCATATTATTTAAATTTAACAAATCTTTCTTGCAGAGGATAAAGACTTTTGGTAGATAAATTTTTCTTGGGAAAAAAAGAAATCTTTGTGATAAATGTCACACATACATTACACATCATGCATAAAATCTTTAATTTTTCATACCAATATTTTAGAATATTTTTTTCTTTATTTTATCATATAATTTCTTCAATTAAATTAGGCAAAGGATTCCATTTGTAAATACTAGTTATCAGATTCAAAATTATGTGTAGGACGCTCGTCGCAAAGTTGTTAACACAAATTAATAAATTTCTTATTCTGTTTATTTTGATAAAATTATTAGACAAATGTTTTAAAATCTATTTTGCATATTGAACTAATTTTAATTTTTTTTTATCAGTACAAAAATATTACTCCAATTAACTCACTGTATGAAAGAACCACTCAGAATTATTTTTTAGTCAATGTCTGCCTACATCAAAAACTTATTTCAATTCTGTGAGATTCAGATACAAAGGGAAATTTAAAAATTGGCTGCTACCTCAATTTTGCATTTTTAGAAAAACAAGAAAAATTTTAAGTTTTAAATATTGCAACATGATTTAGATTAACGCTAAAAATTATTGCATGCTTTCTCATTAGGCTATATCATTTTTTAAACATGTCAGCTCTACTACTCAATAAAAGTTTTAATAAAAATGTAAGTCTTTTTTTCCTTATCAGCAATATTAGTAACTAGGTGACAGTACCAGGTGGTACAGAATATAACTATAACAGAAAAAGGAAAAAAAAAAAGAAGTGACTTTATTTTATTTGAAAAAAAAAAATCTTTCGAACAGGACAAAATTCTTATTATTCTACTCCATTATCACTGCAATAGTAAGAGCTGATTTCTTCGAGCAGCACCTATAATAAAATAATAACACTGTTTTACTACATAACATTTTACGAATCACACAAAATGACATTTTGTTATATGAAAACTGAATTAATCTTCAATGAAGCAATTGTAAGCGCCCCCCTCCTCCTTAATTTTTTGCATGTGATTTCTAGTGATGGGCATAATGAATGATTTTGATATTTGAATGAATCATTCAGGCATGCACAAAAGCATAGTTGTCAAGGCTCTTAAAATTCTTTTTGTTTTACAAAAGTTCTGGTTTTAATTGATCAAAAATCGCAAGAAAGTAAACAGCAATGCTTTTGTGTATGCCGGGATGATTCATTTGAATAACAATCATTCATTATGTCCTTCGCTATTGTTATTCTTAATTTTTAGGGTTACGTACTTAAAAAATAAAAACGGAACCATTGTATATTGAAATACAAACAAGATAACAAACAAATATTGAAATTCAAATAAGAAATTTCAAACTAACACTCCCATAGGATTAACATTAGCCCATGTGACTAGCACAGACTCTTGACTATGGAAGATTTGGAATCAAATGATTTTTCCATTATCCCGTCGACCACTTTTCAAGAAAAATTAATTATCGCCAAACAGTAATGTCAAATAAACAAATGGAAGAATGTTGCCATTGGAATATCAAAATAAATACAATAAAAAAATATGGAAAAGCCCCATTCACCTAAGTGTCAACTATCAGTAAATTTAAACACAAAAAAAATACAATATAAATGAAAATAGAAAAAAAAAATCTTGGATATTCATTTATTTACATTATTTTTCTTAATTATCCTTCTCGGCTGATGAATATAACGTCAGTTGAAATTGATGTATTGCACTTAACTATGCAACACAACATTTTTTCAATGCATTTTCTCTTTTAATATCATGGTGCAACAGTTTAAGGACACAATTATTATTTTAAATAACGAAATAACTACTAAATCAGTTCATTTTAAAGATTATATTTAATTAAACAATAACAAAACATCACCATCAAAAATGAAAAATTCTTACATATACTGCTTTTTACTTTTAAAATTGTTGTGGATTAAAACTTAATAATTTATATTATTAATAAATGAAATTAGCATATATAATACTTGAGAGCATCCATATTTAGTTAGTAATCAGTATTCTAATGTCTTATAAAAATATATTTCAATATGTTTTTTTTTTTACTAAACAATTATAAAACTCATGCCAGATAAGTCCATAGGATGAGATTAAATTATGGAATGATCAACGTTGAAAGAGGAATTAGGATGAATATATAATATTTGAGGAGATTTTAGTAGATGTAAGTGTATAAAAAAAGAGAGAACAGTTAAAAAAATAAATAAATAAAACTTGTTGAAGTGAAAAGCAAATGTTATTCATATTACTGTTTTTAACAGTGGAAAATGGTAATTTTATTAAATTGTTGTATGTATGATTTTAAAGATATGAGAAATATTAAAACTTGCCTATCAATAGCCCCAGTAACTAATTTGTGTGTGTATCAATCTACAGCAAAACAAAATATATCTATGACGCAACAATGTCTACTATTACAAGAAATAATAGTAACCCATTAAATAAGCAAAATTTTCAATTACAAAGAAAATACAGTAAGAAGATAACAGTAATCCAATAACAAAGTAAAATTTTGCTTTTTTTTTTTTTTTTTAAGTACAGTATTTTTTAAGCTATTAGATTAATCTTCAAAAATCTGCAATGCCCACTGTCATGTTGCATTATTTCTACTAGTGGGTTAATAGCCTTTAAAATTAGTTGAGTAATAAAATATGTAATTAAACAACTGTTGTCCTATTTAATTATTTAAAGAAGTAAAACTGAAAAAAAAGTGTAAATTAAATTAATCATAATAAAAAAAAAAGCTTTTATTTAAAAAATATAGCAATAGTTAAGCACTAAGTATGCCTTGTTAAAATTTAGGTAACATATTTACAATTCTGACTCAAATCACCAGTCTGCTATGTGTTATTCCAATATTAATGTCTGCATTATTGAGAAATTAAGTTATTTATTAAATCCTAACTCAATAAAATGTCTTTTAAATTAGTTAAAAAATACTTAAAAATCTACAGTTTATAAATAAATTGCTTCAACGTATAAAGGCCGATTTTGGCCAAAAAAAGCCGGTTAAAACCAATAAAAGCCGCTGGCCTGGCTTTTATTAATTTTAGCCGGCTTTTTTGCAACCCTGCTTATCAAGTTATAAGTGCTTCCGGTCATGTGGCAACACTTTTTCGCACTTTACTGCCAACCACCTTGGTAATTTGGTTGAAAATGCCGACTTTGACAATCTTTTGTAAAAGATCTGCCTTTACTAAAAAATTGAAATCGTGTTTAGATTACATAGTTTCTGAATAAAAACATCTACCAATTTCATGCATTTGTAAGCAAAAATGAATTAAAAAATGTGTCATAAAGTAGCCTGTTTGGATTTGAGAACAGCCTTAATGGTGCCAAGTTGCACTTATTAAAATACATCAATTGGCTGCCAACCAAATTACAGAACTTTCCACTACATCACACATACATATGAATACATCGATGATACATAATTAATACATACATGATTTCACAAATAAATGAGTGAAACGCTTAGCAAAATGCTGGCATGCAGTTAATACGAAAGTACAGAAACAAACATACATGCAAAATATAGAAATCTCATGCTTATACATGTTTTGAAGATACGACATGATGAACTTTAAATGTTTGTTTTCTATGTTTAAAAATTTACAAAATCCTTTAAAGTTAATAATCTTAACTTTAGCAGCTTCGCTTGCTACACCATAGTTACGGATTAAGAAATACATAAAAAAACAAGTCAGTTTTATCTTTATTTTTTAAAACTCAGAAATTCATGTATATAATTTTTTTTTTTTTTTTTTTTACCTTTGGTTCTCAAATGATCTGCTCAACAACACGAAACTTTCTGACTCATTTTTAAACACAAAAGCATAAAATTGGCAGGTCTGATCATGGAAGGGATTTGGAATCTAAATGAGTTTTCCATTTTTTTTATCAATAAATCACTTATCGAGTTATAAGTGATTTGTGTCATGTGATGACATGTTTCTGACCTTTTTTGTGCTGCAGCATTGGAAATTTGAAAAATGGAAAACGTCTTTCAATTACAAAATTTCTGAATAAGAATACCTGTAAATTTCATGCGTTTCTGAACAAAAAAAGAATTAAAAAAATAAGTCATAAAGTGAGCCGTTTGGATTTGGACCTTAAGAGAAAGAAAATATTTTTGATGTGTTACATTATACATTAAATATTATGTTAAAAAATATTAGGTCTTGTACTGTTATTTTCCAAAGTATAAACTTCTAAGATTTATAAATTATACATTAGTAAATAAATTGCCATTTATATCTCTCTTCCCACTCTGCTCCAAAAAAATTGAGTAAAAACATAAGATCTGATATTTAAAATTAATCTAGAATTTCATAATGCAATCTAGTGTAAATTTTGCAATCTCACAACAAACTAATTATTCTAAAAAACAAGGCATTTTTTAATAAAAAATATACTAACCAAATATTCATGCAAGTCTTCCTGTCTTCAAATGTTTGTGATGGTGTGTTTCAACTGGGAGTCTAAAAAGATTCAAAGAAAGTTTCATTAGTATTCAGCAACATCTATTATAGTTAAAATGTGACTGTGTTTATATTTCACACCGTTTCTCAAAATGATTAATTATGGGTTTTTCTTTTTTTTTGGAACAATTATTCGCAAAGATCCATGGATGTCAAACTCAAGAAATCTCAAATTTTAAATCAGTTTGAGTTATTAAATTTTAATCAATAAGGAATCAATAAGGCCTGGAATTTTCCTGAAATACTTTCGGGTCTGGGAGCAATATTATGAAATCATTGACATCAATAATAGATTCATCTACAGTTTTGGGAAAAATAAACTGATTTCCATTCAATTTGCATCTCATGAATCTTACTTGAATAGAATCATCACCAATTAGACTACAGTTTATATTTATCACAGGCAGTAAATACAAAACAAAATATTTCTTACTATGTTAAATAAATTGTTATTTTTCTTTGTTTACTTTATTTTACAGTTAAATAACTTCTTTTAAACAATATTTCTTTATAGAAAATAAGCAATTATTAAATATTTTGAACATTCTGCATTACATGAGCAGAGTGGATTGTGGACCACTGTGCCCCATGTTGAAATTCAATAAATAATCATATTAATATTGTTTATAGCTTTCTTTTAAACATATTAACTTTAAAGTTAAATAAAAACAAGTATCTTAGCTTTGCAAAAAAGCTGTTTTATAGGATTTATCTACAACCTTTAATTACTAAAAAAATGAAAATATAATGTTGAAAAATTTTACTTTTAGAAGATCAAAACAACCAATTAGGATAAAATAGTTCAATCTGAGCTAAACATATTTTCTGAACGCTATAAATAATCAGTGCAGTGCTGTTGTCTATTACGATAGAAGAGAAGCTTAAATTTTTTTTAAATAAACAAAATATTAGGGGGGTGGTCCACTATGCCCATAGGTCTAGTGTGTACCAGTCTCCCCTATTATTTATTATTCTTTGACTTTTAAAATGTGTAATTTGCAAACAAACAAGTTCACCAGAGAGGAAAACTTCAGCAAAAGTATTTAAAAAAGTTTGTTAATAAACGCTTGGATCGAATTTGAGTAGCTGGATTTTGACTTTCATTACAAAATGTTATTTTTCACAAAAATATAATAAAATTTTACAAAAATAACCTTTACTTTTCACAAAATGGGCCCCGCAAAAAAAAAAAAAAAAAAAAAAAAAACCTGCATTGACCCCTGCACTATAACAGTTAATTTTCTTGTTACTTTAAAAAAATAAGCAAATAAATAATGTAAAAGTTATTTAAATATGATTCTATTTCTTAATTTTTCTGAATATTTTTATTTATTGACAGTTAAAAATAAAAGTTATCTAGGGTTTTAAAAATATTTTAAAAAGCATTTTCTTTAGATATTGAGCAGTATGACTAAATACTACATACTGAATATTCGGTGCATCCCTTATGGTTAATACACAAGTACCAAAAGATTAGTATCAAAGTGATTTGAAAAAATATACTCAAGCATAAATATCATATAATACACAATTAAAATATATATATCTTTTACTGGGTATGTAAAAAAAAAAATGTGTCGGAACACAAGTTAAACAATGACAACAAATGAAGAAAAAAATGTAAAATTTAATACATATAGGATCAGAATTTTAATTGTTATACAATGTTCACTCTAGAAAGAAAAGGGCAGGTTGTTAGAAAATAATAACAGCACAAATGAAGCAGAAAAAGTCATTGTTCAGTGAAAATGGGCATTACTTCAAGAAAAAAAATTATTGTGTTGAGTAACGATAAAAAAAAAAAAAAAGGAATAGACGAGATACTGTCACGCACTGAAGTTTGGTGACTTTTTGATTGGCCTGCTTTCCAAGCCCATGCCAAACCAATAATTTAAATACAAGCATAGTAGCCAACTTAGGGGATTTTTCCCTTTAAAAAGGAAAAAATCCCCTAAGTTTGGCAACTATTTTCCTTTTTATAACTGATTAAAGAAATAAACTGTGTGAGTGTAAGACATCATAGCCAAAAACAGTACAACATTTATTTAATAATCTCCTGTTTTTATTAAAGAAAGAAGGAAGGTCTATAATTTTTTGCAAGCTTTTGGATACATTAATTTAGAAATACTCTGGTATTGGGGAAGATTTTAACAAGAGACCTCTGGATATAATTAAGGATGCATTTCGACATTTTAAAAAGGGTACAGTGCATTTTGCTAATTTTAGAGCAGGCAGGATGCTGCGCCCTTAAATATTGGTCTAGAAGGGACACTAAATTATAAATAAATACAGGGGAAAAAAAAGTATTTTTTTAAACAAGAATTACATTATTTATAGTTGTCAGAGTTAGCAGGTTATTAGAATAAAAAGGTTTATTATTATAATAGCATCGCATTAAGGATGTGATAAACAGCTACAAACACCAACATCGGCGGTAAGAGAGATACAGATTAAAAAATGTTGCCAATACATGAAAGGTAAAACTTATTACAGGATGTTGCCAAACAATAAATATAAAATCACTTACTTTAACACTTCCCCTGATTTTATATATTATAAAATAAACAAAGAAGTAAAATTAGAGTTCAAAATTTAAAAAAAACAGTTTTTTTAAAGTTTACAGAGTCCCATGTTATTCATGCACCATTCGTGCTTTTGTTTTGGCACAGCTTTAGTAAGAGAGTCAGCAACCATATCATCAGTTGAAATCTTTTCAACACTTATGAGTTTCTTTTTAACAGAATCACGAGTGACATGATGAGACACATCTATGTGTTTGGTGCGAGCATGAAAAAGGCTGTTTTTGCTTAGATCAATAGCACCTTTGTTGTCGCAGAATATTGTGATTGGTTTATCTTTAGATACTAAGTTTAATTCATTCAGAAACTTTTTAAGCCACAATGCTTCTTTTGTGGCAGATGCCAAAGCTGTGTATTCGGCTTCGACGGTGGAACTAGCTACAGTTGTTTGCTTTTTACTTTGCCATGTTACTGCAGCTCCAGCAAGTTTGAAGATAAAACCTGTTGTTGACTTTCTGTCATCAGGACATCCAGCAAAATCAGAATCACAATATCCTAAAAATTCACTGTTAGCTGAGCGATCATATTTTAATTTAGTTTTAGTTGTTCCATGAAGGTATCTCATCACACGTTTGGCAGCAACCCAATGTATTTTTGATGCACTTTGACAATACTGACATAACAAACCTACAACAAATGAAATGTCAGGACGAGTTCCCTTTGCAGCATAAAGTAAACTACCAATAGCTGATTGGTATATAGATGTTAATTTTTCATCATAATCAGAGGATTTTGACAATTTTTGATTGACGTCTGATGGTGTTGAAACAGGATTTGAATCATGCATGGAAAACTTTTTAAGAATTGATTCAATGTATGTTGATTGATTTAAAGCAGTAATTCCTCTTTCTCTATCTCTTTCAATTTCAATTCCCAAGCAATATTTTAGTTCACCAAGATCTTTCATTTCGAATCTCTTGAATAATTGTTCTTTAATGCTGCTTTTATCTTTAGGACAGTTTGAAAATATCAACAAGTCATCCACATAAACTGCTATAAGTAAAATCTTCTTACCTGTGATTTTATAGTAAACACAGCAGTCAAAGTCAGCACAAGTTAATCCTAAATCTTTGAGGTTGTTGTCTAGTTTAGTGTACCAGGCTCTACCGGATTGTTTTAGACCGTAAAGTCCTTTTTGGAGTCGACAAACTATCTTCTCTTCTTTCTTACTTCCCCTTTCTTTGGAGAACTCCAAACCTTCTGGGGGCTCCATATAAATTTCTTCCTCAATACTTCCTTGAAGGAATGCAACAACAGCATCAAGATGATCAATATCCCAATCATAAAGGGTAGACATGGCTATTAACACTCTTAGTGTTTCATAGCGCACAACTGGAGAAAATGTCTCTGTGTAGTCAATGCCAGCTCTTTGGGAACAACCTTTGGCGACCAATCTGGCTTTATAGCGTTGAGGACTTCCATCAGCACCGTGCTTGATTTTAAATACCCATTTACACTTAATAGGTTTACAGACAGGAGGAAGTGACACAAGTTGCCATGTTTCGTTTCGCTTGTGTGCTTCTAATTCTTCAGAAATTGCCCCTTTCCATTTCACAGCATCTGCATGATTCAGAGCATTTGTATAAGATGTTGGAATATCAGTAGTTTGTTCTGTCTCATCTTCTAATATTGTAGATATTATGTGACATTGATGTTCTTCAGAGGATGTATCATAGTCTTTGAGATAAGATGGCATCCTTATTTCTCGTTTAGGTCTTCTTGCACCAACATCACTATTAGAGTCTTCACAAGGTTTTACAGGAGTGACATCTTTAACTTCTGAATTTTCGTCTTCGCAAGGGTCTGTGGGAGTGTCATCCTTGATGTCTGAATTTCCGTCATCTAAATCTGAATTTATAGAAACAACTTCTTGTGGTTGTTGGTATATGGGGAACAGTATTTCATCTTGATAAAACTCTAGACTTTGCTCGTTTTCTGAGGAACAAGAAGGAGTACACTTTTCTGTTTCTAAAAATATTACATCTCTGGCTTCAGTAATCTTGAACGTGTTAGGATCCATAAGCCTGTAACCTTTGCTTTCTTGGCAGTACCCAACAAATATCATTTCTTTAGCTTTATAGTCCCATTTTTTGCGTTGACATTTGGGTATATGAGAAAAGGCTTTACATCCAAAAATTTTCATATGTTGCAAATCTGGCTTTATTCCGGTCCATGCTTCAAAAGGAGTTTTCCCATTTACAGCAACTGTAGGACTTCTATTTTTACAGTAATTTGCAGTATTGATAGCTTCTGCCCAAAATCGTTTATCTAAATTTGCTTGATTGAGCATAGCACGTGCTCTCTCTACAAGTGTCCGATTGCAACGTTCAGAAATTCCATTCTGTTCGGGGCTATATGCAATGCTTGTTTGGTGAAAGATGCCTTCTTTTCTGAAAAATTCTTTAAGTGGTAGGAATTCTTTACCTCTGTCACTACGAACTATTTTCAACTTCTTGTCAGTTTGTTTTTCAACGTAAGTTTTGAATTCAACAAATTTTTGATAAACTTCATCCTTGGTTTTTAAGAAACTAACAAAAGTCATTCTGGTTTTATCATCAGTGACTGTAAGAAAATATCTTGTCCCTCCATGCGACTGAACCTCCATTGGTCCACATAAATCGGAGTGAACAAGCTCAAGAATTTCTTTTGCTCTTTTGGCTTTTTGATTAGGAAATGGCTTGCGATGAATTTTTCCTTTTATACAGGACACACAATCTTCAGAGCCGTCATCAAAATCGATACCATTAGCCATTGACTTCAGTCTTTTAAGTCCAGGATAACTCAAGTGGGCTATTCTTTTATGCCACGTATTGACAGAATCCTTTTTGGAACAAATCAAGGCTGTGCTTCTTACAGTATCCAGATAGTATAAAGTGTTATCTTTTGAAGTACCTGTAGCGAGAATTTTTCTTGAATGCTTTTCAATTAATTTGCAATTATTAGCATCAAATACAGTAAGGATATTCAACTTTTTTGCAAGATATTTTACAGAAATTAAATTAGCAGTTAAATCAGGAACATATAAAACATTATTTAGAGTTACCTCAACAATTGCATCATTTCTTTTTATACTGAGTGTAACGCTTCCTTCACCTGCACTATGAATAATTTTTCCACCTGTTCTCACTGGGCATGTGGCTAATTCAACAAAATCTGTGAACCAGTCTCTATGTGATGTCATATGTCTGTCTGTTCCAGAATCTATAATCCATGGTTCATCTCTGGCTTTGATTTCAGATCCTGAACATAATACCCAAGCTTCTTTTATTCTGGAATTGTAGTCTGCGGATTTTTCAAATTTTACATCTCTCTTGTTTGCATTGTTGAATTTAGACTTCTTTGATCTACAAAATTTTGCTTTATGACCATTTTTGCCACATGAGTTGCATTTACCATAAAATCTTGAATCATGGTTGGAAGTTTTAGTTGCATAGGCATTTTGTTCTTGATTTCCCATCTTAGCAAATTCCGAGAGCAACTTTTCACAAACGAGATCTGTAGTCAACTCTTGAACACTATTTTCCAGAGCCATCGTTAAAGGACGAAAATATGTCGGTAAATTCGTTAAAATATTTGCAGCTACAGCTTGGTCGGGGTATGCGGGAAGAATCGTTCTCATTTTAATACCGATGGAACGCATCTTTTCAATGTATTCTGCCATATCTCTACAGTTTTCAAATTTTGTTGCAAACATTTCTTGATTTAACGTAATAAAACGATTTGGATTATTATCTTCGTAGAGATTTTGGAGTCTATCCCACATGGATTTTGCAGTTTCACAGTTCAATAATTCTTTAATGACAATACTGGAAACACTACTTACGATTGCGGATCTTGCCCGACGATCAACTGTAGTTTCTGCATTTTCCTTAGTACAAGCGTCATAAAGATCCCGATCTTCAAGGTGATATCGTATACTAAATTTCCATTCGCTATAATTAGCTCGACCTTTAAGCTTTTCAAAGTTTGGAGGAACTGCACTTGGTATAGTAACTGTAGGTGTAGACATCGCGCAATTTTTTTAGCACGTTTTTAAACTAGGCCTAACGATCGCCGCCGGTATAAGTAATTTTCACTTTTCCGTAATTTTCAAAGCGTCGTTAAGTGTTGTTTAATTTACGCGATGGGCTCCTGGGCCCATAACCTGTCAGAGTTAGCAGGTTATTAGAATAAAAAGGTTTATTATTATAATAGCATCGCGTTAAGGATGTGATAAACAGCTACAAACACCAACATCGGCGGTAAGAGAGATACAGATTAAAAAATGTTGCCAATACATGAAAGGTAAAACTTATTACAGGATGTTGCCAAACAATAAATATAAAATCACTTACTTTAACAATAGTATATTAGTTTTAGTCTTAGCAAAATTTTATATATAGTTATTTTAGTGTAATTCTAAATTGTATGATAAATAATACACGAAACTGTTAACCCCTTTAAGGACAAAGTATTTCAGTTGCAAACATGTTCAAAACTTTTTTTTTACCCTTGTTGAAATCTGAATTTGTCAAATAAATTCATTTAAAAATAAATAATAGCTATTTTTTCCGTTCATGTACATCGTAAAATCTAAATATTATTCGAAAGTTCTGATAAATATTATGGTTTAGTGCATAAATAATCTAACACTGGCGTTCAAAGGATTCAGTGGGGTCAGGATTCATAATGGTGATAAACAAAACAATATGTAGTTCATTAACACTCAATTACTACTAAAAACAATTACATTATTGCTTTCGTTGTACCTGTGAGATTATATTTCTGCATTTATACAGCGACATTTCGGATGTATTTTTCCTTTTAAACACAATATATATATGACTGATGAAACTTATCGTAATTTGGAACAGCTTCAGCATTAGCCTGCTGTCCGCCATCTTGGATTTTTTTTGCGCCGCGAAAAGGCCGTTTTCGCCAAGTAGAAAATGTCGCCAACTGGTCATTTTTAGGCCTTTTAGGCTTAAACAAAAAAAAAAATTAAGTAGATAATAAACAAAAAAAGAAAGAAAAAAAAAAGGAAAGCAAAGCAAAAATCATGAATATTTGTAAACATGAAATAAATTATTCATGATTTTAACTGCTTTGCTTTTTTTTTTGTTGTTTATTATCTACTTAATTTTTTTTTTTAATTTTGGATTTATAAAATATACTGTATATATAAAGTTGGCGACATCGAGAAAACGGTAAATACGTCCGATATTACAGTAAATACTTAATGATTCTGAGGTTAAAATATTAAAATAAAGCAAATAAACAGTAAAAAAAAAGCTGATTATTTGTATTCAGGGGGGCTCTGCCCCCCCTGAACCCCCCGTTTTTTTCTTTTTACGCTAAATCAAATTTTAGAATAAATGATAATCAGTAAATACTTAATGATTCTGATATTAAAATACAGATACAAGTAAACATGAACATAATTTTTTTTTTTTTTTAATTGTGGTCCCTCCATGACCGCCCGCTATGAAATATATTCATAACACCACAACTTTTTTTTTCCTGAAAAAAAAAAGCTTTAAAACACATAAATACTAAAAATTAAAAATGTACAAAAATGACATTACAAAATCACGATGTACAAATATCAATCCTAAGCGATCAAATGCTTAAAAATCACATTTAACAAAAACTTAACCAACCTAATTTATTCCATAAATTCACTTAATATATTTTTCCAATTCAATCTATCCTGAGTGGTTAAATACCTTAAATTCAACAGAATTTTATACAAAAAACTCACTAGAATTAAACCAACTTTTATATAAAAAACTCACCAGAATTAAAACAACTTTTATATATAAAATTCACCAGGATTAAACCAACTTATATAAAAAATTCACCACAATTAAACCAATTTTTATAGAAAAAATTCACCAAATATATGGGAAATCTATGGCCGTTTTTACAAAATAACAATTTTATACAAAAAGAAAATCTATGCCCAAAATTCACCAGAATTAACCACCTTTTTAAAATGTTGAACACAAAAAATTTACACTAACATTTTACACACAACACCATAGAAAACAAAAAATCCGAGCATTTTTTATATTATGCTCCATCAAGACATAACTAAAGCAGACATGTTAACAAATTAGAAAAATACAAAATATGAAAAAATCAGTAAATTAGAAAGATACAACCTTGTTCTATACTCAAAGCACGTGTAATAGTTTAAAGCGATAATCAATCGTCTAACTCTTATCACAGCTACGACAAAAGTGACCAGCTCCATGCGTTACGTAGAAAAGAGCGAAAAGTCTAGGGCTGCCGAAAAGATCGGGGTTGCCATCGCAAGTATCAAAGGCGAAACTCGCCAAAAAATCCGCCAAATAACGATGATTTTCGACCAATAGAAAAGAGTAGGCTAATGCTGAAGCTTAGCCTTTGCTTTATTCATGATATAAATTGAGAAAATACCCTTACAATTCAGAACAAAACTCAAAAGTTAACTTTAAAAACTTAAAATTCGAAAGTTTACTTACCTTAGAAACTAAAATGCAAGCCTTATCCATAAAATATAATAGTAGTGATGAAAATCAAACGACAATATAATAAAACACAGAAGACGAAGAGTTGAAAGTTGAAGTTGTTTCTTTTCAGATTTTCCGAAATGTGACAACTTGAGATTTGGGGCATGCGCACTGATAATTCCGCTGCTACGGATGTCCCCTGGACGATCATGGATAGTTCGTCCTGATTCTGACGTTCTCTGAACGTCAGAATTATGGCGTGTACAGGATCTGACGGTTGTAGGACCACTGGGATCTGTATGGGACGTCCAGAGGATGCTTTTGGTTGTATGGGTTTGCATTCGTACTAAAAATTCACCGTTGAAGTACTCATAAAAAACCTGGAGAAATCTGTGCAAACTGATATTTTCATTTTATTTTTTCACTACTTATTTTACATTTGCTAAAAGAATATATATATATGTAGTGTAAAATTTTAACTGTGAAATAGCTGAATTTGTTATATTTAAATTAATTGTTATTAATATCAAATTTTACTTTTATGAAATATATTCCATTTATCATAAAAAATACAAAGCAACCGATAAAACATTTTAAAATAAAAAAGTAGAAAAATCAAACAGAAATTTAGGGGAATAAAACCCGCAACCTCTAGTATCTCTAGTAACTATAACTCCGTACCTCTAGTAACTCAAAGTATCAAGAGCAGTGCTCTAACTATTTGGCCATCAAGTTCACTTCTAGATTTTAACAAAATATCAGTAAAATAGGCAAATTAGTCAAATCAATATTTCGAACGCAGGGCTTTCAATTTCACTATGCATACATTCACAGTATTGACGCACTCCATATTTTATTCTCCTTTGTCCACGTACCGCCTGATCTTCCATGAACAGCCCCATAAAAATAATTGCCAAATAAACAAATGGAAGAATGTTGCCATTGTAATATCAAAATAAAGAAATAAAATAAAAGAATTCGGAAAATCCCCACTCACAATAGTGTCAATTATCACTAAGTTTAAACACAAAAAAAATACAATATATTAATGAAAATAGAAAAAAAATTCTTGGATATTTATTTAATTACATTAATTTTCTTAATTATCCTTATCAGCTGGTGAATAAATGTTTGTAGTGTCAGTTGAAATTGATCTATTGCACTTAACTTTTTTCAATGCATTTACTCTTTTAATATCATGGCGCAGCCATTTAAGGACGTAATTGTTATTTTAATTAACGAAATAACTAATAAATCGGTAAAATATAATGAAAAATACAGGTAAATATCGAATTAAAAACCGCTTCATGATATAACAAACACGTTTAATGCTTCTGAGGTGAAGTGAATGGTTGCATTTTTGTCGTTAAATCCTATAGTTTGGCGATAGTTTTTCTTCTGAAAAGTGGTCGATGGGACAGTAGAGAAGTATCGAAGATTCTTATAATAAATACTTTTAAAACTATGTTCATTCCAAAGTATAATTTTTTCAAAAGAAATTATAAAAAATCGGTGATTTTTCAGGCGTTGTAGTCAGTGTTAACTGTTTAATTTAGGTTAACTGATAGGCAATAATACATTCTGGATTAAATACAATTATAATAAAAAACTGGATTATATGTACATCACAAAATATATATGTACACTTGTGCAAAGCACACCGCGTCAAAATCGTAAACACAACCGAACTGCAGTTAACGGTTACAGTCATTGATACAGTCAGTACACAGTTCAGGTCATAGTTAGGGCATGGTTGTAATATTATTTTTAACATTCCCCCTCAAACATGACTCGAACACCTGAGTCCAAGTTCTGACCGTAATTTCTGGAATTGGATACGAGGTAGGGGTTTTGTAAGAATGTCAGCAATCTGACTGTCACTACTAACATGCTTTATATCTAATAACCCCTCTAGATATTTTTCTCTTACAAAATGAAACCTGACTTCAATATGTTTAGATCTCTTGTGAAATTCGGGGTTTTTAGCAAGTTTTATGGCACTTGCATTATCAACAAACAGAGTTGGTTTACTTTGTGAGTTTAAGAGCTCATTTAACAGTCTTTGGAGCCAAATTATCTCTTTTGAACCTTCACTGGCAGCCACATATTCTGCCTCTGTGGTTGACAAAACTACACTTTTTTGTTTTTTACTCATCCAAGAGATAGCACCTCCATTGAACTTGCTAACTATGCCATTTCTTGAATGACGAGTTTTAGTATCACGAGCAAAGTCAGCATCACTGAACACTTCAAGCTGTTTGTTTTCACATTTACTTGGATACAACAGTCCATATCCTAAAGTCCCTTTGAGGTACTTGAAGATTCTTTTTACAGCATTCCAGTCTGATAGCTTGGGATTTTCTAATTTTTCAGATACCACACTAACGGCATAAGCAATATCTGGACGTGATCCTGTAGCTAAATACATTAGACTCCCAACAGCTTCACGATAAGGCACATCTTCACTAACTGGATTGTCATTCTCATTTGCTTCACCTTTTTCACATGGAATGGAAACAACATATGAATCTGCCATTCTAAACCGATCAAGAATCTTTCTTGTATAAGCACTCTGATCTAGAAAAACAGAGCCATCTTGCAACCGTTTGATATTCATTCCAAGGAAACGGTCTAATGAACCAGTTGTCACTTGAAATGTAAAAAGTCAATTCTTCTTTCAGCTTGGTCACAAATAATGCAATTTCACTTTCATCAGTGCCAGCAACAAGCCCATCATCGACATAAATGACAATAAATAATTTCTTTTCATTATTTGATCTAATGAATAAACAAGGATCCGAGTTGCTACATTTCATATTTTGTTTCTCTATGAAATCAACAAATCTTTTGTTCCAGCAACGTGGAGCCTGCTTCAATCCATAAAGACTTCTGTTTAGTCTGCAGACTCTACCAGATTTGTTGTCAAAGCCTTCTGGCTGCTTCATGAAAACTTCTTCCTTTAGTTCACCATACAAGAATGCAGTTTTCACATCAAACTGCAGAAGCTGTAGATGTTCACATGCAGCAATACTTAATAGCATTCTAACTGTATCATATCTTGCAACGGGACTAAAAGTTTCATCATAGTCGATGCCTGGCTTTTGCGAAAATCCTTTCGCCACAAGTCTTGCCTTGAAACGATCAACTGATCCATCACTTTTGGTTTTAATTCGGAGAACCCACCTGTTAGCAATAACTTTCTTATCTTTCGGCAAATCAACAAGATCCCAAGTGTGATTTTCCTTCAGTGAGGTCATTTCATCATCCATTGCTTGCTTCCATCTTTCGGCATCATTTGATTTCATTGCTGAGGCATAGGAATTAGGGACATCATTCTCTGCCAATAAAACATAGTCCTGTAAATGAGAAGGTGTTTTGATCACTCTTCCACTACGACTTTGCAATGTTATGTCACTTACACAATCTTCTTTATTAGATTTCGAACTTTCAGCTTGTTCAATTAAGCTTTCTTCATTTGAAGGGTCAACATTCTCATTTGAACTGAGTATACAATCAAAATTTTTATTCTGATCTGATGGAATTTCAGATGGCTCCTTGGAAATGCAGACTTTCTCTTCTTTGAATATGACATCACGGCTCAGAACAACTTTACCATCAGCTGGAAGCCAAATTCGATAACCATCTTTCTCACCACAGTATCTGTGGAAAAACTTAAATTAAAATAAAGTGAGGATCTCCGCTGGAATGACAGAAAATGCAATGAAGATAATTTTCATATTTTAATGACACAATTTTGACAACACAAACTGCAGAATATTTACACGCGCGAACTTATATTAAATAAAAAAAACAATTATCATCTCACATATTTACTCTTTCAAACATATTTCGCTTTCTTACAAGCAGAACGGCATTGCTACATATTCCCGTCTTATTCCACACAAAACCAAAACATTCCAAAGTTTTTGAGTTCAGTTCAGTTCAATAAAAAAAAGAAAAGTTTCATTTCAGATTCAAGAGTCACTGCGAAGTGAAACAGATGGAGCTGGCCGTAACATACTCCCCCCGTTGAGTTTCCCCTTGTTGAAACTCAACCACAGTCGAGGACAGGTTCATGAGGTCTAAACGTTCTGGGGTTCGAACCACTCGTCCAAATCTAGATACTCTAGGAGAATTCTCTTTAACTTCACCAGAATCGGGAGAATCTTTATCTGTAGTTTCATTATGGTGAGGAGACTCGATATTTTCCTGAGAAAAGTCATCTGAATCGAAATTTACTTCCAATGGATATAGTCTTTGTGCAGGATGGAGAATCTCGCCAAACTTAGTGCGTAACTTTGCTAAGCATACTATACCATCTTTTCCTGGAAACAACTGAATGACTTTTCCTAGAGGCCAATTTATTCTTTTTTCTTTGGTACCAATTATAACAATATCACCAACTTTAATCTTGTCATGTTTTTTAGGAATCGAAGATCGTAAAAAGCCTAAGTATTCCTTTTTGAATCTATTCTTTAGATTCTCTCTCACTCTTTGAACATATTGCCACCTTTTCACAATATTTGTCTTTTCAATTTGGTCTAAATCAGGAACTTCGCTCGTACGAAGATCTTGTAGAAATGATGCTGGCGTTAGAGCTCTAAAGTCAGCTTCTTCTGATACGTAAGTTAGTGGTCTGTTGTTCATTACTGATTCACATTCGCAAACAAGAGTAAACAATTCTTCATAAGTCAAAGACGAACGTCCTAAGTTTTTTCTGAGCAGATCCTTAAGAATTCCAATGAGCCTTTCCCAAAACCCTCCCCACCAAGGGGCGGAGGGTGGGTTAAACTTCCAACGAATTTCATTAACTTCAAATGTTCGTTGAATCTTTTCCCAGTCCAGTTTTTTCAATGATCTATTTAAGCCTGTAAAATTTGTTCCATTATCAGAATACAACACAGATATCCGACCTCTTCTTGCTATAAATCGTCGCATAGCCTGAATCAAGGTATTAGTACTAAGAGATGGAATTAATTCCAGGTGCACCGCTCGGATTACTGCACAAGAAAACAAGACTATCCATACCTTTTCTCCAGATTTTGTCAGTAATGGACCAGCCAAATCAACTCCTGAGACTTGAAAAACTGCTGCAACTCTAGTTCGATCTGCAGGGAGAGGGGGAAATGGCACTTCAATGTGTTTTACCTTTTGCTTCTTGCAGATAACACATTCGTTGATTATACTTCGTATGGTTCTTTTACCTTTTAAAATCCAAAATCTTTCTCGCAAAATAGTCAGGAGAGTAGATGTTCCAACATGCTTGTTCAGAATATGCTCTTGTTCAATAAGCCTTCTCACTACTGGGTGTTTCGAAGGAAGAATCACTGGAGCAATAAAATCATATGTTTCATCTTCATTAGTAAGTCTTGATTTCAATCGCAATAGTCCATCATCATCTTTAAAAGCTTGGAAATTGACAAGAGATTGTCTACCATTTTCGTGAGAAAAGCATTCTGTCTGCACAGCACGGAAAAGTACTTTCTGTGCACTCAATATTTCTTCTTCTGTAAGGAGTGGATGTTTTCTCAAATCACGAGTTTTGGGGTGAAATCGCATAATCCAAGCTAGCACTCTCACTATTTTGGAAAATTTCGATATTCTTTTTGATAATTCAGAAACAATCGTCTTAAATTCTATATTGCCAGCAGAAACAACTGTTTTTCGTTTTTCTTGTTCAACTTCCTTTTCATTAACATTTACAATTGATTTGGGCCATTGTTCTTTTGAATTCTTTAACCATGTAGGTCCAAGCCACCATTCGGACTTCAAAAGTTGCTTAACTCCACATCCTCTGGATGGAAGATCAGCGGGATTCAGCTCACCAGGAATATGAAACCAATTTTCAGGCTCTGTGAGTTGTCTTATTTCTTTCACTCGATTAGAGACAAACACTGACCATTGTTCTTGTCGTTTAATCCAACTGAGAACTGTTGAAGAATCAGTCCAAAAGTAGGTATCAACGCTTTCGACTTCTAGAGCACCTCTTATAAATTTAAATAATTTTGCTCCAATAGTAGCTGCCATTAACTCCAACCTTGGAGTCGTTACCTTTTTTAATGGTGTTAACCGTGATTTGGTTTGCAGTAAATTGACATTCACCGTACCATCAGAGGACTCGCTTCTTAGAAAAATACAGGCGGAATAAGCATGTTGACTTGCATCAACAAAAGTGTGCAAGCTTAAATGGGATGATTCTGTGACACCGCTCCATCTTGGAATTTTTACAGACTTCAAGAGATGTAAATCTTTAAACCATTTAAGAAATTTCCTTTTAATGTCTTCGTTTACTTCTGCGTCCCATGATTCCTTTGTTTTCCAAATAGCTTGAAGCAAGAGTTTAGGTTGTATTAACGCAGGAGACACAAAACCTATAGGATCGAAGACTCTGCTGATAAGGGACTGCTAATATTATGAACTTCAATTGACAATATTAGACTGTTTTCCTATCTTTTTCATTCTTACTCATACTCCATGTATTTAATGTGTTTATTCTTTTATGTAACTTTTTCTGTTGACTGGAATGGCAACAGTATGGTTTGTTGATATTGCAGGTCGTTGCATGGCGAAAGCTAGTTAGCTGTATTTTCCATATTAAAGTAATCTTCGTAATGTTTATTTCATATTTATTTCTTGATTAAGTTAATTTAATCTCGTTTATCGATAATCTGCTGAATTATTCAAGTGGTTATGTGACCAGACTTGCATTCTACTGCGCGATAGTTACGGTAACGAAGATTAGGCCTAACCAACGGTAAAAACGTGTTTCAAATTTGAATTGTGTTTGGTTAGTTAATTAAGATAGAAATATGGAACTTTTTACGACTGATAAACTTCTTGGCTCAGAGAATTGGGTCAGATGGAAATGGATGGTGGAAGGCTTGCTAATGGAAAAAGAAAATGCGTTTGAGGTGTGCTCTGGCGAGATCGTACAGCCAGAACCGGTTGCCGAAGACGCTTCTGCTGCAGATCGGAATAAATATAACAGTGACTTAGCCAGCTACAATAAAGGCAACAGAGCGGCTCGAGGTATTTTTTCAAGAACTCTAGATAGCAGAATATGTGACCTCGTATCGATGTGCAAAACTGCAAGAGAAATATGGGTGAAACTACAGGAACTGTTTGAGCAGAAAAATACCCAAGCTCAATATGCCTGCCAGATGCAGTTCTCATCTTTTGTGCGAGATCCAACGAATTCAATGGCTATGCACATAGCAAAATTAGATCGCCTAGTGTCACGGATGTCTGATTTGGATATCAAACCAAATGACTTTGTGATAATGAGTAAACTTCTCGAAACATTATCTAGTGACTTTGAGCCACTGAAAATGGCTTGGTGTGCAAGACCTGAAGAACAACAAACACTAGTGCAGCTGAAGAAATTACTTATTGCAGAAGAGCAAAGAAGAATGTCAGAATCTTCTAGAGAAACTGAACTAAGTGCCTTACTTGCCAAGGCTAGTTTAGGAAAGGTTCACAGTGCTGCAGAAAAGTATGAAAAGCATGCAAACAAGCAGGGGAAGCAGTATAAATGCTTTAGATGTGGAAAAAAGGGCCACATGAAACGAGATTGTACGGTTAAGAAAATTAATAATGTGCATGAGAGAAAACCAAACGATGAAGTTTTTATTAGTGAATGCTATGTAGCCAATTGTGATGACACATGGGTCATTGATACAGGAGCCACACAACATATAACCAACAGACATGACGTCTTTCAAAGTTATACACAGTATAAGTGCCCAATTGAAGTAAGGGTTGGTAACAGTTCCACAATGAAAGCGTATGGTCATGGTAAAATATCTGTAAAAATGTTAGTTAATGGCAGCTGGAAAGACAGTGTAATGGAAAATGTTCTATATGCACCAGATGCTTCGAGAAATTTATTTTCGGTAAGTCAAGCTCTAGACCATGGGTCAAAATTTAACATGTCTCATGATAAATGTGAATTTGTAAAACCCAAAGGGGTTGTTGCTGTGGGTATACGCCAAGGAAACCTATTCAGATTGTTATGCAAAGTAATAGTACCTGAGGTAAACAGTGCAACTAACATTGTTACAGTGCCCTCTACTGAAGCTCAACTTACTGAATTAAATTCGCTTCAACTCTGGCATGAGAGGCTTGGACATTTGAATAAGCAACATGTGAAAAAGTTTCTTCACACTCAAGGTATAGAAGTGCAAAATGATGGTGAGTTTTGTGAAGCATGTGTGCTAGGCAAACAACATAGATTACCATTCCGAAATCGTCAACAACGAGCTAAGGATGTTGGTGAGGTTATCCATACTGATCTCTGTGGGCCTATGGAAGAAGAATCCTTAGGTGGTGCTAATTACTATGTATGTTTTACTGATGATTATTCTAAATTCAGAAAAGTGTATTTTCTCAAGTATAAATCTGAGGTTGTGTCCAAATTTGAAGAATTTTGTGTTTTCTTCAGAAATCAAACACAAAAACCAATAAAGGCAGTTCTTAGTGATGGTGGTTTGGAATATGACAACAAAATTTTGAGAGGTTTGCTTCAGAAAATGGGAGCAGAATTTCGATACAGCACACCTTATACACCTCAACAAAATGGATCTGCTGAACGAAATAATCGAACTCTTGTCGAGTTAGCTAGATCAATCATGATCGCAAAAGATTTACCAAAATCCCTGTGGGCTGAAATAGTCAATGCTGTAGTACATATATTGAATCGTGCTGGAACATCAGCAGTTGAACAAAAGTCCCCTTATGAAGTTTTTTGTGGTAAAACTCCAAGACTGAATCATCTTCGAATTATTGGCACAGAGTGTTTTGTTCATACCCCCAAGCAGAAGCGCAAGAAGTGGGATCCGAAAGGTCGAAAAGGTATTTTAGTTGGCTACTTAGATGATGTTGATGGTTATCGTGTATGGTTCAAAGGTACGAGAAAAATCGAACGAACAAGAGAAGTAGTGTTTTCTCCTGAATCTATATCAACATCAACCATTGTTGCAATTGAGCCGGAACAGCTTAGCATAGATGAAAGTCCTTCTCCTGACTGTAATGGAACTGAGTTTGATGCAGAAGAAACTTCTGAAAATGTGCAGCATGATCGAAATCTGAGGAACAGGACGCAGTTAAAGGCACCTGAACGTCTTATTGAATGCTGTATTGCAGAACAGATAGAACCAGAACACTACTACCAAGCGGTAAAGTCAGAAAAGGCAAATGAATGGCAAACTGCAATGGATGAAGAAATTAAATCGTTATTAGAAAACAATACTTGGTATTTGACAGACCTACCAGAAGGAAGACGAGCTATTACAAATAGATGGGTATATAAATTGAAGTGTCATGCTAATGGTGACATTGATCGGTTCAAAGCTAGGCTTGTTGTTAAAGGATTTTCGCAAAGAAAAGGTGTAGATTATTCAGAGACCTTCAGCCCAGTTGCACGTTTTGAAACTATTCGAGCCTTGATAAGTGTTGCAGCAAATGAAAATTTAGACCTGGTACAGTTTGATGTTAAAACTGCCTTCTTGTATGGGACGTTAGAAGAAGAAATCTACATGAAACAGCCCGAAGGATACGATGACAACTCAGGCCGTGTGTGTCGACTAGTTAAAAGCCTCTATGGATTGAAGCAGTCACCAAGGTGTTGGAACAAGCGATTTAAAGAGTTCCTGGAAAAGTATGGTCTAACAGAGAGCAATGCTGATCCATGTTTGTTTTGCAGTAACGAGAAACAGCAAAAGTTGTTATTAGCATTACATGTTGATGATGGACTTGTTGCCACAACTCCTCAGATCAAGAATCATTTCCTTGAAGAATTGCAGCGTGAGTTCAAGGTAACATACAAAGATGCTGAATATTATCTTGGTGTAGAGATAAAAAGGCTGACAAGTGGGGATATTGCTGTTAGTCAGCAAAATTATGCTATTAAAGTTTTGGAAAGGTTCAACATGAAAGACGCCAACCCAGTTTCTACTCCCATGGAAAAGGATAATCTCTCAGGGGAAGATAATGTAAAGATTGATTCTGACAAAGTCCCTTACAGACAAGCTGTAGGCAGCCTGATGTACATGGCAGTTGCTACCCGTCCAGATATTGCCTTTGCTGTGTCATATTGTTCTCAGTTCTTGGATAAAGTTGAACAAAAACATTGGTCAATGGTAAAGCGAATTCTAAAGTACATCAAAGGAACACCTAATTTTGCATTAGTGTTAAGTCTGGTTTTCATCCTGGTGTCTTAGAAGCATACAGTGACGCAGATTATGCCAGTGACACAAAAACCAGAAAGTCAGTTTCTGGGATTGCATTTAAATACAGTGGAGGAGCCATTGACTGGGCAAGTCGTCGACAGCAGTGTGTATCATTAAGTACCACAGAAGCAGAATATATAGCTGCAAGTGAGGCAACCAAAGAAATTGTTTGGCTGAAACGCCTCTTTGATGACATTGCCCCATTAACATCAACTCCCATTCTGCAAGTTGATAATGCGAGTGCAGTTCGTTTGGCTAAAAACCCTGAGTTCCATCAGCGAACAAAACACATTGATATTAGATATCATTTTGTTCGAGAAAAGTGTTTAAGTGGTGAAATCAGTGTTCAGCATATTGATGGTGAATATCAAATTGCAGATATTTTCACTAAAGCCTTACCTAAAAGACGTTTTGAAATGTTAAGGACTCTCTTGGGTATGGTAAGAATGCCATAATTGCAAGTTCAAGGGGAAGTGCTAATATTATGAACTTCAATTGACAATATTAGACTGTTTTCCTATCTTTTTCATTCTTACTCATACTCCATGTATTTAATGTGTTTATTCTTTTATGTAACTTTTTCTGTTGACTGGAATGGCAACAGTATGGTTTGTTGATATTGCAGGTCGTTGCATGGCGAAAGCTAGTTAGCTGTATTTTCCATATTAAAGTAATCTTCGTAATGTTTATTTCATATTTATTTCTTAATTAAGTTAATTTAATCTCGTTTATCGATAATCTGCTGAATTATTCAAGTGGGACAAAATTTTTCGCTTAGTTAATTTTTCTGATTCGTCAAGATTCAAAAGTTCAGAATCGATTTCGAGAGTATCGGAATTCTTATCCCATATTAATCCCAATACTGATGTTTTGGAATCTGCTGGAGGAAAAGAATCGTCGCTATTGTATGTAGTACTTTCCCAACCTCTAAGATCAAATTTTGCTCTTTTCATTACTTCTGTAGATGTTTCTACAAAATTATCTAACTGTAAAGTATTGTGAACACTTGTAACGCAATTGTCTACGTAAAAACTGTCACGCAATTTAACAAGTAATTCTTTGGAGTATTCTCCTTTCAATAATTCTTGTGACAAATGGTGATGAATAACTGCCATAAGAAGAAACGGGCTACTTGTAACCCCAAAAACACAACGAGTATGGCGGAAAATCCTTATAGAGCCATTGTCATCATACCAAAGAAATCGTAAAAAATTTCTGTCATTCTCGTGTAAAGAGATCTGCAAAAAGCTCTTCTTATATCCGAAATAACACCAATTTCATAAAGACGAAATCTGGCTAATATCAAAGGAATAGTTTCAATAAAATTAATTCCAGTCTCTAAACAATCATTCAATGAGGGGCAATTAGTTATCTTAGCCGAAGCATCAAAGACCGGCCTTATTTTCATAGAAGACAGTGAAGACGTTTCTTTTATGATGGGACGATGAGGGAGATAATGAGCAACAGATGAGGATATCTCATTTTCAGGAATTTCTTCAATTACTCCTTCATGAAGCCATTCTTCAAAAACATGATGATATTTCTCTCGATACCCAGTTTTCTCTAATTTCTTAGTAGTAGAATCAAGTCTTCTTAAAGCAAGATCATAATTACTAGGAAGGAAAGAATGATCCTTCTTCCAGGGCAAATGGACTTCGTATCTTCCATCATCTTTTTGTTGAACTGTGTCTTCAAAATGTATCATGACAGCCCTTTCTGAGTCTTCTTTACTATTTTGTTCAATAGAATCCCGAATACCAAGAACTTCTAAATCCCACAATACTGAAACAGGTACATCTTCTTTGGATAGCATGCTGACTACGGTCATATTTACATAATTCTGACGATTAAATTGAGGGATCTTGCCTATCAAAGTCCAACCTAATTTTGTTTCCATGACCACCAAACCGGATTTTAGCTGTTCTCGTTTTCCTGTAAATAGCTTACCAGCAACGTCTGCCCCTAAAAGTACCTCAATAGGCCCTGTTTCTCGTGTATCACTCAGGTGGATTCCTTTATCTTTTAACTCGCGTATCCAATAACCATATTTAATCGCAGAAATATCATTACATATGACATCTTGATCTAAAGCATCCAAATTACAAATATAATTACCATCAAGGCTACTTAAATAAATTTTATAACAATTATGCTTATACATTTTTGTTTTTCTACCGCCAAATAATGAATGGCAAAACTCTTCCTCTCTTTGAAAATCAAAACCCAGTTCCTCAGCCATGGATTTTAAGATATAAGACTTTTGGGACCCTGTATCTATAATTATTCTTGCGTTACGGCTTGAATTTCTTCCCTTTATCTTTACGACTAGTGTTTGTAACATAACTTCATTGGTAGAAGATAATTTCTTATTCATATTACGTTTATGTGTAAAAAGCGTATCAACACTTTTTTCTTTCCCATCATCATTACTTGATTTTGATGCCTCTTTAGATTTATTACATTCTAAATTAGGACACATAAATTTTACATGTCTTTTCGAACAACTCTGACATCTAATATTTGATTTAGTACACGAAACAGCCATGTGGCCTTTAGCTAAACAAACACGGCACAGTCCTTTTCTTTTAATGATTGAAAGTTTTTCAGACATAGGCATAAAAAATGCCTTTTTGCAAAAATGCGATTCATGATCTCTTAAACAAAATGCACACGAGACATCATTATAATTATGAAAAATCAACTCTGCAGCAGAAAAATTACTGCCTCTTGAATTCTGGCATGATGCCAATTCTTTTCGTTCAGGTACATAGTTACAAATATCCGATCTACTCAATTTTATTTTTTCTTCTGAATGTACTTCATTTTTAAGAAATAAAATTATGGCGTCAAGGCCCAATAATTTTTGCTCATTTTCTATAATTTTTCTCTGTCTTTCGAATGAACGTAAAATATTAACAGGCAATGCGCTTTCAACTAAAGGATACAGAATGACTCCACACATTTCAGTGGTAACACCTAAGGAACCCAAAGCTCTTATTTGTGTCGAAAGTTTATTATATAAACTACTCAGAGAATCAGCTTTCTTTTTAGTCGCATTATTCAATACAAGTTTCAATAATTCTCGTACATAAAAATCGATTAACAGATCCGTTCTGCCATATCTTTCCGATAAACTCTCAATCGCCAAAGAATAGTTCTCATTTGTTACTGGGAAAGATTCTATTAATTCCCTGGATTCCGATTTAATTTTCATCGACTGAATTAAATAATGGAATTTATCCACGTTGCTTAAACTTGCATTTTCATGTATGTTTTTGAATTGGTTCCAAAATGTAAGCCAATCTTTTAAATCTCCACCAAACTTATACAATTCAACTTCAGGGAGTCGTTGACATAAAGCTTTTACTTTATCATTTTCTATTTGCAGGTTACTAGTCGAATTATTTTCATTTCGATTTAAATCTTGATTCAATTCTGTCTTAAAGTTATCTAAAACACGGCGTGCTTTTATTTGGATTCTTAGAGCCTTTTCTCTATATTCTTCAACAGAATTAAATTCTGTTTCAAATTCGGTGTCATCCGACAAACCATCTAAATAATTCTTATGAGTTATCTCTAACGCGTCAGCTTTCTGCTTGAATAAATAAAAATTAATTTCGATTTCATCGTGTTTTGCATTTGTATCATTTAATACACTTTCTAATCATAAGAGACGGTAGTCTCTTGAGTGACGCAGCGAAAAACCGAAAACCGTCAGCCCAAAACCAAAGATTCCGTCACTCTCATATATACAGCTAGCAGGACATCAAAGGAAAATCGAAACGCCGACATTTAATATCTCAGTAAATATGAGGCATACCGTTTCGATTTTTTCACATTAGTCTTATATCTATGGCCTAACTCTATCCTGAAATTTATAGATTTCTACATGCAGTAGATTTTGAGATCTGGAAACCAATTTTTAAGCGAAAATGGAAAATGTAATGGTGTAATGGGCACAGAGTTGTTATCTCGAAAATGGATCGAACGATTTTTTTTAAATTAATATATTATATTAATCAGTTTTAGATGAAGCGTTTAAGATATTGCGCTAACGTAGGAAAACTCTTGTTTTCAATATAATCCACTTTTAAAATCGGACTATTTTCTTATGCTTTTTCTGGTAGACTATTCACGCTATCCAAAATCATAAGTAAAATTTATGTAAGTGATTATTTTGCGTCATAGTATCCAAACAAAGGGAAATGTATTCAAGTGGATAATATGACGCAAAATAATCATTTACATAAATTTTACTTATGATTTTGGATAGCGTGGCACAGAAGATAAATCAATTTATTGAAATAAATACATTTCAATACATAATATAGGCTCAGTGAAAGTAATATATTTAAAAGTGTATTGAAAAATTAAAAGTATTGTTTGTATGTGTAAATATACTTTAGAAGACAAACCAAAAATAATTTAAATTGAATTTTAAAAGAGTCCTATTAAATTAACGTCAAGGTGTCACTCAAATTTTGATATCATTTCTTTTAAAACCCATATTTTGAATTCATGAGAGATGTGAATGAAAAAGCATCAGCGAATAAATTTTATATATTTTTTCATATTAAGATAATAATTGCACCTGTGAATATAAATAAAACTAAAAAGAAAATTATGATTTAAAAAAAATTATTAACATAGCGTCACTTAAATTTCATATCATTGCTTTTAAGACCCATATTTAAAATTCATAGAGCCAAAAGAAAGTGCTGCGTCACAACTTTTAACCAGTTAAGGGTTTTTGTACTGATTTATTATACGCTTTAGTAAAAGCTGATCGTTGAGTCGTTTTATTTCTTTTCAAGACTTCCATTTTTACTATCTAAGTTACGCAATATATTTATATTCTAGCAAATAATAATTATTCAATCTTCAAAATGGAAATTTCACTCTTACCTTCAATTTTTATTCTTTCAATTTATCTCCATGCCTTTGTGACAATCCGACAAAAATCGCCCATCCGGGGGCGCCAAAAATGTGGAAAAACTTAAATTAAAATAAAGTGAGGATCTCCGCTGGAATGACAGCAAATGCAATGAAGATAATTTTCATATTTTAATGACACAATTTTGACAACACAAACTGCAGAATATTTACACGTGCGAACTTATATTAAATAAAAAAAACAATTATCATCTCACATATTTACTCTTTCAAACATATTTCGCTTTCTTACAAGCAGAACAGCATTGCTACATATTCCCGTCTTATTCCACACAAAACCAAAACATTCCAAAGTTTTTGAGTTCAGTTCAATAAAAAAAAGAAAAGTTTCATTTCAGATTCAAGAGTCACTGCGAAGTGAAACAGATGGAGCTGGCCGTAACAGTATCCTACAAAGTTTCCCTTCTCACTTTTCTTGTCCCACTTTCTTCTTTTTTGCTTAGGTACATGCACAAAATATTCTGTGCCAAAAACATGGAAATGGTCAATTTTAGGAGCTTCTTTCTTGAACCATATTTCATAAGGTGTTTTTCCTTCTAATGTTGTCGGTCCTGTTCTATTTAATGTATACACAACAGTATTGACTGCTTCAGCCCACAGTCTGATAGGGAGATTCTTTGCATGTATCAAGGATCTTGCACTTTCAACCAGAATGCGATTTTCTCTTTCCGCAGAACCATTCTGTTCTGGAGTATATGGCATGGAAAGATTTGGAGTTATTCCCTTTGATGCAAGGATAGAATGAACTTCAGAATTATTAAATTCCTTACCACCATCACACCTGAACTCTTTGATTCTTTTATCAGCAGTTTCGGCTTCATTTATGAAGGTTTTTAAACACTTCACAACTTCAGATTTATGTTCAATAAAGAAAACTCTTCAATATCTTGAGAAATCATCCTTAAAGGAGACAAAATATCTTGACCCTCCAATGGATCTCTGCTGCATGGGACCACAAACATCTGCATGAATCATCTCGCCAGCACACATTGGCCTATTCTTCCTGGTGCCAAAACTTTTTCATTGTTGCTTGCCGAGTACACATCCTTCACAAAACTCTTCAGTTCCTTTAACACGAATACCTTTTTTCTCTAAAATGTGTTTCACATGGCGCTTATTTTGATGACATAATCTTTCATGCCACAGCTGTAATGTATCTTGTGAAGCAATGTAAACATCAGCAGCTTCATCAGGCAATCTCACTCTCATTTCGAGTGCATACAGGCCTCGAGATATTCTCTTGCCTGTCATTCGCACATCACCATTCTTCAGAAAAGCACATCCATTTGCATCAACTCTGTATTTAAAACCGTTGTCAACAGTTTTACTTATAGAAAATAAATTTCTGCTTACTTCTGGGACATACCACACATCTGTTAGGTGATTTCTTTCCCACCTTTTGTTGACCAGCATTTCAACATTGATAATACCTTCCCCATATGCTAGAATGACTTCATTATTTCCTATTCTTACTTCTTTGGGGAGTGAAAAAGGCGTGTATGATAAGAAATAATTTTCATTGCTCGTCATATGTGCTGAAGCACCAGAGTCAGCTAACCATAGATCTTTTTCTGGATCATCAGCACTGCACACAAAGTTGCCATCAAGTTGCTTATTTCCACCATTTTTCCTGTAGCAATATTTGGCAACATGTCCAGGCTTGTGACAGGAAAAACACTTTTTCTCCGTTTTAAATTTGCCTTTTTTCTTTATTGACGATTTTGCAACAAGAGCTGCACTGTCACTCTGCTTCGAAGGCAATCTCATTTCAATAAGCCGAAGGCGCTCAGTCAATTTGTTAATTGTTCTTTCCTGCACTGGAACAGACTCCCACACACTTTTAAATTCAAAATATTCTGCAGGTAAAGTTGACATAATTCGACTCATAAGTAGCAAGTCAGGTAGCTTTGTTTTCACCAGCCTTTTGAGCTCATTATTTAACTCACGGAAGTTCCGTTGCAAACGTGCTATGTGTGTTACGACATCTTCTGAAACATCTTTTTCTGAGCTAAAAAATTGCTCCATTAAGCGATCGACACGCTGGCCCGAACTCTGCTCGTACACAGAAAGTAACTTTTCCCAAACAGATTTCGCTGTATCGCAAGTTGCCGTTAGCTCAATGTTCGCATCGTCCATGCTATTAACAAGAATTAATTGAGCCAATGCATCGCTTTTAAGGAAAGCCTTACGCTTTGTTTCATAAGCTTTTCTTGCATCCTCACCAGCGGAAACTCCAGGATCAATTGGCGCTTCACAATCAGCAGTCACAAGATCTAACACATCATTATGGCGCAGCAACAGTTCGATCTGACGCTTCCACTTTGTCCAGTTTTTCGTACCTTCTAGTTTCTCAATTTGTGCTTTGAAATCCATTGCAAAGGGCAATATGTATCAAAAGCGTTCACAAAATGAGTCAGTAATAAAAAATATTTAATCACGTGCGTGCACTCTTCGTCACGTTATAATAAGGCCTAACAGCCACGATCAGTCCTAGCAAGATGTAGATTTAAAATTGCAGTTGAACAGCGTGAGAGCCCATAACCTGTTTAATTTAGGTTAACTGATAGGCAATAATACATTCTGGATTAAATACAATTATAATAAAAAACTGGATTATATGTACATCACAAAATATATATGTACACTTGTGCAAAGCACACCGCGTCAAAATCGTAAACACAACCGAACTGCAGTTAACGGTTACAGTCATTGATACAGTCAGTACACAGTTCAGGTCATAGTTAGGGCATGGTTGTAATATTATTTTTAACATTAACCATTAAGCCTATTTGACATGTTAAATATTAAGGGGGAAAATACTTCTTGAGTCAGCTGAAATAATTTGCCAAGAATGATAACAAATAAAATAAATAATGAAAAACTAATCGATTCCTATGCTCATCTAACAAATACAAAATTAGAGACAATATTTTGAGGCATAGCCTACTTACTCCACAATGTGACTGCACTATGAAAAATGAAATGTACGAAAATCGATGTGAAAGGTTTCGATTATGATTAAAAATCAATATCAATATATAAAACATGCTTCCATCTCTCATAACAAATTTTAAAGTCATTTTTCAGCTTACTGCGAAAGGTGGGATCATAGCTGCATCTGAACCGTATTTTTGCAAAAATTTCACAGAATAAAATTAATAATTGATTAATAATGAAAAAATTAGAGAAATAACTGACACCTGTTAAAATTTGCACATAGATAACTAAAAACTCCTCTAATTCACTAATATTGAAAAATAAAATAAATAATAACAAGAGAAATAAAACTTTAAACAAATTTAATACAATACAATACTGATACAATTTTCATAGAATTTTTTTTTAAAATCAAATTTATTAAAAAAGAAGAAAAAAAATCATTATAGTTTTAATTATGTCCATTATTTTAATATTTAAACACTTATCTATTTGAATATTTCTTAGCAAAAATATTAAAAAGGAAGCAGATCCAAGGCGACCATTTGGTATTTGAAACTATTAAAAAAATTGCTTCAGTATTTAATTAAAATGACAAAAAGACGTTTCTAAGAGACACAGTATTATAAAAGATTTAATAAAGTTTTTTTATTCTAGTCTTCCTACAAAAATTCTATCATGAAATACAGAAATGTGTTTACATATGCATGAAACTTTTGACAGTTTATACGTATATATATATCTTATATATTTTTCAAAATAATCATTTCATTTATAATGAAAACAAAATGGGTAAAAGTTAAGATTTAAAAAATTGAAAACACTAAATTATTACAGTTAAAAATTTTCATAGTTAAGAAATATATTGAAACAAATAATAATAATAATATTTTTCAATCTATTTAGTTTTATATAAACATGTATAACTTAAAGTTTTAAAAGTTTTTCCTGAATTAAATATTGAACTTCTCTTATTTTAAAAGAATTCTTAAAGAAAACTACATGAAATTTTTATCATTAGAAATCATTATTTTATTCCATAAGTAAATTGCAACTATTAATTGCTCTAACATGGCTGAAAATAACTTTTTTCACATTATTTTATAAAATTACAATTGTTTTACGACTACAAAGTTAAATTCAAATAGGTACTTTTCGGTTAGCTGGGCGCCAGTGATATATATACACACACACACATATTTACACATATCTACATATACATATATCTACATACACATATATATAAATATATATATACATATATGTATGTATATATAATATATATAAATATGTATTTATATATGTACATATATCACTGGCGCCCGGCTAACCGAAAAGTAGCTTCAAATATTATATTAAAATTTTATCTGCATTCATATATCAGAAAATGTTTCTATATATTTCTTATATTTTTGAATTACGTTTAAAAAATACTTATTTTATTTATAATGGAAACATAATTAAAAAAAGATGGAGTTAAAGGTGAAAGTTGAAAAAAAAAAATTATCACAATTTGATATTTTTATAGTTCATGAACATGTTTACAAAAAGAATAATACTAATTTTCATTCCATTTCATTTTATATAGATTTATAGACTTTAAACTTATAGAAGTTTATACCGAAATGAATCCTGAATTTTGTTTTCTTTCTTTGTTTTTCTTTTTTTTTTTTTTTAAATATGCTTAGCCTAAAGTAAACTATATTAAATTTTTATCATATTTTTTTTTAATTCCATAAGTAAATTATTAATTGCAACTATTAATTACATTAGTATGGCTGATAATTATTTTACACATTACAAAATTTAATATTTTAATTACATTTGAAAAGAAATATTGATTTTATTTACAATGCAAGCAAAATTTAAGTGGCTATAAGCTAAGTTTTTAAATATTGCTAAGACTAAATTAAAATTTTATGAAAAAAAATAATAATTTTCATTTTATTTACACTGAATAAAATTTTAAAGTTATAGGATTTTTCTCTTTTTTTTACAAATGCTCCTACAATAATACAATTTCAAGAAAATGTTTCTTTATTTTATTTGCCAATAGATGGCGCAAAATAAATATTAATAAAAAATAGAGGCTCACTGACGCGATTAACGCTGGCGATGAATACAAAAGTTCGATGTGTGATTTCGAATTTTCATTCATAATTTTTGTACAAATACCCCATTACTAATTATCTAGGAGAGGGCGGTACTCATCAGTAACTGACCTATCTCAGCAATAATTTCAGTAATTGCGCTGAACATGCTTTTTGAGTAATCTTATTAAACCGAATAATTGAAATTTTAATACATGATAGTAATCGAACTTTTCAAATCATCATCATCACTAATAGCGTTGGAGTTGGGCGTCACTTGTGCTTAGAGGGTAGATGTTGTATAAGGCTCTGCGTTGTTTTATCAAAATAGGACTTAGAAAAGCAAGCTTCTACTTCAGATTCACGCAGCTTTCGTCCTTCCAGCTTTTATCCTCATTGTATGTAAATATTTCTGTTTCTAATTTATTATACAAATCTAAAATATTGCAATAGCCCCTTGAGTGTATTTAGGCCTAACTTTTGAAAAACATAACAAAACAGTAAACTTTTAAATTATTTGTAATTTTTTTAAAAATCAAACTATTTTAAGTAGCGGAAAAATAAGATCGTGAAGCTTCTTACTGTATCGCATTAACATGCGATTAAATGTGACGAGAAATATTTAGTATATACAGTATGTTATTTCAGATTTTGCTTCTAGGGCTAAATGGACAAGGGAAATTGACTACTATATAGCATTTGTTTTTTATACACATTTTTAAAGAATATTCTTAGTGTTATAACTCATTGGAAAGCAACTGTGGATTTTTTGATAAAAACAAATGAAAACATTCAAATAATAAGATTGTAAAGAACCAGATAATGATAAAATAAAGCCTACAACCCAGAGAGGAGAAGTTGCCTTACTTTGCACTTCGTAAAAATATAGATAGATCAACATTAAAATGTGTGTGGTAGGTATCCTTTTTTGAAAAAGTGCCTGAGTTATTTAATTATTTTCTTTTTATTAATTTCAAAATCTCTCAAATTCTTGAATTCAGTAACAAGAAACAGCAGATGCTTATTTTGTTTCTCCATTTCCTTCCATATATGTTACTTGATAACATTCTTTTGAAAGGCATTTAAAATATAACATATCAAAAACAAAATTGTTACTCAGATTTTATATGGTCAAACTAGCTGTTTAACCCGTTCTATGCTCGGGAGTTCATGAATTTAATTTTGAAGCCAAAAATAAAAATCAGTACAACCAAATGTATGTATATATACTATGAAGAAAAATATTTTTCTACTACTGTGCATTTTTTTAAATGAAATTTAATTTATCATGTTGTAATGGCCGCAGACAATAAAATGATATTTTTGGAATAAGGGAATAAATAGAATAAAAAGTTTTGTTGATGTTTGTGATAAAATGTTTTTTTTAAATAAGTAATAATTAAGTGCAATTAAATAATCCCTAATTATTTGCATGTGAGGTAAAAGAATTATCGTAATACCCGCTACAGCTTCTTTGTATTGCAGCATGGTGTACGTAATACGTACAGTAGAGTCTCGAAAATCTGCACTTCTAAAATCCGCAAAACTCCAAAATCCACGTGCATTGCAAAATGTAAACAGTGAAATTTTAAGTTAAGAAGTAATCTTTATAATTTTTGCTGAAAATATTATTGAACGAAAATAAAATTATTTTTAACATAAATTTATTTCAATAAATAATAATATATATATAATGGCACAAGATATTACACTGTTTATATTATAAATGGCCAACAACTCTTTCCACCCTATCTTAAAACAAACACTTGAAAAATAAATATAGGGTTTGAATTTCTTAAAGAGATGACAAAGTTTAAAAACGTAACTATAATTTATTGAAAACATAATAACAAATCTAAGAACTTTAAAACAGCTAAACATTCTCTCTCTACAAAAATATCGGATAACTCCCGAATTACAGCAATCGTTCATAAGAATGCAGCAGAAAAGCATCAAGAAAGCAACCAGCAAACGCAACTGGGCGAATCACGAAGCAGAATTCATGTCACAACCTGGTTAGACATTGTGGATCCACGAAACACCAGCGCCATCTATAAGTGATTGAGAATAGAAGGTTTCTTGCTATAAGCAGCTGCGCAACAACTAATCTCGTTTGTTATTTTGGATTTGCTTTCATCCAACGTGTTTTGAAGCCATCGCAGTTCCAAATGTTCAATGTTTTATTTGTAATCGTTTTTTTTTTTCAAAGTGAATTGGATGCAAGATTAGATTATTTGTGATCGTAATTTTAAAACATGTCAGGTGAAGGCACTAGTAATTCGAAAAAATGGAAACATGTTGCACTTTCTGTCATGGAAAAAGTGGACATTTTAAAGAAATTGGATAATGGTACTACACCACGTCATATCGCCGACAATTTTGGTATTGCAGTTCGAACTGTTTATGATATAAGAAAGAATAAAGAAAAACTATTGAAATATTATGCCAATACTGACTCAAATAAAGGATCAGAAAACAGGATATCGCTTCATGAAGCTCGATCAGTAAATCTTGATTCCATACTTTTCGAATGGTTCAAAAGGACGGCGTAGTGAGGGTGTGCCTATCAGTGGACCCATTTTGTGTGAAAAAGCAAAAGAAATTCACCATCAGTTAAAAATCAAAGAAGCATGTGAATTTTCAGCAGGATGGCTGCAAAAATTCAAAAAACGCCACAGAATACGATACATGAAAGCATGTGGTGAGAAAAATTCTGCAGATGAAGAATCTGCTGAAGAATTTGCTGAGAAGTTGACAGAATTTATTTCCGAAAAAAAGCTAAGTCCTGATCAAATTTACAACATGGACGAAACCGGACTATTCTGGAGATGTCTACCCAGAAAAACATTAGTATGTTCTGATGAAAATGCACCATCTTCACTGAAGGAAGCAAAAGAACGAGTCACAGTTCTCCTTTGTGCAAATGCAGCAGGGACACACAAGTGTAAATTACTCGTAATAGGTAAGAGTGCAAACCCTCATGCACAGAAAGGTGTAAAGACTTTGCCTGTTACATACAAAAGTAATAAAAGAGCTTGGATAACAGGTGAACTGACCATAGATTGGTTCAAAAATCATTTTGCTGAGGAAGCTTGACAGCATTGCATGAAAATGGGGTTGCCAGAAAATTGTAAAATTCTTTTACTGATGGACAACTGCGCTGCTCATCCTGAATTAAATGGTATTTCAGATAATATTATTACAATGTTTTTGCCTCCCAACTCTACCTCGTTAATTCAGCCTATGGATCAGGGTATTATCCATAGTGTAAAATGCCACTATAAATCAAAATTTTTAAAGCAACTTATTAATGCTGATTCACCATTTAAAACAATAGAAGAGCGCAGAAAAATGTTCACCATAAAAGACTGCATTTACTTAATTGATGAAGCATGGGCGTCTATTACAGAAGATACCTTAATCAATGCATGGCATAAAATATGGCCAGGATCATTATTTATTGAAAATGAGGATGAAGAAGAAGAATTTTCAGGTTTTCCCTTAACCCTGCAACAAGCTAAAGCTTCTGAATTGATGAAATATGCAAAAGATTTTACCCCAGCTTCACAAGAGTTTTTTAAAGAAGATGAGATTATGGAATGGATGAACGACACAGATGAAGTTTTAGTAAACTATGTTGCAGATGAAGAAATTATTTCTTCAGTTATTAATCCATCAGAAGACAGTGAATCTGAATCTGAGAATGACTCTGAAGAAAAAAAAAATTAAGTTCGAAGAAGGTTTATATTATTGTGAAAACTTTTTGAAGTTCTTGGAGCAACAGAGTTGTATAGACCAACAAGAAATAATGACTGTTTACAGGATCCAAAAAAAACTTCATCAAGAAAAAGGGAAAGTTCTGAAGCAAAAAACTATACAGGAAATGTTCAAAATTTGTAATAAAAAATAATTTTGTATATTGAAATAATAATCTGCAGGTAAATTAAAGGTATTCAAATTTTGATTTATTTAAATTGAATTATTAAATCTTCTTTAAAATGGACACAGGTAAGTCGAAAAAAAATCATTTAATCCAGAATCTGCAAAACTCTAAAAATCCGCAAAATTCTAAAATCCGCACAGCCTCTGGTCCCAAGCTGTGCGGATTTTGGAGACTCTACTGTATATCTCCTATTGAAGTAAATATTTGAACTGATTTGAACTCATGCAATTATGAGTTGAACATGAAAAAGACAAAAATATTTTTAAAAAAATCTGTTTAAAAATTTCCAATTTTTTTGCCCCAATTGTGCATCTTCACTTTACCAGCAACCCGTGTGCCAAATTTCATAGCCCTGCACCCTGTGGTCTCTGAGATTTTGAGGTTGCATAGATAGATACATGCACGGATTTTAATAGGGTAGATTTTCAGATGCATTTTTCTTAACCTGATGCCAAAAATAAGTCGCCAAATACTGTTTCAATTCCAATCTTTCACACTGAATATTTTTTAAGCTTTACAAATACTCCCATTTATGTTTAAATTATATATTATCATTTTATAATATTATCTCTCATCAAAAGTATGTTTTTTTTTTATTTTAAATTCTTTTCTTTTGATTTAAATAAAATTAATGGCAGTTTTTCCTTCTATTTTGTTTGTATTATTTTCCAAATGATATAGCCATTTCATTTCTTTCTTCAACCATAATGGTCACCAAAAAATGTCCAATGGTGACCTTTTTGTCCAAAATAACCAAACTCTCCATCATAATTCATAACTAATTTATGTAGAACAATATGTTATATATTAAAACCTTTCCTGAAAAATTATGTATCTAACAGTGCAAGTACCATCAAAATCCACTCAGCAGAACTTTAGTTATAAGCAGCCAGAATGAAATTTCTATTTGTATTTTATATGTTTCATATGAAATATGTATCACATTTTGTTTATATTCCTGTAGATAAGAACTTATTACTTTGTTAAGTGTGCTTTTTAAGTTTATCAATTTTCTATGTAGGAATTTTCTTTCATCACAATTAAGAGTTTGCATTTTGTCCTCTTATGTTAAACAAGTTGAATTGATTTTCTGTAAGTCAGGATGGTAAGTTATTTTCATTTATCTATCAAGAAAACTCTTCACTTCAGTGATACTCTTATCCGTTCTTATATTGAAAGTTCCTGAATCCCTCACAATGCTTGCTCTTCCCCATTATTCACAATAAAATACCTCCTAAATTAGCCATAGAGTAATTAAATTTTATTGTGAGAAATTTGTTTTCCTGTTGGTGAACAAATTTGTAATAATGGGAGTTTTTTAAAACCCATTTCCATTCTTAAATTACTTTATTAAACTTAAGTTATAAATTCGCAAGCAACATGGCTAAAGTAGAAAAAATATATTTAAAAAAACGTAATAGTTGAACCAACATATACACTACAACACAGAATGTTCTAAAATTTACTTAATAGATATTCAAAGTACACACAAAAACTTGGGTTATATAGTACGAATGAACTTGAATTTACTCAACTATTTTGTATTAAATATATGCGTGGTCGTTCCTAAAAAGAAAAAAAAACTACTCAACAAAGTAAATTATTGTGTCGCATTTAGAAAACAATTTTTATACGTACATGAAATTTACAAACAATAATATGCAAGTGCTTTTCAATAGAATAGTGTTTTTGATTTTTCATAAAATGTCTTTACATCTTGGGTTGTAATTGATTGTTCCCTATTGAACATCTTTCCTCATCAGTTATGTCTGTAAAATTCACTTAAATCTCCAACTTTGTGACACCATTTTCTAAAAGATCCCTGTAGCCTTTTCAGGAAATCTTATTTGATTTCTGAGTAGTTGAATCAGAATAGCTGTCAATTTTGTGCATATAAGAATGTAAATGGTTTCATGAATATGTCAGAAAATAGACATCTTAGATTTAAGAAAGGCTTTAAAACAGAAAGACACAAAAATCTATTATCTTGAATGTATTTTGCACTATATCCGATAATAATCAGTGATTATTTTTCTTCTGATTGCTTCATCTGCCAATCTCATTCTTTTATGAACAAAAATGAATTCAGAAACATCTCAGGAGGTATCTTATTTTGATTTAAGATTTTATCCTCAAAGAAGTATTTTACCAAGCCCAAACTGACGAAATTTTCTGAAATATTCAAGTAGTCATTTTTATAGGTGAAAGAATGAAATTTTCAGGCTTGATGATTGTAGTGATCTGGAATCGAATAGAGTTTTTCTTTTAGTGATAAATATATTTCATCTTGAGTTATAAATGGTGATTCTTGAATGACAGCCTTTCTAGCACTGTCGCGTCTTGAAAAACTGGTTAAAAATGCCCACTTTAACACCATTTTCTGAAAGATTCTTTGTCTTTATAGTCTCTTATAAAAGCAACACTATTTAATTTCTTTGTATATAAATAACACTACTTGCAAAATTGGTGAAACTATGAGTATAAATGACTGTGTTTGCATCAGAAAGGAGTTAATTTTGTTTTGAGTATATTCTAAAATTTATGGAAGGCATTATTTTTCCTTTTGTAATGCAAGTATTATTCTTTTCATAGATAAGTAAAGTTATTCCACAAAAAAAAGTTAGATTTAAACAAAGAATATTGGTATATTTTTCTTTTTCTATTAATTATTTATGAAAATCAATTATTTCTTTGTACACTGTCAGATAATGTAAAAATCAATTAATTTTGAAGGAGCAATTAATATTCGATTGATATCTATTCATTTTATTTTTTTTTCTTTGTGATTTAAATATATATATATATATATATACACATATTATCTGCATTTTTTTCTTTCATTTGCCAGAAAAAATTAGTAATTGGCAACTTAAAACTCATTACTATTTTCGTTGAACTTCAACTGACAAACTGATAAAAATTCAAATGACTATTTTATTGATAAGCAAGATAATGTACATTGAATTTTACAAATAATGCATCGATGGTTGCATTTTATCTGTCTAAAAATTTAAATAACCATGATCTTTGATTTTAATAACTGTCTTAAGAATAAAAGTGGCTTTTTGCTTGTGTCAGAAAGTAGCCATGTTGATTTTAGAACATTCTTAAGCCATTTGATATATAAATTTCTTACAGATGTTTATTAATATGTATGATACTTTGCAATTGTTTCTTTATTTAATTAATATCTTTGTTTTGTCTTTATGTTGTTATTATTTTACAAGTAAATTGGTAAGAAAAACTTAAGTGGTAGATTACTTGTCAACTAGAAACGGGGGTTGCTAAAATAATTAAAATCAATTGGCAGGGATAAAAATACTAGAATCTTGCATTGGCATAATTTGCAATGTTATAGGATATGAAAACTATACATTAATTAGATTGAATTTTTATAGATTTTTTTTAAAGATAAGATACCAACAAGTAGTAAAGTGTTACAACTTTGAAATTATGTATTAAACTGATTTGAATTTGATTTGCTAGGGGAGGGGCTACAAGAGGAAGTGACTTCATGTTTAGAAGGTTGTAGAATGTTCTCGCTGATGCCTCTGCATTAATTAGATTGAATTTTTATAGATTTTTTTAAGATAAGATGCCAACAAGTAGTAAAGTGTTACAACTTTCAAATTACATATTAAACTGATTTGAATTTGATTGGCTAGGGGAGAAGCTACAAGAGGAAGTGACTTCACATTTAGAAGTTTGTAGAATGTTCTCGCTAATGCCTTTCTGGAAGTTCACATTTCAAAACTATATTTATCATTTTAAAATAAAACGTCATGTTACCTAAGAAAGAAAAGCTTACAGGGAAAGCTTTAAAAAGGAAGGAATTAAAATAATTTTAGAATGCATATTTTAATATTAAATGAATAAAGATTAATAAAATATTTCTGAAATTAAATTGAATAAAAATATGGCAGTGGTTGTAAGGAACCACAACAGTTCTGTCCATTAATACAAAAAAAACTTGCTTTACTTTCTTAGAAATTTCAGACTTACAAGCTTGATAATGTTTATAATTTTTTTAACCATAATTGTACTGTGAGATATGACTTGACTAACTCTTTCTTTTTTTATAAAATTCTCTTTTCACTCAAGCAACAGAGAATTGTTCAGATATCATTAATCCATTGTTTCCTAGTTTCATTGGTGAACGATTGAGTTTGGCTTCCTCACCTACATTGACCAAACAATTGTCTCTTAGTTGGACTAACATATAATACTGCATTTAAGCCAACGATTGGCTGATTGTTGGTCTAAAGATATGAGTTGCCATTTGCGCAAAACTGCGCTAATAATAATGATAAAATATACAATATTCTATTTTAATGAAAAACTTCAATTAATTTGTTATTTTTTTTACCTGATTAAAATTGCTTACAATTTAGTTTCCTTAGTTTAAAAAATATTTCACCATTTACCATTTGTATTTTAATAGATGTTGCTAAAACTCTAATGCAAATAAATTTTACTTTTATGGCTATTAAGATGAAAGAATATCAGTGCTAAGAGCTACTACCTCTTTTTAAAAATATATTTATTTGATGTAATATGAATTAGTTATCAAGTCAGATATTAATGTGGTATGGATTCAATTTCTGATATAATCTGACAGCCAATGCTGTTTATTTACTACAGCTTTTTTTTTACTTTATCAAAGTAGCATCTTTAAATCGAGGCCTCTGTAGGGTCTGCCACACACAAAAAATGATTCAATATCCAAACTTTGTTCAAAAATATTTATATTGAGAAAAGAATTGTACTTTTTATATGGAAATTGAAATTTTGAATCTGAAACTCATGCTTGATTTTTACTTTCTTTACAAGAAGAAAGTATTGAATTCGTGATAAAATTCGAATTCCGGTTTTCAGTGGATTTATAGGTTTTAGAGAGTCCTGAACACGATTTGACTGTTTTTAGAAAATGTCTGTCTGGGTCTGCCTGTATGTGACAAAAATTATTTTAGAACTGTATCTCAAGAACTAATGCATGGAATTTAATAAAACTTCAGATTCAGTTAGTCTCTGATATAAATTGGTGATGATTAGATTTTTGTGTAAATCGCCCACTAGGTGTCGCTGCTATGCTACATATTTCACGATTTTCATGATGGCTTTATCGCAAGAACTAATGCATAGAATTTCATCAAACTTCAGTTTCTTTTTTAACTTGACTTAAATAAACAGGGATTATGTTTTCGCGTAAATTGTGCAACAGGTGGCACTGCTGTATTACTTTTTCATAATTTTCACGATAGCTATATCTCAAGAACTAATGCACAGAATTTCATCAAACTACAGATTCAGTTAGATGTTGACATAAGATGTTGATTTTTGGTCTAAATCTCCCTACAGATGGCGCTGCTGTGCTAGATTTTTCAGGAGTTATACTGTTCTATCAATAGAGCTGTGCAAGGTGACGTCACAAACAGGTTTTTGCTGCTGCTGTAGGACAGCTATCGCTACCTTTATCAATGCTTTTTCTATTTGTGTGTCCTACAGTTTTTTCATTGTTCTCTAGTAAAAGTCACGTCATGTGAACTGCTCTATAGTCATATCTCAGAAAATAATGTACAGAATTTAATAAATGTTTAGATTCAGATAGACCTTGACATAAATTGGTGCTGATTCGTTTTTGGTGTATGTGAAACTGATATGACAGAATTTTTTGGTATTGGCACATCTGACTAGTTTATTTTGAATAGGTACCACATAGAGCACTATTTGAATGTCTAATATAGGGGTATTTGAATGGGCAAATGCCACTTGCTTTTGAAAATAATATTATACTTGCAGTATTTGGGATAAGGAGAGGCAGGAGGGGAAAGTGGTATTTTGTATGCTTATAAATGACTGTATGGATCCTTAAAATGCTGAATTGATATAGTATTATAAAAAGATTCCTACTGAAAAAGGACATAAAAAATAGTGATATGTAGCCTTAAATCACTAAGATAATTGAATAAATTTTTCTGTTCTCAGCACATTCTTCCCTTAATATGGAAATTTCAATTTGAGATCTAGGGAAATATTTAAGTTTCCATAATTGAAAGAAATCCCTCGGCGATTGTAATCCAGCAGCCAGATTTTTTTTCATTAAAAAAACCTACAGGAGTTTCTGAATGGTAATCATCACTTTATTTAATGATGGATTTTTCTACAATTAAACAAAACAATTTTTTATTGAAAATACAAGAATTTCCTGATAGTTATTTAATTTCGAAAAGGCTGATATTAAATAAAGCTAAGAGTACTATCAGAAAATTATGATATGTTTTTTTAATGAAAAAAAATCTCTGACGGCTCGGCTTACAGGCACAGGTGGATTTCAAAGATGCAGACCATGGGGCACTTAATTGTTGGGAATTGCGGAAGAAATGATCTTTTTGCCATGATGCGGCAGTTGGAACCATCCACTTAAGAACCTAACTTGTTTGCAGGCACAGCCGGCTGGGATTTTTTGTTTTTAATTATTTTTTTTACTATAAGCATTAGTACTATAAAAAACTTGTCAATAGAAAAGTTTTAGATAATATTAAGAGGATTTATAATAAATTTAAGCGGATTTGATATCTTGTGAATTGACAAAGTTATGAATTTTTTCTTTTAAAACCGCCTCCCCCCCCCCTTGGGACCATTTTTAATTATATCAAAAATCTATCATACATAAATTTTCGGCCCTTTCTCTAGAAGTAATAATAACTTTAAACGGATTCGATACATATTATAATTAAGAAATTATAGGGTTTTTTCTGTTTTCACAAAAAGCTCCCCATTTTGTCCGATTTTGCCCATTAACGAACTTGACCTAAATTTTATGTCCCTTGATTTTATGTATCAGTTTAGAACAGATTTGTTCAGAATTATAACAGTTATCGTGTCCATAAAAAAGTGACATAGATAGATAAATAGATAAAGTTTTGAACAGGGGGTGGTTTTGGGTACTGGGAGTCATGATAGGCGTAGATCTGCAAAAATTCCAACTTAGGTGAGAATGTAATAGGTAGTATTTATTACGAAATCTACCTAAAATGCAAGCTGCTTTTTCTGACAGCTTACAGAATTGCAATCTTGAAGTGTCATCAAGGTTGTATTCCTTGAAAAGAACGTTCCCATGTGTTCTAGTGCACAACAAAATCCACAAAAAACGTTTTTGCCTTCCAATATTTATCTCTAAGTTGTTTTTCGAAGAACATGGTTTCAATTATAGGCACATACAGGGAATGTGCAAAGTCAGACGACCGCCCTGGGTAATAACAGCTAAGGGATGGAAAATATTTTATCTATGACTTAAAAGATATTCTGTGATCTGAAGAAAAATCTCTCTCAGGGCACAAGAGTAGTACCTGGGCGTAGTAGTAGAACTTTAGTAGCTAGGGCTATTAAAATTTTCTCTAGGTGCATGTTTCGTCCTTCAATCATATGCAAACACGCCCACTTTGGTGTCCGATACTGCAAATTCCTTCGATATAGCTTCAATTTCTTTATGATAATAAAAATCCCCTCTCATTTGCTATCTGTCTATTAATTGATGATTATTCCTAAGTAAATTCTCAGAATTTAGTACACTGATTATGTATGCATATAGCCAGTAAAAAATATTGGAGCGGCTTATAGGTGGGAATTTTCCCTGGTTGAGGGCACACTGGCCGATGGGATGGCGGACCAGTCTGAGCTTGCCTCTGTCTGATGTCCCAAAAAGCCTCCTTCACAATTCTTTTGTAGTTCTACAAAGTCAGTATAATAAATTTGCTTTCTCAGAGAGTTCTATTGATTTACTGTTCAGTCATTTTTATGCTGTTTAAGCCTGTTGATTGATTTGTTTTGGAATCAGAATTTGTTATTTATGACTTTTGCTTATTTCATAAATTTTGAAAATGAGTATTGTATTTAATACTATTTTATAAAATTTATTTGAATTCAGTTTTCTACAATGATTTAAATTTCTGATGAAAAACTCATTTGCAGTTATATATGTTATTGTTTAATTATAAAATATGTTTTAATAACACAGTGTTATTTATTGCAGATACATAAAGCCATAAAGATACTGAAAGAGAAAAGGTCACTTTGATATCCTTGATATCATTCAAAGCAGTCAAAAGTATTTAAAGTGTGAGATATGGAACAAAGCATTTCTTTACAAGAGCGTCTTGGAAAAGGATCTTCTAACTTGCACCAAAGAAAATCCTTTGTTTGTGAGGTATGCAACAAGAAATTCTCTCACATGAGTGTTTTAAGTAAACACCTGCTGATTCATACTGGTGAGAGACCTTTTGTGTGTGAGCTATGCAACAAAAAATTCTCTCAAAAGGTCCATTTAAGCACGCATTTGCTGATTCATACTGGTGAGAAACCTTTTCATTGTGAGATATGTAACAAGAAATTCTCTCAAAAGAGTAGTTTAAATAGTCATCTATTAAGTCATACTGGTGAGAAACCTTTTGTTTGTGAGATATGCAACAAGAAATTCTCTCAAAGGGGTGATTTAAACAGGCATCTGTTGATTCATACTGGTGAGAAACATTTTGCATGTGAAATATGCAACAAGAAATTCTTTGAAAAGGGTAGTTTAAGAAAACATCTACTGATTCATACTGGTGAGAAACCTTTTGAGTGTGACATATGCAACAAGAAATTCTCTCGAAAGAGTGCTGTAAACAGGCATCTGTTGATTCATAGTAATGAGAAACATTTTGCATGTGAGATATGCAGCAAAAAATTCACTGATAAGTGTGATTTAAGCAGACACCTGCTGATTCATACTGGTGAGAAACCTTTTGAGTGTGACATATGCAACAAGAAATTCTCTCTTAAGTGTAATTTGAACAGCCATCTGTTAATTCATACTGGTGAGAAACCTTTTATATGTGAAATTTGCAACAAGAAATTCTCCCAGAAGGGTAATCTAAGTGCTCACATCCGCTCTCATAAGTTGTAGATTGCTGTCAACTAACTTTGGTATTTTTTCCTTTTTTATAGGTGCCTTGGCATAAGTTTGCCTTAAATGAGTGTGATATCTTGCCGAACATAGACAGTCACCAAAAGGAAGCTGTGGTTAATTTTAAAAATTCTAATTTTATACTACTAATTTATACAACAATTTTACATATCTTATGTTTCATTTTTGTGTATATTAAATATAAATTATGTCTCAAAAATGCAATATTTAAATATTAAATATATTGCTTGCGTGTACAATACATAGATTGTTATTTCAGAAGGTCATAACTGTCTGATTAGGTTTTGAAATGTACATAAATGTAGCTACAAAGTGCTTTTCAAATCAGTTTTTTATAAAAAGCAAGTACCCTCTGATTTAGTTACGATGTCAGCACTAAGGTGTCAACGATTTTAAATGGATGATTTATCTCAGTGATTAAATCATGATTTTAATCAATTGATTTTTTAAAAAACTCATTGAGTACAATCATAAATTTTCTAAATGTTCAAAATGAAATATAAAGTAATAAAATCTAATATGAACATAATTTGGAAAGTTTCTATTGATATTTTTCCTTATAAATAATCAACAACCAATTCCCCTTTAAATAATTGTTTCTAAGTTTAATTCATTAGGCTTGTAAAAAAATAAGTACAGTGAGTTTGTAAAATGCAAGTTTTAACTGGCATAAATAGCATTTTATTTCAAAATGATATTTCACTCTAATATAATTTTCAATGTCATAATTTCCTTTAAGTAATCAAATAATTGATTTTTTTTATATAAAAAAGCATAGCAAGTATAATAAATTTCTGCTAGCAAAATAATAAATACCTAGTACCTCATTTTCTCATACTACTTTGCAATAATAAATTTATATTAAATTAGAGCTAAGGTAAGAATGAGAAAATGACAACTGCTCAACAGCTATTGTAAATAATGTATAACAGAAAAAGAACTATTTGGTTTTAAAATGTTAAATACAGCAAAAGCTTCTTCAGTGGAAGTTGGATAATTTTTTTCTTTTACTTTTGAACTTTTGTACACCAAATTAACACTGGAAAACTTGTCTTCTTTTTTGTAAAAAATTGAAAAAAAAAACGAATGCTAATACCCCACTGGGTGTGCACTGGGGTATTTTTTCTGTATTTACTTACCATTTCTGTATTTACTTAATTTGGTTAAAACCACTGGGTGGTAATAACATTGCTACTTTATTCTCTGAGCATTTCAGATATAACTGTCTGTTCTTATATTTACTCTGTATGCGTGTATGAATAGTGTAACTCATTTTCATAATTTTTTGGTTACCATACAGTATAGGTGCAGATTCCCGGTCACCAATCGCCAAGTGGCGACTAAATGTTTTGTTTGGCCACTAATCCACGATGTCTAAGTCGCCATGTGTTTTACAAGGATGTCCCATTTCCGACGACCAGAAAATTTCCATTTTTTAAAATCAAATCCACCCAATTCTCCTCCATAATTCCACGACATTTTTCACATTTTTTCTATTGTCCATGATTAAACAATTTGATAACGTGTCTTCCACTTTTCCACGGATTCGCAAATTTACCTTTTTGCTCTTTAAAAAGAATTTCGATGTCCGTGGAATCAGGAAAACATGTTGATAGGCACCGCGAATGAACTCAGCAGTGGCAGCATACTCCAATTAGACCGTGACGCACAAAAATTCGTGCCTAAAGAATAATTTTAAGTCTTACTCATTAAATGTATAGCCTGGATTATTCAGATGTTCTTGCAGGTAGATACTAGATATCGGCATGCGATTCTTCCACGAATTAGCAGAAATCCTCATATTATAATATTTTTAGCAGATTTCTGCAATACAATTCATCAATTGTTCATGAAAAGAAATCTGTAATTTATTTCTCCAATCTGTCCTGAACTGCATGAAAATGGTCCTGGAAAAGTCTGCAAATTTTGCTCCCGCTTGCCAAATATAATCACTAATTTCATCAATTGCTCACGAAATAAAACCGCAAATTTCGTAAAGAGGTCCCAAAATAAAACCGCAAATTCGTCAAAAAAAGGCTGAATTTATAAATTGGTTGCAGGAAAAAATTGCGAGTTTCTTCGAATGCTCAAGAAAAGAAATCCCGAATTTCGTCAAGTAGTCATGATAATAAAACGTAAAAATCGACGATCGGTCATGAAAATTGCAATTTGTCTCCATAGAAATTTAAAAAAAAATTCTTATTAAATCCTCAAAAAAAAACATCTCTTTGCCAACAAAAGTTGCAACGAGGCTTATAGGAGCTTGATTTTTCTCCATCATCTCACACTTAAAATCATCCCTGAATGTCCAAAATTCTTAAATTAATTTTTTTAACTTAAAACCTACATGAAAATAAGTAATATTTTTTATGCAAATGTCCATGCTGAGCGTTTATTTTCAGCTATGAAAACAATTTTTTTGGGGGGGGGGTGAAGGGGGAGTTTAAAAATAAAAAAACTTTAGAGAATCATTTATTCATAAAATATTCATTCCTTATATTACAAACATTTATTCCTAGAAACTGTATATGATTATGGTGGGAAGATTTTATAAAATTGTGTCTCCTGAATTTAATAGAGAAAAAATAAGTTATTCATTTAAGTTTTGTGTACATTTTAATTTAAAATTTACTGCTTATTACTTTTAAGCTTTTATAGAAAACAATATTACTGATATGATAATGTTTTAATGGATTTTAATTCAACGTAATTTTGCATAAGAGTTATTTTTCTGAATAACAATCTGCTTTAAGTATATATAAAACAAATATCTATACTTTTTTTTTAAACATACTCAGGAAGAAAGAGATTAAGACTAAAACATATAAACTTTATTATTTTTTTAAATAACATTTCAGAATGAACACAGCAAACTATCGCTTTAAATATATTCGAGAAGCAGTGTTCTCCATAATAGTTTGAGTCAGATAATTTTACATAGTCTGTGATAATATTTTGTTAAAGGTAGTGTTTTTTTATAGAAAAACAAATTTTTGAAGTATATTTTGATTTTTATAGTACAAAATAATTTCGCACATTCATAATTTTTTATATACACTTTTGTATGTCAAAATCAAGATAAGAAATATTATTTTCCTAATATTCCCCACTAGCATCATTGCTTAGCTTGAACATGTTTTTTAAAAACTGTATCTAGCCCAACTTTATCTTCTGAATGTACATCGTTTAAGATTTATATTATACAAAATGTTCATCAAATCTACAGACTTTTGATTAAATTAAATTTACACATTTGATGTAATTAATCTGTGTTTTGTTGTACATGTGTATACATATTAAAAAATTATTTTCACTTTGAATGCCTGAGATTTTTGCTTAGTTTTTTTCCATAAAAACACTATTGTTTTTATGCATTTGTTAAACAATGTGACCACTGGATTTTTTGGGCATAGGAGCCACTGGCTCCTTCCTGATTTTGCGAATCTGCACCTATACCACACAGTGTAATTTTAGATTTAAGCAATTAACAAAAATTTTTCTACAAATAAAAAATGAGAAGCAAATAATATGTGTTTGCTTTCTTATTTGTGCTATTATTTAATGAAATTACTTAATGTGCAGTTTTATGAATTCTGTAATTACTCTTCCCTCTAGGCCATTTGCGTGCAGCACCCTGCCTTTTTTAAAATTGTCAAAACACTGCTTTTAAAAAAAAAACAGTGAAATTCATCTTTAGTTGTACCCATAGATTTTCTTGTAAATAGCTTCTGCATATCATAGTATTTCTAAATCCATGTTCCCAAGACCTTGTAAAAAAATGTTAACTTTTTTTTTCGAAAAAAAATTAAAGATTATTAGATCATATTGTAGTTTAAATGAATTTTTCAATTTGTAATTCATAAAATCATTAAAACTTCATGTCACTTATTCAAAAATTTATATACTTCTTATAGAGTTACTAAACACATTACTAATATATTTCCCCATGAAATAATGCACATTTCTACTGAACTAGTGTGCTTTTTGGGAACTAGCACCATTCCTTTTTTTTCTAGAATGAATACTAAATTATTAATTATCATTTTAGTAGGTATAAAAATGTATATTATTTTCTTAATTAGAGTTAATTGTTTAATAAATATTCATTTTAAGCAGCGTTAATAATTTAATATTAAATGCAGTTATTACGAGTTTTAATAAATGCAAATATCAGTAGTATTTAATATAGTTTTACATAGTCATTATAAACTATTAATGTACGTAACATTATTGTATGACTACTGATGAAATGATTAATTACTAATTTGCAGTTATTATAATTTCTGTAGTTACTAACTAATAACTCTAATTTTATTAATTAAACATGAAATCATACTAGATAATGTTGGTAATTAGAGGGTTAATTGTTTTGAAAACTTAAAATTCTTGGTAGCTATTCTGCATGTTAATGTAGGGAAAAAATCATAAAACCCCATTTAAATCCAAAAAATAATTTTCTAATAAAAAATCAATTTTTATTTTTTTAGTTTCTGGTCACTACTGATGTGTGTGGTTATGCTTTAAGTTCTTTATTTTAAAGTTGTTGCATCATTTATATTCAAGCAAATATTCTAATGTTTAAATATCAAAACTTTTATGCAGTGCAATAAAAGTTACGTTGCTGAATTTACTTTTTTAACCTTTCATCCACTAGCCATGGACGGTAAATTAAGTAAGAAAGATAAATATTGAACAACATGCTCAATATTTAAAAAAAAAAATAGTAACTTTTTATCCAATATGATTGTAATAGATAAAAATAGAATTCCTTACAAAAAAGATTCTGTATTTTATATTTTTGATGTACAATTGTATTATAATCAATATTTTATAAAGAAACATTTTTGGTCCTCATAGATGAAACAGTTCTCCATTTGTGTTCATTCTTAATGACATCTGCATGAATTCTTTGTATTCTTAAATTCGTTCTTTGAGTAAGTTATGTTATTGGATACTGTGTCAGGCATTTGTTTCAGAAAAGATTACTCAACAGATTAGCAGTTAAGCATTTGCAGTGTGTATTTCATTAGGTATACTTTTAATAACTGCAATATCTATATCTAGTATAATAATACTCTAATCTAACTTTTAATTTTTGTTACTACAATATCTGATCACATATCAGTTTTCTGTAAAATATATATTCTTGAAATTGAACTTTAATACACTGGTGTACAGAATTAAGAGAATTTTCAGATTTGGTCAATTATATTCAGAACTGCTGGACAGATTTGAATGAAATTTGGTATGAACATAGGTTGATATAATGTAAATTAAATATCATTCAACAGGCGAATACATGCGAATGACTGTGCGTAACACTCATCAGAAACCGAGGGTGGGAAACTGTGGTTAAAGAATCAAACAAAAAATGGGTTAATAGGAGGTATGGTCTGCTCTTACATCAAAATTTTACAACAGGCCTCACACCGTGGTTTCATACTGGGAGTTCTTGTGGCAATTGTTCCCAGTCACTCAGTAACTCTGTTTTCAGACCTTGGATGTTTCTCGAAGAGGGGTTGTGAGTTGCAATTGCCCTCCTCAGAGCATTCCAAACATGCTCTATCGGGTTGAAGTCATGAGATCTGCTTGGCCAATCCATCTGGCGAATATCTTCAGTTTCTTGAAAATCGTCGACCAGATCAGCTCTATATAGCCGGGCTTTGTCGTCTATTAAAATGAAATCAGCGCCAACTATAACTCTGAAAAGGCGGACATAAGGCTCCAACATCTCATCTCTATACCTCACAGTGTCTCTTTCAAAGACATGGAAGTCTGTGCGACCATCCAACATGATGCCTGCCCAGACCATCAAATCCCCGCAGCCATGATAGTCAATTTTTCAGACATTGGAGGGAAGGTAGCGGGTCCCTGGTTCTCTCCATATGAAAGTTTGTTGAGAATCAGTTATTAGGCTGAACTGAGACTCATCAGTGAAGAGGACAGTTGCCCATTGTTCCCTGCACCATTCTCTATGATTTTGCACCATGCTAATCGGACTCTTCTGTTTGCAGAAGAGAGTGGCAGACAAACAGAAAACAGGTCACAAACGTCTAACTTGGTCTTCTTGCAAGCCAATGAGCTACCTCAGATCATTCTTCATAATAAAAAGTTTCAATGATTAGAGAAACTCACCTTACTCTAAGGTCTGAATTAAAATACATATGCAAATTGGAAATTTAATAATGTTATGTGTTATCAAAAATAATGTGCATGAGCCTACACAGGGAGATGCAGAAGAGGGCCTACTTCCCCTAAATCCTTAAAAAAAGTACCAAGAGCTAATAAAATACTCATTAAAAACATGCTTAAAAGGTGCTTAAAATGAGACATATATAAAAGATATTAAAATATATTTAATCCCGAGATCTTTCGAAAGCAAACGCATCTATCTTCAAGAGGCACTGCTGACTGATAACACAAATGCCGTTTCAATCGTGCCATTACTTAACGGAGTTTGAACAAGGGCTAGTTGATTAATCTGTAGGGGTGTATGTAAAATCCGGGAGTTCAGGCACTGGATTCTTTGATAATTTCAAAATATTACACTGTATGTTATAATATAAACTATCATTAGAAGCTCTAATTCATTTACTCAAAATTTCCAATGATTCTCCGATTTTAGCAGTAAAATCGTTCTTTGCAGGTACTATAATTTTTGCGTTTTCAAAATCAATATTTATATTCTGTCGTTGACTTAACCTCGATAATGCTGTGAATGGTCGGTTAAACTTGATGTCAGAAACATGTTCTTTCAATCCTTCATTAAATTTGCGAGTGATCATCCTTATATAGGATTAACCATTTTGCGTTTTTGTGCAAAATGGGATAGAATAGATTCCTGCGATGTCATTAATAAGTATCGGATAAATTTTAATGTGAATTAAATGTTTCAATTTTGGGGCAGTTTGGGTAGCAAACTGACATTAAATTTATTTAATGTGTATCATATTCTTTCGTACAATTGTGGTATGTAATCGAATTTGCATAATTTAAGAACTCTCACGCTTACCACAGTCTTTGGCCTTTTTCTGATCTATTTCATAAATTTATTTATTTATGTATTGGGGGGAACCATTCTCTATTGCAACACATCTAACGGTTTTCTCAAACTGTATTGAAGTCTCAAAACAATAATTGAAGGAAGTTAAAAAATCATTACATTACAACATGTCAACATGAATCAGTGCTACTCACCAGTATTTTCGAAGAATATTCTCATACCATAATGTTTGCATGAATATTTGTCATTTATTGTTTGAAATTCTGCAATTAAATAAGGCGAAATTTTCAGTAAAGGAAAAGTGATCACTCTGCGACCCACACACTGAGTACTTCAGAATATAAATGTAATAATAATGTCTATTAAAAATATTATAGTAGCAGGATGTAGTGTGTAAGTTTCTTGATTCCACCTATAGTGAAAACTGATTTTATTTAAATATATATTTTAATGGTTTTCAACCTTTCATGCTCGACGGCGACATTTCCAAATTTTGTGGTAAACTCATAATTAAGACAAATAGCATAAGTCAGAAATTTATATAAGCCCATGTTTGAGAATAAGGGATTTGTTTTACACAGCAGTGCAGAATTCTCATTTTCTTCTTGATTCTTAAATAAACATTTTATTTATTTATATTTGCACGCGATATTTAACTCCAGAAATTCAATAGTTACTTCATCCGATATTATTTACAATAGTTACTTAATTTTATTAATAATTGTAGTACGTAGTAGATTGGGATAATCTGTCAGATAATACTCAAGAAATTGAAATATGTCATCAATACCATGACTACTATATTACCATAACAGTACATAAGAAATCATGCATTAATGGCATTGGGAGTTGGTGCTAAGGTTAATCTTGGAAAATTCCAGCTGTTTACGGCATGACAGCAACAAAATTTCTTCATTAGCGTTTGTCTTGATGTGGAGAAAAAATAATAAATGTATGGATTGCTTTATTCCCTGTTTCTTGATCATTTTTCATCTAACAGAGAGAATTGCCCTGCCTACCGTATTTTAAGCTTCATTAAAGTTAAAAATATATTTTCCTTAAATTTACTTAATAAATGAAATCTAATAAGGGACAACAAACATTTTATTACTTTTTTTTCTGGAAGAAAGCAGTTCATTTGATGTGAAAAAGAAAGAGCAAAGATTAGTAGCTATGGATTTGTACTAATAAGGTGCTTTGACAATATTTTGATGTCACCGTGAACTTTTTTGCTCTTAATAGTCACAATAACATGCCAGGGCCACGGTTGAAGGCCCTTAGTTTAAAAGTATGAAAAGTTTGCATTTAACAGCAAGCACACAAAAATTGTTCTGAAAAATTTAATAAACAATAGAAATAACCATGTTTTCCACATACATGTTTTTGTCATATTTCTTTATTTTGCTATCAGAAAACTGTATTTATTTTAATTACAAGCAATAAAAAGACGAAAACCAGAAATAACTAAAGAGTCTGTAAAATGTGGAGTAAAGTTATTTCATTAGAACATACTAATATGCAAACTACATATCAATTACAATAAAATGTTACAAAAACTTGCATAAAACACAATATACGGTAAAAAAATTCTTAAAACATGACAAGAACACGGTAACAGAAATAAACAACAGCAAATAAAACACCAATAAATGAGTAAGTAAAACAGCATTTTTTTTGTCTGTGTCTTTTAATTTTTTTTTTATTATAGAACATGAAAATTCATGTTAAAAGCAACTTTTATAATATGTTGATAAAAGATTATGCAACAAAGATAAGATTTTTTTCTTAATAGTTTTATAGAAATATGCAATGAGAACAAGGATCAGAACAGCCAGCTTCAAAAGACGGAAATATTTCTGATCCCCCCTTCCCTAAAGAAATAAGATATTTTTTGCTTTTCCAAAAATATCGGTTTTCTAGACCTCAAAAATGAATAAAACATATGCACAGATTTTAAAAGACATTCAAAGAGTCAATTCTGGTGTAGTTGGATAACTGAAACCGGTAGAAAAGAGCCAGCAATATGACTACTTGCTGAACTAATATAGCAGAGTAGAGATTTTGCCGATAGGAGGGGATTGTTTTTCACCAGAGATTTACCGAATGCAAATCAAAATCACAGTAGAAAAAATTGGGATATTTTTTAC